>UXGC01000003.1:0-600000 GCA_900480045.1 Eurytoma adleriae | reverse complement strand
TCGGCGAACGTTATCAGCGCGCTATTTTTATCGTAATTGAAAATTTCACCGGCAGCGGTTACGGAGGTATCAAGCCGGAAGGCGATATTCATATTGCAATGTGTACACTTCTCATGATTCTCGGTCGATTGTTCGAAAGCTACATCATAAGTACGAGTCCACTTTTAGTAAGACGCGGAAGCTAATGAAATCGTACTAGGGACAATAAATAAAAAATATTACTTTTCCTACAGTAATGCTGCTGCAAATAGTTTCGGATAGAAAGGCGTCAGCGTCGAAGTACGAAGAGATCATCAATCAGCTCTTCGCTTACGGCAGGCAGAAGCAGCTGCCGGCGTACATGAAGCGCAGATTGTTAGCGTACTATCACTACCGATTCAGAAACAGCTATTTCAGAGAAAAGAAGATATTGTCAAACTTGTCGGGTGAATTTCTTGCCTATCTTCATTTCAGTTCCCTTGCGCACGATCTGTTTTTCTTTAACTGTAACTTTCTACAGATGGCTTGCGGCAAGAAGTTATCTTGCACTCTTGCAGGCGTCTCGTTGAGAACGTCGAGATTTTTCAAGAGCTGCCGAAAAATATTTTGACGCTCATCGTCACGCATTTGAAGCCGGAACTGTATTTGGCGAAGGATATGATTATAAAAGCCGGTACGCAAGGAGACTGCATGTTTTTCTTGTCTAGCGGTACAGTGGCGGTTCTAACACCTACAGGAAAAGAAGTAAATATTTCATTTTAATCCTTTTTCGTTTTTTTAATTTGATTTGATTTTCATATCTTCAGCGCGAAATACTAAAATCTATAAATTTTATATTAAGATCAAACTAGAGGAGAACAACAATAGCTTTTACATATAATTAATTATAGTTAATTTATGAATAAAATAATTTTAACGATCTATAGTTAATTTAGAATTATAGTAAAGCAAATTTAAAAATTATTAATTAAGTAAACCTTGAGTTTAAGTAAGAAGTACATGCCAGTTCATTTCTTCATTGATTTTTTAAATTTTCGATCACGACCACCTGCAAGCTAAATCTTACGGAAGTCGTGCGATGCACTATATTTTAAGATCGGTATAAAAATAATAAGAAAATTAAATACACCTAATGAATTTCAAGGTCTGCTTCTTGGAGGACGGTGCGCATTTCGGGGAGGTGGCCCTGCTGGTGCAGGACCAGCGCCGGGTCGCCTCGATCGTCGCGGTCGACGTCTGCGAGGTCTACCGGCTGGACCGCAAGGACTTTCGCAAGTGCATAGCGGTGCACAGCGACCTGTTTGCGAAGATGGAGCGAATCGCCACTGACAGGATGCAGCGCACCGTCGTCATCGAGGAGCAGCACAAGCGCTTCACGACTCACAGCCGCGGCAGCAATCAGCACTCCTCGCGAGCCAATTCGAATCCGAAACCCAGCTAGGTATCGACGGATTGAAGAATGAGTAGTATAATGAAAGAGGCCCTTTGTATTTTTTTTATCATGTTTAATTCTGTAATTGAGCTCCTTAAATAATATTATTGTCTATATAATATATTCGTACAATGGCATTCATTCATATCTGCGTAATATCTTATCGATAGTTGTTGTATATATATTAATCCTTAGTCTAAAATACTAACAATTACAATAAAGATTTGTTTGCTAGAGGATTTTACGGTAGCACTGAAGTTGACATAATATACATCTAACGATAATAATTCATCTTTTAGATATGATTCGTAATATGTACCGTTGAAATTTGTCTCTCGTAATCTTCGTCGATGCCCATCGTCGTCTCGGACGCTTAGCTCATTCTGGGGTCTTTAAAAATCCGCATTATCGCTGCTCCGAAATGTTTTCGGCTTGATTTCACATCGAGGATATGGATTATTCTTATTTAGCACAGCATAGATTTGATTGTTACAAATATTTTTCGCCTTAGAGCTGAAAGATCGTTCGTACGGAATTCTTATTTATCTATACGGTTATCGATGCACGCGAGGTAAGTTCCCGAAACGATAACAAAAACATCCCTGTCATGTGTGTTTCGACACCGTGACGGCCGATATTACGGATTTATAAAAACTTCGTGACATTAAATCGATATTAATAGACGAACATTTTTAATCGCCTCCCATTATACATTAATTAACTTGGATTTTATTCAGTGTAATCCATAAGTTATTATCTTATTAAACACGGGAATGATTTAAACGTAATTTTTGGATCAATCGTTTGTTCGATGTACACAACTATTTCTAAGTCAGGCAGATTCGTACAAAAGTAAAAGAAAGTATAAAATAGTTTCGCTAGAAGATTAACACCAGTATAGTTTTGGAAGATCGATTTATACATGTTTTTTTAATACTAACAGCTACATTTATATTTAATAGGGTCACTGTTTTTTCTTGATAATTGTATAATGATACGAGACAAGAAAATCTCAAAAAAAAGAATGCCGAATGCTTTCGAGTAAAATATTAAAAAAAAATTATCGTATCGTCACACTCAAGAATAAAAATCACATAATAATCTGGAGTTGGTAAAATAAAAGTGCTATTATTTTACACATAGTGAAATGGAAAAAATTGTTATACTCGTAACATTCGGAAATCTTTCCACAGCATTTCCTTATCATATCTAATAAGGCACATTATTCGTGACTGAAAAAAGATAACTCAACTAAATTACTACAACGAAATTTAGAATTACTTATTAATACTAAGAAAATTATGACTGAATGTAAATGCCTCATGATCAGTGTAAACTGAAAAATTTTTCAATATACGCAAACGATGTAGTTTATTTTCAATCAAGTTTAAGCGATACACAATGGAATAGCATACCGTAATTGCAAGTTATTGCGTGTCAATGAAATAAATAGTCGTACAGTGCAGTTACTTATGTTTTCCAGTTTACACTGAAATTTTCAACTTGATACAATCGATAAAATACAATAAGCAAATAAAATAGTAA
The DNA here is from genome assembly GCA_900480045.1 of Eurytoma adleriae. Taxonomy (NCBI): domain Eukaryota; kingdom Metazoa; phylum Arthropoda; class Insecta; order Hymenoptera; family Eurytomidae; genus Eurytoma; species Eurytoma adleriae. The sequence goes on along the minus strand of UXGC01000003.1, from coordinate 597,044 downwards.
TATAATGTATTATGGCTTGAGGAACGAAATCGTAAATGCAATATTATTATTACTTAAAGATAGTTTCCTGCATGAATAATTTGATTATGTTATTTTTTATAATAAAACAATACAGACACGGTGTTCTTTATTTCTTTTGCCCTCCTTCAAAAGGACGATCGTGCATCGAAATATCATTGTTGATTTTTTAATCGACAGAACACATTAATAATTGTCTCGTGTCTAATAACGATATAAAAGAGCATTCGTTAAATTCTCCGCGTTGTTAAAATACAATATATAATAAACATCAATAATAATATTAAATATGACAATATAGCAAAAAAGAGCGTGCGCTTTATTACATAATAAAACTATTTAATACTTTACAATGTAACATGGCTGTAAGTTTATCATACATAAAAAATTCCTACCTTATCATGCATCTCAAAGAATATAAAAAATGTATATAAAAAGTAAAAGTCATTGGTACTGCCAGTGAAGCTCAATTGGAAAAAGCATTGACGTAAGAGAATAGTATCAAAAGTTAAATTATTGCCCTTTCATGCGAAATCTGAAAACATGACTCTACTCATTCAATATTTTAATAACTGGAATTGTTATGCTTTATAAAACATCGAGGACATTGTAGAGATGCAATCATCGCTTGTAGAAGCAGTTTATGATTTTAAGTGGATTTTTTAAAGTTCCTCAACATTTGACCGTTTAAGATAAAAATTATATTTATATACAAAACAATCCAAGTCTTTGAGAAAGTCGTCAATGTTTAGTTCAGCACAATAACTTGTATTGATTAAAATTAAAATTAGTCTATATTTTATATTTATTATCTGAGATGTATGGCAAAGGTAAGGGTGATTGTACTACATTATCTACTTCAACGTTTAAAAAAAGTTCCTTACATGATACTCTTTTTTTCTTAGTCATCTTATATATAAGTTGAAATTATATAATCTTTCCAAAAAATTGTGATCTTTCTGTTTTAAACATCCTGCATGTTTCTTTTTTTATAAATGAAGAACATGCCATTACTTATTATGATAGTTCTACTTTCTATCCATCGAAATTCCAGCGGTAATTCATGATTCTTTAAGATTAAAAGACAATGTGGATTCTGTAATGGAGGCAAATCTGGTAGCCTCATAGGGCATAGTTTTCCTCGTGAAAAAAGGCCCGTCGGACTAGTAATCAGCATTGGATCTGTCTACATATAGAAGCCTAGTATTATTTATCTTAACAATTTCTTAAATTTTCTTTTAAATTTGATTTTAAATAACTTATTGACGTCTATATATAAAAGACCCAAGGCTTTGGCAGTGTGCTAAATTCGATTTTCCATTGTGCTTTCCGCCGAGCATAAAAGCCATCGGTGATAAAAGTGTATCGGCGCTTGAACTATTTTGATTCTTCAGTCGCATGCAGCTTTGGCACTCGGGAAAAACGCTTTAGATACTCGGCATCCTGATTTCCTTATTTTTACAGAAAAGAAAAAATGGACCTCTTCCCTCTTTTGTTAGGATACGTGGGCACAAATGCCGGCGGCAGCTGACCGGCCATCGTACATGATCGACAGCAGAATTTAGCGTAGTACTGATGTCCACAGTATTGCGCGGCGACAATGAGGGTACAGTTGGCTAGTTCCCTGTAATCTTGGCAGCTCGGGTCGATGTAAACTCCTGTAATATTTTTTTTTCTTGTAAAATTGTTCAGATTAAAGAGATTAATTTTAGAGCAACGCTTTTTCCACTTACCGGCAACGCGAATATCTACGGACTCTGAGCTAGACGAATATTGATTGACACCTTCACATCGGTAAGTACCCGTGTCGTTGGAGTTTGCTGGTTTAATCGTTAAGTCATTTGTTTCTGAAAATAATCGTTACTTTAAGTATGCTGCTTGTTTTTAATGAAATTTAAAATTTGATTTGTTCAGATTTACCGGAAATTCTGATTCTATCGTCATTTTGAAGCGGAATCTCATCTTTATACCACGTAACGCGTGGAGCTGGATATCCGGTTGCACCACAATGCAAGGTAATCGGACCTCCCTCGGGGAATTGTACTTGAGGAGCAGATATATTGACACGAACTGGCGCTAAGTAATCACATTTTCATGTTACAATATTGTAAAAATAAATATTATAATTTAATAGCTAAAAATAATAAAATTATTAAAGTACTTATTGATTACATTGATACCAAATATAAATGTTAACAGAAATTAGAACATGCATGATGGAAGAGAAAAAAAGTTATAACCAGTTAAAGAAAATTAGTAACCTTATCCAGTTATTAGAACTATTATGCCCAAATTACATTAAACATTAAAAAAAAAATAAAGCAACATTTGCATTAATTTAACGAATTTGTTAGTTACCAACAAGTCCACAAACTTACAAGGATAGCCGTTAGGTGCAGGCGTGGTTGCGTTAATCGGTTCTACAGTCGGTATATAGTATCGACTAGTGGTAGGTTTAATAGGCGCATAAGTTTGATTCTCGTGGGTTTGAGTGCGATTCGGTCGGAAGGGATAAGAGGGCTTCTCCGGCTTCTGCGGCGCCTGCACCAGGTATTTGGTGTACTTTTCCTGGTCAGGACGCACGTTCGCCACCGGGCCGATGGCCTGCAGAATCGTGGACCACTCGGTGGGCTTGCCGATGCCGTTGAACGCGTGACACGTGTAGATACCGAGGCTGCTCAGGGTGACTGCGTGGATGTGCAGGGTGTTGTCAGAGCCCTGCTGGTAGACGTCCGAGGAGAGGGGCAGCATGGTGTCGTTGCGCCACCATGTGACGGTGGGTCGCGGCCAGCCAACGGCGTAGCAGTGCAGAGTCGTCGGCGAGTTCAAGGTGACGGTAATCGGTCTGTTCGGCTCATCGATTATGTTGGGTGCGTTATCGTGCGGCTCTGTTCATGTGCAAGTGCGTGCCACAAGGTTGCCAATTTAGAGTGTTAGATTTGGGAAATCGAGATTATTGGAGATTATTGTTAAAAGTATAACTACGTTATTAATTTAGTTACTACTATTGTTAGAAGTACTACTTTGTTGAAAAGAATTTAGATTAAAATTGCTAAATTTTCTTCACACCATTAGTTACCAAGATTATTTTGTTTGCTCAATCTACCAGAAATGCTATAGCATACTTAAATCGCAATTCAAAGATTAGTTACTTAGATTATGAATGCTTCAACTCCAACCCCGCGGTATGTAATAATTCGTACTTACCCTTAACTTCCAATTGATATTCTATTCTTACAGGTGAACCGATTCCATTATCGGCGGTACAGACGTAAATACCTCTGTCATCTTGATAAAGGTTAATAATTTGAAGTGATCCATCATCAAGTACGCGGCGTCTATTCTCGTTGCGTTCAATCTACACCAACGTAGTATTTGAAAGTTACAATTTTCTCATTTGTACAACAATAAAGAAGACTGAAATCAGAATCTTACGATCTTGGAGTCCTTCTTCCAGATAAGAACTGGCTTGGGGGTGCCGATGACAACGCAGTGCATGGTAACGTAGCCACCTTCCTCAGCGTCGAGCTGCGGCGAATCCGGCTGTTGGATTGCAGCCGGCTCGGATCCAGGCGGTATGGATTCCTGAGGTCTCTGGTAGGGAGGCTCCGTCGAGATGCCTTGCTCGTTGGCAGGATTCAAGCACGACGTGCCGCAGCCGCTGTTGCAACACTTCGCTTCGCCCGAGCAGTCCGCGTCCGTGTTGCACTCCCGATCGCATCTCGTACTGTTCGAGACTACCGGGCACTTGCCAGGCTTAGAGACTAGTAAAAAAGAAAAAAAAAAGAAAAGAAAATATAACATTATACTTTCTCCAGAGGATACCTTTGTCTGGGAAGTGGATAACTTAATCGGTAAAGCCGTGAATGCTTACCGGGATTGCAAACCCCCCTGTACTCGGGAACGTCGTTCGAGCCGGTAAGGGTAACGGCACATTTCGTTCCTTCGGGACACCTAATGGATTGGCATGGCTCTGCGCAGCGGCAGCGCTGGCAATCTTGCGTATCGACGTAAACCTCCTGTCCGTAAGGGCAGACCAGTTGACTGCAGTGTTCATTAGCTTCGGCGCAGGGATCTTTCGTGTCTTGTCCCTCGTCGGGAATGGTATTGATTTCTGTAATATTGAATTTCTCTGTTAGTGTTTAAACTTTTGTTTTTTATTAAAGATACCCATAAGAAATTTCAAGCGAATGAAAGATACAATAATAACTGAAAAGCTAAGAGAGTCAATATAGCAAATGTACAGTAGCATGTTCGATAAATTTCCTAAAAATAAAATATATTTACAAGTGCCTAAAATGACCGACTGGAAATCAGCTACTTTTCTAACGATAAAATAATTTTTCGGATATTTTTTACCCAATTAATAACCATTGAGTATACAAAACACCCGAAAAATCATTTCATCTTGAATATAGATGATCTCCACTAGGCTAATATAATCGTAAATAATATTTACATATGTATGATGGTTTATTCTGTAATTAAACAAGCAGATATAAATAAAATAGATGAAAATAAGTATAAGCGACGTTTGGTATGTAAATTTTGTTGGCTACTACTACTAAAACTTCAAAATAAATCAATAACTTAAATTGAAAAAAGTCAAATAACTGAACAAAAAATACTAAATTACACACCAGATCACTTATTTAAAAAAAAGTCTACTACTGTTTTAAACTTACGACGACATATTTTAAGACAAGACTCAATGGTTTTGAAGTTGTTACGATTTCCACCGCAACCGGTGTAAATGAACGCTCTGCATGTTTGATACTCATCGTCGTAATAGAATCTCTTGTAATTGCCGACAGAGCAAGAGCCAATATCAACAGGTTCTTTGCAGATTGCTAAACCACACAGCACAGTACGTACGTTATACAGTTGTTCGTTAAGCGCGTGTAAAATGGTTTTTAATTTCGAATGTCGAGTCCGCTGAGGGACTCGGTCGAAGTTGCGTGCTCGTTCTGGCCGAGCGAGTGGACAAATTACTTACTCAAATCGGAGAAAACCGTCTTGTTGCCAGACTGAGCGGGCTCCTCGTGATGAATGCAAACGGATTCGCACTCGTTGCGCGTACTGAAGCGATTAGCATTTCCGTCGCAGCCACCGTAAGAGAATTCGCGGCAAACGCGGTACTGCTGGTCGTAGTAGAACTTGGGGAAAGTACCGCGGCAAGGGCCTTTGTCAGCCGGAAGATGACAGATGTCTGTAAAATTTTTAGTTTACAATTAGTTCATGCAAACCTTTGTTTGTACTTTTTCTTTGTAATTTTTATGAATAATAGTACTTTGGGTATTCGGGTGTAAATTATAATAAATTTTTGGTAAGTTCATGGAGAGTCTTTTGCTAAAATTACTATATGTAGTACCGTAATCTTAATCACGCGTTTAATTTAGTAAAAATTATCGTTCACAATTATCAAAATTTTTCAAGATTTGAGAGAAATCTTGCAAGGAACGAGTTAGATCACTTGATCCCGAGATTACTAACAACATGTAACAATTTTTAAACAAAAAATTTACCTAAAAGAAAAAACAAAAAATTATTGTTCAGAATCACCGCGATTAAAAAAAAAATCTTTCGGTAAATAACAAAATAATAGATATAATAATTACCTTGATCTCTGAATTGTCCGCAAAGTCTTTCACATTGCTCTTCGCTCTCGTAGCGATTGGCGTTACCCTCGCAGCCACCGTAGATGAACGACTGACACTTGCCGGCGTCCTTGTCGTAGAAGTAGGCGCTGACTTCGCCCTGACAAGGACCGGCTTCCATGGGCTCGAGGCAGGCCTGGCTGAGCGGAAGCGGGGCCGCAGTGGTCGGTGTCGGAGGCGGTGTCGGCGCCGGTCGCTGCTGTACGCGACAGCGCTGCTCGCAAGTACGCAGGTCGTTGAAGCGGTTCTTGTTGCCCTGGCAGCCGCTGTATTCGAACTCATGGCACGAGTCGGTGCGTCGGTCGTAGTAGAACTGCGGCACGGAGCCGTTGCACGGGCCCACCAACGCAGGCATCGAGCACGGATCTGTTAGGAACATTGCGGGTAGTTTCGTTAATGTATTTTAATTTACAAGTAAATTATAATTCAGTTTAAATAATACGTAAAGTGAAATTTTCTTGAATTATGTGTAAAGTAGGTACTTTTCATACTGAGTGTATAAAACTCGTGCTTTACATACTAAGGATTGACACAAAAATAATAATGTATTGCGCAAGAGTGTTAAAATATTGTATTACACAATTAGTGCGCAAAATAAGCCATTCTCGTTCCAGCACAGTGAGATAAAAAAAAGGCAAGGGCGAGATTTCCTTGCGCACTAGTTACATGAAGTATTTTTTAAAACATTTAAACAAAATCTAATAAAATATAGCTTATCGAATAAAGTACAGCTCAGCGTATAAAATGATGTATTGATCAATAAAGTGCAAAAATCTTTTTTTTTCACACTGAAGTTATAGGTACGAAAAGTACTGTTTTGAGAATCTAAAAAAAATTACACTTCTCACATATAATCGCATTAGTTTACCTTGTACTTCTCCGCATCTATGTTCGCACTCTTCTCGAGAATTAAAGTTGTTGCCGTTACTCGAGCAACCGCCGTAGACGAATTGTTTGCAAATTCCGTCTCTGCTATCGTATAACCATTTTGTTTGATAGTTCTGACAAGGGCCACGCTCTTCGGGTAGGAAGCAGAAATCTAAACAATTTTCAATTTAGTTTTATTGATTGCTCTACGTTTTAAGTCTTGTTGATTAAATTCCGACAAATAAAAGTTTTATTTCACCTGATTGGAATGGCACTTCCTCCGGTGCAGGGGTACTGATTTGGATATCGCACCTGTTCTGACAGTCACCCTCCGTGAGGAAGTTGTTGTTGTTTCCTCCACAACCTCCATAGTAGAATAATCTGCATTTCTTCTCATACGTATCGTAATACCATCTTTGCGTGTAATCGTGGCATTCACCAAGGAGTGCCGGCAACATGCACGTATCTTGTTCTGTTATTTGAAAACTCGTATTATTCAATTGCATTTAAATTTGAAATTATATTTAAGTTTTTTTTGTAATTTGAATATTAGGTGCTGTTTAAGAAAAATTTATGGGATCATTTTTTCTAATGGTAAGCAATAGACCCCTTAGGCAGCTTCTATATTTTTAAATGATAGCTGTGATAACAAAAAAATGTATGGTATATTTATATTATAGCTATACTCCAATTAGTGTTATGCGGATTAATAAAAAGCAGTAAAACTATGATAATTTTTTTATAATTAATAGTTAATATTGTTATAATTACTTAGTATGGAAACCATCAAGCAGTAATGAGATAATCTCAAATTCTTACCAATCTTGGGTGGACAATCGGATTCGCATGCATCTCTAGATCCAAAGTTATTTTTATTGCCACCACATCCAGTGTAATAAAATGGCATGCAACGATTCTCCTGCTGATCAAAGAACCAACGCGACAACTTGTTCGTGCAGTTACCCTCCGTTCGTGGCAGCAAGCACGAGTCTGTTCAACGTCAGGTCCAATTTATTCATGCAGTGTTAGTATTTACCACCAACTTTTAATTAGTAAATTAATCCTTACAGACTAGTCAAGTTAAGGCTAAAGTAATATTCCACCGTTAAATTATTAGATTAATTCATACTTTTACGTTAGATCTAGTTTGTTAAACTATTTATGAAGCCTTATGTGATATTTATCCATCCACCTTAGTTATATATATTTATGATCTACATGATTTTAATATATTTTCCGTCTTGCGTAAATTGCGAATACATGGTGACACGTTAATTTTTTTTTTTTTTTGTGAAAATTCAGGAGATGCGTGAAAGGCAACGGACAGATTCATCTTGGCGTGTGCGTGGGTATAGGCAATGCGTTTAATTATATATAATATTGATCACTATATCTATGATATAATAATTGATAGATGTCTATCTGAAATTTCTTGCTGATGGTCATATTTAAAATAATTACACTTATTAAATTCTGTATTTCAAAATAAATAGTTGCAATGACCATTTGCAAAAACTTAGAAACATGTCCAGCACCAATTGCGTGTTCGATAAATGTAAATGAATTACATTGCAATGTGCTAATGTGCATCTATGCCGGCAACTAATAGGGACTAAGGAGGCTTCGAGTATCTTTTGCTTCTGATCTCACGATTTCGTGTACCTCGGGCGAGACAGCGCTGCTCGCAGGCAGCCCTAGTATGGAATTTATTGCCGTTGCCTTTACAACCGCCAAAAATGAATTTTCTACATTCCTGACGATCAGGGTCGTAATACCAACGCAGCAAAGAGCCAGGACAGGGTCCCGGCTCTTTTTCCAGGGCGCACAAGTCCGGTATTACTGAAAAGTTATAATAGTTGGCTAGTAAAACTTAATGATGAACAACAGATTTTGCCGTTTTATTTATCCCTGACCCCTGGTATTTATAAGGTTGAATTATAATACATAAGGTTTCTAAAGATCTTTACAAATAGCCTTTCAATCATTTAGATTCGTGTTATGATTATTTTTCGCATTGTTATATCGTGCTTCTAAATTTTATTTCATTAATTTCATTAGTATTATTTTAAGTTCAAAACATTTTCAATCTTTAGTAATTTTTAATAATTATTTAATTAATAATAAGCAATCACCTATTGTTACTGTCAAAAAAATACTCAAAATAAAAACCAGTTATTCTTAAAAAATTCTGTAATACTAATATGAGTACTTATTTAATGTAGAGTATCCTTAGTTTTTTTAACATACCTCGACTGCGACCAGGTTGCAGACATTGTTGACGGCAAGCTGACTCGGAGGGATAATTGTTGGAGTTACCTTTGCACCCGCCGTATTTAAATATTTCACAGTTTTGTGACTCTTTGTTGTAGAACCACCGAGTAAAGTTTCCTTCACAAGGGCCTTGATCTTTCGACAGAGTGCAAGGATCTGTAAGTTAAAAAATAATTAGTATTAATTGAAAATTAATTTTGAAAACTGTTTTAATTTTAGTAAATTTAAGCCTGATATATAAATTAACATTTTTATCGCTCGTCTTACCAGCGTCAGCAGGTTCCGCGCAACTTTGCTCACACTCTTCGCGAGTTTTGAATTTGTTTGCATTTCCAAGACAGCCAGAGTAAACAAATTGACCGCATTGTTTTCTTTCAACATCGTAGTACCACATTGGCTGGTATCCCTCGCACGATCCGAAGATTTTGGGTAAGTTGCAAACGTCTAAAATAAAAAAAATAAAATATTAAATTAGATTTTTATTAAAGGGAAATTTATGGTTCTTATAAATTAAATTACCTTTTCCTTTGGGCTCGACACAAGTAGATTTGCATTCCTCTTGAGTTTTGAATCGATTATCGTTACCTCCGCAACCACCATACCAGAATCTCGAGCAGCCGCCATAGTCGGTGTCGTAGAACCACTTGATGGTAAATTCGCGGCAAGTACCTCTGTCGCGCGGCAGACCGCACGCAGCACCCGGATTCGAGGGTACTTTCAGGCATCCTTCGAAGTTCTCTCCCTGCGCCTCTTCAACTCCGTCAGGGCAACAGCCGTATTTAGATGCGTCGCAAGTGCAACCAGCAAAGTTTGGACCCTTAGCTGGAGTTCTTCCGTCAGAGCAGCACTTGAACTCTGTATTTTCACAGCCGCATCCTTCAAAATGAAAGATGATTATTTATTATATTCTTTTGTTTATTGATGAACCTATTATTTAGATATTCACCTTGACCGTGAGGTCCTTTAGCTGTGGTGACACCGTCGGGGCAGCAACCAAACTGATAAGTATAGCAAGGACAGCCCTCGTAATTCGGTCCAGTGGCGGGAGTAAATCTGTTGGGGCAACAGCCGTGAGGAGTGTACTGGCAGCCGCATCCCTCGTTGTTCGGTCCTCGAGCGGCGGTCGTGTTGTCTGGGCAGCATCTGAATCTTGAATATTGACATCCGCAGCCGTAGAAATCTGGACCGCGAGCCGGCGTGATATTGTCGGGGCAGCATTTGAAAGGAGATGACAAGCAGCAGCCTTCCTTATTCGGTCCATGAGCGGGAGTTTTGTTATCGTCGCAACATCCGAACGTTGTGTTAGTGCAAGGCATCTGGCATCCGGTATTGTTTGGTCCAATAGCTATTTAGATTAGTTTAAATATGCGACAATTAATATTTTTATTTCGGGAATTACATTTTGAAATTTCTCATAATTTTTACCTGCAGTAACATTATCTGGACAACATCCAAAGTAAGAAGCAGTGCAATTTTTGGTATTGATGACACCACAGCCTTCAAAGTTACTTCCATTTGCAGTCTTTTGACCATCAGGACAACATCCGTAAGTGGAGTTAGCACAGTCAGCAGGTACAATAGTTGTTGTTTCAACACCCTTTTCTTCACATCCTATAATTAAGTAAAACACAGTTATGAAAATTTGTTACTTATAAATGAATCTGTAATCTTCGTACTGAATTATCTACCTTTTCCTTTGGGACCAGAAGCTGCATTAATTCCATCTGGGCAACATCCAAATTTGGTTGTATTACAGCAACCAAGATTATCTTTACCAGTAGCTGGAGTTTCTTTGTCTGGGCAGCATCCAAATCTAAAATTAATAGAATGGGAGGAAATATATTTAACTGATAAAAAGTTAATCAATAAAATCACTTTCATTTGCAGATGCTTACTCAGTTTCATTGCAAGGTTTCTTGCAACCTTCGTTATCGTTGCCTTCAGCTGGTGTGATTCCATCAGGGCAACAACCAAATAGAGTTTCATTACAGTGTTGATCTGGGCAGTCAAGGAATTCGGGTCCCTTAGCTGGTGAAACACCATCTGGACAGCATCCAAACTGAGTCTCAGCACAAGTGTGAGGTGTAGGACAGCCTTTTCCAAATGGTCCTTGGGCTGCTGTAATGCCATCGTAACAGCAACCAAATTCTGTGGTTTTACAAGTCTTCTTCTTCTTTGGTTTGCATTTTCGAATTTTATGTTCTTCTGTAAGCGCTCGATCAACAATGCTAATAGTTGTAAACAAGTCCGTTACTGAAATAAAAAAAGAGTAATATTTAAAATTTTTCAAAATATTTGATACTTTGTACTGTTGCCTTTCTTCTTTAAAACCTAACTTACCATGAGATTGGTCTGTTACATCAGATTCATCAGTAGACGACGAAATTCCTGTTTCAGTCTGAGTGGATTCTTCAGTACTATAACCAGTAGTTTCACCTGTTTCTCCGGTTACACCAGATTCAGTCACTCCTGATTCTGTCGTTTCAGCAATCGTCGATTCTTCCGTCATACCAGATACAGTAGTTTCGCCTGATTCTGTTCCACTAGATTCGGTCATTCCAGATTCTGTGAAAGTCGGCTCAGTTTGACTAGACTCTGTAACTGCTGGAGTTTCTGTTTCTTCTGAAACTCCTCCACTTGATAAGGTTGATGAATCAGAAGATACAGATGATTCTGTAATGTCAGTACCACCAGATAATGTGGTCTCTCCAGTTTCACTTGTCACTGCTTCTGTTGAGCCACTGCTTTCAGTGGTAACTTCACTACTGTCACTTCCACTGGATAGTCCTGTTTCAGTAGCCTCGTTACTACTTGACACTGCGCTTTCTAAAAAATATACAGAGCATTTATTTTAATTACATAAAGCAAAATGATGTTGAATTAATTAAAGCCATACATACCAGTCGTTATATCTTCACTCATCATTGTGCTTGCTTCAGTTGAAACACTGCTGTCTGATGTAGCTTCTGTAGTATCAGTGTCAGATGTGGGTGTGGTGTCAGTAGGCTCTGTACTTTCTGAAGAATCACTTGTATCTATAGAAGATCCTGTTGTGTCAGTACTAGGTTCAGAAGAACTGACTGAATTTTCTGTAGTAACTTCTGTACCATCAGAGCTAGCATCAGTAGTAATTATTTCTGAAGTGTTTTCTGTTGTTACATCAGAAACTCCAGTTTGCTCTGTTGTGACATCTGATTGTTCAGTAGTTAATCCATCAGTCGAAGACTCAGTAGCACCAGAATTCATTGTCGTTTCTTCGGTAGTACTAACATCTAAAATAATTTTAAAATATATTTGTAAATAGTTTTTTAATAATTTTTTAATCTAATTTATTTTTAAAGTATAACTTTCTCACTTTGCTCAGTTGTGTCAGAGTCAGATGTATCTAATCCTTCAGTAGTTACGCTAGCACCAGTATCTTCTGTATCATATTCACTGGAAGCAAACAGAGTAGAACCTTTCTCAAAATCATCTGCTGTGGTTCCACTTCCCTCCACTGTTGTTATGAAGGCATTGACATCATCATCACTATCAGTTGAGCCACTACCGCTGTCTGTTGCAAATGTCAAATCTCCTCGACTAGCTCCATCACTAAACATCATATCTTCAAAAGCACTACTAGTTACTTCAGTATCTAATGGTGAGCTCAAAGGCAAGGCTTCAGTTGATTCTGATGGTTCTTCAGATTCCTAAAATTTATTTTAGCATTATGAATCTTAGATTTAGAATTATTATGAGATACATTTTTAAATTTGATCAACATACATCTCCAAATCTAGAATCAACAGTTACAAAGTCTTCATCTTCGCAATCTTCTTCTTCTTCTTCCTCAGGAATTAGAGCATTTTCTTTTTCAGGCTCAACAGGTATCATATCATCTGAATGTTTTTAAATATATTTTAAATTATTTAGTGCTCAAAGAATTTTAAAAAGTTAGATCTAAAGTGGAATAATGAGTATTAATCTAAAATAAAATTACCTTCTTCGCAAGCTTGTTTATTGCAAGCTTCGCTTTCTTCCATTATAGATTTATAATCACATTCATCTGATGAAACTGTTTTGTTGTCTTTTAGGCAAATAACTTTACGTAAACTTTCACCACCTCCACATGGTTTGGAACACTACAGTAAAAGAATTATTTGCTATTACTATTACTCTATCAAAGATGGGATAATATAGAAATTAAGTAATTTGCTTACTTTACTCCATGGTCCAGCAAACCATTCACCCTTGCAATCACCACCAGTACCTGTGCACTCTCGAGTGGTATTGTACTTTTCTTCTGGCTCACATTTGTTGTCTGGAACTTTTTTCATGGTATCCTCATCTTCAAAAGTGGCACAAAAGACTTTTCGTGTTTGCACTCCTGTACCACAATCTACCGAACACTAAAGAAATTTTGTTTTACAATATACTGTAATAGATATTTAATTTTAAAAGTCATCAGTTCTGTGTTACCTTGCTCCACTGAGTTTTGATCCACTGATATTCGCAAGTTTGAGGTGTCTCGCATTCCTTTGTTGATTCCGGTTTTTTCTCACTGTCACACATGCTGTCTGGGTACAGTGTTCCATTAAAAGTGGCACATTGAACAGTTCTTGTCTCTTGCGTAAGGCCACATTTGTCTGCGCACTTTCATGAGAAGTTCATTAAAAATTATTCATTGTTACTAATACTAAATACTCAATAGTAAAATAATTATCAACTAACTTTATGGTAATACATAGAAATTGCATTTTAAGCTTTAAAAATAATAACTTCAACGTGTAATTTACATTTTCAAGTGCAAATTTAAAACTTACTCCGCTCCATGGAGACACGACCCAGTCAACTCCCTCGCAGGGCCTGAGCTCGCAAGCTTTCTCTTTCTCAGGAACTTCACCGCAAGCCGAGTCATCCAGTACTTCGATCTTTCCTTTGTCATTTTTCCTGTAGCACGTGACTTTTCTAGTCTGCTTACCCTCGCCGCACAGGTGATCGCACTGAAAAAAGATTTTTCATCAACAACTTACTTTCTAACCAATTAAGCAATTTCCAATCGGTGCTCCCTTTGTCGATTACTCGCGGGTTAGCAACTCGAAATTCCCGAGTGGCCAACCGCAACGCTCGAACTAAAGTTTCCGGGTTAACTGAAGACTTACGGGTTTCCAGGGGCCCAGATGCCACTTGGGACACTCGACGTCCTTGTTGCACTGCTGCTTGGTGGCGTTCTTGGGGCCGAGGGTCTGCGAGCACTGGGCATCGTCGACGATGCTGGGTATGCCGCCGGAGACGATGCGCTCGCACCTGATCTCGCGGGTCTGCTCGCCGCCCTCGCCGCAGTGCTTGCTGCAGGGCGTCCACTCGCCCTCGACCCACTGCGCCGGGCACGGCTCGGTGCCGCAGGCCTGCGTGTCCGTGGGCTCGAGCATCGGGTCGCACAGCTTCTCGTCGACCGGCTCGCTGGTGCGCCGTTTCATGCATGTCACCCTTCGAGACTGATAGCCTGATGAACATTTTTTTTCGTTATACTTATATGCGAATATTATTTAATTACTGCCTTGTTCATTATAACTTATAAGAGCATTTTTATATGTATTTTGGTTTCCGTTGATTTTTTTTAAAAGGAAATAATACACTTGACATTATATGTATATATATTTGTGGCTTTCCAGCAAAAAGGCGCGAAACTATAAATTTTTTTGAAAAATTGAGATATATTTAAATTTTTAAAGGGCTCTCTTTCATTTTAAGCCAAAAGGGCATAACTCCAAAAGGGTATAATCGCATTGTTCTCGGCAGAATATCGCATAATTGCAAGTTTATTTTAAATTTGTTTTGTTTCATAATCTTTTGTACAATTTTATCAATCTTTTCGATAATTCCATCGATCGTTTCGATAATTTCCTTGACCTTTCCGATCAATTTCATAGATCATGATACATTTTTTAAATTTGTTCCCGGAAGAATGACTCAAGAAATTTTTCCCGCCAAAAAGGCATTCAAAAATTAAAAGCTCTATAATATTTGAAATACAGAAAAGACATAGAAAATATGCTGTTTTATTCGAGAAGCCGTAAATGTACATATAACTATTCAGTACACGTTGTATCTTATTTACTGAATAAGTAAACTTTGCGCTTGCGAAGTCGAGGAAGAAAGTTGAAAAGAAAGGAATAAAGTACCTCCGCCGCAGGTTGCACTGCACTCCGAGAATTCCTCGGCTATCCACGTGTAACTGTCGGGGTCCGACGGCTGGGAGAACTTCTTGGGCACGCTGTACTGGTAATCAACGCCCACGTTGTGATCTTGATAAAGAAGCTGCAAAGTAATCGGCGGACAACGTCTCCATCACTCGTGATCTTTTATTCCCTTTCGCCTTTTTTTTCCCTCTCTTTTATCTCTTATCGCGCCCCCGAAATTCCTCGGACTTTCCCGCACCCCCTACCCCCTAATGGCACTTGGATGACGAGTGGGCAAAGCTCGTCGGAAACTGTGCCCCGTACTCACCACTACGTAGACAGCCTCTGTGGTCGGACCCAGGGCCGTTATCGTGTCGGGCGCCGAAAATCCCTGCGGGTCTCGGCTGTAATGGAAAATCGTCCCGGCGAACCGAAGACTTCGCGGAAAGTCTATCCTCCAGTTGCCGTTCAGGTAGTAGTGGCCGGTCTGGTTCCGGATGGCTGTAGACACGCGAATTTCAAGTTTGACGCGCCGGCAATTTAAAATTGCGCGCTTAAGCGCGCAGAGTTACTAATTTCCCGCTAAATATGAATAAGGAAAATTCATTACTTGCTTAATGAATAATGCATTTTACTTATCAAATAAGTGAACGACTTATAACAAACTAGCTATAAGTTGACCAGAACTGGTTATAATTTAGAAGGAAATTAACCACAATTGACCAATTTATGGTTAATTTTCTACCAGGATACGAATTTTCCTTATTCATATTTAGAGAGTTCATAATTCGCTGGTTCTATAAAGATCTCTGATTAATGTAAGGTGCCTCCTGAGGTACCTCTTTCGAGGCTCGGCAATCACCGTCGCAAAAGTCACGGACAAAAAAGCAACTGCCGCGGCAGTAACATTAAAAAGCCTCCGTTTAATGCGTCAGCTGCTTTTTAATCTCGACAATCGCGCTTTTTTTTATCGTCGCGGGGACTTACCCAGGTAATTATTGGAGGGTCGCATCTCCTTGACGACGATGTTGGTCGCTCCTTCGGGCACCAGGAGGATGTCGAGGTAGCCTGCTCGAAAAAAAAGAGGATCATCGAGATGAGTATATACCGCGCGGGAGGGAGGGGCGCAAATTGAATTGGAGCGGGCAGGCGGCGCCCGTATAACTCACCGACTTGCAGGTCGTTCGCGTCGAAGAGTCCCTTGACGGTCTTGCAGTCGGCGCCGTTGCCGTTGCACTCGCGGCAGGCGTCCTCCTTCGCATCGCTACCCAGCATCATGTCGCATCCCACGGGCTGCGAAGAATTTCCCCGTTTTATGCGCCTTCCCGCCTAATGAGAGGAGCCCGGGCGACCCCCGGGGGAGCGCTTCGCGATCGGAAAATCGAGCGACTCGCGCGCGCGTACGGTACTTAATTAAGTATTTTCGTAATTATATATCGGCGGCATGCGCTGTAAAGCGCGCGCGTTATTTTGGTAATTAGATGTTACAAGGGGCGCATACTTTCCATTAATATGGTGTAGTCATTCAAGTATTTTAGCGAGTTCGACCTCACGTTTTCGTAAATAATTTTAATCTGATTTAATTTAAAATTTAATCAAATAAATAAAATTTAAAAATCAAGTACATTCAAATAATTTAATAAGTAATGCAAAAAAATACAGTAAAAATTTTAATAAATTGTCCAGTTAAATTATTAATTTCTACGCACGTCCGTTTTTGAGCTTTAATAATGAAAATTTCATAAATTGAATTACGGAATTAAAGAATTCACTTGCCCTTCATTCATTTTTGCGAAAAAAAAAAGAAATATTTTATACGTATTTCGTGAAAAATGACTGGTCGCGCCCGCCGAGGGATGCCTTTAAAATGATGCCATTCGAACGATGAAAAGATACCCTTTATTTGGCCATTTGTACTCACCATGCATTTGCCCTCGACGCAGACGTCGTTTTTCTCGATATTGCAGAGCGTGCCATCAATCACTTTCTCTTTGTGCCTGTAAAAGAATCTCTCGCCTCGAGGCATGCAATTAAGCTCGCACTTGTTGTGCCCGCCCGTGTACGGTATCCAGCTGCAAAGGAAAATTTCATTGTCTGATGCATTTGCAATTGACGACAGCGGGAGGAGGGAATTCGTCGCGTCCAGTTGGAACGGCCGGCTCTTTCGCCGTATAGTCGTAAAATTAATTGATTCGAGGCGAAAGGTCGCGAGAATACCGGGCTGCGATGTCGATCGTTATTCTTTTTCCTTCGAAAGTTTTCTTTTTAAAAAGGTCGAATGATAAAAGCGCGCGGGCTGTATGTACCTTTCGAACTTTAGTGAATTACGATTTTTATATGAATGTTAAATTTATATGGATAGAAAAGTACTCACTCGTAGTAAACCCCTTCAAAAGGCTTGTTATTGAACTCGGCGCACTGTTCGGCTCGAAAATCCTTTTGTTCTCCTGGGCATGGCTTCAATACACATATTTATTTTAGTTAGCGACTATTTTTCATGTTTGAAAAGTAAACAAAGTGGAATAAAACAATTTTGTTTTTTGTTTCGTACGCGCTTTTATTGTTCGCAGTACTATTTCACAATTTTATTTCTGCAGTGAAATTAACAATGAAGAAAAAAAAAATGATATTCATGGAATTATCAAATCTCATAATGCAAGAGAAAATACAAACTTCAACAATTTTAGTTATCATTAAAATGCGATTATTTAACGTTAAAAATTAATTTCGTACGAAAAATTAATATGATTTTTAATAGTAATAAGAAAAGTCAGGGCACTTCAAACACTATTTAATGAAATTATGTATACGAATAATTAATTAACTACTTCGACTGTATCAGTAGAACAAGTCTAGGAACCTGTCAGCCATTCCGTTTGATCACCGACTCCGTCTGCTCTATAATACACATCCCATCATAAGGCACTAAATAAAACGAATTTGCCGATCCAACGAATCTCTTAATACTCTCTTCAATTTCTCAAGCAGATAATAAATCTTTCCTTTTAAAAATAGACAAGCGAGGAAAAAGAAGATGCGCGAGAATAAAAAAAAGCGAAGTTCCGTCAGCTCTAAAAGACCAGAGCTAAAAGCCGGACCATGCAAGGGAGAAAAGAGAGAGGGAGAGAGGAAAAAAAGAGAGGTAAGCGCGGCGGCCCTCGAAAAAGCCGAACTAGAGCAAATAAATAATTAAGCCGTCGAGAGTGCGCGGGCGCGCGAGCGGCTCGAAAAGCGCAGCTCCGTGAATTTGTGGCTCATCGTCACGCCTTCGCGCGCACTGTCTCCCTCTCTCTTTCTCTCTCGCCATCTCCCTTTTTTTTCTCTCGCTCCTCCCTCCCACACTGCTCTCCGGGCATATAGGCTGCACGCGTCGCCGCCGCGAGAATTAGAGGGCCCTCGAGCCGACCCTCGCGGTACGTATACGCCCGGCCGAGCTTGCGGGTTGCTCCCTCTTGGCGTGTGTACGTCGATGGGGTCGCGGCGCGAAAAGAGGCGCGCGGGGATGACTCGCTCGATTCCGTGTCGAATCTATATATTACAACGTCGCCTTCTATGAAAAGTAACCGATTTTAAAATTGAGGCGAGGAGAAGTGGGTTTTAAAGTTCCTACGAAGGTTTACATATTCTCGCCGAGAAAACTAACCCATTGCGAAGACTAATACACCTCGCATCTTTACAGCAAAGATAAGTTCTTACACTTTAAAGATATAAGTTCAGTATTATCAACAACAGAAATGTTTCTTAAAAAATTGGTACGGCTTTAACTGTAGGTCGAGATATTATCGTAAGAAGGAAATTAAATTTGCTATCTTTATAGGACGGACTTTAATTTGGTAACTTCCGTGCCGATTTACAATAGCTCATCGACGACTGGAATTATACTAGATCTTATTTCAGATCAAATCCAGGTGCTCAAAATTAGACAGCAAACCCGAAGTTTGCTGTCGGAAGTTACCGAATTAAAGACGACCAGTAGCGTACGTCGGCCGGTTTTTCGCGCGCGGGTGTCAGCTCCACCGATGCGTGAGAGTTGCTTTGCAAAGAGCGGGGGTGGCTCGCGATATATTAGGAGAAATGAGCCGGGCGAACGGATGGATCGGGGTTCGCGGTGTACGCGCCGGAGCATCCGTTTGGAAAGGTCACATCCGTAAGAGCCTCCCCTCCCGCGGGGGATGAAATTTTCGTCCATTCCAGGGTCTTTACGACGGGGGCGGGGGATTATAGTTCATTCGTCATAAAATATGTTTATGGACGCGAGACTTTTTTATAGCCCGGATTATCGATACCGTTCGTTTTTTTTCACGGGGCTGCGAGCACCTCGGGTTTTTCATTAAGCTAAAAGGATTTTAAAGTTTCAGCGGCGCCGCGCGAAAGAGCAATTATCGTGCGAGCCTTGCTTACCGCGCGCGACAAGGTCAATGATTTGCGATAACTGCCTCCGCGAGGGTCCAAGAGGCTCTATTTGTCATTCCGGCTGACCGGTCTAATGCACGCTCCTCCCTTGCTTTTAATCCATTTTAGAGGCTACCCGGTATCAATTTTGTTCCCGCTGAATTATTTAAAAGCCATTGCACTTTTGGAACGATCCGTAATTTATAGTGACGGCTGCGATATATACAGCGACCGGGACGTTTGTTCCTTCATAAAGAGATTGATGACGAGAAAGAGTTTATTCGATTTCAATTTTGCTTAATGAATCGTTTAGCGAGGTCGACATAAATTTCCCCAAATTGACTTCTGTCACTCATCCCGATACAATCGAATTTATTCGTTTGATAAAAAAAAAGATTCGAAAACAAATTAAAAATGTGCACTCCGCTGATTCGTTCGAATTCAGCCGCGCCGTCGGAAAATCGGGAAGAGTCGTATTCGAAATCGGAAGTGGCCCGCGGCGATACGCGCGCGGTTCAGGCTAGTCGCGTCCGCTCGTCCGGGCGAACGGGGCTTCCCCGATGCGGTCCACGTTCGCCAACTTCGCTCGCGCCTACGGTTATAAAGCCCGGGCCGAACGCGCCGCTGAATTATTGAGCGCCGACCGGCCGGAGGGAGCGAGTGGCCTCCTCCTCTAAACTCGGAAGATCTCCGCCGCGCCGGTATACACGTTTCGGCGTGCGCCTAAATTATTGAGCGGACTCGAGCGGGACGGGCCCGCCTCGGACGTCTGCCGGCCCGCCGAGATGTTCATATAGACGCGCCGGCGAAATAATTTAGGCTCGCGCCTGAAAAACTCTTATTTTTGGCGGATAGGCGAGTCCGTTTGGTTGGACTGAATTACGGGCGGCCGAGCGAGGCATAGTCGGGACTGAATAGTCGAAAGTGCGAGGCTGGCTGGGCGAGGAACGTCACGCGAAGCGAGTCATTGGGTGCTTCTCCTGGGTGATCGAACGCGGACTTATGGGTGACATTTATAATACTAAGAGTGGAAAATTTTTTATGGCATGTTTATGCCTTACACTGTCGTCGCGTTGATGGATATTTTTTATTTTTCTATATATAGATTTTTCAATATCTGTAATGGAATCTTTCGCCATGATTTGATTGACAGTAGTCACGTACTTCCAAAAACCCCCTTCCAAAAGCAGGAAAAAAATGTAATCTTTTCAGGATATTCAACGTAACGATGATACCATTTTTTGAGACATTACTATCAACAAGTAAAATTAATGAAATAACGTTTATTTAAATAATAGTCATTTAATTATTAAATATTGGAATGGACAAGGTAATGGTATGTAATCGCCTCTTCTGGGCTCATGTTATCCGAATATCAAGTTTCGTTACCATTTCGATTAGTATATAATACGCATAATTATAATCCATCTGCCACATAATGACTGTACGTGGTAAATTGATTTTGAAATTCAATTATTTGAAATAAAAATTAAAAATAATTTTAATTCATTACTCTATTCATTAACAAAAACCATTGAAATTTCACTCAGCTCTGATTCGTCTATATTTAAACTCAGTATTGAAGCACGGATAATGTGATGTATTACTGAAAAAATATTTTAAATACCATATTAAAAAGGTGAGATATTACAGCAGAATTTTATCTTTAGTGAATTTAAAATTATAAATATTTTTCAAAAAATTCTTTTAAAATATATTCCAGTGCGTACTGATGAAGACACTAACAAACAGCCAAATAGATAGCTGTTGATTAATAAAATTGTATTTTTTAATAATTTTGATTCGGTTCGATTGATCGTTTACTTAGTCTATTCAAAAGTTCTCTTAACAACTGCTTGTAAAAATTACTAGAACTTTTACAAGCAGCTAGAATCGTAAAATCTCTTAGACTTCTAGTAAATTTTAAAAGAAGCTAATAATTTTTACAAGAAACAATTAGAATTTTTCCAACGAGGAACGACGTTTAATTCGATCGATTTTCTATCGAGGAACGACGTTTAATTCGATTACACAAAAGTGTACCACTGGCAAACAGTGCGCTCTCAATTCATTAAAGCGAAACTCGCGTCTTACTGCTGACCAGCACGGAAAGAAAGCTCGAGCACGCGCGAGTACGTCGCGCGCGATTCTCTTTCGCGCTGATCTCCGCGGGATCGATAGCCCGGCGCTGCGGGAGCACCCCGGCACTAACTTTTCGCCCATAAATCCCGCTCCGGCCGCGTTGACGGAGCCGGCCCCCGGCCGGTCGTCCCGCGAGCCTGCAAATTGCCGCCGCGGTTAAACTCGTTACGCCGGACAAATTACTCATTTCGTGCGAGCGGCCTCGTGCATCGCGCGAGCGAGCGCCTCCCGTTTCGGCCTTTAAAAAAAAAGCGCGCCCTTCCCGACCTGTTTATCGCTGCTTTATTGCGATGAAAAAGCGTGCCCAGCCCGGGGGTGTTTTTCTTTCCTTCTTTTTTTTATGCGCGCCGCCAGTCTATAAATTTCTTCGGGCGAAAATTGCGACGCGCCGTGACTTTTAGGACGGCGCGGAATTCCAACTAGAGGCGGAATGCGCCGAGGCCGCTCGGACGAGTGAGCGAAGTGGCGAGCCTCGTTAATGGCATTGTCATACGGAATCCCTTCGGGATCTCCCGGGGTTGCGGGGAGCCCGCCCAAGATCTACATTTTTCGGGAGACTTCGAGATAGTCGCGAGTGACTGCACGCAATCCCGACATATTTCGATTATCCGGTTCTTCAAATGAGCGAAGCAGTGAAATTTTGCTGCAAGTCAGTGCATCGCTCGATAAATAAAAAAGAGATTTTTCATTTTCCAGGAAAGTCCAATTATTTTTGTACCTTTTTAACAAAATACAGAACAATACCTTCGGAAAGTTAAATACCGGGATGTAATATAAATGAATGAATTTTTAAACAAACAAAAAATTACTTGATTATTTGAATTAAAATGTTAAATAAAGAACATGAAAACTTTTTCATTCCATTCAATCTGATATTTATCGCATTAATAAAATTTTCATTCCATTTTATCGGAATATTTTAACATTAATAACATTGTTTCTTTAAAAACTAACAAAAATCCCGTCACTCGTTTTTTAAGAGAGGAAAAAGCGCTTTTATTAATTTTTATTTTTCGGTAATCCGTCTAGATCGTGATAATCAGCGATGAAATTCCACTGATTTCACTCGCACGATGAAAACAAATAACCCTCTTTAGCGTCATAAAAAAAAGTTTCCATTGAAGTCGAAGAAAAAAGATAGAAAGAATTATTCAGAGGCGACATTTTTCATTTCTCGAAAGTTTCTTGCGCCGCGCGGTCCGCGCCGTAAAAAAGATCGTTTTCAAAAGTCACAAAAGATCCCGCGCGCCGGGGGCATATGCACCCACCCACACTAACAAACCGACTCGGCTCGGCCAAGACTTTTTCCAATAATTTTTTTTTTTCACGATCCGCTATTAAATGCCGCGCGGCGCGCCATTCATCCGCGCCGCAAAATACAATGGCATTGTGCTGCCCCGCGCGCGCGCGGAATCTCTCGCGGCGATCCTTTTTTTTCCCTCGGCGCGCGCGCGCGACGCGCATTAAATCATCTTCAAACGCAGCGCTCGCTCACTTTTATTTCCGCGGGGGTGGCGAGGAGTTTCGCGCGCCCATTATCACCCCTGGAATTCGAAGAGCAAGCGCGGCGACGGCTCCGGAAATTTCGGAGCGCGTCCAGGGGATTCTCTTCGAGGAAATCGAATTAAAGCGGAGGGATCGAAGGGCGCGCGCGTGACGTCGGCTAAATCAAGCGAATCCTCCTCTCCCTCTACTTACGGGGTCCTCGAGGCGCTTTTTTTTTTCGTCGCGCCGGCGTCGTTAAAACCTATCCGTAGATTTGCGCTTGTGTGCGAGGCGCTGGGATTTTACTACGGGTTTCAAAGGCGTGTGTATAGTCCTTCGGTTAATTTGCGAGCTGTGCCCTCTGATTTCGCTCGGCGCGCGTTGGGATTAAGATGTTTGTGTACTTTAATTTTCCCCGATTCGGTATCGGTCTTTGATATTTCGGTTTGAAAATTATGTAAATTCGTGGAAAAAACTAATTAATCCGCGTTTCGCTATATCATTTTGCTTTAATCCAATGAAAAATTGTTTTTAATAAACTTTTTATTTATGCAAGTAAATTTTCTTTAATATTATGCTGTCGATGAAAGCTTCGGTACGATTTTATGATCGTTTAAATTTTTCAAAATTTCAGTTAAACCTCGTTAGTATATATAATTTAATTATTAAGTACTCTTAGAAGGTAAAGAGCGATAAAGGAATTCTTTCAATATTAAAAGCCGATTATAAAAGTCAACTTTGTAACTGTATTAAGTATTTAACTGTTTATGCACCCTCGTTATAATTAATAATTAGTTGAAACTCATTAAATCCATTGCTACAGAAATTATTCAGTTTAAAATATCATTATCAATGTAAAGTAACTCTACTAAAGTACAACGCTTTGAAACGTGTTATCACGAAAATAATAATGTTACCAACCCTTGAAAGAAACGCTTACATAATACACTCTTACATCACAAGTATAAAAAAATAATCATTCATTCATGTTGGAGGCGGTTACCCTTGAAGCATAATACCGCGTCTTGCCACTATAAAAAAATGAGAGTCGACGGAAGCCGGAGAGCGTCGGTACCGGAAAAAAAAATTTCGCGACGAGGAAATAAAAGTTACGATTGCGTCGTGCGGTATATAGGTCCGTACCCCCGGCAGTGTGCGACACATTTTTTTCCCACACACGCGGCATCTGGTTCACGACTGCGAGACGTGATTTTTACGCGTGCGACGAATGCTTTATTGCCCCGGGGATTGACGCCTTCTAGAGAATGCTCCCGTTATTGTTGCGGTTATTTTAGGATGTGACAATTTTCGCGGGGGAGGGAGAGCCGCAGATTTATCGGTACACGCCGGGGCGGCATTTTTTTTAGCGCCCGCTATTTAGATAATCGCTGTAAAAAATGCGCAGAATGCGCCGCTAACGCTGATTTATGTAATCGACGTAAATAGCGTAATCGTATAGAGGTTATTATTAAATCCGCGGCTGGAAAGAGCAAACTTCACGAACGCCGTAATTCACTTTTAATGCGAATCATCGCGCCTTTTATTAAGATTATTTAAAAAATGCTATTTCGTTAAAAGAATCTATTTAAAAAAAATGCCTGAAGTAAATTTCACGAACGCAATTCACTTTTAATGCAAATTATCGCGCCCTTTTTTAAGATTATTTTAAAAATGCTATTTTGTTAAAAGAATCTGTTTAAAAAAATGCACGAAGTAAATTTCACGAACGCAATTCACTGTTAATGCGAATCATATCGCGCCTTTTATTACTAAGAGATATTTAAAAAATTTTCACTTTAATGCAAATTATCGCGTCATTTGTTGAGATTATTTTAAAAATGCTATGCTGTTGAAAGTATCTGTTTAATAAAAATAGATGACGTAATTTAATTTTTAATTACACGTGTATGTACATTCAGCAAGTCACAGGGATCAACGATTAAGAAAAAAAAAACTGCCGTCAGCTCATTCGCCTGTAAAAAAAAAACATCGCAAGTGAAGCGCCGATGCGTAACGTAACGCGATCTCGTTTAAGTAAGCGAACTCGCGCGTTTGCCTCCTCGTTTCGCCGCGCGTTTTCATTTTCTTCGCTACGCTAAGGTGCGCGTTTCACGCCTTTCGGAGGCGCGCTTTTTTTTTCCAAGCCCCCGCACACTCACGTCGAAAACAAGGTTACGCCCGAGTAAATCAAGAGGGTTGCGCGCGCGCGCTTCTGAGAAAAGCTCACCGGGTCAGTGTAACCGCGCGCGCGCGCCGGATAACTTTGTCGTCGGAGGAGGACGACGTGGAAAGGCGAGAGGAAGTTTCTTCGGTTGTTGGATTTAATTCGTTTTTGCCGGGGCTCGAGTATTGTAAAAAACTTGGGCGCCGGACTTTTTGCGCCCAGGCTCTGGAGATAAGGACGTGCCGCGCGCGCGCTCAATACAGTGAAACGAGACTTTTTCTCGGCCGGCCGTGCGTGCACCGGCGTTTCTTTCGCGCGCTGCGGGGTTAACGCTCACGAGATTTTTATGAATATCAAGGGACGAATGAAATGTTTTCCCTTTGCCTTTATCGGGGCTTTTTGAGATTACTTTGAATCATCTTTTAAATTAAAATAATATTGCGTAGAGTAAGAGGGAATGTTTAATCGCATTTTAATGAATAAACTTTTAAAATTTTATAATGTAACATTACTTCCATTTACTATTTGTTTTACAGAATATAGAGAATTAAAATTTGTAGTTTTATTTCATTTTTTCAGGGTGTAAAAACTTTATGAAAAAATAATTCGCTGAATAAAATTATGAAAAAATAATTTGCTGAATAAAAGTGGTAGTATTATGACCTTTTTTTGAAGTTGATATTACATTTCTTTTACTACAACAGGTGTAATAAACTTACCTGCACATTACAGGAGAAGAATCTTTTGCTAGCTCCAGTGCACCTGCTTCGGTCATAGTCACTGAAATATAAAAAATGTATAACACCAAAACATATATCTAAGGAGATGCATAGCTTAAAGTCTTAAGTGTCTCGGTTTAATCGCGAAAAACAACTCTATTTTAGGTTTTGATGATTTTAAATAAATTTTGAATTATTGACCAAAAAATTATTCCCTCAGCATATAGAAATAACTGCAATCAATTTCTTTACAAAAGTCTTCATCAATTTCAAAATGAGTCCGCTGATCAATATCGTTAAAAAAAAGCTCAGGAAAATAAATTTTTGTTTTGTTCCCGTAACATAGTCTTCTTTCTCGAAAATATAAAAAAAGCAGTAATACACCCTTTGCCGGTAAGCTACAGAACTTCTACTTGCAGTTGCGCAAAAACATGGAATTGAAAATTACCATCACTTAGGCGAAAGCTCCGTCCTAAACTAACGCGCTAAACCGCGGGCGCTCCGTAAAAAGTGCGAAATCCCGTAATCCCGGGCATGCATTATTCATGCGCGGGATCTCGCCGGCCATAAGGCCGGTCGCGACTAATTCGCTTCAATTTTGATTACAATCGAGGAGCGCGCGACTCGCCGGCTTTTTCACGGGAGCACAGCCCGCGGAGTGCTCCTAATCGGGTTTTACAGCCCGTTAAATCGTTAAATGCACTCGCGGCGTCGCCGCGCGCTTCCCGCCTCGATCCCTTCTCCAATCTCTCTCCTCCTCGCCCCCGCGTGGGTATAGTTACGCTCGCCTCGGCAAAAGTGGGACGCACGAATGTTTTTCCGGGCGAGGAGGAGGAACGGCCGAAAAAAATACAGCCGCTTAAGCGGCCTGAAAAAACAGCGAGCGCACAGCGGACGGAGCCCGAGTCCGCGGGAAAAAATTAACGTCTGCCTTATGTACGATCGCTTGGCTTCTCACGAGCGTCGGAGGAACGAGAGTCTTCTATATAGTCACACCGCTTTTTTTTTTGCTCTACACTTTTTAAGCGCGACAAAAATGAAATTTTCAATCGTTAGCCGAGTTCATTGGCGCGTTACCCGTTTTTATTTAAAAATGAAATAATCTGATTCGGTTGCGCGATAGTCGATGTTTATAATACGCGTCGGCGTCGCCCGGGGAATCCGCAAGAGCCCGAAAAAATGTCGAAAAAATTTCGCGCTGAAGTATCGAATAACGATTTACCCGAGTGGGCGTCGTAAAATTTTCCGACTTTATTTTTCGCCGGCTGATAACGCGCCCAAATATCCTACCGATATTTTCCTATCGATGCCCCGAAAATACGTGCTGAGCGAGTACCTTGCATTGCACTCGGCATAAATGTATACCAATCAATTTCGAGCCAATATCGGTATGAGGGCCATTAAATTCATTGCGCTCTAAATCGACTTTATTTAGCCCGGAATTCGTTATACTTTATTTGCTTACCCCCGAGAATAGAATATGACAGGAAAATATTTCTAATAAAAACGGATGGAAAGCTCTTGAAATAATTGAACAGATATGCGTTTAATTTAATAATTGAATGTACCAGCCGAGAATACTATTTGATCGAAATATTCGAATTTTCACGATGCTAAAACAATTACTCTAAAGCAGCAAAATAATAATTTTTCAAATTGTAGTGACATTACGAAAAGCACGCATACATTGAGAAAAAATTCTTATAAAAATTACAATTCTCTATACGAAAGTGGCCATAGACTGACATTTAATTGAAAAATTACGTAATATTGTAAACTTTATTAGAAAGTATATTAATTTTTCTAAATTTTTAGTAAATTTTACTTTAGTAATTTTTCAACTAAATGTCAGTATGTGGCCTCTTTCCTATTATACAGAATTTTAATTTTTACTAAAACTATCGAAATGTTTACTAGAATTTTTTCTCAGTGCACATAAAACAACGAATTTATTTTGCAATTAATAATCGCGCGAAAATACTATTTATCCGGGTAGCTTAACGAATCGCTCCCTGCGAAATAAAGCGCTCGCGCTTTATACCCATCCCGAAGATCGTCGGTTCTCGCACAATGGCGTCGGTGGGGCTGTTGCGACGTTGACGACAATAATTCACGTAAATTCAAACAATTCCCGCGCAATTTTCTTCA
This sequence comes from Eurytoma adleriae, assembly GCA_900480045.1. Lineage (NCBI taxonomy): Eukaryota > Metazoa > Arthropoda > Insecta > Hymenoptera > Eurytomidae > Eurytoma > Eurytoma adleriae. The sequence continues at coordinate 569,020 of UXGC01000003.1, read as the reverse complement.
AAAACGAGCGCGGCGCGGCAATTTCGCGGGCCCCGCGGGGGGCCGCCGCCGCCCCCGCTCCTCCGCCGAGACAAGTAAGATAAAGAGGCGCCGTGCATCTCCGCGGGGTCGAGGGTATACAGCGGCAACTTACTCTCTGTCGAGGCAGTCGCGGGTCTGGTGCGCGACGCCGCCGCCGCAGGTTCTCGAGCAGGCGCTCGGATGCGACCAAGGGCCCCAGCTGCCTCGCTCCGGCTCCTCGCTGTCTAGAACATAGCTACTGGGCGCGTAGCTCTCGCCGTGCTGCCTCCTGTGCCTGTCGTGGCGCAGCTTTATGTGGTGCTGCAACAGAGATAAAGAGCCGATGAACAATGAGCCGCTGATTACAATACCTGCCGCGTCTTTTTTTACCCTCCCGCGTCGCTCGCGGGGGGATTGTTTTAACTGGCGCCGAGGAGGAAAGTATCACTCGGTTCCTCTCGCCGAGGATTCGCGCGCGACGGATATTAGTCGCGGGGAGGACGACAGGATTCGCCGGCGCGTCGCGCTCGTTAAGTCGGATTTGATTTCGGGAGCCGCGGCGGTTTATACGCGCGGGCTAAACGGACGAGCGAAGCTTGTAGTTGCGTTTCTAGTGCACTCGTTCGCTGGTTATTGTGTACATCGAGTCGGTTGTAACTTCGCTGGCGCGTACGTGTACTGTATTTGCTCGGCGCTGTACGGTCGGTACAAGTTTATTGTAGCGTGCAAGCGAGCCCGCCTCGGTCAAGCGTACTTTTACAATCAACTGCGTTTTCATGAAGTATTTAATTACGTTCACCGCAATAATAAATGTAAAATGTATTATTCCTGCATTTCGATAAATTATGCTAATGTGACGGTAACGTAAGTAAATATTATACTCGTAATACACAAAATCATCGATGAATTGAAATGAGCTACGTGAGCTTTAAAAAAGCAACAAAATTTTCCTTTAATAATTGATAATGCAATTCAAGAGCGATTTATAAGTTATATAGCGGCGCGGGTCTTTCTTTTTGCCCGGGAGAAACGGCGGAGCGTCAAGTAGTCGGGGTTTAAAACAGCGAGAGCGTCGCGAGGGGCTCGGGGCTAATTTCCGAGCAAATGGAGCTATATAGGAGTGGGTCGGAGTGCCCGTATAACATTTCAATGGATGGCTCCTTCTGGCACATGTCCAGAGCAGTTTGCATTCGTTGGTGGGAGGGGTGGGAACGGCAAGATGCGGTTTCCGATAAAATTATCGCCCGGGCATGCTTGCACCCACGCCGTTCGCAAGCTCCCCCTCCGATTTTTCTCGAGTCAAAGACAGCACTCGTGACTTTAAAGGCATCGCCGGGCAAAAACCTAATTTCACTGTCCAATTCACCGTTGAATTACGTTGTACATTTATTTCGTCATATCTTAAATTAATTTTGTACACTATTGTAAATTCGCTTCGTTCCATTATTTGGAAAAACAAATTTTACTAGTGCATCGAGGCGAGTCAAAATTAAAATTTTCATGAAAAGAGCTTTCAAATGTCATTGCAATATTCACGGAAGAGCGAGCTCTGCAATATTTACACAAAAGCAATTAATTATACAAAACCGTAGGTTCTTTTATTCAACAATATTTTTGCAACATATTCAGCTAAATAAATGTTTAGCAACGATAAAAGCGTTACGCTGAAACCATTCGAGGCGCAAAAAGGTTCGAAATTAAAGTTTCACTTCGACAGCCTCCGCTAATGCGTCCGTACCGCGGGCGTAACGTAAAACTAAATCCATAATCTTCCACGCGATCTCCAGCGGCTCGACAAGAAGAGGAGAGAAAAAAGGGGGAAACCCCCGCGGATAAAAAGCGACGCTGGCCCCTTAAGAAGATTCCCATGCCGAGTTTAACGGCGGCCGCGCAATCAGCCGAGCGGCGCGTGCATTAGCGGGGGCTCGTCCGCGGGCCTCTTTTTGCGCGGGCTAACCGCGAGATAATAAGCCTCGCGCGCGGGGGAGCGGGGGGGAGGGAGCCGCGCGTTGGTCCCCGGCAGCTGCGCCGCGCTGATTTTTATCGAGCGTGGGAGAGCACATGCAGCATTTCCCGGGAGCGCGCGCGAGGTGCCGGCTTCTGCGAGGTTTTTCCACGCGGCCCGATGACGCGCACGTGACGCGGGATGGCCTTTTTCTGCGGCGGCACGCTCTAGTAGACGCAGGAGGCTCGGCGGGATCCCTCGGGCCGTCTCGGACTCTTGCGAGGTGTGCGTTCTCGTGCGCGCGCTTTGTGGCGGTGAGACGGGAAGCAGAGCACAAAGGGAAGTTGAGAGCTTGTTTTAGTCTTACGGCTGAGATTTAGAGCTGCCGAGGGTCTTTTGAGAGGTGCTTTTCATTTAGTCGGCGGATCGATTTGGGAAATATTTTGTAATTGTACAAATCTTGTTAGGAGTGTGTTAAATCTTTGGGTCGCGAGTTTCTTTGAAACTGTGCTGGAGATGATTTCGATCATAAAAAAATTAAAATAAAAAGCAATTGTTTTGTACTGAAATATTGAAATGGAAAATTGTAAAGCATACTAATTTTTATTATTCTTTGATTAAAATCTTAGTAATTCGTAAAAGAATTTACAAGCCGAATGCTGATATTTTATTCTTGTCCAAAATATTAATCACATGTGTCTATAATAATGATAGGAGCTTTGGAGCTTAGTTAAATTTACGGCATTATCAAACAGATAAAAAAATAATTAAAAATTAAAGCATGTATTACGCGATGAGACCAAAGGTAATTAAAATTAATTAGTATAGATAAGTTAATAATATGATTGATTAGATTCAGCATTTATTTCATTAAGACTTGATTTCTTGCGGTGACAGTTGCGAAGTTGGTTGGTTCATAATAATGTTCGCAATCGGGGTTATCAAGAGCACGTCGGCTTCTATACAACAGTATATATTACTCTCTTGGGGCTAAAATTATTAGAGGTAAATGACTCGTGAATTTCGGTTCTCTGGCTCGCCTTATACGGAAACTTGGCAAATTCTGTCCGATACAGAAATCTCTTTCTGTGATTGATACGCTAATTATTAAGAGAGTAGTTTTTTCTTATTCTAAGCTTTGTTACGCAACTTCCAAAGTATTGCATTAATTAAACGATAGTAAAAAGATCATTCATTTTCATGCGACATTAATACACATTGCATTTCCACTTGCATCAATCAATCTTCAGTTTTGATTTCTCAGTTTCATTTTTTGGAATGCTATTACTCATCTGCAACGAACTGGTATAATGTAGAGTTTTAAAAAAACTCGCATTATAATTATTCTACGCCATGAGGAATATGCATTCATAAATCAATTGTCCAATTTGCTTCTTAAACGATGACTAACCGGAGTGCACTCGCATTGCGCTTTAAATTATAAGCAGCATAGTACTGAGAACACTTTATGATGCATTACGTTGTCATTCTCGCGAATTTTATTTTTGTTTCGAATTTGCGACATTCTTCAAGTAACGCGCGTTTTATTTTTAGATGAATCATGCTCGATTAAAATCATTTGAAACATGTGCGATTTTGAAATGTGAAAGCACTGCGGTTTACAAAAGTTTATATTTTAACAAATTTTTCAAATGGTGCTCCTAATTTTTTGTTCATTTACGTTGTTATTGTGTGGAAATTTTTCTCAAAAATCATTTAATTATAATATAAACGGTTCTCAATATCATTTCATTATAATATAAACTGTACTAAAAGTAGTCAGCTACCTTTGAAATTCTAAAATATACATTTACATTCGTACTTTTCAATTAATAAGCTCAATAATTTGCTTTTGATTATTCGATTATAGTGGGCTATTTGCTATAGGAATTTCCATTTATGTATATATTTAAGGTTCAAATCATTTGAATTATTGAAATGCCAAACGCTTTAAATTAGACTATATCTTATTATTCAAACATTCCAACACTGCCGAGAGTTACAAATATTAGCCATTTCAAGCAATTTCATTGAAATAGTTCTGCAAGCACTTGAAATACTGCGCGTAACTCATAAAATTTTAAAACGAAAAAATTTTCAACTTAAAATTTAACTAAATCACGAAAATGATCAATTAGGCGTAGAACATTACCGCATCAAGTGGGTAAATCAAGTTTGTTTTATTCGATCAACACATAAAAAAAAGTCGCGGATTTTAAGCTAGGCGAACGCTCAAGCGAGCGTAGAAAATTTATAGCGTCGAAAAAAGTTTCATTCGCCGGATGTTCCGCGCATAACGATCGGCGAAAGCGACGCGATTACACGTCATCACGGGAGGCTGTCAGCCGTGACGTTGGCCGGCGGCTTCGGTGGCGCGCGTGGCAATGACTTTGCGGCGCTACGCGGACGGCCGACGGCGCGTAATGAAATGCAGTAACCTTGTTAAAGCAGCGAAACGTAATCCCCCGTCTCAAGAGCGATGATCCGACGCGCGGGCCTTTTTGCCCTGGCCGCGCGCGATCCGGTGACACCAAACTAGTCCCGCCGACCGGATTATTATAATTCAAGTTCGTATATACAAGAGGGGAAAGTGGCGAGACGAGTCGAGCGTATTTAAATGAGTTTTGTCTGTGAGCTACAGTCGGATGTATCTATGTAGACTAAACAGCATTCCCGGCGATTGTTTTCGTTGCAAGTGTCGTAATCGATGATATAATCATTTTTTTTATCATAGTTTATTGTACAGAAAAAAAGAAAAACCACTCGATTTCTTTCCAAAGTTAAAGTAGTGAAAAACCACTAAAAATTAGTGTAGTATTATCTGCTAATTATCGTTTATCGTTAAGTTCATTTGACTCATTTTTATTAGTTTTTCACTAATTCAACTTTAGAGGGTTGAGGAAAAACTTTCTGAAATAGTCATTTTTCACTCGATTGAAGAGAATTTTTGGATGTATATTATTCATAAAATGAATGAAGAGTTAATTGGATTATTAAAGAATTTTCTTTGACATGATTTATGCAAGCCGTTTGCGAGCGACGAGTAATTTATAATCCTTTTTTAATTATCATAATATCTTTGTAGATAATGCGGATTCGCTTTTTTCCACGGGCTATTTTACGATTTACGTATAAATGAACGAGAATTGTGAAATGTCCAAGCTGTTTCCCATCCATAACGACCACTTAACTTGGATTAGCAACGGCTACCGCTGCAGTCGGCCGCTCAAAAAGGGCAAAACACGCGCGGTCCGGCGCGCCTCTTTGCGTTTTACTTATTTAAAGTTTCTTTTTTCATCTTCGTTACGATGCATCTTCAATTTCACAAAGAGCCTTTCGCGCATTTTCCCTTCACATTTTATAAACGCTCTCGCGTTTGTTGAAAAAGTCACTTAAAATTTTATTCCATTGTTATTTATTCATAAAATTCAACGCGCTTTCTTTTACGCCTGCGGAAAACTAAAAAGTTTGATGCATACTTCAACGTTTTAATAACCTTAAGCGCATATTCCCTCAAAACTTTTACAATCTCAAATTTGTTAAAATTTAATTTTACCGCTACTTCCTTATTTATAAAATACAAATAATTTATTTAATCCCGCGACACTGTAAAAAAATTCTCATGTATCCGCTATAATAAAAGTGTCGTTCTCTCTTCAAGTTCGCAATCTTCGCGTCCGTTGCAGACGCAGCGGCGGTCGCGCCTCTCCGACTGACAATCATCGCGAATGCAGGAACGCAAAAGCGGGCGTAAGCAGCGGCGAGGATGCACCGCGCGAGCATCAAGCAGTGCGGGCGTCTCGAGGTCGCGGGCGCGCCTACCTGTGGGCATCTCTGCGGAGGCGCGCTCTTCACTCTCTCTCTCCCCCCCGTGCTTTCCTCCTTTTATTCCATTATCTCGGGCGCGCGTGCAAATGAGCAAAGCACCCGCCTCACGGCGAGCTGCTGCGTGTACGCGCGTAATTCGATCCCCGGGGAATTCCGCGCGCGGCTAACTACCCGCGCGCACCGGAGCCTCTAAGCAACGAGATTACCCACTCCCCCCTTCCCCCCTCGCTCTCTCTCTCTCCCTCGCGTCTCGGGGATATAACGCGCGCGAGGAGCAAGGGGTATACGAGGAGAAAAGAGCTTATCCCGCGCGCGCGCACGCTCGTCTCCTTACCGTCCCGGCGACCCTTTTTTTCGCGCCCCGGTTGTCGGCGTGGGTGTGCGGTCTGCACGTGTGTAGGTACGTAAGCGCATGAAACTTCGTCGGCGGCGAATGGGCCGTGAATGCGGGAGAGCGAGGGGCTGAAAGGCCGATATCTCGAGCGCGCCGCGGCGCTGCTCGAAACACTCTTCCGCGCAGGCTGCATGAAAAATGGAACCCGCGCCGTCCTCCCCCCCGGTCCCACGGGCGATTAGCTGTATAGGCCGAGAAAAGTGCCTCGCTCGATTTTCCCCGGTTTCCTTTTTACCGCGGGTTAGATTACACCTTTCTCTCTCGGCCGTTTCTCCGCGGCAATTTTCGCGAGTTTTCGGCATGCATTATTCCGCGAAATTGCGAGGCCAGGGGAGAGATAGCTTTTGAAGCTGCGTTTCTTACGGCGAGCTAGGGGCAACGGAGACCGCATCTGAAATTTGAGGTGAGACGTATGAAAGAAGGCACTGTTGTGTGTGGCGCTCTTGTTTTCTCCTCCCCTCTCGCTTATGTTATTTGGCCAACCGTTTTTTAAATACCACTTGAAAGATTTTTTGCTTGTGAGATAAAAACCTATTTTGTGCCTTAAAAAATTTTAGAGGCGGTCTCTGGAAGTATTTTAATGGAAGAATATATCGATGCAGCGTAAAACTTATTTACTTATTTACAAAGTAAGTAATAAAATTTACAAAAAGGAAGTGTATTTTTTAAATAAATGAAACTTACTTTTTTTATTTTTAAGTGAAAAATGTGTAGAGGAAATACAGATTTATATTTTCAAATTTTTTTTAAAGTACCGTACAGAAACTAAAAGCTGAGCTTGTACTAAAAGAACTACTTTGCACTTCAATCTTAAACAATGTTCAGGAAACTTTTACAAACTGTACCAGCTATTAAAAAGCCTTCAAGTAACAATTTTTCCTTAATTTTTCCATGCTCCCTCACTCCAATCAAAATTTAAGCTTATAAACGAATTCGTCACCTACCATTTCGCTCCTTTTTGTCTTAAAAAAAAAGAGAGAAAAAAAATTGAAAGAAAGCGCGTTCAACTTTATCAAAGCAGCCAGCTTCAAAATTAAAAAGGAAGTCCGAGCAGTGCGGGAGAACTTTTAATCAGTATTGTACGCGGCAAAGTTCGCGGGCTCTTTCGCGTGTACATCCCCGGTGCGCTTCCTTGTCTCGACCGGGTCACTTTCGTTTTTTTTCTTTCTTTTATTCATCGCCGGCTGCATCGCGCGTCTCCTAAGTGGAGGCGCGAGGCGCGAAGACAATGGAGGGACTCGCGTTGCCCACGTGCAGTAATTCGCTCGCGCGTGGGACACACGTCGATTTAAATCGCCGATCGATCGAGCTTCTCCACGTTACACGTGCCACTTTTCTTTATACCGATTACGCGGACAAACGAGTGGCCTGTTGGCACAACCGCGCGGTGTTCCGCGTGAAAGAAGGAGCTTCTGAATATTAATTCAGACACTCGGCGCTGCATACGCACACTCTTTCCAAGAAGTAAATAAATAATTTATCCGTCTGGAAGTTTGCGTTTCCTTCGAAGTTGCACGGGCGGACCTTGACCCACATGATTTGTTTCGCTCGTCTTAGTTTTCTTTTCTTTTCTTTTTTTTTGTTTACGAGGCACAATAAATTACACGAGTTTCTCGTGCAAACTTCGGGCCCGCGATACCGGCGCGCAGCGTCTTTCAGACACGCCGGCCTGATACAGTGTACACACATAAGAGCGTCCAATTTTTCATTCCGCGCGACGTGCGGCGGGCAATAAAAACGAGAGGCGAGCCGAGAGGAGGAAAAAAAAGGAATACCGGTGTAAGGGAGGAGCGAGGAACCTCAAAAAGCCGGCGGGGGAGAGGCGCGCGCGCGGAGAGTGACGAGAGTAATAAAAGCTCGGCTGGAATGCCGGCGAATCCCTTCTGCTCGTCAAGGCCGCGCGCGCGGTTCCTCCTCGGCGTCTTCGTGGTCGCGACACTCGGCTCGAAGAGCAGTCCGAGCGACTGCTAATTGCGGCCTATTATCCGTCATCAGGGCCGCATTGTCGCCTCGGCGGCTGCGTCGTTGCATATAGATGTGTATATACTTACGTATCGCGCCTGGGTGTCTGTCACGTGCGAGGCCACCAGGACGAGGAGCACAAGCAGCGACCTGAAACAATCACGGTTGACAACTGTTTAGTTTGCCTGCTGCCAGATGCTTGATGTATGGGGTTTACTCGGGTATCGAGGAAAGTAACTGTGCAAATGTGTGCGCATTATTGGGGTATTATTAACGCAGCTTTGTTATTTGCACGTGAAAATGTATAGTTAATGGCGTACAGGATTGTGTTGGAATCTGAAGACTTTGTTTATGGGCAAATTAAATTACAGCGAAGGTATTTGTCGATTGCCTAATTTTGTTGAATTTAAGTAGGATTAAACGTTAGAAAAATAATATACAAGCTTTAGTCGAAGAAGGCTAAGCTTAATACCTCTTATTTTTAGTATGTTAATAGCTTACATGTATATGTAACGCGAAGAAAAGATAAGATAGCTTGGCATGCAAATTATGCGTGTAAAACAGAGTCGAAATTATAATGAGAAATGAAATTTGCATAATTGGTAATTTCACTTAATATCGCGTTAAAATTGAACGTGAATATTTTATTATATGCCACGAGAGGGGAAATTTGATTTTAATAACGTTTCTTTTAAAAATAGGCATGTAAAATTTCCTTTTTGTTCATAATTAAATGGATTTTTTATAAAAATTACCCTCAGTTTATATAATTAATAGGGGAGAGCGTGTATAATGTGACTTGTCAAAAGGGAGAATAGGGGACGTCTGAATAAAAAAGACTGATGAAAAAAATCACATTACAAAAATGGTACGTTCAAAGCAAAATTATTTTTTAATATAAACATTCCTTCGTTCAAACATTACAAAAAAAAAAAAAGAAAACAGTTCTTTGAGCTATTTTCATTTAAAATTAATTTAACGACATTTTTTAAAGACAGCCTTGTGTCGGGTATTGTATTTTACCATACCATCCATAAAATATTTGGCAAACAATTATTTCCAAAAAAGCTTCTTTTTAAAACACGAAAGCTACTCTTCATCAATGCGAAATAAAATATAGATATTCCCTTCAACTAACCCATAACCCACATCACGAATTCCCAACCAAGTGCAGCTTAAACGCATTCAGCGCGGCGCTTATTTCCGTCACTCGCGTTTACGACGTTCTATCAAGCGCCGCCACCCCCGGGGGCCGCCTTGGACGGCCGGCTACATCTCCGCATCCGAAATTTCCGTATCGCGTATAGCGCGGCTAAAACAAGCAGGACGAGATTGCGCGATACCCCCGGCCAAAAGTCCATTTAGCCCTGGGCCGCACAGCGATTCTACGTTTCAACTACACGCGCCCCCGACACACGGGGAGAAATGATTTCGAGGCGGGGGAGGCTGCCCCTTCGCGACGCGCCTCGCTGACCCTTATCGTGCGCCGGGCGACGCTGTCCCGAGCTTCGCGACTGCCCCTCCTCCCGATAAGGCAGTCCTCGTTTTGTACGTGCGAGAGACGGGTTTCGGATTCGGCCGACCCTGGAGTCCTTATTACGTCGACGCGAGGCGCCGTCGTACGGTGCTCTGTGCGGCGGGACGCGTGGGCGGCTTTTGTTGTATAACGCGCCGACGACACCTCGCGCGCGAGCTGATCTTGCAAAAGCTCGCGGAATGCGCTCGGCGCCGCGGCGGTGTGTCGCGAAACACCTGACTCCGTATGGTGTCGCTTTCTGCGGGAGTAATAAACGTTTTGTTATTTTTCTGGCGGTGTAATTAAAATTAATGCCAATAAAAACTGTTTAATAATATTTTTATTGAGTTTTTTAAATGAATTATTGTTGTGATGTTGGGAAGGATTTTGAATAATTAATATTGACGCTTTTAAATTGGAAATCATTTAATTTTGTAACAGAATGAATAATTATTGCATAATTTGTTGATTAATGTTGTCGAAAATTTTGTTCAAATTGTTTTAACTTTAAAAGAGAAAATTTTCTACTTTAATTGGGACGAAATTTAATGGTACTGCAGTACTTCCAGATAATAAAATTTTATTATTTCATTGTCCCAACGGCGTCAAATGTAGGAATAAAATTAACTTTAAGAGCAGCAATTGTAAAAGCAGAAGAATCTTAAAGATTTTTCAACGTGATTAAAGCGCATTACTAAGATCTACATTTATGATGCTTTAACGAAGACAAAGGTAACGAACGGCGTTTACTTTTTGTACTAATCAAGCGAATTCTGCACTTCACTTATCATAAGAAACGTAACGTCATCAAGCGTAATTTAATTCTCAGATTTAATTCACTGTAATTCTCTTACATCCTTTTAACTTCGGGCACATTCTAAAAAAAGCGCAGAAGCTTTAACAGTTTAATCAGGTATTTAAAATGTCGAACGAATAAACTCCATTCAACTAAGCCATTGATTCCTCGTCGCAACATTTAACGGCCCACGGGAAATTTAATGCTCGCGCGGATGTCCTCTGAAATTTATTAAACAAGTTTAAATGACAGCGGAGCGTTTGTTTATGGAATATTTAAACGGCGCCTTACCTCCCCCACCCGGCGAAACTTTATTAATACGCCACCCCGCCCTTCCGACGAGCGTTGCTCGATAAACTCGAGGGTACACCGAGTGGCCGATGATGCCGACGTCGGAGGGGGCACGAGGAGAAGTTCGCGCCGGGCGCCAAAGCATGAATATGTAAATCCGGCAGCGCGCGCGCCGGAAGCGCATTCGGAGGAGAGGACTACACGCGCCGATAAAACCGAGCCGGGCCCGCGCCGTAACGCCGGAGCGCGCCGAAAAATCCGATTCGCTACGCGCGTTTAGTCCGCATTAATTGGAGGAATGGATGCGCGCAGTACACATGTTGATGGCCGGTGCTTCAATGGAGCTTCACCGTGCACTTGTTAAGTGCTCGCTGCCGGGACAATGATTGAAGCTGCTGCGGTATTGCTTTCCGAGGGAAACGAGAGATTAAAATTCTTTTGATCCTCTGGAGATTTTATGCGAAAGTAAAAATGCTATGAATTTTGAAGTTAATAAAATTATCGTTTCAAGCGTAAATTCTAAATGAAAAATCGATGCAAGCTTGATAAAATACTGTTTACAGATTGAAGACAAGTTCACATTTTTAAGATTCACGTTGAAATTAATTTAAAAAAAGGAGGAAATTTCGTTCTCGTAAAGAGAAGCTACAGTAGCGAAAACACGCAAAAAACGTTTGGAGCTGGCACAACAAACGATATAACGAGTTCGGTCCTATACCGCAATTTCAGCAAATAGTACCCCTGCCCGTTACGCGTACTCGACTACTTTGTGTGCGCTTAATTTTGTTCAATTACAAAGCAAAAAGCGCCGTGGCTCTTTTCCCGCGAGATGGAAATAGCGGGGTAGGCGGCGAAAGGGCGAAGGGACATTTTTCCTATAATTTCCCCCGACACCAAGCCTCTGGAAAATGCAATTGGCCTCTCCTCCACCTCCTCCCGGCAAATTGACGTGAAATCTTTATCGTCGATTTTAAGCCATTTTCGAAGTGCCCCGCGTCATCCAGTGCCTTGATTACTTTTATCGATCCCCCTCCTCTCTCTCCCTCTCTACTTGTGCTTCGTTTTTGCCGCATCGCAAATTTTTGCATAATTTCCAATTGCCGCGCACAATCGACGCATTAGGCGGCCAAGGAAATTTCGCATTCAAAGGAGCGGGGGATTTTGTTTAGTCGTTCGCGATCGCAGGTGGTCACTCGCGAGGCGCGGAGCTTTCCCCCGCACTGCGAATTATAACGGGGAATCGATTGCATTGTAATTGATTTATTGGTTATTGATAATTACTTCGTGAGCTCCGGGGCAATTAAAGTGATGCTTTATGCGTTAACCCCGTTTGTCGATTGATTTCAATGCAGCGATTCACGTCGCAACCAGCATTTAAGTATCGTACATAAAAGTTTATCAATTACTGCATTGTACTACTTCAGGGTAGTGATGCACAAAAGCTGCGTAGAATGAAGTTGTTTAAAATAAAATTATGCGGTGCGAATTAGGTACGAATGGATTTCGTAAAATATTTTTTAATTTTGAAGAAAATTAAACATCGGGTATAGTAGAGGGGATTCGTATATACGTTAGAGACTAATTAAGTCAGATCCATTATAAAGCAGCGGGATGAAACTGCTCCACTTTTGCGGAAGATCATGCACGCACGCTGCGCAGCTAATCCCTTAATTATAAATATTCAAGAGTCAATTAGCGTATCCAACCCAGCTCTCACACCCACCTGTTCTGCATGGATCGATTAATTATCGATTTCCATTATGCCGTCGTAATGACCCTTTAACGACGTGCTTGAATATTGTTTCTAAAACGAGGTAATCCTCATAATTTTTTCTTTTGCCAAAAAAAAACGATTTAATTAAAAAATTTCTCTCGTTACGAATTGACGCTGCTTCGCCCGCTGTTCGTTTCATTAATACCTCAAAGAATTGCAGCGCGCAAAAAAAAAACAGGTTAATCATATATTGCGCGCGCAAAGTTTCATTCGCTTTTAATAATACGCTACCGCGTTTTTGCGTATATACACGTTCAATCCGCGCGGGCCGCCAATTAACTGCAGATATAGAGGCACCGGCGATTAAGCATTTAACGAGCTCTAAAGACGACGATTATCCACTACCGTTGGGTGTTTGCAAAAGTCGCCGGGACTGCGGCGAGTCGGGCAGGGGGGGCCACGAAAATCGCCGGCACTGATTGCGGCCGCCGTCCCGCGACGCGCCCGCGCCTCAGAGCCACCCGGCGGAAGCAATCATATTGCGCGCGTCCTCGCGGTCCAAAAAAGAGCTCTCGCCACTCGACATTAATTCCGGGCAGTAATCCAGTTTGCGGGGGGAGCTCCGCGCACCCGGCGAAACTAGGTAACGCTAACGAGATGTCGTTTGATTTTTTGCGATAATTACGCGCCATCCACTGTGATTTATCGCCCGTGTAAGTAATTTGATCATTGCGCGCGTAGACGGCTATCTCTCTCTGTGTTTTGCGGAAAATTGAAAGCAGATTTTTTATAAACGTCCGTTTTGTTATATGTATTTTATATAGTGGACAGAGGATCATCCTTCTTGTAGGTTGAATTTGTAAGAAATAAAATAAAATTTGATGTCAGTGTATACAAGTTTTTTTTAAAGAGTGGTATTCTGAAAACAAATTTAGAGTGTATACATTTTCATGGATTCAAAATTAATTTAGATTTTGCAAGGATCATCGGATTAAAATTCAATTAGTTTCATCTGTTAGAATATTAATAAATAAATTCATTCAATGGCACGTTTATATTGTATGTACATAAACATACATGCACTAAACAGTACGTTTGCACAGAATCCTAATTTACGATGCCTATGTTAATAAGATTTAAATTAAATAAAGGGAACCTACTTGTCGATATTCTACCCAACGGAACTAACAGAATTTTTTATACAAAGTCTCAATTATAATTTGAAATTCGTTATACCCTTTAATTATATCAAACGTATCCACGCAAAGCGAAACAACGAAATGAGTCTCTTTCACTTACGACTGAGTTTGCCATTTGCGAAAGCCCCTGTCATCAGTAGCGCGCGCCGTGTAATTTCAATCGAACATAAAACTAACGAATAGACCGGCTCGAAATAATAGGGTAGAATCGGAACAATGAACAATTCGAATTTACGCGCTAAGCTTTGCCGCGCTCGTTTCAAATTTATACACACAAACGTGGCATAAGCGCGGACGGCGATTTGAAATTTTAGAAAATCAAAACACCAGCCCCGGCTAATTTTCGCATAAATCTCCGGGCAAAAATGCCCGGCGATCGCTCGGCAAACATTATCATCGCCGGGCAAACACGGGCGCAATCGAAGCGCAGCGGCAGCAGCTGTTTGTCGATCGCGCCGCGCTAAATTAACGGCCGCGCGCGCAAAAATTCGGCGGATCGATACGACGCCGCGTTTAAAACCTCGACTCGATTAGCGAGCGGAGTGTATATTTTTCCGCGCGGGGGTGGGGCGGGAGTCCGTTTAGCGGCGGTGTATCGCGCGGGGGTGGGTGCGGCGCGCGAGCGCGCGACAGCTGGGCGCAGCTGCCGCGGCGCGTGTGATTGCTCCCGGTGAGTTTCGCCACGGCGCCCGTATATTACAAAGTGCAGCCGCGAGAGTCCACCGTCAATTATGCAGCGCGTTTTAGGACTTTATAAGCCGCGCGCACCCCGCCTGAACGACCCACGACCTTTGGCCCGGCCGTCGCGCTGTTATTACCATCGCCGCTCGATTGCCGCATAAGCGATTATATACCACTTCGGGATTATGGCTGTGTTTACCATTAAACAAATTTTAAAGGGAAATTTTTATTTTTTTTTTTTTTTATATAAATATTCATGTTTTTGGTTGGAACTGTTGATTTTGCATTTAGTGTTAACTTATGTATTGAACTCGTTGATATTGTTAAAGAACGATTTTGTATAATAAATTATCTGTGCTTAATTTTAATGTTTTGAATTTATTTATTTTTATTTTTAAACCTTTATTTAAAAATTTTTGTTCGTTAAAATAGATATGTAGTAAATGAGATGTTGCATTCGACGATTTGAAAAATAGGCTTTTGATAATTATTTTTGAATGAATTTTAGCCCTACAGAAAGTTAGGTTCTTAGATAATAAATTATTCTGTTATATACCACTGTAGTAGGCATACCCCGTTACAGCTTCGCCCGCACGAATAGTGCGCGAAACTCAAAATTTAATGATATCTATTATTTAACGTGGATTCACCGGCTTAAGTACTTATGACAGATTTAAATGAAATTTTGCACAGTTATAGAACTCTCTCAAGTAACTAAAGCGTTACTCAAGCTTTTATTTAAAAGCAAAGGAAACTTGGAGTCAATTTTATAAATAAAGAAAAATAAATTATTATTAATCGAGTTATTAACGTAGTTTGTTGAAAAAATTTAATGCATTAAAAATTCTTTCCAAAAAAAGCTGTATTATAAATATCAATTTAAAAAATTCACTGCTATATAAAGAAAATATCAGATAAACTATCAAACATAAAAGATATCAGTTTCTAATATAAGTACCTATGCCGGTGTACAATACATCATCAATGAATTTGTTTTTTTTTTAAATTTACTATATATTTCCATTGCAAAATTAAAAATTATTTCTCGTTCTGTTATAAAATAAGTATTTCAGGTTCTTAAACAACTTTTTTACTGATATATCTAACATAATATTAGCTGATCCAATAAATTATTAGCTTCATCAAATTAAACATTACACGCAATCAATTTTATTTTGCTTTCGATTAATCGCAATCTTAAAAAATGGAAGCATTACGCTCGCTAATTAAAAACAACAGGTCGATTTCAGCTCGAAATCCCGACAAATCGAGAGGGGCTCGCGCAAGCGCGCGCGTTCGACGTCCCTGTAATCTTTCGTCGCAGCGGGCGCGCGTTCGGTTGAGCCGCGCGTTAATTGAAAGCGGGCTTTCTCTCTTATTAGGCAAACATTCGTTTCCACGGGTTGCGCGCCCGATATAATCATCGCGATCGCAATCGCAGAGGATGCCGTAAATCCCGGTCGCGGGGGCGGGACCCGCGCAGGCGCTCGCCGGGTCCGGTCGCGTGTACAAACTACAGAAATAATCGGATCGGGCGGTTTGGCCCAAACGCGCGCTAAATCGTCCCGAGGGCGCACTTTAGCCACCGATTGATCGCCTCGCCGTGGGAAACTTTGAGCCGCGCCCGCGTCGCTCAGCGCTGCTCCAAGTGAATTATCGATTCGAGGTCTTCATTGGCCATGATTTCTACGAAAATGTTAGATCTGGAATTAATTGTTTAATTGCGAACTGTGAATGACGTTATGTTCAATAAACTATAGCTAAGTTGAAAGAGATTCGCAAGCTCGAGTTTTTTTTATCCTTTTAATGCAGTTTATAGAAAAATACTCAAATATCAATAACATACTATTCTCTATTTCAGGACTGGGATCTTTCTCATTTGTTCATTCTTTCCTTTCAAAAAAAAAAAAATGTTTTTTAATCATAGTCGTTAAAAAATAAATAAAAACAGAACTTATTTAATGAAATTATTTATTGATATTTTCAGAGTTATTATAGAACATTAGTAACTATTTTATTAAATATATAATCTATATTAAAAAAATTATAAAATTCTTTGATATTTATATTGAAATAATAAATAAAAATATCAACATTTTAAATTTCGACGTTTCTCAATCGGATATTTACCCCCTAACCAATAAAATGACTTTTTTTAAATACTTCACAACATCCTGTCATCGATCCTTTTGTTTTTAAAGAGGGGATAAAGCACCCTGGAAATGTCTAAAAAAACGTATTTTTTCCTTTCTAAAAATAATGCACTATTAACCCAGTGACGCTGTTTAAACTCATCCGTCGATGAAGCATTTTTCGGAGCGATCGTAATTAAAGACTCTCGAGGAGCCGAGGCGAAATCGTTCAAGTAACGCGAGCTCTCGTGCAACGGGGTTAAAAGCTCTCTTCCGCCGCGCATTAAAATTTCGTACAGTAATACGATCAGCCCCGGCGTTGACGCAAAACTTTATACTTTACGGCTACGTAAATAATCCACTTTGGCTCGTTACGACGTCTCGCGCCGTATCGACGTTAAGCAGTTAGGTACGAGGTGACTTTGCGCCGCACCGGAGAAAACTGCGCTCGCGTAAAACGCGACCTCCCCTCCCTCCCCCTCGTCCCTCAGTCGCTAATTACAGGACACGTCGGCAGGAGCGGAAAAGCTAATCATAGATTCGCCGCAACCGAGTTACACGGCTGCGAGTCGCTGGATAAGGGAGGGGGGGGGGGGGGCATTAACGTATGTCCCGCGCGACGTTAACGAAACTACGTACACGTTGATAATTGCGTTTAAAGCTTCGCGCGCGCTCGCCTTTTTTGGTATAATCGCCGTATAAAGCATCGGGCGTTACGTCGCTGTCTAAAAGTATTCGCGTAAAACTTAACTGTAAAGCGTATTTTACGCGAGGTGCAGAAATTTAAGACTTTCGTAATTCATGCGTAGCCGGTCGAGCTTTCGAAATTCCGTATTTTTTCCTTCGCAGCGCAAAGATTAGTTTTGCAGCGGCCGCGCGGTGAAACGAAAATCTCGAGCGATTACCGGTTTTTGAATTATCAAACTGGATTGTTAAAAAAATAACGAAAAAGTACAGCAGGTGCCGAGTAAATTTCCACGAGAAGCTCGAAGATTTTTTCGCGGGAACGGGGGACGATTAATAATTTTCAGTTTATTGCGGAATTTCGATAACTACACGAAACTCCATCTAATGGTAGTAATGGCCGGGGCGAAGAAAGGACGACGGCGCATCGCCGGCGCGAAAAAAGGGGAGGAAAATATGAAAGGTACGGCGTCCGAGACAAAAGCGTCGAGTAATCGACGCTTTCTCGAGTCGGGGAAAACTAGAGACGATACCTTGGGGTACATCCAATCTCTCTTCCCAATGAAACCTTCCATTTCTCCGGGATTCCTTTTTTTTCCTGCTCGCCTTTTTTTCCCCGCTTTTACTTCTGGAACGAGCATTGCCTTCGCTATCGCGAGCGCGGGACGAGCGCGAGTGCGGATGAGCTTTAAAATGGCAATATTAAAATGAAAAATGAAAGAGAAAGTTGTTATTACAAAAATCCTGCAGATATATATTTTAACATCCATATCGTCGTTCCTAATAAACATTTGATATTTCATTTTTTTGTTCTGAAAAGTAACAGTGTGTTTCAGTTTTTTGCCATGTAAAAGTAGTACACGAGATTATCCTGAATGAAAAGCACGTTTAGTAATTTTCCTGTGAAAAAGAAACTTTTGAAAATTTCGCGAAATATGCTTTTTTCACGAAAATGTTATAAAACGTGCTTTTATGCGTAAATCACACAAAATCTTCTTTTGTAGCTGGAATTTTGCGAAATGTATACGTGCGATTTTTTATCGCTAAATTGAAGTGAGCTTTCCTCGTTATCTTTAAAAATGATTGATAATTCGTTAAATGTGATCTTTCAATTATGCACAATGAATAAAGTTAATCCCTTTTGTCGAAAACTAAAAATACTTAACGCGATCCCAGCTGCAAGCGAAAGCTCACGCGTAATCACTCGTGGCGTCACAAATTAGATCAGCCTTATCATGCAGGGGAAAATTCGCGCGAACACAGGGCTACACTAATAGTCAACCCTTTCCCCCGATGTAGTACGCGTTAACCCTTCGCTCGGGGCTTGTGTAAACCCTCGAGGTAACACGTGGAGCCGTGGGCTTTCTTTCTCTCTCCGCGCTGCGCTCGTTCGGCAGCGCGCGAGCGCGGAAAGCTCACTCGGCTCGGAATTCCCATTCTCGTCGCGTCTCTTCTTTCTCGGTCCGCTTTCTACATCATCACACTGGCAATTCATTACTCGGAGTTGAGTCACGTCTTTCTCTGGCCCCTAGGAGACCCCACCCCCAGCGTTGCACGCGACGGCTAAAACGACACCTCTCGTCGCAAGCGCACACGTACAGCCCCGGGGGGCGCTTCACGGCAAAGAGGTGAAGACGCGAAAGAGCGGCGCAGGCATGAAGAGGAGGGATTAGGCGGCGCCTTTTTTTGCCGCCGATATAGAGAGAAAACTCGAAGAGGCGGGAGCTATGGAAATGCCGGCGAGGTATGTATATAGGTTTTTTTTTATCTATTCCTTTTTTTTCGGAAAAAGTTGCAAATAAAGTTTTTCAAGAGCGCGGGGTAATATTTTATTTCACTTTTGCTTTCGCATCGCTTTTTTTCCCTCCGAACGCCCGCTCCGCCCCGTTCGGCTTGACGAATGGAAAAAATTTCGGGCTCGCTTGATATCCCGGCCGGGTGTGCCGCGGCCACCGGGCCGAGCAATTTATCCTCATAACACTTTGCGATTTATAAAATCATGATTTCCGCAAGCCCGGCTGTACGGCTAGTGATATCGCGTTCTCAATTGAATTTCTGTCAAGAACAAATATAAAGTTACAATTTACTTCCGAGAAATTCAATATTTTTCTACGTCCGCAATAAATACGGTGATAGCGCGATAGGCCACGGCCGCGGAACAATAATTCTGCAACTTATTTATTTGAAAACTTGAGATTTTTATTTTTGTATTTCAAAATTGAAGGTTTACATAATGTTTTGTGGTACGTTATCAATTAAAACTCTTAATATATTTTTTGTACCAAGAATGAAAAGTGAATCTTTTCTTTTAACTAGATCAGTAGCTGATCTGTAAATAATTGTGGTAAAAAGGTTCTTTCATGCTTGGTCCTTACGATATTTTTTGTAACATGATCATTTTTTGCTTCAAGATGTTATTTTATGAATAAATTCATAAAAGCCGCCATAAAGTTGAATTAGTTTTGGATGACAAATAAAAAAAACATGTTTAAACTAATTATGTACACTCTTTTATCTTATCATTAGATTTAAAGAACGTGCATTCATTTTATTTATTTATTTAATCATTAAATCATTAAATGGGCTAAAAATCCCTTTAAAAAAATGTTACATCTTTTCACCAGCAAAGATTATAGAACAAAATAACTACAATTTTTTTAAAAATTAAAAAAATTACATGCGATTGTTATAACGCGATCGAGATTAAGAGATCGCGAGGTAAAGAGAAAGAAAGTGCACGTCGAAGTCGCCCGTCGCGAAGACGTAAATTTGTCGAGCTACGAGCCAATCTCGGCGTAAGACGGCGAGGCGAGGTATAAGTATAAGAGTGGATGAGAGAAACCAGCGCGCGTCTCCATTACGGCAGCCGGGGACACTCGGGTTTAGCCAGCGCGGGAAAGCGGGGAAGCCCGCATTAGCCGGCTGCATCGCTCACTGTCGCCGCCGACCTCGGCGAGTTTATCAAAGAAACAACCGTGAGACGCACGCGCGCCCCCGAAGCTTGATGAATTTCGCGCGAGATCCCGGCGAGATTCAAATTGTACGGGCGGATTATGCGCGACTTATGACTCGTCATTTTTCGCCTTCGGCGCGGATCGATTCGGCACCGCCGGCGCGATTTACGCATTACCAATTCCGCCCCCTCTTATCTCGCCGGGGCTGTACCCGCTTAATAGACCGCGCGCCGTAAATTTTCATTGTTTACCGGGGCGCCGCAATTTTTCACCGCCTAATGTATTTATCCGCGGCGCTTTAGATTTTTCACCGATCCGGGAGAAAAACACATCCCCTTAAATCTGCCGGGGGCGACGCGAAACACTTATAATGAAGCGGCGGCTTTTTGCGTCTCGTAAAAAAGGCGAAAGACGGGCCGCGCGCGACACCATCGAATCGCAGGCCCTTCGAAAACGTCTTCTAAATCAATCCCGAGGCGGGCAGTCCCTTCAGTCCGCGCGTCGATTGACCCGCGCGAGCGGCGACCAGTTGCACGTCGCGCTGCCGCGCAGGTCCGTGACCGTAGGCTTCTTTCCCGCGGCTGACTTTTTGGAATGCTTCGGCGCGGGCCCCTCGGCCGGGACAGCCGCTCGGTCTTCTTTTCTGTCCTCGAGGAGAGGAGGGACTATGCTCTCGCCGCGAGAAGGAGTGGAAGCGGGAAGCCCCACGCGTGTCACTCTGAGCAATCACCTCGTAAAATGCGAGGGCTCCGATTGTCCCGCGCTGCCTTGTACCCGGGTTGGTGCATCAATTATAAAGCGGTGCTTTTTATTATTCTGGCGCGAACGGTGAGAAAAGTTTTATTGAATTAGCTAATTTAAATGCAACATTATGAGTTCGCTTTAAAAAGAAAGGAGTGAAATGAATTAATAGTACATCTATTTTAAATTAAATGACTTTCATTTAAACAATCAGAGAACTTTTAAAATAAGCGAACATTTGCTTGACTTTAATGCGATATGACTGCGTATATACAATGTACATCTACTGATATACAATCAAATTTAATTATTTTCATCAAACAAGTCGATCAAGTTAATGAAAATAATGTGGGTATATATAGTCCGGTTTATTAAAGGGGCGTGGCCGGGGCATTTTTTTTTTCAAGAAAAAAAAAACGTTTGCCAACGTCAAAGCGAATTTGCGCCTCGTGACCTGTAAAATTGTTAGTGTATCTCGATCGCGCTATCAAGCACGAGCAGCGCGCAGCCACGATATATAAGCAATGGACTCAACTATGTGTAATATTGCCAACTTCACGGAGTTCCGATCAAATCCCGCCTGCCACGTAAACGCGCGTGCGATGTGCAGATGCGTCGACTTGATTTTCTCATCGCGAGACTCGCCAAGTGCCGGGAGGCGAGAGTAGTTTTTATCGCCCCGCGACACACTCGGACGTTCTCGTCATGCCAATTTTCTCGCATATCAATCCGGTGCATTTCGCTCGATTGCACGGAGTACTGCAACTTCGTTGCTACTTTGATAATTGTACGATTTAAAAATAACTTTGTAAATAAATGAATATTGATATGTTCAATTCTTTTACGCTGCTATCAGCGGCGGATTTTAAATTAAGACGCGAAAAAATAGAAAACTGACATAATTACTGGCACAAATATAAATTAATGGAACGATGTATTATGAGGAAATGCGGGGGTTGGAAATGTATTTATCAACCTCGCGTCCGGGATGTAGCTCTTCCTATCTGAACGGACACAGTTCGTATCTCTGCCTACGCACTAACAGCATCTGACTACCAAATGAACTGACATTTTCGTCTAGCGTGTAATTCAGAATGGCTTTTGATAATTTTTTTTTGACGAGAATTTCGTGAGCTTTTATCTGTTATGGGGCGCGCGGAGAGTACAATTTTACTCGCGTTTCATTCCTTTTCCTGGCAAAAAAACGGGAACTAAATATGATTATTGTTTTAAAAATTAGTTTAAAAAAATTCATACAATTCATAAGTTACCTAAAAAATCACTGTAACAGAAAAAAAGGGAACAAAATCGTTAAAAGAAAGGTTGCAAAATGTATTAAAGAAGGTACAACTGGATCACCTCTACGACGCTGCGCGGAGCCCCTTGTGTCCCATTAAAGGCAGCTCCGAAACAAAAAGGTGCTGGGGGGGGACTCGAGCGAAACCAAGACAAAACCAAAACCACAGAGCGCAGTTGTAAAGCCGTGTGTACATCATTATTTTTCGGAGCGTGCACGAGCCCACGAAACCCGTTTCTCGGACGAACTAATTACGCGGGAGGGGCGAGTGGCGCTCGGCCCGAAAGGGGCGACGTTCCTCCTCCTCCTCGCTCGTTTTTTCCCGGAGCGCGCAACGTCGCGACGATAGCGGGCCCCTCGATCTACGGGCCACTGTACCAACAGGGTCGCGCGGACCACCCGCGACGCGCGCTCGCCTTTTCGACTCTGCCTTTTTTTTTGCGCCGCACACGCGATCCCCCGGGACCCCTCGGATTAGGCGCTCCCTTCACGCAAATTGCGCAAGAGCCGGCCCGCTAACGAGACCGAGCCCTCGGTGCTCTTATTTTCAGCGGCGTGATTGCGCGCGGGGTACGCGCTTCTTTGCGGACCTTTGAGTAATCAGCGTCGCGAAATCGAGGGGGTATTGTCGTAATTAACGCGACCTACCCACCGAGGAAACGAGTGCTCAACGGCGAGCTTTCGCGGGAGCGGAGGTTGGCTATACGGTCGTGAATAATTCGAGATAATGGATTTTGCGCGACGCGCGGGGATCGAATTGCAGTTTTTGTAAGCTCCGGGAGTCCGTCGCGGGAGTTGATTCATCGCGCGGCGCGCTCGGTGTTTCACGAGTTTCCGCGAGAAATTGGGAAATGATATCGAGGATTTTAGCCGGGGTGGCGATCGATGCTCCGAGTCGTAAATCTGGCTGAGCTCTAGATTGGTGCAAACTACATGATTGAATCAGTAATGCGAATATCAATGAGAGCATTAGTCAAGGTAACTAGTCAAGATGCGACGACGGGGCGTTAATAACCATTCGCGTAATCCCTCGGCCGTCCCTTTCAAGAGGGTATTACATTAGGTGATCGTATCTGACGACTCTTGAACTCGAGTATTATAATGCAAAGCCATTGGGATTCCGTATGCTTAATCTCAATCCTCTACTGCACGCAAGTCTTTTTTCAAATAAATGTCCTACTGATGTATATGCAAAATTTAGTAATAAATCTTTTTCAAGTATACTAAAGAATAATTTTATGTGCACATTCACGTTAGAATTCGATTTTTAAAAGAATCAAGTAATAAGTACACATTTATAAAAATTACTTTATAAAAATTCTAGTCTAAAATTTTTTCTCTTTATTTTCTGCATTACTACATTAGACGCTTCTTAATTAGTTCCTTCATTAATCAGTTAATTTATCGTCATTATTTTAGTATCACTTGTAATATCGAAATCGATTCTTGAAAGTACTATTAATTTTCAAAACCACAGACGCCATTATAAAAAGAAAAGATAAATGAGACAGTTTCTTG
This sequence comes from Eurytoma adleriae, assembly GCA_900480045.1. NCBI lineage: Eukaryota > Metazoa > Arthropoda > Insecta > Hymenoptera > Eurytomidae > Eurytoma > Eurytoma adleriae. The sequence goes on along the minus strand of UXGC01000003.1, from coordinate 545,368 downwards.
AAAGAATTTTCTTTATAACACTTTAAATCAACAAAAAACCGTAAAGAGGCGCATCCTGTCGCACGACGCGGGGAGCTTCGCGTCTCCTCTCTAAGTAGAATGAACTCGACGTCGTAAGACATAAGTGTATATAATAACTTAGCGATAAAAATGCAATATTTCCTCCAAAGCCTGTTGACCCCCATCGTCGTCGTTTACTGCGGCCCGAGTATCGCCGTGTCCGTATAGGCCGTGAAAAACGAGTTTGATACTAGCCGGGAGTGACGCGGCTGCGCGCCAATAAATCAGTTTAAATCTTACGTCACTTACGCCGCACGCGCTTTACTTCCACGAGTAATCGCATTATCGGCATTCCCGGCCAAATTGGAAATGGCAAATTCAATAGACGCCGCAGCGGCCAGCTACGCGAGTAATTCGCCCCCCTCCTCGCCGCCCCTCTCGCGCTGTTTATGTAAAGCTAACTTGATTCCGCTCGCATTCCACGTCTTCCGACGGAGCGGACCCTCGAAAATTGTTGCCCGTGTACCTACAACGTCGCGAGGCCAAGACGTCCGCGCCGGAATAAATTATACATTCCCCGCTGCCTCCCCGAATCCATCGGCGCGTGTATAAAGCGGCCGTCCGCTTCGATCGAGCGCCGGCGACTTCGGATCGCTCGTCTTCGGGGCCATTGTATTCGAGTCCGAGACGCTGCTTCAGGGACTTTATAGGCGGGCATAAACGTGCCCTTTTTTTTCTCCTCTTCCCCGCGCGCGCGAGCCGCGGCTGGATTCACGACTCGCGAGTCTCTTCGCGGACTCGCGGCAAACGGCGGCCCGGTCCCCGTCATAAATTTAATTCCCCGCATACGCCGGGGCTCTCGCCGCGCTTCTGCACCATTACGCATTCATAGCTCCAGGGGGGGTGAGGGGGGGAGGAAAAAAGGCGAGCCGCGGAGTAACCGCGAGTTTCGTAATTTACAATCACCGCCGGCGAAGTAGTCGTTGCGTCAACTTCTTTTTGTTAAATGAGACGTCACCTGGCCCGTTTCCGATCCGAATGGTATTTCAATGCGGGAGTTCGTCAACTACGAACTTTAACGGCGCACCGCAAAATTCATTAATGTCTCATTGGAAAACACTTTTTATATACTGCAGTTTAAGTTTTGAAAGACTGCAAAGCTTTCCCAGAATAACGTGTAGATAGATTGTACTTGTTAATTTATTAATTTTGCATTGACGTTAAAAAATTTAAGTATTTCATTACAAAAGAACTGAAGTCAATACGAATACAGCGATCCTGTAAGGATTAGCGTTGATTATGCATGGATAAAAGCTCTACTTCAAATTGCATCAGTCATCAAATGTAATCTAAAAAATTGTAATTAAGTAGTAGTTAAGTGTAATGTAATAAAGTTTTTTATAAAATTTACTAAATCTATAGTAAAATTTGTAAATTCCCCATAAAACTATAATCCATTTTAGCGGAGCTTTTTTTCTCTCGAAGAGCTTTTTCACCGTGTGCTTTTTTCATTTAAAGTTACCATACCTAAATCATCGAATTTGAAAATTAAGTATAAATCACATATTTTATCCGGCACAACAAAAGCATACATTGCGTACAAATGAACGGTTTAATAAACTAAAATTTATGGGTTTACAAAGATATCAGTCATTCTGCAGTGTCGGTGCGAGAGTTGCTGGGTAAGCTGCTCACGACTCTGTACATCGCCGGCATTGTCTCTACCCATCGAGCGCCCTTTACCTCGCCGTACGCTCGCTATATATAGCTGCATATAATCATCACAAGAGATTGTATGCGGTGCACTTGAAGCGCCAACCTGTTTCTCTGTATGATTGAGCGCAATCGCAGAAGCTTTCAGTGTTGTGTGCGAGTGGCATCAACCGATCCATCATCGAACTACATTTATTACTATTTGCTTCGAAATGATTCACAACCGATTTAAAGCCCTGGAAAACGGAGACAGTGTGATTACTAATTCAGCGGAAAGAGTCAAAATTAAAACGAAGAAATTACGTCACAATCGGCTCCTTTTACGGCAAAGGCAAAAATTCTAACAGATGTTACCGGGGGAATCGCTTTATGAGAGAGGAGCCGCGGGAATAAATCCAGAAAACACTTAAGCCGCGAGGGGGGAGGGATATATGCGGATCGTTTAAGTAATGAACGAGCCGCGGCCTTTGTGCGCCCCGCGCGCCCGCGCGCACCTCGCGTGCCCAACCCGTACGTGCACCCGCGGAAAAACGGAACATCCGCGAATTAAAAGCCACGAAGTAAAGTGACTCTTCTTTGTTTCGGAGAAAAACTTTTAGAATCGCACGTGTGCGCGAGAGTGCACTCCCTCCTGAGCTTTTCTCATTTTAGCGCGGGCCATATAGCGCGGGACGGATTATTTCGTATTAAAATTCTCCTCGTACGCGTAATCTTTTTAAAATTTATTTTAATTTTAATTTTCTCTCTCGTGCAAAGTGCATATATACATTACATTAGATGATTAAAAAACCGCGGGCGCTCTACTGTATATCTATTTAAATTTCCGCGGGTTTGCAGTATTCGTATTTCGACGGTATGTCTGTTTTATGGTAAATTCTGATTATATCGTATAATCTACCGCAGATTTAAAACTTAAAACTTAAGTTAAAACTTTAAATAATTTAAATTTGTTAAATACGTATATTGAATCATAAAACAGTATTAACAAAATACAATATTTTTGAGTTTTCTTCTTTATAATAGCATTTATTATTTTAAAGTATAGACATGAAATCATATAATTATTCAAAGAATGTTTTGCGGATATTAGAAAGCAACCTTATATCGTAAGCATTATGTCCAGACTATAATAATATAGTATTGATTACATAGTCATTATCCTTTTAAGCCCTTGCTTCAAAGTCCTTTAATTCATAAAATATTGTAAAGGCATAATATTATGTTACACGAATTTTTTTGAATATATAACTTTATTGTACACTGAGAAAAAATCTACTAAAAATTACTATACTGTCTAGAAAAATGGCCACAAACTGACAAAAATTACTGGCGAAAAATTACTAGGCGGTATAGTAAAATTTTCTATAATTAATATAATAAATTATGTTAGACACTATTGTAAATTTTAGTAGAGAGGATGGTAATTTTTAACTGAATGTTAGTCTGTGGTCACTTTTCTATACAATACTGTAATTTTTACTCGAAGTTTTCACAGTACATCTATTCTAAGCCAAAAAATCAAAACATTTTATTCATTACAAAGATGAAATCGCGAAGATCTCCAGTAAGTCATTGACTTGGATTAACATTACAAGAACTAAATAAAGAGTCATCCAGCATCCAATCAAAATTCCGGAACAGCGTTCGCGCTCCAATCAACGAAGGCTCGCGAGCAAACAGCTCCCCGCCAGAAATAAAGCGCAAATTAAAGTGCGTCAGCCCATTAACTCGGGCGCGACTTCTAAACGCGCTTAATCGCGCGAACGAGTGCGGGGGAGGGTGGGACGGGGGGCAGTTCGACGAGGCACGCGGAAGCAGCAGCCGTGAAACGAATGAAACCGACTTCCGGCTCGCGCTCGTCCTCCCCCGCGCGCCCAAGGGTATCGCGCGCTAGCGTGAAGAGCCGGCCGCGGCGTCTGCCTCGTCCCCGCCGTTCCCGTTGCAATTGAAGGGCGGTCAAAGCCACCGCGAAACGGGAAATTCAATTTGCGCGGGCGCGCCGCGCGCGCACTTGACCACCGGCTGCGCGCTTGCATAAAGTTTCCGCGCTCGCGCGCGTAATTCGCGCGCGCGCGCGGGCTCGCACGCCCCCGCGCTACGCCGCCAGGATGAATGGCCAGTGTAAATTCACGCCAAGTGCGAGCGGCGAGCGCACACACCGAGTACTGACCTCGAACAACGCCGCCGCTGTGCCGCTACATTTGTCTCCTCGCCACTCGGCACCTCCGCACCCGCGCGCGAGCTCTCTCTTTCTCTCGCTTTTTTTTCCCGTCGGATGCTCTAATTTTTATTGTTCGCGCGCAGTTTTTTTTGCGCGCCCGGCTCTCTATTTTCAGGGAGATCGATACGCGGTTCTCGTGCGTTTGCAAAATGTTTGCCAGCCGGTGGAAAAGTAATTCTTGTTCAAATAGAGTGATTTTTATGGAGAGGAGAATGTTTAGGGAGATTACTGATTCATTTAAATTTGATAGTGGAATTTTATTGTCGACGTTAATACTTGTTCGGTAAGATAAAATGTGGTTAGTAATCGTAGGATCGAGTGATTTATTTAGTAAAAATTGCGACACACTATTATAAAAAGTACTTTAGGTAAAGTACTCAAGTACTATACTAAGTTTACTAAACAGGCCACTTGGTCTCAAGACTACATGTACATAGAGTAACTTTTGCAAAAAATGCGTATTTTTTTCCATAAAAACTTTATAAAATATTAAACAATTAATTTAGGTTCTATACACAATGAAGTCTTTACTTATGTTTTAACTTTTGATCCTTTGGATACAGGAAAATTCTGCGTAGAAAGTTTTTGTTTTGGACGTTATCAACTTACGCTATATACTTTATTGTACACTTTCCGTGAACTTTAAACTCAAAAGATTAAGTTTCTGTACCGACTAAATTAATTTTCAATTCATGCAGTCATTCTTACAGACACGCGTTGAAACTTTGTTTTGCCCGAATCGAGAGTACAAGTTTCCATCGAGCTAAGTTATTTAATTTGATTCAAAAAACATCTTAATAAATTAGATATTATAAAAATATATTAAAAATTATGAGATATTTATTAGTACTTTTTTTATAATTAATTAAACTTATATCCAAATAAACTGCCAATAATTATGCTACTCGAAATTGTTGCAACTGCCATACAATTGAAAACAACACAAATTTAGTCACTTCAGTTTTAACGCTTTTCTAAAATTAACAAAGCCTCGGCGCAGCCTTCATTAATAATAAAAGTCCACGCATTAAATAGCAGCGGGCGGAATGTCCGAGGCCCGCTGGAACGTCCGCTCCGGGAGGGAGATAGTATCTACCGCGACGACAGCGTGTATTCTCTACCCTTTTAGCCGGCCTCAGTTTACCTCGACACCTTTTCTTTGCGGCCGGGAGATTGAGAGTCGCGCCTCTACGTGCCGTGGCTGTTCAATCGCGGCGAATCACGCCTCGTCGATTTATTTTTCGGCGCGCGGAGGGTGGAAGGAGGGGAGTCGGGGCCATTCACTCGCCCGCCTTCTTAATCGATTTTTCATGCATCGCCGAGGCGTCGCTTTTCTCTGCCGCTGCACATGCACACCGCGAGACATGCGGGCTCGTAAATAACGAGCGAGGAGCGCCGGAGCCCGCCGCGCGGTTTTTTAGCGGCCCGTAAATGAAATCTTTAATGCGCGCGCGAAGTGTTCGCCCGGTCGAACGCTTCCTTTTTGACGATTTCATCGTATTGAATCTCGATTCCCCGGCTGGCGAGCGGATTGCCTACTTATAGTTTCGCGTAAATTAAACGAGATAACGCGGTGCTTGTTTTGTTTTTTGTTGTATTGATGTACTCGTTATTTTCATTTTTGTTTTATTTGTATTTTATTGATTAAAGTTACTTCTTAAAATACAATGTCAAGGTAAACTATAATCACATCAATAATATGTCGGTAGTCTATTATTCATTTTTTTATTAAAATCTTTGTACCTCTGAATATCTCATTTATTAACCATTTGTGATCATTTAAAATAATTAAGCAAAAAATTAAGGTAAATCTATAATTTTATTAAAATTCTTCGATTTAAAAAATTTTCTGCACAATTTTATTTATTTTTTTATTTTGCTAACATTGTAATTTTTTGTCACAATAATAATGTAAAGTAGATAAATTAAATTGTATACAGAAGTAGCAATGCGAGTGCAAGTGTATTTTAAATTATGAAATTTTCGAAGAGTCTCCAGTTACGAGGCACGTGTTTCAAGGTGAAATTCCACGCCGTAACGAAAGGGAAAAAAGGTACCAGCAGCGAGAACCAAAAGAAAAGAAGAAAAGTAGAAAGACAATGGCATGTTCAGACAAGCATACAGAAGACTTAACCTGGGGTAAATATATAATACTGTTCTTGTTTTACGATTCATTTACCTTTATGTTCATTTTTTAATATTTGTTTCTTTTCTCTTCCTGCGTTTGTAAAATTACACACATGCAAGTTTATTCTGTAATATGTGCTCGGAAAAAATATGAACAAAAAACTAGATGCAAAGCTTACACGTACTAGTTTTATTCCTTTTTTATCTATGAATGTCTTTTTTATTTATTTACGTGTAAAATTTTTATTTTATTACAAATGGAATTACCATTTAACGACATTCCCTCTTACAAAGTATTTCTATTAAAAAAAAACTCCGAAATAATTACCAGCTTAAACATAATGTTTCTTACGATCGAATAAATTAAATCGGCAAGTACCCCGTGAGCTTTTAGATTGAATTTTAACCAATAATAAAATTCGATAAAACAATATTACAGCAGCGCTGCGAAGTCAGATAGCGCACGGAACGGTCGTAAAAGAAGATCCGACCCCCAGCCTATTTGCTCTCTACACATTCTCGCGGTGGATTACGAAGGGAAAAAAATCTCAGGAATGACCGTAGGGTATACGGGAGAGAAAATTTAATTTGCATTAAAGTCGCTGCGCGGCATTGTTGCAAGGTGCACGGGGTGCCGCGAGGCTGTGCCCCGGCAAGAAAGTGAGAATAATTCATTCGTCGAAGTAGTAAGCAAAGAAGCGAGGCGGAGGAGGGGGACTGAAGAAGGCGGAGGTGGAGAGGAAGAGCATCCAGACACAAAAAAAAAGCAGCGAGACGCGAAGAAGTGGGCCCCGACGACTTGAATGCCGCATAGGAGTCGCCCGTCTCTCGGTCTCTCTTTCGGCTGCTCGTTCTCGCTGCGCACGGCGATATCAAAACGAGTCTTTAAGCTCTTTTAGGACCGCCGTTGAATAAGCAGCTCAAAATCTCTTCAGTCATTTCTGCCGACGTCTTTTACGGTATTTCGTTTACTTCTCGATTATGCGCGTTCGGTAGCTGTCTACTTATTGTGCAGTCGTTTAATCTCCTATTGATAAGAAATATTTGTCGATAACGACATTAAGAATAAAAGTACACCGAGAGAAATATTTTACAAAGAGTTGATTAAATTTTACTAGACCATTTTTGTAAAAATTACTAAATTATTTCTCAGAGTGAAATGATGATGTTCAAAGTTTTGCATTTGTTTCTATTTATTGCAGTTCAAACAAGTAATATTGTTTCTAGAGATACTTCACCAATTATATTTAAGCCATTCTCTTAACAGAAGAGCAGTTGTACTCAATTTTGTCGATTCAACTCCAATTATTTTCCCGCTCACGCACCTTGGATGAATGAACTTACCTGAAACAGAAAAGAAGAGAAAAAAAAGGTCAGTCGACGGCGCCTTAATTGGAGGATCGACGCGTTAGGTGCGTATTTATCGTCGGCTCGAAGTCTCGGGGAAAATAAATTTCCTCGAGCTTTTGTACGTCATTAAAAGCGAACCCAGTCGCGCCGGCTGACTGCGGGGGAGAGAAAAAGTTACGGCGGCAAACAGAATAAGCGGATTGCACAATGCGAGTCGCGAATTTGAAAAGATTTTCGCCGGCGGAAGTGGCTTTTCGAATGCTCGCTAAACTATTGACGTTGAATGAGTTCTCTTTTTCTTTCGCGAGAGCCTATAATAATACATTGTTGCGCTCAAATTGAGGGAGACGAAAGTTTGCCGAGTTATCATTTTTTTCCTCCTCCCCCCTTATCTTTTATGTGCAGCGGCTGAATGAAGCCACTGTGTGACGGTAAGTTGCGAATCTTTAAAAAATGCCGGCTTAATGGAACGGAAAGAAATTCTTATGCAATATTTATGATTTTAAAAGTATTTTATTACGCTCGCCGAGGTTTTGAAATTCAAATTTTGTGCATCCCAGCAAAGCGAGTCGCACCTTCTAGAAAGAGAAGAAACTAAGCCATTAATTAACGTCAGCGAAAGTAGCCTCAGAATTTCATAAGAATCATTTTTTAAATTATTCAAATTACTTTTGCAGTAAAATTTCGACGCGCACTCTTCTTTCAGAGCTAATTACCTACAACGAGGATTTAAAATTCCCGTTAACGAGCCGCCTGGAATCCGCGGATAACAGCAAAAATGAATAACTCGCTTCTGAGAGGGAAAAAGGAAAATCACTGACGCAGACTCAAAGGCCGGAGGGTGACGAAGGTATACGTACACTCGCGATCGGGTTGATCCCGCGCCAATCCGGCGCATCGCGTGGCTGGCTAAATGAGCCCGTCGCGCCGTTCCCGCGGGGCTCCGCTCGTTCGCTCACAATGCCTCGCGCCCTGCACTCGCAACAAGTGCAACGCCGCCTTGGAGCCTCGTCAGCGCCAGACAGCGCGGCGCGGCCCGCTCAACGAGGCTTTCCGCCACGGCGAGGCTCCAATCACCCCCTGCTTCTCCGCTCGTTGCGAGACGCGCACACACGCGCGACTCGCTGCAGCGGATTTTCCACGTCCAATATTTATCCCGCGGCGACCCGCGTGCCTTCTTCGCCGGGCGAAGAATGGAGGGTACGTATACATAGCGAGGAGTTCCGAACGGCCGGTGATTCGGTTTGTGCGTGGTCTGAGGATCGAGGAGCTACGGCGGGGTTCGGGTGTAATTCTGTTAGAAACCGCGATGAGTTTCTTCGGCGGGGAGCTCCGCTATTGTTTCTGAATAATTATGAGGCTGCGCCGGGTAATCGCGTTACGCGTTTACTTCGGAACTTTATACTTTATGGCGAATGACAATTAAAAATTTGCTTTGAATAATTCCCGAGCGGAATAAAGCGGCGGATGAAGGAAGCGGGAGTAAGTTTGATGAGTCACTGTGCAAAGGTATAAGTTTCGGAGTACACGTTAAAAGTACGAAAATAGAAAATGCAAACATTGCGCAGTAGTTGCTATTATTAGCATAACAATAGGTTGATGTTGCGCGTTGTCGCATTTCAAGTTCAACAGCGTATTTTTAGCGCCGTTGCGCCAGACAAAACAAGGCATTCAGCGCGCTAATTAATTATGCGTCCGCATCAAACCCTCGTCAACATTTGACATTATGACAAAATCCTTTTCATTCATTGTATTTCTTTTTGTCTTCGCTAAATAGAAACTATAATCGTAACGTGAAATTCTAACGTTTATCACCCCAGGCGACATTAAAAAATTCGAAAAGTATTATTAAAGATTTTTTGAGAATACAATGAGCATCTATGAATATTTATTTTTTTATTCTTCAAGGAACTTTTTTGTTTCGTATGCACAATATAAATTAAATGTAATTCTGCGATATATTGATGCAGATTATGCGCATGCGATGTATACCATCTCGCTGATTATGCAACAATGAAAATAACCGACTGCAATAATCGAAGTGCCGCGACGCCGTAAGGGAATGCAGACAAGTATAAGAGCGAGGGAAATAAAAGAAAATTACAGCGCGTTTTTTTTTCGCAGCTGCGCCGAGCTTACAGCGGCGGCTAAGTGCGAAGTTTTCCTCGCGGGAGGCTCCCGCCGGGCCTCAGCCGCGTCGCTGCGAAAAACCCGCGTAATTTCTCCCTCGCGTCTCCTTTTCCCGCATTCCGCGGCTGCCTCTTTTCCGCGACCCCCGCCCGCGCGATGAAGAGATTTGCATTTGCAGCCTGCACCGCGCGCGCGCCTGCGCGAGCATATTTACCGTGGGGACGTTATTAGGTGCCTCGCGCAGCTAAACCCCGCTCATTCAAATTTGACTCCCGCCTGCTGTTTATTTTTTCTGCGGAAGATCCCGCCGAAATTACGATTTCGTGCATACGAGGTATCCGCGCTTTTTCGAGTAAGTAGTGACGCGCGAAGTTTCATCGCCGGGAGTGGAAGTAATGACTCGTAGGGACGTCCTTTGACGCTCGAGCGGGTACGCGGGTACATCTGTAAAGTGTAATTGATAAAAGATTGGAAATGTTTGTCGGCGATGAGGTGTAATTAAATTGTATCGGGGTTCGAGTTCGATTGAATTGGCGTCCTAATGTCGATAAAATCAATCAATTTTGTAACAAAGCTCGGGGAAAAACGAAAACAGCAGTGATAAATAGCGGAGATAAGTACTTTAATTGGTTTCGCTGCTCCGCGATAAGCGGAAATAAAAGCGGGCAAATTTAAAGGAACTAATTGGCAAAGATATAAATTATATTTCCTCGGAAGGTATTGGCATCTCTTACAATTATAGCAGCGAAAAGTCTTTTTGAACTATTGAAGCACAGTTGTAGGAATCGCAGAAATAACTCCGTAGAAAATGACACGTGACACTACTAAAAGTTTTCCATCGGGGTAGAAGAGAAAAGAGAAAGGGAGAAGCTTAAGATCGAGGATGTCTGTAAACTTCTAGGAAGTTTCTAAAATCGGACCATTTCCTTCGAAACTTAACGTTTAATTAAGTGCAATCGGAGTGTATTTCATATTAAGCAATGCTTGAAGTACTTATTTACATCGTCTATTTCTTATAAAAAAACTAACTTTTAAAGTAAGGAAGAGTCTCGATGAATTAATACAAATAAGAAATTACATATTTCTTTATGTTAAATATTCGATTTGTACAATTTTTATAACTTAAATAAGATAATAAATTATTTAAATATTGTATTCCTGCAGATTTATTTTTATTTCATTTGTTCATTTAGAATTTATATGACATTAATTCAACATAAAGTTACACAACATAAAATGGAAAACAGAAGTTTAAAACATTTATTGAAAACTTTCCACTGCATAAATTAACTTAAACTCATTTTCCCAACAATGCAAACAAAAAATTAATTATAATTTTGTTATGTTTAAACTTTTCATTTAAAAAAAAAGCATGCAAGCTCCAGATAAACAAATTTTTCTCCATTCGCGGAAGAATAAAGAGGTTAATCCGCGCTTTTTCACGTGCAGCGATTAACATTTATAGCGATCTCGAAATTATGTTGTCAACGCTTGGTGATATGGATTACAGTAGTCGTTTATAAGACACGACAATCACAGCGACGCGTCGAGCTTCATCCAGACGATATGTGACATCTGCGATGTCAACGTTGCTATTGCAAGCGCGCGCCTTTCACTCTGCTTTTTTATTCCCCTGCATTTACTTTGAAAGGGTAGGCTTCCAGTAATTAGGGCAAAAAAGTGATAAAAATGGAACTTCAAATATTTTACTGCTATGACGAAAGGAATCTCTAATTTTTCTAGAGCGTTTAAAGGTTTTATTGTTAAATGGCTGCATCGTATTTGAGGGATGACTGTAAGTTGCTTAAGAATCGTCATTTTGCTGGAAAGGTGGTAGTAGGAGTAAAAAAGATCCGGAAGACGCGGAAAGGTTTTATAACCGTTATCTGTTAAATCTTACAGCCTTGATAAAAGTGGAGATTTTAAATCACTGTCGTCGTAAATTTGAGAACAACTGAAGCAAGATCTTTCCGACACGGCTTAAGGAAGTCTTTCCATCTTGTGGGTATATTATAACTAGACCGAAGGAAGTTCACTCGATCTATTAAACTTTTCAATAACACAGAAAATATTTCTATCTGCCAAAAAACTGTACATTCAATATTTTATAGCGTAAAATCTCTTTTCACTTTTTTAAAAAAATAGGAAGGATTTTCTAAAATTAATCGTCTAAATTCTTACAATTATAATTAACGCTGACTAAATTCTTAAAGGTTTATTATTTATACGAAGTATCTAAAATAACTTGCTCTAGCTGCGCTTCGACTTTTGTATGTTTGGATTTAATTTTGTAAAAATATACCTACTACAAGGTTCTACGAATTCATAGAAGAAATCTAATAATAACACCACGGATATCGAAAAATCAACGGGGATGTATGTAAAAGAGAAACGTGATTTTTTTTTCGCACAGCTTACTTTATACAACACAGTTTGGACGTTTAAAATATTACTTTTTCAAACTTTCGTTTCCGGAAAAATAAAGATTATTAAAAGAGCTTTGAACAATGACAAAAGCTTTTACTCGCGCTCCACAAAGGAACGAATATTTAGAAATTTTTTCTAATTGCGAGAAAAAGTGTAAATGCGTCCCACTCGTCGCGGGGCGAACGCCTCTTTATGCATTTTCCAGATCTAACTTTGCTACCGTCCATAATAAACGGGTCGCGCGCACACTAGACTCCACTTCCAGATTGCGAAAGACTGGCAAAGCGGCAACAAAATAAAATTCCAAATGCTTTTAGCATTACAACGCGGCATAATTAACGTATCTCTTCATTTTCACGAAAAAGCAATTAATTCACTAAAATACGAAATTTTTCTTAAAATTAAACATCGTTTATTTTATTACAAAAAATACAATCAATCGATCTTTTTTTCATTCTTTATAAAATTTATCACATCATATTGGTTTTTCTATGTAATTAGAATTCCGCAAGAAAAGAAATTAAAATTCTAATTATAAAATTTACCACTTTAGATATATTAGTTTTTTCTACATATTTTCTACATAGAACGTCCAATTATTCAACTTTAAAATTCACGGACCACGCGATCGCGCTCAATTATCAATCGACGCCCTATTTGCACTGCGAGGCGTCGTTCGAAGGATAAAAAAAGAGGATCGACTCGCCCGCGGCGAGGGCAGGAGTTACGCGCACAACAAGAGCAATCAGGCGCTCGGGGGGGACGCGCGCGCATTATAAATCCGCGCTCGCGGCCATTTATCCTCGGCGGTCCGCCCACCGTTCGCACCGAAATTTCAAATTGCACGCGCGCCGCCCGTGCATTACGAGCCGGGTAATCGCGAAAAATTTTCGCGTCTCCCCTCGCGCGATTTTCGCTCCTCCTAATCGCGCGGTGCACGCGGCTCGGCGCTTGTTATTAGCGCTTCGGCGTAATCACGATCGCGCGCGCTTTTATAAAAGACCCGAGCCCGTCCCGCGTGCATGTACCCACGAGCCCGCGCGCGCGGCTCTTAATGCAGCACACGCCGGCGGAATGCGCATTTTTGCCCCTGATAACGTCGCTGAAAAATGTAATAGTTAATTAATGCGCGGCCATTAAAGGGCGACTTTTACGCCGGCGTTAAGGCAACTCTCCTCTTTTGTCCCTCGAGCCTTTTTTCGTTACTCAACCTTATACTGTTTTCTCGGACATCGAGTTTCTCACAGAGCGTACACCCAGCGTTGTGCATTAGCGCCGCGCGCTCTGTAATTAAACGGCGAGATTTTTTTTCGTTAATATTCGTTCGGCCGTTAAACGCTCGGAGGAATTCAGCCTGCCGTTTTTCTTTCCTCAACCGTGGAAATTAATGCAAAGTCGGAATGGAACTTTGATAAAAAGGTTCTTTATCGCGCGATAAATCACGGGGGGGGGGCTCCGCGCGAGCAATTTACTCAGCGGCGGGAATAAAGGCCGTAATTATCAAAACGCTTTAACGTCCACTCGAGCGCCGTGAAGTGAGCGCTTAACGAGAACGCGAAACGAAATATCAATTAACGCTCGTGGAAGCGTCGAACGTCCGGCGCGGACGGATTACGACGGCTCGGGAAAATTATCCCCCCGGCTCGGCCGCGCCGGGGTGAGCAGCTCGCGGTAGTTATGGTCCGCTGAAAGGGCTTCAATTACGGGGGAGCAAACGAAGGAGGCGCCGTAAGGCTCGCTGTTTGAGTTGCTCTGCACCTTCCACCGTGGCAGCGACAAACCGCCGAGGCTCTATCTCTCTCTCTCCCTCCGCTCCTATCTCCATCTCTCGCTCTCGGGGTACACGCAAGAGAGCCGAGAGCACGTGCTGCGTGATTGCGGGGATTTTTAACGCCTCCTCGCGCCCGCAACTCCCGGCGCCTCTGGAATGCTCTTTGCGACCGACACCTGGATACACTCACCGGATAGCTCTCCGGGGCTCGACTTTGCCAGTGTTGTTCGTTGGGACATAGATTGGATGTAGTTTAATTTGCAGCTTTTTCACTCGAATGAAAATCGTAGCATTAGGGCACTTTTTCCGGCTCGAAATTAAAAATGTTTTAATTAAAAGGGGTGGGGTGAAAGCTGCCTTTTTTCGCAAAAAGCTGTGGCGACTGTTTGAAGCTCGTGAAGTAATACGTGAATAAATAAAACTGCGTATACACAAAAATTACCTTTTGCAAAGTATTACGAAGTGAATTAAAATTGAAAGCAAAAATCGTTGCGGAAAGGTAAATTTTTTGATAAAATGAGTGAATCAGCTTTTTGCATTATAAATTCCCTTTTATACATTCATCGTATTTTCGGATGAAAGTTTACATTATCATTTATTTATAATGAATTAATGAGTAATTTATAATTTTGTTTTGATTCCGGTAAATCTCGAACGTTACGCAATGCTGACAGAATAATCGATTAACAAATTTCAAAATTTAGATACCAGGTCCGAATTATATTTTAAACTTATTTATTATAACAAAAGCTTATATTTCTGCACTATTACGCGAATATTTTTTAAATCGCTAAAGTCGCTATTTTTTAAATGACTAAAGTCGCAGGTAAGTGCAGTACCTTTCGGCCGAGGGTCTATATGTACTTTCCCTGGAAACAATGACCAGGGCGGTGAGCGCGCGGACATCATTCGGCGGGCCTCGTTAAGTGGCGAGAGAGGAAGATCGCCGGTTCGGCTTAATTCGCGGCGACAAAAAAAGCGCCGTGCAATTTAGGGGGGGCGAGCGGTTGTTAAGCAATTTTTAAGCCGCGCCGCGCGGCATAAAGAGGAGCTCGATGCGGTGGCCCGATTGCCCGCGGGGCGCGTGCGCCCGCAACTCCAAGGGGCACTCGCGTAATTAGAGAGGGATGCGCTCGTGCGTTTAACAAAAAAAAAGAAGAAAAAAAAAACCGGGAACGGAAAAAAAGCGCTGTTTTTTTTCCTCCTCCTCCTTTTATTCGAGGCGCGCTGCGGGCTGACTTGCTTGAAAGGCCTTCCTGCATCCGCGCGTTTTAATTAATTATCGCGAGAGCGGATTAAGCATTGACTTTGTTGATTTTGACGGCTGACGTGATTCCGGCAACGCGATGAATACCGACTTACGGCGGCTGAATGATGACCGAATTAGGTGGAATGTGCATCCATTAAGGTAAAATAAAATGAGATTTTTAACGAGAAAATGTTATATTATCCCAAATTCGTTATTATAGGGAAAACGATGCAAATTCGTGCAATTACTTTTTAATAAATGCTTTAAATCGCGATACATTTTTTTAAAACTTCGTTAGCGAATAATTAATCGAAATTCAATCTAATAATTAATTAATTATAAAGTGAAATTAATAATTTGAAAACATCATTTCGTTTCGTAAAAGAAAAATCCGGAACTCTAATTTTAATTAAAATTCCAGCGCTGCGTTCCTCAAAGTCCACTCCTCGACCAACATTTAAAATAAATGTAAAATTAATGAATTGCGGACCGCACGAGTAGACGATATTAAAAATTCACAATCGTTTTTCCTCGATACTAATCCACTTACGTAAAAGTGCACTCCCACCGCGCAACAAAGTCAGCTCCAGTCGTTCCTACCGTTTTTTCTTTCTTTTCGCGCTAAAACGCGAGAGACAAAAGCTCGCAGGCGGCGTCAGACGGAGCAATTCCACGGCGCTGGTTCGACGGGGCGCGAGGCGCGCCTCCCCCGACAAAACGCTAATTAATGAAGACAGTAGCGAGGAGCACAACTCATGCATAAATGCCAGGCGCAGCCGCGGACGTGTTTCTCTCGCCGGGCGATTCTCCGGCGGGGGAGGCGGGGGAGGACGCGTAAGGCAGGTAGCGCACGCGCGACGTCAATTAGATTAATTACGCGTGCCGCTGCCATTTGTAGACGCGCCGGCGCGACGCTCGAATTTCGAGCCGCGAAAGCCGTCGAACGTCAAACGCACTCAAGGCGTTAATTTACGGCTGCGCCGCGCCGCGCGGGCGGCCGCGGCCCTTTAAAACGGACGCTGATTTATCGGCGCCCGCGGTGGGTATCTCGCTTTGTTTTACTTAAAACCCGTCGGGAGGACGACGGCGAGGCTGCGATCCGAGGTTCGCTCGATTGAATCTCCGTTTGTTTGGGCTTGCAGTGCGCGAGAGGTATTACGGGGCAATGACGAGTTCGTTCGAGTGAATTTTCAGCTGTTTGCGTTTGGGATGTACAAAGAGGCGCTTCGCCATTTCGAGCGATGTTTTTGAATGTATTTTACAATTTTGTAATGAACGAAGAATAGCTTTCGAGTCGATGGACTTGAAAGTTTTGCTGTGATTTCACGATAATTGACCTAGAATTTTATATTCAAAGGATAGTTTATTCAGTTTTTCTTGAGAGGATTGCACAAATGTTAACATTTTTTATTTTTAATATAATTTTTGCTTAGTCATGGACAGTAGAATGACTCGAGTCAATTCGTTATTTTAAGTTATGCAGTACTGTCATCCGCAAATCATTTGCTCTTAAAAAAAAATCGAATACAATAGATGACAGTGCAAGTGAAAGTGTACTTATTATAATTATTATGAAATTGATGATTTCATTCTTGCAGAAATAAAAAAAAGAAAATACAAGAAAGCTTTGTACGACTTTTTTGCCGAACTTTTATTTTATTCGCAACTATAATAACTTATTCATGTATAAAATAATGATGAATTACGCAAACTGAACTTCGTTATGTTAAACATCCAATATTAATTAATCAAGGTACATATACAAATTATTCGAAATGCTACACAAACTAACCAGGACGCACATGCTTGTTTCAATATTGAATGCAGCCTTGACGTAGCAAATAGCGTAATTAAATAACTGCAGTGCATTTTTTTTAACGAACCCTGTAATTCGGAAGTGCGTGAAATAATTAAAGCTTAATTAGCGAAACTATACATCACCGCCCGGCTTGAGTTACATTTTAATTTGGCCAAACGCAATTATCGACGGAATATAAAACGAGGGGCGTAATCCTTATTAATGGATGTCCCGTGTCGCCTCGAGATGATGAGATCAGCGGGCGGCACAGAACAAACAGGTCCGGCCTAAATCAACAGTCGGCCGGCTACGGTTACCGTGCAAATTTACCTGCCGCGAGGTTTTTGCCGCATCCCAGCACACCTCGCGAATTTGCCACTTACACCGCGCGGGTTTAAATGCTTTCGCACTCGACGTAACGTCACTAGCTTTGTAGCTATTATTAAACTCCTGGATGGTGGTTGTGCGCAGTTACGCAATAAAGTTTTACGACAGAGGAAATATTTTCAGACCACATTATCGAGGACATTGAGCAGCGAGCCTACTCAATTACGTTTTACGAACTAAGCGCTCAGAGGAAGTAAGAAGTTTTAATACTGTTAATTTTACGCGATATATGGTAATAATAAATGTTAATATCACGAGCATATTAAAATGATTAATAGGCGGATCATGCGTACGAGATTTATTATTCTCATCTTCGTTTTTTAGATCACTAATTATTAAGTAAAAAGAGTACAATACTTTATCCTGAAATAATATTGCAGATGTTGATATTGACCTATGATGAAGAAAAGCGCAGGAAGATACAGCTACGAGAGAACGTGACTTTTTAAAGAGCATAGGATTTTTCCCGATGTTTTCACAAGGCTATCTATTTCATTGCTTCATTCTCGTGTTTTGTTGAATTAGGATTATAGCTGAAATTGTTTACGGATGGCCGGACAATTTCGCCAATTTCATCGCGTTTAATACTTTTTTTACCTACATTTATTTTTATTCTGCTTGCCGGCATTTTTACACGATGACTGTTACAGTACAGATAGTTTCGGGAAAGCATCGGGGAAAACAAATACTTAAAATGAGTAGCCGCACCTGTTGTCGGGTCTGGATGCCGCAGTAACCGAGATTATACCTGCGGGGAGCACCGGGTACTAAAAGGTAAATGGACCAATCGCTTGCTACCTGATCATCGGTAGTGCAGCTTCAGTTCGAACAAGTGGAAACGAGCTCGAGCGGTTCCTTAAGAAGCTTTAAAATGTCTATTGTTCTTTAAGAGATATCCTACTGTTTTATACCTGCTCATTTGTTCCAAGTGAATTCGTGTTTAATGATAAGAGTGTTTTTGGGTCATTAGGGGAAAGAATTTTCATCCTTTGTTTAGTCGAGTTTTAACCGTGATTAATTGTTGTTTCAAATAATTACTAATGCTTGCATTGTTTTAAAATTACTGTTGCTTTTTCTAAAATGATGATTAATATGGAGAAACAGCTGTCGGTACCTTGGAATATGGATTCTTCAAATTTTATTTATCATCTTTTTATTTCGTAGTATCTATTTTTACTTCAGTTATCCAAAAAGAAACTTATAAACATTTTAAGAATAATCATGAATTTTTTTAAAACGGATCGAAATAATTTTCTAATAGATTATTTCAAAGGATAGCAAAATGACGAATAAAAAATTTCTGCTAGGTGAAAGCAGAAAAAGTAGTTAACAAAAACTACACTTCTTACGTTAATTAATGTTTGAATTACGATGTTTGAATGACACACAAAGTTTTTACTTGCAGCGCTTGAAAAATTATAATCAAAATCCTTGATTCGAGACGCATCATTATTTGTTTTGTATCTCTTAAACTGCAATTGACATCGTTATTAATATCGCTTAACTTTATCGAGGACACATCAGAAGCCTATTACGAGAAGATCGACCGGAGGAGTCGCGACGAGAAAAAGTCGATCACCCGGGCGCATTAGTCACTGGTTACGCGCAGCCTCTTTCAATCGCGGCCATTCAACGCTTGCGTAGTTCGGTGCATTTCCGTAAATAGCGGCGCGTCATCTGCGCTCCTTTCAGCCGCGATCGGAGGTGCGAACCGAGCCAGCTACTATACCTGCACCGCACCTCGGGAGGAAAAAGAAGAAGCAAAAAAAAGAAAAAGAAGTACGCCGCGTCCGCAGCGCTGCTACTAAAGGTGTCACGAAGTTGCAGTTTCTTTTATTCTTTTCCTTCCTCTTTTGCTCTCCGTACCTATACAGCTCGCCGGGACGCTACTGTGCAATTACGATTGCTCCGCTTTTTTAGCGTTGAAATTTAAATAACATTGAAAAAAAGGAGCTAAATAAAACCGGCACGAAGTACGATCGCTTCTGTGAAGGACTTCAATTACATTTTACGGTACTGTAGTCTCTTAACTTAATTTATACCTGGCTGTATTTGAAAAATTACTGTTTACATTGAAACGTCTCAATTTATTATTGGATAAAAGAACTTTTTATATTAATTTTTTTCTATGTTACGCGTAATTCAAATAAACTTTTTATAAAGTATTCCCTCTACTAATAAATAAGTGAAATTCATCCGCATGAACTTATTTAATATGAAATGTCTTTCATATTCGTAGGAATTTAATTTATTCACATTTAGAGAGTCATTTAAACCCAGCAAATAATCTGTCTGCGCTGTAAATAAAAACGTCCAATTACATTCCGAAATTTATATCAGAACAGGCATGATATGCACGTGCACATCCTTGGAAAAGAAGTGTTTCCTGCCGCTCTGCGACAGTAATCTAAAAACCTACAAATCCGAGGGCACCTTTCTCCCCGATCTATCCTATAATTTCTCGGCTCAAATCCCCGCGACAGTATCCTTTTAATCGAGAGCCGACCGCCAGCGAAGATGACACGGCTTCCGCTGTAAATCGTCCTCGATCTTAGGACACCGCGTCGAGAACTCCGATTTAGGGATTTCCGAGGATTCCCTAATTCAAGGGCGTGGGTCCGCATTGAATAACAGTCGCTGTAGCGGATGATACACGAAAAAGAAAGCGTGGGTACGCGACGACCGGCGTACAGAAAGAAAGGAAAAGAAAAAAGAAAGGGATGAGAGAAGGAGGAAGAGAGCATATAGATCACCGGGGCGGAGAGCTTCTGGAGAAAAGGAAATGCGGAGAGTGCTTTCACGATTTTCTAACGGCCTATGTGACTGTGCACGACTCTGCGGGCGTACAGCTGGTGGTCGGATGCAGTCGCGACCTGGGAGGACACTCGGTGAGAAACACAGGCAGCCAAGGAGTGCATTGGTCCTTTTGACGTGAAATTTGAATAGAAAAGACTTTCTTTTCAGACGGAAAAATTCTATCTGGATTAGTCGTTATTTATGTGTATCAGAGTGTATTGTACGCTGACGCTCCGTAAATTAAATTAATCCTTTGCTGTGTAAACAATGAAATGGGCCCTGGATATTTTAGCGCACGTCAAGTGCGCGCTAACTGTATACGCATTCTTAGCAAAAGAAAAATACATTTCTAAATCAATAGCTACGGTTAAAATCGAAGACCACGAATAGATGTAAAAATAAACAGCTGTAAAAATCGTTAGACTAGTATTTCCGAACGGATTAATTATAAAATAGCTTGCTTTTCTCGTTCGGCAGTTCGGCATTAGAGGAGGAGAGAAAAAATATACAGATCACCGGAGAAACGGTATGCCGGAGGTGGAAAAAGCCGGAGATAGAATCTGACGGCGCGTTACCCCGGGGACGGCGGAGAGAGAGGTTGCCTATATACTGGACCGCGGGAGCGAGCGAGACAAAGATAGCGCGCATATAAGCCAAAAGACGACGGATTTTCGCGGAAGGAGCTTTCTTCGCGACTCGCTAATGCATCGGGTACACATACGCGTACACCGAGCACACGCGCTTGTACGGCCGCGGGTACACGCGAGGCCTTGCGACAGAGACGTCTGTTTAGGCAGAAATAGATGGGAAAGGAGACCGACGGCTCCTGACTGACTTGCGCGCTCGAAAATTGTCGCGCGACGCCGAAGAAAAGGAAATAAAACTACGTAGCGCCGATTCAAACGATTTATTTTTTTTAATTGTCCAACGGTTTAGATTATCCGATCCAGTTTGCCATTGTTCAATATATAACCATATTAAGATATTATTATATTTTATTATAAAAGAGACTGTTTTTTTAAAAAATAAAAAATGTTATTGGTATTTGGATGAGTAGGCGAGTTATAGCATTGAATTATTTTATTTACAATTTATTTGCACTATCGAAGTTTTTTTTGTGCAAACTATGCAACGCTGCGGGGTATACGCTGTAAGCTCAAACGAAACACATTTCATCGAATCAACTCGTATCCTCGCTGAACAATAGTTTAATTAAAAGGTCTCGTTTATTTTTCAAAGTAAATAGCAAACAACGTACAAAGTATTATTTCAAGAATTGCGATTCAATTAGTAATTGAATACTGAGTACTCGCGATAAAAATATATTCGATAATTTTCGAAATAATTGCTATATATACTGATGGATTTAAATAAATCCTCGGTTGAGAGAGAAACCACGACGTAATATCCAAATGAATAAATTATGTGACGTATGAACAGTGGGATCCTTCTTGAACAAAGCCCGCAATAAATCGAAGGTTCCAGCGCTAATTTAATTATCCCCCGAAAATAATCAGAGTGCAACATTATGAAATATTCAATGAAATATCGCCGTAGGTTCGCTTCGCCGTTTGGCACGGCCGATCGTATATGCGCGCCTTTACCCGGCGAAAGCCAATAAATATCGACGTTGCGCCACACACGCCGTAAACATCGAACTCGGCCTTCTTATCGCAATCATAATTCAAGGAGTATCGCCGGAGCAGGTACGTCTATCAAAACCTCCCTCGAGAGCCGGGCATCTGGTCGCGCCATTGCGCGCTCCTTCCCCCCCTCTTTTTTCGCTTCTCGTACTCCGCGTTATAGACAATGTCCGAGGAGGGGAGCCAAACTGCCGGAAAACCGATCGGAGCGTCCGGCGCCGTAAACGCGGGCGTTACATAAAGATTGGATAAGCGCGCGCCCGGGCGTCTGCTCCATGACGAGAGCCCATAAAAGGAGATACCGCGAAAAAAAAACCGGCGCGAATCGCTGTTTCTCCAACGGTTTTCGGCCGCGCGCGCGTATGCGCGACCGTGTGGTCAGCACTGGCCGATGATAAAAAAAATTTGATAAACAGTCATCTATTTAAGGAGGAGATAAAAGTATTTATTGTTAACATACAAGGACAGATTTTTTTCTTAAGTTTTACCTATATGACCTAAGAAATAAGGTACAGTGTATCCTTTGGTATAAAAGCTCTAATTAATTCTTTAAATATTGTTATACAAATTTGTTTGATAAAAGCGCTTATTAAAGTTATTAAAATTTAAGCAAAGAAATTTTTTTAAAGAAGATTTACTTATGCGAACTAAAAAATAACGTAGATGTATCCTTTTGCAAAAAAGCTCTAATCATTTCTGTAAATGTTTATTTGAGTTTCAATTAAGAAAAAGCTCCCCGATAAAAAGAAACCTCCGCTTTTACCACCACGCGGCAAATAAAAGAATAACATTTTTCCAATATTTCTCAAACCCCAAACCATTTTTTCAAATACGCAATCGAAGCCGCAGGAAAAATTCGCTCCATCGCCGCGGCCCCGCCGCAGCCGCGAAACCAAAAAAAGATCGAAAGGAATAAAAAAAAAAGCGTTCTCGCCGCTTCGTTATCTCAGGTAAAAACGATCGCACCCTCCTTCCAGGCCGCCCCGGAATGCATAATGCATCGTCGGCGCGCGGGTGCACCGCGCCCGGGGCTCCGGCGCGGCCGAGGCGTTATCTCATCTGCGCGCGGCCGAAGCGTACCGATTCCATTACAGATTAGCGGAGGCGCGCGCGCAATCAAAGCTCCCGGGGTGCGCGCAATCAGCGCCGGTACGCTCTGCTGGCTCGCGCGACCACTGTCCGGCCTTTTTTTCGCTCGAATTGCCCCGCGCGCGCTCCCCCGGCCTCTTCTTTTTTTTTTTTACAGCGCGCATCCGATCGGGCTTTCGCGAGACACCGTCTGAGCTCTCGATTTACGACGCGACAGCAGCTATACCGGGCTTTTCGCTGGATTGAATAGGCGCGGAGGGCCGGCGCGGGGCTGGTTTCGATTTTACAGCTACTTTTTCAGAGGGGGATGTATTGAGAGGCCGGAGTTATTGCGCAGATAAAGAACGATCCGACGGCGTTGCTCGTGCTACGAAAAGCTTCTATTTCGGATGATGGTCGCATCAAATGTTTACGCGCAGTCCGCTGCAGTATTATTATGGTCGAAATGCTATTTGTAATGAGATGGTTTTCGTGGTCTTTTACGTAAAAATAAGTGACAAATTTTGAGCTCGAGATTAGTGCACGTTGATTGTGGTGCGCAATGATGTTGGGAAATGAACAAAATGATTTTTTTGTTTCTGCATGAACGGTGTATTAATAAAAATAAATTTTGTTGTACAAGCAGGAAATGGTAGATTTGAAATTTATCATTAAAATTTTCTGTTGACATATGAGAATATAGATATGACATATTGGTACTACACTTTATTATTTTACATCATACAATATGTTTTAAATAAATAACAGCCATCTATGAAATTTTTATATTACTAGAAAAAACATCGATTCACTCTTATACTGAAACTAAAAACACGGCTATGATTTCACTCACTTCGTTATTAAACAAGTTAATTATTCGCTCGCAAATGGAATCGAGTTTTTTTTTCAAATAAAACAGTTTTAATAAATATTTTTAAAATCTACATGGGGAATCTAATTTTCGGATTTCATCAGCGAAAAGGTACACGGATAGTGCCGTATTGAACCGAACGGGAAAAAATTGATTCACTTTATCCAGCGAAAAGTCCAATTAAAACACGTGTTACAAGCTGGAGCTAGAAAAACTTCGCAGCGCGCCGGCTAAATATTTTACGATTAACTTAGCGCGCTCTTTCACCGACGTCGAGGTACCGTGAGCCGTTGAAAAGAAAAAAACTAAAATAAAGATCCGTCGAAAAATACGAGCCTCCGAGGGAGTAATACCCGGCGAATTTGCGCCCGGGCGAATCGACTCCAGCGCCAGCCGTTAATTATATAGATAAGAGGAATCAGCAGCTGCGGTGACGGGTTCCCAATCCACGCGGTCGGCCGGATCCCGCTCTCCTATTCCATCTGCCCGGCGCGCGTTTCATCCATTCTCGGGAGGCGATAATCCCCCGCGCGCGCGGCTCATCCTACACGCATATAATAATCAGTCCTACGCCACTTTGACGAACGCGCGCCTCTGTCGATTGGACGCCCGCGGCAGGTGCCCGGCGCGCGTTTATCGGACATTTCTCGCGAACCGCCCGGTGAAAGAGCGCACTTCGGCGGACCTTTTATATCGCGCCTCGCTCGCGGCGTCTGGGATGCGCCGGCGGGGGTGATCGCACTCGCGAAAGGCGCGCTCGGACTTTTTACGGGATGGAAAAAGGGAACGGGCTCGATTTTCGCCTGCTTTATTCCGCGGAACGGGAGAGCACACGGTGGATAGGGCGCACCGGGCTTTGGATTTGAGTATCCGTTATTCCTCGCTTTATTCAGCCGTAAATGTACGCACTATCATCGCGCGCGCGCGAGAAAATTTATACGCGGATTCATCGGCCGCGGATTTCAATTGCGAATCCCGCCGCAGCGAGCTCGGCGAAAAAAAAAGATTTTCCGCGAGATTGCGAGATTTTAAATTTTCTTTTCACTCGAACCAGTGTTTGCAATTCGCGCGACGAGCCGTTCGCGCCGTTTAGCGTCGCGCACTTTTTAGCGGCTGAAAGTTATTTTAATTTTGAACGATTAAACGTGAGCTAAAATTTTAGAAAATTTTTTCGCAAAAAATATGAGCAGCCGTTTTGAAAATAAAAATCGTATCAATTTTTTTTGATCGCCCGAAGTCGTTTACTTTTTCCTCTATATGAAACGATTTTTCATGCATTTAAAAGTCAGTTTATAAAATGGCTATTAGATGGACGAAAAATATCCTGAATAATTGATTTATTGATGAAAGATAGTTAAATTATTTCTATAGTTTATTAGAAAAGAAAGATTTTAAACAAATTTTATACATTTGAAACTTCTCGGGATAAAACAATGGCTCAAAATTGGACGTGAATCATTAAATGGTCCCTTTTCATTTGGTGCTCCCGGAAATTGCAAAAAGGGTACTAAAAAATACCAGCTATATGCAACAGACCAAAAGTGTTATTGTTCCCAGCAAAGGAACGAATTCGTAAAAATCTTTTGCCTTTATACAAAATGTTACACTTAGCCATATAAATTTTTTTTCTCTTTTAGAATATAATTAAAAGCTTCTAAAAATACATTATTATTTATTTTTCAGCAGAAAGTTATAAAAGAATAAATAATAAAATTTCTCAAAATGTGAAAAATGTATTTACATCTTTTTGTTAGCAAACTACGTCTAATAAATCAAGGTTTATTCCTCTCATACTGTTTTAATACGTATAAGTTCATAAATATATGTTTCATACCTAATTATAATAAAAGAAATTGGCCCACGTAAATATTATAAGGCCATTAATGTATTTTAGAAATGGGCAATGAATTTCGGCTTTGGAAGCAAGCTCTTTGAAAAGCACGAATTTATTACAAGTGTTCGTTCGTTCTCTTTTGTTTACAGGCCCCGGGTCATGAACAGTAAAGCACCGGTGTATACGAACGAGTGCAGGGCGCCGACGCACGGAAGGCTGATTGGCCCGTACAGCGCGTCATTTATTTAACCGTAAAAATGAGGCAAAATTCAATTCGGCAAACCAGGCGCCCGCGCACGCAAAAAATGCGCTTAAAAATTCTGAATTCGTAAAATAAAAATCTAAAATACTCTTCGAGCTTTTCGATTAACCGCGGCTGCGCGCATCCACCGTTAGCCAAAAAGAAAGCGAAAAGGAAAAGTCCGATCAACCCCGGTGCCAATTAAGATTTCCGTCCGCGCGGAGGGAAAACGAGCGCGAGTCTGCGGAGAATTCATTTACGAGCGGCGCGGGGAGCGGGGAGGGGATTTACGGTATAACGAGGAGCAACGATAAGCGGCTGTATCTCCCATTAACTCGAAGATTATCTCCCGCGGCGGGGGCGGGGGGCAAACCGCGCGGGCCGCTCCCACGCCGCGCCGGAGTTTCGCGCGATTCTTCGGCGCTAACTCGGCCGGCGACGTTTGTGCACCGGCCCGCGCGTTCAAATTGCGCGGCGCGCGGCTCGATTCGCGCGGACCCCCGGGCCATAACCGCGAGATTCGATCCGCCAGGAGGCCGGGCCGGGTGCGCGATCGTAAAGATTTCAATTAGATAAAAGGCTCAACTGCGATGCCTCTATTTGCCCGATTAATTATAGCACTCGGCGCGCCGTGTTTGCCTCCGCCGGCCCGACCACACCGCGCGCTCAGCTGGCTCCGACGTTTCCGCGCCGCTGGCCTCGCCGGTGCAAAGCTCCCGGCGCTGATTTAAGCGCGTGGATTAATTTTGCGCGGAAAAAAAAAATTAATTTTATCACTGCCTTTTCTCGGGGGTGAAGCGCGATTTTAACCGAGTTGCGAGGCTGTCGATGGTTATGAGAGAGGCGATAGCAAACCGAGTTTATAAATCAAAGTCGCGCGCGTAAATCACTTTCGCCGCGCGAGTAAATTATTTTCGCGCGCTTTTGATAAATAAAATCGAGGCGCGTAATTTATGCGAGCGGTAAATTGATTGTTGATTAATAGCGCATCCCGGGCGAAGAAAGCCACTCGGTAGAGGAGGCGACCCAAGCAAGCGGGACTCGAGGAGAAGCCGATTACAAGGCGAGAAATATATGGATCGAGCGGAGGGGGCCGCGTGGTAGCAGGCGCGAGGACGCGGAGCTTATAGGAAAAGAGCGGTAACGACGAAGCGAGCGTAGGGAGGGACGAGGGCCCCGGGGATACAGGGAACTGGACGCGTGAGGGATCGCTGTAATGGGATCTTTAACATTCCTCGAGGAACAGGTCCCGGTGTGTCCCACATCCTTGGCCCGGCGGCAGGAGAGGAGGGAAGGGGGCGACGCCGGAAAGGCCGAAAACCCAGTGGACGCTGCTTTACTATACATACGTGTATGCATACGACTGTCGGTCCCCGCGTGATCCGAGACGCGCGATCGCGCCACTTCCACGAAGAGCCGAGCGCTGGAGATTTAATTGGTCGTATAGTTCCTAGGCTACTCGTGCTGCACGATCGCCGGTGCCGAGGAGCCGCAGCGATGGAGCCGAGTTGATTTGGGTGTCGATAATTGGCTAAAGCGACGTCATATTGTCGAAGCCCGGCTGGATTTAATGTCGATTATGCTTGATGCTTTCGGCCGTAGTTTCGTGACGTTAATGCAGGTCTGAATTTCGCTTGGCTCTATGATATCTACTTTAATGCTGCATAATTCCTGGAGGTTTATCTCTTCGAACACGCGGGAAGTGAGGCGCATGATGAGACCAATGTTTGTACAGTTAAAACAAAATTCAATTTTTAAATTGAATAATTGTCAATGATATTTCCTATCATCTTGTATCAGTGAACAATCACTTTGTTATAGTCTACATCAAAGTCTACTTGCAATGCAGTATAAGTAGAAGGTGCCCGTTAATTAAGTTTAAAACTATTTTCTTATCAAGTGTCTAGGTCTTTATCATACTTTGTAGAATTAGAAATATTAAATAATCAAATAGAAGTTCTATCGAAAAAATAAAGTAATCTTGAAGTACCCTCGAGCCTCACATTACGTCTCACTCTCTCCGGTACAAAATATACTATATATATCAAATTCTTTTTTAAACAAAAATATTATAAAAAAGATGACATACCCAACTTACAGCATGCTATTTTTACTTCGATAACAACTTATCAGCTAGGAATTCGAATATCAATATCAAAAGTGCTGTTTATTCAATACTCCGAAACTCTAGTATTTCAAGTTCACATGTACCCTAAGAAAACTCGTGGTCCGACCAAGTTTAGTCTGACCGCAGTAAAAAAGTGAGTGCGCGCCACAGTTTGACATCTCTTTTCTCGCGGTTCGAGTTCGTCGGCCGGGGCTCGCCTTTGAAATTGACGATACTAGGCGGCGAGGGCCGAGGGGGGGCCTCCCCCCCGGGTCGTTATTCGAAAACGTAAACCCGCCGAAAGAATCCGTTGCGTCACGCGCGATCGGATCATCGCGTACGCGCGCGCGCGCCCAGTGGTCAGCGTCCGTTTACCGAGCGGCGTACATTGTCGGGCCCGAGGCACTAAATATTAGTGGAATGCTGTACATCGCTTAACAGTTGAAACGAGTCGATCGGCGCGGCACTTTAAATAAACCGATTCGTATTTCGAGGAACGGCCGGCGCGCGGAATTATTTTCGAGTGCCCGCAGATAAAACGTTTGCCGTGGCGCGATATGAGGAAAAGCCCATTTGTTGCGCGTCTATTTAAGTCGGGCGATCGGGTTCGACGACTGGCTTGAATATACTTTTAGCGAGAAGTGCTCCTCGATTACAATCGAATGTTAAAACAAACCTTCCTTTTACTCGGGAAACTTTTTTTAAGCGTTCTAAACGTTTATTTAAAAAACAAATAGCAGGATACTGCGAAGTATCTAAATAGAAGCGATTTGATCCATGGTTAATTACTAAATTTAATGTCCGATTAAATAGCGCAAATATTTTAAATTTGATATGAATTTAATTTTTCGATTTGAATAATCAAAGAATGTGAGGGTATTTCATTAAGACGGTAATAAAAAAATTAAACAGACAAAGTGCGGTAAATTCTACTCTTCTGCTTACAGTAAAAATGTTCTAGAATATCTAAAAAATAAGACATTCTTTTTTATAAAAAATTTTAATCATAGGTAACTGAAGGACAGATTTAAATATCAGTAAAAATAGATAAAAGCGCGAGAAGATTCTCAATGGAGAAATTAAAAGGTGGTCTATTAATCTAGGAGGAATGCAAGACGAACTGTAAGTGCACGGGTCATCGGAGCGGGATTAAGAAATTACAGGCCGTCCGGGGGTACTGCGCGCTCGTAAAACGAAGGCATAAGGAGGAGGCGCGCGGGGCGAAAAAACAAGGAGCAGGTCGCCCCGCAGGAAGGAAGGAGGGACCGTACGGCGGAGGAAAAAAAAAGGCGAGTGTACACTCGAGCAGACGAGAGAAAGAGACGGAGGAAGGCAAGGGCCGTCTTGGCTTTTGCGTCCTTGAACATCGGCAGACGCGAGTTCCAGTCCGCCGCCCGGCCTCCTCCTCCGCACGCCCCGAGAGGAGCGCGCGAACGTGCCGGCATCGCGCCCGACATTTTCAGATGCCGATGGATTACTCGCGTATCGCCGCGCTTTTTTTTTCGGCTGCACTTCCGCGTCGCGCTTCTTTATTAAAAATTTGGAATTTTTACGGACGCGCATTTTTCGCGATTTTATTTTTATCCCGTCGACGCGCCCGATCGGACGACTTTATCGCGGCGAACGGCGCGCGAGCAAACATAAAAGCAATAGGAAGCACGCGATCGGCAAACGCGCGAAATGTGCAAATCAACTCGCCGCATCGATCTCGAAACTGCTTTGTAAAGTTCGAAATGAATGACCTGCGGTTTTCCGACTGCGCTGCCGCAATATAAAGATTTCAATTGTAATGCTCCGTATTATTGGGTTGCGGCTTCGCTGTCGTTAATGAAAGTGTAAATATAGTTGAATTACGTGCGCACCTCAAAGTTAATATGAGTAAGCGAAATTTACGGATTTTGAGAGTGAATACTATGTATTCTATCTTATAAAACATTTAAATTTAAACGTAAAATAAGTGCATGTGGATGGATTTTATTTATTTAATAGACAATAATTTTACCCACATTTTATGTGATTGTAAATAGTTTATTATAATTATTGAACAAAATTAGGCGCATTACGAAGTAATTTTACTTACGAAATATCCCACGTTGAATTTAAGCAAAAGAAACTCACCTGAAACAAAAAAAAAATAATTACAATTAGATCAAGTATGAAAACAAATGGAATTAGAAAAAAAGAGTAGAAAAAAAGTATGGTTTGAAAGAATCAATCGTACACCTGTAACATTCCAATTTACGATAGATACTTTGAATTCATCTAACGGTAAAGAAGGAATAATGAAAGACGAAAGTCATTTAAACTTGGTAAAAAGAATCTCGTCCCAAAAAATGAAAAATCACGTCACCCCTTCTCCAGCAAAGTACATCAACACGTTCACGGTCGAAGAAGCGGCGAATCCGTGCGAGACCGAAGCCGCGGGAGGTGATTCGCGCCTCGAAAATTGGTGGTGCCTAAACAAGCGTAAAATCGAAACGAAGCAACGAGGCTCGCTCTTGCGCCTCGACGAAAATCTTCATTAGCCCCGCGGGCTATTTTAATTCCATTTCGTGGCTGCTCGTTTTAATCCCTCGCCTAATCCTACCCGCCTCTCGATAACCTCCTAATCTTTTCTCTTTCGCTCTCGGTCGAGGCCACCGGGGCGTGCTCTCGAAGGTCGAGGAAAATGAAAGCCTCGGTGTACCCCTAAATCGAATTTGACGCGATACGAGTTCGTTTGAAGAGTTTTTAATGTTTTTCTTTTTTTAAATAAACGATTGCAGAAATATATGAATTTTTGGTAACACTCGTTCAAGATATGTAAGAATGAATCAAAATATGTAAGAATACTCGTCTTATATTTATTATATGGATAGAAAAATTGATTTAAAACTTTATTTAAAATTTTCAACTGTAATGCGTAAGAAGTTGATTTTTTTTAGATAAAAGCGTATTTTGGAATTAAATAAGTAATTGAATATAATACACTTAGTCTGAAGTCTATTGGTTAAAACAGTAAGCGCAAGGAATATGTTGAAAAATGACATAATTTAAGTCATTATTATTTTTCAATTTCTATATACAATACCAAAAATCGATTTTCCGATTTTTTCATTTATTTTCGATGAATATTTATGAGGCACTCCCCTTAATTTTTAATGTATGTACCTTAAAGTATACCTACTTTATGTGTACAAAAAATACTTTATTTTTTCTCATTAAAAAAAACTAAATTCCGAGTTCCTTGAACCCAACTAGCCTGCCCAAGTATTAAAATCCGATAACTCGATTGAATTATAGAAAAAAAAGTCATCGAAGATGCGCTCTCCTTCGAGCGCGTATCGGAAATCGTTCCTCCAGCGTAAAAGCGAGAGTGAGATCCCCTCGGCCTGAGCGCTCTCTTCTATGGAAACGCAGCGCGGATCAAGAGATCAGTAGTAAAGCAGAGGCGGCCAGTTAAGCTTTCTCTCTCTTTCTCTCTCCTTTCCTCTCGTCCTCTCCTCGCGTGTGCACAGCGCTTCGAAAAGTGAGGCGCGCGCGCTCGCGGAGCGAGAGAAGACGCGGAACGAGGAGAGAGAGGCCGAGCGACAGAGCCTAAGCTATGGGGCGGCTCGCGGGCGCGATGAAGAGGCACGGACGGCGCGGAGCAACAGAGTGCAACGTTTGAGGCCTTCGCCGTACCAGGCGAGCAGGAGGCGCGCGCGGCGATGAGGAGCGAAAGAGAGGAAAGTCGCCGGGGGAGGCGCGCGCGTATAGATCGATGCGCGCCGGGGAGAGAACGAGGGAGAGGAGGAAAAGTCCGCGAGGCAACAGGTTGCCTCGTGAGAAGCGCCGGGGACGCCGTCGGCGGGGGAGCGCGACCTCGTGAGACTCGCCCGGGGACGCCGCGCGCGAGGCTTCTTTTGTACGGGGACACGTAACGCGGCGGTGATGCTTTCACGGGCGGGACCGGGGCCCTCCAATTTCTTTCCCCTTTGGCTGAGCGCGCCGGCCCGGATACCTGGTCCCCGTGCCCTGCTCCCCGATTATTTTCGTGGGGGACCGGAATGAACGCGTCGGCATGCGTACGTGATTCCCCGGCTGGCTTTGTTCACCGGGAATGCGGTTTGAAAGAAGGAAGATGATTTGTTTTACTGCGCTTCTTTATGCGGCTGCGTAAAACTACGATTTTTTTGAGGTGACTGTAGTATTTTGTAGATTGCTCAAAGTGGTGGTATATATGGCAGTAAAATTTGATTAATAATCATCTGTTTTATTCTTTTAAACAAATGTTTATTAATTTTTTTCCATTTTTTTCGTTAATGATTCAAATTGTAATATGAAACTAATAGTTGCTCATTAAACAAAACTTTCGTTAATGGCCTTTTCAATTTATCCTGCGAATTAAATGTATAGGACATTATACTGCGATAAGCGGAAAAAACTCGTGAAAGAATCCAATTATTAATTTCTTTGATCTTGACTATACGAAAGAATAAATTGCAATTCACTACATGTACGCGGAAAGTTTATAGAATATCAAAGGAATTTGTAACGAATCATCGTAAAATGTAGCATATTACAGAAACCCTTGGAATCGTAAGACGAACTCGTTTGAAAGCATCTTAAAAACGCATGAAAGCCAATCAAAGTCAAAAGCTTATAAACAGCGGGCAACGAAGGTCCCTCCGCTACGTCGGAGGGCAATTGTCGTTTAATTAGGAAGCCGAGAAATCACCGGTCGCAAAGTCATAATACGAGAGCGCGCCGCCTTTTCTTCAAGGGGATTCTCCGACGAGCTTAATCGCTCGGAATCAACCCTTCTCCGCATCTGCTCGTATCATCCGCCGTCGATTAACTCAGAAAAGTTCGCAAATTTCACCGGTAAACTTTTACGCGGCTGTAAAAGTTTAATTTTATTAATTTTTTTTTGTCCGCCGAAGCTAATGTCCCGTTTAAAAACTCGGAAAATTTCGTATATAACTCAAAAGAAACGAATAAAAAAAAAGCGCAGTAAATATTTATACTCTCTTATAACTTTCCATTAATTAGCGCAGCAGCATTGACATTTATGAATAATTACTGCATTCTCCGTGCAATAAAAAGAGCCGCGAGCGCGCAAAAACTTTTCTCATTCGTAACGGAATCGCCGCGCTTTGAAAAACGAAAAAAACCGGCGAAAATTGCCAACTCAAAGGGCGAGCGCTTGTCGCGGTCCTCGCTGTGCGGGTTATACGCGCGGCCGATCGAAATGCTGCGGGGGCCACTGCACGCCGATGGCGCACTCATAACGCGGCCTCTCGTCGGGCCGTGCATTTCGCCGGCTCTCTCGGCGAGGCACACTCGTTCGCCGGTTACACGACGAGACCCGCAATTACCATGATCAAACAATGCCGGGGCCGAGAATTGCGCGTGCGCCCACCCCCTACTCTGGATATGCATGCGGTCGCGTCGCCATATCTCGCCGGCTACACATTGCGCTGGCTCCGTGGGGGCTAACAAGCCCTCCGCCTCCCCCGCGAGCGAACGAGCGGCCGGCATTGTTGAGCGCGCGCGGACCTTAAGGGCATCGAATCGATCGCCTCGCTGCAATTATCAAGGACACGCCTACTTATATACCCGTCCGTCCGTCCGTCGCTCTTTTATTCGCGGCGATCGCCGGGGAATTTCCGCGCCGGGAAAAGCCCGACCCGTGTAATGTGCGGGCGACTCGCCGCGGGGTTAGCCATGCAAATGAGCGGCTTGTTTACGCACTCGCGATTCGCCCGGTGTGCCGCTACTTACGCCCGGCGCGTTTGCATAATGCGCCGTTGATTCTTTCGGCCCCCCCGAGGAATTACGCTCGTCTTGGTATACAAACTGCCGGAGATCGTTCGAATTAGCGGCGGCGGTTTCTTCTTTCTTCTTCTTTTTTTTTTTAGTGGGGGGGGGCGTCCCGTGGTTTCGTTTGATGAAGAAAGTTTGCTAAATCGCTAAAAGTAGTTTTTACGGTGTGTATACATTTTCCGCGGATTGATTTAGCGCGCGCTAAAAAAGAAATCGTCGAACGATATCTTTGATCGCGCAGCTTTCGAAACGTAAATGTCACTTGTAATACTGCAATTATTACATTACATAAATATGTAAAAGCGACGCGCCGTTTGATTTAATGTACAATTTGATTGCATACTCGAGAATCGCGCCGTTACCTCGGGCGGGATTACTGCCGACCTTTTTTATTTCGTTGTCGCAATAACGAGGCGTCGGTTAATGAAAAAAGTGCACGTGCGAAACGGACGTCTAATTTGCGCGAAACATGTCAAGGTGCAAAACCACTTGTAACTCATTCGTTCAATTATTGAAATAAGCACTTAAGGAATCGAGTCTTAAAAGATTGTACAACTTTATATGTATCGGCGCCGGTGGCGCGTGCTCGAATCAAAGCTCGCGCAAACATCCGGTCGAAATAAATTGATGTTTTCTTTAAAAACTCGGGGGATTGCTTGGGTATCGGATAGGCCTGATGTCATTCGTATACACAGGCCGAAATCCGGCATAACCTTGGCATAATATTTATGTTAGGCGAGGTGGCGCCAAATCTCTCCGCGGCAGGCTCCGCGGGCGTAACGGCGCGCGCTAACTCACCCGGGGAGCGGCGGACTACTCGCGTGGAAGAGACGCGATAGGATTGTTGAAATGCTGCGATCGGAAAAACCATGGGAGCCCGGCAGCGCACGACCGCGTAAATTGTAACGCGAAATCGGTTTTCCATTTTCCTACGAGATTCAACAAAACTTTTTCCCCGCGTATTGTTATTCGCTTTCCCACTTTCATCTGCTGACTTTTATCTGTAATGAAGCTCGAAAGATAATTTAAATTGAAAACTTCGTACTTGTAAATTGCTGCGTGAATTTTTTACGTTCTAATGTGAAACGGGCTGTAACAGTAAAGAATATCGCTTGGGTAACTTTTAAATATTCCGGGATGGCCAGTTTAACAGGTTGATTTGTATCGAGTAGATAAAACGATCCATTGTTCATTTTTTATTGATTCTATCATGAATAAGTGTACGAAGAAAGCCTACTGAACTTATGGATTAGGAAATGCATCATAAAATTTAATGAGTGATGTATGGTTGATGGTACGCCTATTGTGCTCCTAACAAAAATAAATCAGCTTATCCTCTGCTCATCTATTAATTAAGAATGTGCATGTATATCGAAGCCAATTGAATTGTTTCTCGATTACTTCTTGAGGCAATGAAACCGATCATCGGTAGAAAAGTATTTCTATGTTACATTTAAAAATATATCGTATGCAAAATAGGTGCAAGAGCATAGAGGAAGGTCAATTTATTTTCATTTAAAAATGATTTAAGCTTCTATAAGTCCTTATTAATGACCATTTAACAATCAAAGCTACACAGTATTTTACGTTAAAAACGTAGTCGTTAGTAAAGATTAAACCAGTTTTAATGAAATATTTTTATCTGTACAGGAAATCGCACAGATACAGATATGTCACCTCAAACATACTCAAACTCCCATCGCGTCCGCAGCTACGCTATTGCAAAATTTCAGCACTCGACGATCAGTTTGCTTGCTCATCGTCGGATCGGCGCATCCGCTACGCCTCCTTCGATACGAGCGGGTCATCGGCAAACGCATCCCGCGTGAAGTTCGGACGCGCGACTCGACCCCCGGGGGTCCCCTTACGTCCTCCCGAACATTTCGCCGCGCACGTATACGCGGCTCCGTTGCTTCAGCGGCGAGCATAAATATGCCCCGGGGCTCGCCTCGTAAATTCAAATTCGTCGGCGAGGCCGATGCGTGTCTCCGCGCGCACACGCATAACGCATGTATATACCCCGCCCGCTTCCGGAAGGAAAGCCCCTCTCGGTGGATGGGCTCCTTCACGGCGTCGTTTCGACGAAAAGCCGCCACACGTGTGTGCAATCTTTACCGCGTCGCTCGACGCCTGAGGTCCGTCGTCTCTCTCTCTCTCTCCCGCTCACTCTCGCGAAGAAGTGCCTCCGACCGTCTTCAAATTATTGACGAGTACGAGAAAATCATTTTTCAAGGGGGGCCTACCGCACGCGGCTTTAGAGGTACACGCTCGAAGCGGAGTTTACGACTTTTTCGAGACACGGCCCCTTTGAGCCGACGAGTAAATCAGACCCGATGGTCTCGGAAGGAATGGCCTTGTATTATCGACTTTGGGTATATACGCCGTCGTATTGTTCGGTAATGATATCGTGGATTCTGCTGAGTTTCGACATTTTTTAAATGTATGTAGGAGTAAGTTTAATGTTTATCACTTAGGTAGCATAAAATCGTGTTTGGTAAAATGTAACGATATTTACTGATAATAATATCCATCTGAAATTACGAATTTTAATACATGATAAAATAATAATCTTGATTTATAATTAACAACATGCAATCGAAGAGATTAATAATAAATAATACTGAAGATAATTTACATTTAAATTTATATAAATTACTCCATTAATAAATTAACCAGCTTTTAATAAATTACGTGTTGTTTATAAATTTATTCGATTTCCTATTAGATGCTGATTTCACTCGCATCAGTTAAATATGCGATAAAACTTTAAAATAAATCTCGGGCGATGTTTTAAACGGGAGGTATAAACAGAAATCTGCGTCAAATATTTCCATTCGTTAAACTTTATAATTTATTCATTGCGACCCTTTCGATTAGCTGGACTTTGGCACACTGTACTAGAAAATTTTTTTTGCCGAGTGTTAAAAGCCGAAGGTGCATATTGGCGCAACAAACAATTGCCATCGTTAGTTCTAGCGATTAAAGTGCACTAAAGCCGCCAGTGCATTAAACCGATAAAACGACAGATAATGTTCTGCTATTCCAAACGCAAAACTCACTATCGGCAATCCTCTGGGATTTCAGCTTTCCCCGGTTTTAAGGTATGCAGTTAAGTTGCTTTATAGTAGCCGCGCGTACGCCGACATAATTACGCTCTAAAATTAAATTCAAACTTAATTAAAGAAAAAAATTAAACGACCAGCTTTTAATCAAATATTTTAAAAATAACTATCTTTTTTATTTCATAAATTTAGTGTTATATATCGCGATATCGTTTATTTTAATGAATATATTAATAACATTCTCGGTTACGCTATTTTCGAGGTGCAAATTCTACAAGATTAATTAATACAGGCCAATTAATATGCTCGAGTAGTAACAGATTAAAATACAACAAAATATTAACATACAATTTGCTTTATATTATTAATCAGGTGTACAAATTAGTTATTAAAGTTATTACACGAAAACGCCGCAGATGAAAAGTACATCGTAAATTTTTACTTAAGAGAGCGATCTTCAAGCACGAAAAAGTGGAGCGCGTTTTGGGCAGCACGCATTAAGCATGCACGCGGGAGTCGAGCTCGTTAGAGCGCTAAAAATCTCGGCCTCGCGGTGCACGCGCTGCACTTCCAGCGCAGCGCCTCGACCACAGACACCGACCGAAAAAAAAAGACTTTGCGGCGGCGACCGAAAAAAAGGGCCACCAAAAAAAAGAGAGGTACGCCTCATAAGCGAGCCTCTCTCCCGTCCCCGCTCGACTCGCGCGGCGACCGAAATATTCGCACGGCGAGCTTCCCCCGTTACGCAAGCGCGCATAATACCGGCGAGTGGCCGCGCGCTTCCCACGCTGCCGCGCGCAGCCTCTCTGTTTGTTCTTATCTCGAATATTGTTTATACGGATGCAGTCGTGCGGCCGGGAGAGCCTCTTCGACGTCCGCGCGCCCGCAGGAGATTGATGTTCCTTCCGGCTGCGGGGGGGGAGGGGGTGCCGGCACTTCTTCCTCGCCGACCGGCGGCGCTTTTATTTTTCTCTCATCGCGCGGCACTCGCTCGCCGTGTAACTGCTCGAGTGGAAAACCCGGAAGATCGCGCGTCTTTTTCTCATAGATTTTTACCCCCACTGCGCTCGCTCTTGCCGCGCAGCTAAGACGTCCGTAAACAGCGCGGAAGCTCGAGGGGCTGGAAACGCCGGGCTTCGAGGGCCACGAGTTAATGCTGTCGCGGACTTTAAAGTTGTACTTTACAGTTGTTTCGTTGAAATTTCATTTTTTTTTTTTAAGTTAAACAGTTGGCTCTTACACGAGCTACAGCGAAGTGCGCTAAATCCAAGTTGAAATTGCATTATGCTCGCTCGTTGGCGGACGTTTAATTGAATTTGTTTCGCAATTTTTTTTATCAAACTATACCGTACTTTTACATTTTTAAATAAGAAAATTTGTCTTTAGATCCCGTCCTTTAATCGCAAATTTAAAAACTTAGAACTTAAAACTAACAAACTTTAAAAGCCAGTTTATTAATTTTGCTACCCATTAATCAACTATCGGTCGTATCAGTAAAATGAAAAATTTAATAAAATTAAGTAGTTGCAATACCTGTAAGGGCTAGAGGAGAAATGTACTTGTAAGATAGTCGAATACAAAATGCTTTGTAGTTTAACGCGCTACTTTCGTGTTCAAGCGATTGTACCCTTCAAGAAAAGATCAATCACCTATCGAACGGTACGTCTAAAAGAATCCCCACGTATTTTATAAACATTCCGTCGCTCATCCAAAATCCCGGTGCAATAATAAGCTCGTACCGCGAAGTTCGACGTCTTCATCGCCATTCGCGTGTAGAGGGTGCAGGAAAGGGCAGAGGGGTGCGCGGGTGGCGGCGGGGGGAGGCGATCGTAATGCCGGGAAAGTCTCAGGACGAAATTGAGTTTTCTATATCAGGTGTGCTCGCGGAAGTGACATAAATCCGACGAGGCCGACAGATCGAAGCTATATCCGGTGTGTCGTAGACGTGCGCCGCGCGGCTCGACTAAAGCGGCTGAGCTTTCTCGCTCGATCCGCGCGCGCGCGCCGTCTTCGCGGCAATTGAAGCCCGGGAGTCGGGCGCGCCGGGGCAATATCGGAGCGAGCCGGGCCCACATAAACTCTGACGGCGAGGCCAATTCCCCGAGCCCGAACGGCTACGCCGCCCCGAGATCGGGCTTAATTTTTAGTCTGGCAGAAATTGCCGTGTATCGCCGGACAGTTACAATACACATTAAACCTGCAGCGCCGCTTTTTCCAGATTTAATAATTTCATTGTCCGCAAGGGTAAAGTTTAATTACTGACTATTGGAAGGGAAAATTAGAAGAACTTACTTAGCTATCAGTTGATAAGCGGCGATTCTCCGCAAAAAGGTATTATAAGCAATTTCCGTATATTCGTTATATTTGCACTTTTAATTTTTTAGTGTCAGTTTAACGTAAAAAACACTTCCGCCGTTATCTCAGAAAAAAATACATTTATTTTTAATGAAACTGCAGGTCTTTTAAAAGAAACATGTAGACGTATCCTCACTGGAAACAATTATGCATTTCGCTAAGAAGCCACAGACATAAATCAATTGCAAGTCAAGGCCTTTCGAAGAAGACAACATACTTCATAAAAACTACGAATAACAAAAATAATCTTCACGAGTAAAATTACATTTTCCCTGCGCCTTTAATTCCACTTTCCAGAAAACATATAATAAAACAATAAGTCATCCGAAAACAACGGACGAATCAATACTTCGACCCGGCGGAAAACAAAAAAGCAGCCGCTGGAATTCCGGCGACAATTGAGGTACACGCGAAATTCGGAAGCGGTTCAGAATGCGTAATACCGGCGGCGTGTGCAGGCGATCGCCCGGGCGAAGTCCGCGCGGTGCAGCGGCAAAGGCGCGCGGGAGAAAGAGGGCGAAAAATGGCGCTGGAGAGAGAGAGAGGGGTAGGCGGTCGACCGCCGCCGCAAAAAAAGTTCGAGTTGCCCCGCGGCGGGCGGAATTCGCGCAAGAACAAAGGAGGGGCGGGAAGCGCCGGAGATTGCGAAATGACCCGCTGAATGGCGCGCGCCCCGGCCGATTGTTCGCGGCCCCCGGTGAAAAACTATCGGAGAACAATTTCGCCCCGGCCCCGTTTTCGGCGCGCCCCGCTTAATCGGCCATTCGTTATTTCGCGGATTATCCGACCGAGCGTATGCGACTTCGATGTGTGTGCGTACGCGTGTGTGGTATGAGTGGGTGTGCGTGTGTGTGGGGGTGTAGGGGTGTGCTCGTCGACTTTCGTCGACGTCTTCTGCGTTGAACGAGCTTCGTATTTCCCGGTGGCGCGCACCTTCTCGCGCGGTACTTTCCACCCGCGCCTATAACGGCAGCTTCGGTCCGATATTAGGGATTTTGCCAGGGCTGCTCGGTGGAAACCGAGATATTTTCGATTCGCCGTCTCTCGCCGGGATATTGGTTTTTGGAATGTCGAGATTTTTTTTAATATGACTGCGAAATTCCGCCCCCTTCGTTACGAGGGTAAGGTTATTTATCATCGTCGACTAGCGATACAGTAACGAGCTTTTTCCATATACTTGCCGGGAGAAAATGTAGATTGTATCTGTTTGATTACGAAGACGAAGTTAATTTCCTGCCGAGTATGTTATCTGATAGGAGTATCGCGAAAAATCATTAACGTTTATTGAACCATGACAAAATTATATTTGGGTATCGCGTAGGGGATGCAAGTTTGATCGCTGAACCAATTTCGACGTAACACGATTATCGATCTTGATTGAAAATTATACGGGGAGTTAATTAGATCGTAAGTTAAGATTCCACTGGTTAGTATCAATTCAAAAATTCCCGCAGATAATCATCGCCCAACAAAATTTCACTATACAATGATTTATACACATAAAAAGTGCACTGTACACTTAATTCTATTCATAAAAAAGTTCCGAAAAAATCTATTTACAGAAAAAGAAAAGTACAAAAAACAAATCTCCGCGCGGAAACTGGGACTCAAAACTCGCGAAAGAAAAAGCGCAGATGTCGCAAGCTCGCAAAAAAAAGAGTAGAAGAAAAACAATATCCCATTTCCCCTTTGAAGCAGTCGTCATAAAGTTTCGAGCGATTTGCATCGGCGGCGCACTTAGGCGAGCGGGCGCGGAAAAACATTTGTCGCGCGGAAAGCAAGAGATTCAGCGCGACAACTCGCCGCGCGGAATTAACATATACCATTGTTCCCGGGGAAAAGGCCGCGAGAGGAGCAGCACGCCACCGGCGCGGAAGAAAGCCTCCCGCCAACAATGACTCTTTATTCTCCGCAGGTGGTGCGCGTGCACTTGAAAACGAGGCGGTCGCATGCACACGATATATATACACACCTCTCGACGCGCACGCACCCGCGAGTCTATTAAAGCCCCGCGGGGCATTTCAATAAGTCGTGTCGGAATTTCAGGGATGCTGCTGCCGCCGCGCGGGAGCGTCGAACCGGCGGGAGGGGTGGGTACCCTTAGCGACACTGCCGGCGGCGAATTAATGCAGTTGTCCCGCGAGAACTTCGCCTCGCGGCGAGCTTTGACGGCGCGGGAGTTGATGTTCTTTGACGCTTCCTTTTTGGTGAAACGCGCCGCCGAGAGACTGCCGATCCTAGTACGGTTGTGTATTTTTAGAAGATTCCCACATGTGTCGCGATTGGAGAGCAGTTAAAAGATTCGATTTAATAGCTTCCACGTGGGGAGCTTTAAACGGAGGAATTCGAAGTCTCAGACAAAGCGCTGACAGCTCTTAAAAATAAGACGTTCGTCTCGCGCTGATGAAAATTGAATCACCCCGCCTTGAAAAAAACTTACCTTTTTAAGTTTTTAGGATACGGGGCGTATTGAATTTTGCTTTGTTAAGGTAAAATAAATTAAAAATCTAAAAAAAGAATGCTTCCTACCCTCCCTGATAGTTGTTCCCCGATGTTTTGACAGACGACAGTCGAGACGCGGTGGGAACACGTGTTGCCCAAAACTCGAGAATCTCAAAATCAATACGCTCTCGTAGTCGCTTAACTCCGGAGTGCACGTAAGAGCCGGCGCTCCCGCGCACACTGCGGCGGGTATAAACTGCACTCTCTCAAGTAGCTTAAAAAATAATCAAACATAATTAATCGCTTCTTTCCACTGTAAACTGCGCGAAGTTCCAGAGTTTTTATAAGTATCGTAAAGTATTTTTCACTCGGCGTAATAAAAGAACTTAGTCTCCCCGGTTATTTAAAAGAAGTTTTAATTACACTCAAGTGCGTATCTCTTCACGCAATTAAGCGGGTATCTAATTAAAAAGGATTGTACCAACAATGAAAAACGACCAGTCACAATTCGAATATCGTACAAATCAATACGGCACACCCCCGCGGGGGTTTAAAAGAGAGAAAGCAATAACGAAATGTTTCGTTGAATAAATTTGACGGCGGGAAACGTCGAAAAAAAGCAGTCGACAAAAAAGTCATCGCTCACCCGCGCCCCATCATTCACGGAAACTGATAATCGAAACGGACCGTTAGTCGCAATCACGCCGCGCCGCCGCGGATAATTGAACGTAAAAGATTTCAATTAGCGCGGCTAAATGGCTCCCGCGGACCGAGGCCGCAGATAGACTGCGGGGCAATAAAATTAGCCGGACGCGCGCGCTCGGCATTCCCCTCGCGTACGTAGCTCGCATCGCGTTATCGTCGGCTTAACGAGTGTAGAACTCGCGGCGATCAAAGGCCCTTCCCAATATACGGGCGCCGCGCGGATCGACGCGTCCCTCGCGCCGCTTCAAAGGCGATCCTCGTGAGAAGATCGTCGAGGAGGCGGATCGGCAATCGGGGATCGGACGTAGTGGCGCGCCTCGGGGGAGGCTCCGCGGATGCGCGCCGGCGCTGACCAGTCACGCTAATGGCCTGAGGAATTTCGCGCGCGCCGCCCGAGAAACACGCGATCGTCGATCTTCTACGCGCCGGCCTCTTCCTTCCTCTCGCAACGTCGAATTTTCGGACGAGCTAAGTACGCGCGGCGATCGTAAGGTCGGCACGGCACTCGTAAGTAACGCGGCGCTGCGAGTTACGGGTCGAGGGGTGTTTTTACTTTTGTTTGAACGCTCTGAGTAAGATTTTACGACTGTGTGTTTTAAAGTTTTTGCGGGTTGTTTTAAGTTTTGTTTTATATTGAAGTTTCGAATGCGACGGTTAATTAATTAATTTTATAAGGATTGTTAGTTCTATTATCGTGAAAATAAAAAATAAATATCGGCAGCATTTTGTGACAGGAAAAAATAGTAACGAGATCGTTTTTCTCGTGTTAGATGAGTAAATTGGGATCATTTTAAAAAACACGTTCGTGTGTAGATTATACGTGAAAAAACGCAGGTAACTCTTCTACGGCTACTATAATTTTCAGTAAAGTATAGACAAATGCTAAAAGAGCTAAAACGCTGCTCCTTTGTAAAAAGCGAGAGGAAATTGAGAGGAAAGCCACCCGTAAAATAGAAGAGGGCGCTTAAAATTCTTTGCCAGGAGGC
Source organism: Eurytoma adleriae (assembly GCA_900480045.1). Lineage (NCBI taxonomy): Eukaryota > Metazoa > Arthropoda > Insecta > Hymenoptera > Eurytomidae > Eurytoma > Eurytoma adleriae. Next base: position 502,298 of record UXGC01000003.1, on the reverse strand, counting down.
ACTGAGCGCTATTTCGAATTTATTTAACCATTTCGTTAGTGGGACTAAAGAATGCAAAGTTCTTTTTCAAGACACGCGATTTTATTTTAAAAGCATTATTTTTTTCATAAAATAGTATTATGTATTTGAAACTGTATTAAGAAAAGTATAATGAATTTAATACAAGTATCAAAAGCAAAATTCAATTTCGAATATTTTCCTGAAATAAGGATCATTATCAATAAAGATTTTTTTTATTTTTGAAATGCCGAACAATATTGCCTCGGAAATTAATTTAAATTGCTAAAATGTAAGGCCAAAGTGAGCTTTTAAATTTTGTAGAGGTACAAGTTCGTTGTCTCATCAATAGCAAGGTAAAATTTTCAAGCGTTTTAAAGCGGCATCAAAATGTAGATAACGTACCTTGGTATAAGTCTGAGCTTAAAACTGATGAAATATAGATCGAAATTTCGGTGATTTATATCAAAATTTTGGTACGTATAATGCAAACAATAATTCTACCTACCGTTTTTTTTTTATAAAATGTAAAAACAATGTTTTCATACAATTAATCTACCAAAATGAATGAAAAGGAATAACAAAGGTAACTTTACGTTTAAATAGCATTTCATCATTATAAATACATTTTTTATTAATACATTTAGAAATCTAATTTGCGTACTAATTAGTTTAAACATTTTAGACTTGAAAAATGGTACTAAAAATCAACTTCATAAATAAATTTGATTTATAAAAACTGTTTCATTACATGTAATGGAATTTTCATTTTAAAATTTAAATATCCTTAATTTAATAAAAAACATGTTTGCATGAATTTATCTTTAATGCGTTATGCTTTTCGAGGGATATATTCTTAATAAATCTTCATACGGTATACTACGAACCTGATAAGAAGGGCTTGTAAATCAAAGCCAAGTGTGAGCCTATTTTTAAAACAGAAAAACTGTGAATTTGGTATAATGAAAGGACGAACTCGCCTCTCGAGATAAAATTCATAAGGTTAACACTTTAAGAGGTTCCAACCGACACGAAATAAATCTTACATTTAAAGATTAAAAAACTTTTATCAAAAAAGTACCCTTATCTCTAAGATATTAATAATTTCAAGTAAACTACTTGAAAAATATAAAATACCCTTAAAACAGATTTCACAAGTAAACGACAAGAAGTAAAAAAACGTACGAAAAGGAAAGGCAGCGCAAGATAATTTAGAATAAAATATGTGAACTAACCACGTGCTCCTGACCGCCGTCATGACCCGATATCGAAGCAGCCCCGTCGTCGGCGCTCGCTCTTCCTCGTGAACAGTCCTCGTGATCTCCCGATCCTCGCTATCGATTCCCGATCTCCCGATCACTCGCGTTCAAAGTCCCCCTCTCTCCCGTAAACTCTATTCCCGAGCCCCGCTCATCCGGTCCTCCGCATCGACCGCAGGAAAACAAGTTGAAAAAAAAAGGAAAAACCGAAGCAGTCGTCGAACTAAAAAAAAAAAAGCCGGAGGACGGAGATCAGTCCTCCGGTGGCAGCGCGCTTTTTCGAATCGACGGCGCAACAGCTGCGGGTGCGTATAGGTACACGGGGCTCTCTCAACGCTCGCCTCGAAAACTGGAGCGGCGCGCACGCGCGTCGAGCTTCCGGACCTTCGCGGACGGGGGTCGGCGAACGACTAAAGCCTAGGCTGCGAGGAGGAGGCTGCGGTGCGCGCGCTCGCCTCCTCGGCGCGCCGGGGCACGGATCCTGCCGCGCGGCCCGCTGACACACACACCGAGCCTCCCCCTCCCCGCGCGCGCGCGGGCTAATTGCTCTCGACTCTCGCTCCTTCCCTCTTTCTCTCCTTTGGCCGCCGCCGCCGCGGTCCTCATCCTCCTCCTCCCCCGCGCGCCACACATCACCCGCCGATCTTTACGTTTCTTCCGCTGCTTTAAAGCCGAGCTCGCCGGGAGATTGAGATTCGAGATCCCCGATCGCGCACTGGGACTTTGCGCTCGGTTGCGGGGGAGAGCGATAGAGGGACTTGTTAAAGCGCGCGAGCCCTCGTCGATCGCGCGGGGGTTCAATGGCGAGGAACAATTGCGACTGATAATTGGTGAATGATAACCGACGATTAATTTCCTTTGCGGCACGGAAGAAAGGGAGTCGATTGGGTTCTGCATTAATTTGACGTGTCCGAATTCGCCGTGCTCTTTTTGCCTCGCAGGAAGAGCGACTGACATTTTACTGTATTTTTGCACTTTTGTGCGCGTAATCAAACGGTCGCACTCACTTATATCACTTAAAACAAACCTTATTAAAAATTTTACTGTAAAATTGTTTATGTGGGTGCGACTTTTATAAAATTACATGTGAAAACGATTACATTAAACATTTTACTGTGATTTAATTAGCAGTAAGATTAAAATTTTTATTCGTCTAATATATTCCTGCAATGGTGTAAATTGATATTGATGCTTTATGCTCTTTGTATTTTCAAAAGCTATAACTTTTTTTTACTTAATTTAATTATCTCTTCGATAAGCTTTGTTTCAACATTCCGCCGAGTTTCAACCGCATGCCTGGTTCGTTTTTATAATATCCTACATCTCGACATTTTTCATTAGCCACGGGCTTTCATTGATAATCGATATCCGATTTAATTTTGTACATAACTTAGCGATTGCCGCGGCAGCTCGGCACATTCAAAGAAAAACGAAGTTTAAACGACACAACGAGTATTTCACTTCTTACCCGTTCGATCGTCAAACAATCGCAAGATTCTTCAATAATTCATGCGACTCAATATTTGACGGTATAACGAAGGACCCGCGTTTCGAGCACTGCATTATTTCTTTCAAATTAAACTCGATGGACCGATTACACGAGGAGTAACAGCGGCGCCGAACAAATCAACACGCGGAGTTTCTTTTTATTCCGCCTCGCAAAGCCATGAATGAAAAATAACAGTTCGTATAAAACCCGTGCATCGACGCTCTTTTTGCACTGTCGCTCAACGTGTCACCGTACATAACTCCAGCCGAAAAAAAGGGGTACGCGACAAAAAAAAATCGACAACTCTCGAACGGACGACAAACGAAAAAAAAGGATCGCTCGACAAAATGCGCAACGAATGAATTTTTTTTTCGTTCTATTTGAAAGTATGCGTGTTCCACTGACCGAAAAGACAGCGCGCTGCTCATGGTGGCTGATGGTCCGGCCCGCGGGCGCGCTGCTCGGATGATTGGTCGGGTGCACGGGCCGTGTCCTTCGGGTCGGGCTTGGGATCCTCCGGTGCGCGTATATACGTCGGCTCGTCCGTGGCGCGCGGTCGCGTGTGCGCGCGCGGGCTATTTCCACGAGAAACTGACCGGCGGAGACCGCGCGGCCCTCCTCGAGGCAGGAGAGACGCGCGCGAGAGAGAGAGAAAGAGAGAAGAGGGAGCGAGGCTCTCGCGGAGGGGGGAGACGCGCCGCTCATTCATAGAGAGGAGGCCGCACGCCCCCGCACGCACGGCGAACCCTTGCCCCCCCTCCCTTCGAGACTCTTCGAGGAGGCTGCGGGTGTGTGCGGCTACGTGCGGTTCGACGTGTGTCGCGAATATGCGACGATGCAAGGATACAAGGTAGACTGGCAGTACAGCGATCTTGCTGTTATACCGTGTAGTCCGAGCGATGGATGGATGGAGGAAGTTTGGAGGTCTCTAGTTAACCGTTTCCTCCTAGAGGGTGATGACTCTGCGCGGGTGATAAAGGCTGTTTTTCGGCATTCGTAGGTTTTCGGGTGTGATAAGTTATAGGCATTTCCGTCGCTATTGCTATCATCTCGTGGTTTTGGGTGATGAAGGATTTTAGAAGTTTTTTAGTATAGATATTTGTATAAATGTTTTATGAACTACTTATTTAAATACAAAAATTTCAATATACATTGTCTTGGAGAAAAAAATATATTGCAAAGACAAATCTTTTAAATTGTACAATAGCTAATTCATTGTGAACTTTTCGTTTACATAATTTTATCTTATGTTGCGTAATGAAGTTAGTCACCGTTTTTTAAATTTTTGAGAGATAGTATTTTTGGAATGAGAGTATACACTCTATTATTATGCAATTTCAAGCATCATTAAATCATATCACTCAAACAGCGTCCATTAAAATGAAACATTCACAATTACCTGCAGTTATTTAAATTAAATAATTTTTTGTTGAAATTGAAATTTAATTAATTAAACTAAAAAGCCTAATTTAAAAAACAGGCACGTAGCTGGACCTCAAGTTCAACGAACGGCGCTACTTTTTTGCTAATTCGGCAAATTCCAATTGATGTAGTGCGAGTTGCAATCGCAAATATTAGCAAACTAAGTAATAGATGTACATGACACGGAAACCAGAAATTCACCTACATACACATAATTAATTAATTACATAATTTTTAAATATTTAATTACTCACATTTGGTTTATATTATTTCAATTTAGGATTAAACAAGTAATATTTGTATCTACCTTCGTGCGCGTGGATTCCTTTAGAAATTAACAATTGATATTTTCAAAAATTGGTTGAACAAATTTCATACAAATAGATAATCAATACTAAAACTGTTCTTTCATCCCCGCAATTTACATAATAAATTAATTATCAATTAAACTAGGATGCGGATATCGGCTTTTTTAATTATACCAAGGATTTTTATTTGACTTTCGCATCAAACACCTTCGAATGCATTCTGCACCCTTCGTGGAAAACTATTGTTTATTATTTCCGCGTTAGCCGAAAATATCGATGTGGGATAAAAAACACTTTTTAATAAAGCAAACTCGCATAGCGCCTGTGCCGCGCGAATTTCCGCGAAGCCCAAACAAAAAATTCACCCGTGCATTCAAAAATTTCTTCCGTCGATGTACCGAAACACAAAAAAAAAGTGGAGACCCACCGTAATATGCTCAACGTTAAATTTTAATTCAATTCCCTTCGGTGGCAAAGTCCGCGGGGTACGGAACAATAGTTAATTTTTTATTATCCCCTGGCAACTCGCACTCGGCTGTACGCGAAGCAAAAGAGTGGAAGAGAGAAAAAGCGATGGGGGGGGCTCTTACTCGCCAGTTTTTGCCAGGTCGAAATCATTCGGCGAGCGCAACAGTGATTTATATCGGTTATTATGCTACGCCGGTGCCAGAGCCGGCTTCGACTGTCCACTGCAGGCCGCAGAAGCCGCTTGAATACGGGGAAACAAAAGGGCACGGAGAGGTTCAAGTATATACGTACGTATTATTCGTCCGAGTTACTGGACGATCGATTTTGCATATCCGAGCGTTGCTTGCGACTAATTACCTGCATTTCCGCCGATATCTTTACGATCGAAATTTTTGTTGTATTGAAAGAAGATAAAGAAAAGGGTAGAATGTTTAAAAAAAGTCATTAGCAGAAATTACCTGATTAAGTAACCTTTGATAGTATTAAACTGCATTTCATCGTTATATTTGTAAATATTATGATTTTTTTATAGATTTGTATTTTAAGATTTTTTAAACGGAGAAAACTTTTTTTTATAAAAATTTCTAATTTTGCAAAAGCGACTTCCAGTTAAATAGCTTAGGATCGAGCGGTCTCTTAATTGGTAAATATTAACCTAAATATTATAAGAATTACGTCTTTTTTGAGATATTTATATAATAACAGTATATGCTACATTTTATCGAACAGATTACTGGATTAAAAAATAACTAGAAGTATTCAAAAATACTCACATAAAGAAATTATTATCAAAAAGTTTTCTCCGACTATTATAATTAAATTTTTTCATTCACTTACTTTTGAACTTATATAAAATTATTAAATTCGTAATTGCCTATTTTTATTCTCATAATATAATTTTAAAATTACCAGCTAATTTTACTCTCGTATCATTTTAAAATAAACTAGTTGAAAAAATTAGAGACTAAAGTTAGCGGCATAGTTTTCCTTCTAAACATTCGATTCACACCTTAACACATCCCTTAACGACGAAATCGCAAACCTGCAGTCACCAGGTGTACGCGCGCGTACAGAAGTATGATCTCGCGAAAGATCAACAAGCTCTGTACCCGCTATCTGTCTCCGTCCGCCTGCATTTCGCGGGCAATTCCTCTAATGCCGCGTGCGCATTCGATAATTAGGGTACTCGTCAGGCGCACTCGACGGGCATTTCATTGTTAAAGAGGCAAACGTAAGCGTGGATGGGGCAGGCAACATCCGATGAATAATCAAGTGCAGAAGAGCGCGCCTGATATCGCGTCGGGCGCGCGCACAATGGGCGCCTATAATAATTGGCCCTGCGCCGCGCTCTCGGCCCACCCGCGCGTGTATACGCGCGCGCCGGGCGAATGCGCTTAGCCCGCCCAAAATGTTCATCAAAATAATCCGAATATCGCACGTGCTTGACGCCGGCGCGTTTTCGTCCGCACAGGCTTTAATCTAATGCTCGGCCGGTTGTGTGTGTGTACGCGCGTGTGTATACGTTTTGCCGGCTTTAACTTTTCATGCCGCGCCAGTAATCCGCGCGGTTTACGACTCGTACGCACCTTTTCAATATTTCAACGTCCCTCGATTTTGACCGTCGTTTATCTCGGCTGCTTGTAAATTTCGCTGTATACACCCTTTTGGTTATATACGAGCGCGTTTAAGAAGGATACGTTGCGAGTGGTTAGTAAAAATTTTATTCCTCGGTAAGCGGGTTGAACTATTAAGCGGAAAAAATGAGATTCATTTTCCTTATAAATATTATTCGTTTATCAAAATTTTTAAGTTTGTTTAAAGCTGTTTTTACGTTAAGTGTAATTGACTATTGGGTATAAATGTAATATGATGCAATTCAGATCAAATTGAAATAATTGACGCCTCTACACTGCGAATTCGAGATGGAGATTGAAATCAAGAAATTTGAGTCGACTATAGGTATCATGTCTCATTTTTATATAAAAAATATATTTAAAAAGATTAAAAAAAAATATTTTTTTAAACGAGTCTATTATGCATTATACAAGTATACGATCGCAGAATCCAATATAGCAGCGTGCCGTTTCCCCTTGATCTAAAACGAGAAATAATTTTACAATGGTAGTAGACACATCTTTTTTGATACTTGTCGATCTCATAGTTGACTGGATAACGCGACGAGTGGGTGTAAAAAGGAAATGAGCAGCGACCTCGAGGTTCTCGTATTTAGGCCACCCGATACACGATAGTCCAGCCTCAGGATGCGAGCTGATATAGAAGTCAGCGCGTGGCTTCGTCATGTTCATTCAGAAACTATTCATTCATAAAAGCAACGTACCAGATAATTTACATCATCGGCCCAAAGAATTTTCCTCTCGGTTCGATGCTTGATACGCGCATTTTTTTTAATTATCTGCTTCCTCCCGGCCGAATTCCGTTTTCCAATTTCGGAGAGAGCGGAAATCGCGTCGAGATTCTCCAATAAAAAAGTTACGCGTTTTGCGACCTCCAGCTCTGATGTTCCATCTTCGACAATGGAGCGATCGAGAAATGAAAATTCGAAGCTCCCGTTGCAACCGGTGGAAGGCGTCGCCGGCTTGTTTTCGTGCGGCGATCGACACATCCGCTTCCGGAAGTACCGATCGAACGAGGCTCGTCCTCGCGGAAACGACGGGCACGAACACACTACCCCCTTATCTGCGCTATCATAGAGAACAATTTTATTTTTAGTACGCAGCGGCGATTGTGCCCCCCTCCCTCCTGTCCCGCCGGCCTTTCGCTCTCTTTCTCCGCGCGCGCTTCGAATTAATTAATGCACGGCGCGGGTGTACAGTAAACCGACCCGACCACCGCAGATAAAAACGTTCCTCCTTTTTTTTTTTAACCACCCGCGCGTATGCGTATTCAAGTATATACATAGATGTACGTCGTACGTGTACGCGTATTATAACAGTCGAAAATCGTCGGCCTATCTGCGGCTGCGGCGCCATTCACGGTTTTCGCTCATTAGAGCTGAGGTTAGATAAGACTCGAAGCGCCTCGAAATTTCACGAGCCAAATGCGCTAAGCGTCGAGAGCTCGCAAAATGTAATGTCACTCTCTTCCGCCTCTCCTCCGCTTTTGAACGATTCAAGTGTCGAAAAAAAAGCAGCGGAACCACCCGACGCACAATGGCCCAGTCGTACGACGTAAAAGAGGCCCCGGCGGATGACGAAACGCCGAATGTCGAGAATGAGACCGAGCGCGCCAAGCTCTACCTGCAAAAGTTCTGCCCCGAAGCTGGCGACAACCTGTGAGTCCCATCGACAAATATATTAAATTTAATTATTAAATTAATAGGGGCAATGTGAAGCTTCCGGTTATAGTGGGCCACCTCGTTAAACATGTTACATTTGTTCTGAAAAATAATTCGTAGAAGTTTTTTATAAAATAAAGTATTTAGAAAGAATAGCATTATTACATTGCTGTATTAAGAAAAAAGTAAATAGTCGCACCCGCCGTGTAGTGCACTAAGATTTGCCTAGTATGCGCTAACGCGCCTCTTTATGTAATTGTTGTATACAGTAAATATAATAATAGTATTCTTTAACAGACTTTATTTATTTTTTAATGAAATAAATATTATAAAAATCTGTACGATATTTTTCATAGCAAATAAGAGTACCCGCAAATAAACGTACTTCACGTGGTATTACAAATTAATTAGCATTTAAATTTTACGCTACGTGCAATATGACGAACTCGACGCTGCGTTTCGCAGATACGATCACCTGAGCGAGGTGCTGAGCAGGATCCTCAGCGAGAGGCCGGACAATCCGCTGGCCTCGTTCGAGGAGTACAGCAGGCGGCTGCGCGACGACAAGTACAGAACGAAAGGCGATTACCTGCGCGGCGTGTACAAGCCGCCGGCGCAGTACCGCGGCGCCGTCAAGCTCATCGAGCTCTTCAAAGAAAACAGGCTTAAGCCGCCCGACGTCGACGAGGCCGAAACTTTGGACGACGGCAGCGACGACACCGAGGACCTCGGCGCCGGCGAGCCGCTGCCGAATATGCTCGAGCTCATGTACTACTTCGAGCAGAACGGCGTCGGCCTGCCCCGCGGCGAACTGGTCATTTTAAATTTGAGCATTAGGAAACTGGTCGCGGACAAGAAAATCAAGAATGTGAGGTAAGATAAGGGCATTTTTTTGATGATGTTGCAGGAAAAATCTCGTGGACTGGTTAGCATTGTTACCAGAGATCTCGTAATAAAAATTGTTAAATTTCTGGAAGAATAACGATAATTCTTAGAAAAACTTTACAGTCTAGCAGACGGTCTAAACTGAAACTTTTGAAAATTGTATACAGTAACAAAATTTTCTCGTAAAACTTACAGGAGGAAACGTAATTATTGTAAGTTTTGCCTGAATCTTGATGGTTCGCAGAGAGTCGCGTAATTTTTACAGAAAAAGCTCCATAAATACTACGGAAAAGCTCTAATTTTATGGGAAAATCAACGTCATTGTTATCATTGAATATTCAGATAAAAATTACGATGATTTTCCCATAAAAATTACTGAAGTTACAAACTGCCCAAAATTACGTTTTCTTCACGTAATTTTTATAGCGAACTTCACCGTAATTTTTACGAGATGCAGCTTTTATGGTGGAGGGAGCTTAAAGTACTGATTGATATATTTTGAATTTTAGGTTTTGGGGAAAAATTTTAGGTAAACCAAAAAATTATTACGTACTAGAAGCCAACTTATCGGATTCGGAATTGGAAAGGCGATTGGAGGTAACTTATAGTAATTGTCGGTGTCGCGTTCGTACCGACGAGTTAATATCATTGCTGTACATATTAGTAGGAACTCGAAGAGAGAGAGAACGAGAATTCGAAAGAAAGCGTAGGCGCGGAGGGGGGTGAAAACGGCAAAGAAGATGCAGAAAAAGCTGCCTTAGATGCCGCGATGGGGACTGGATTAGATGAATTAGGAGGGGAGGAAGCCGAGGCCGAAGAAGACGGTGATACTTTGAAACTTGTGTTTCCTCCCATTCCGGAAAATACGTGGAAGCCACCGCCAGAAGTGGCCTCGGAAAAACTTGGTACCGGGGCTAACGCAAAAGTGAGATACACCCTTGTACCCTTTTACATATTTTTCGAATGTAAAGAATCTAATTTTTTTAAATTCTACGAAACTCTGATGCGGCGAGTATGCTTATTCGATAAAATTCAGGAAAATCCGAATTAAGGAAGATTGTTTACAATTTTAGGTGTACTTCGTGTGTAATTCACCGGGGCTAGATAGCTGGGTGGAATTACCCAGTGTGACGCCGCAGCAGATTGTTGTTGCTCGAGAGATCGTTCATTTATTTACGGGCAATTTGGAAACAAAAGTGAGCAGAATGACCGTGCATTTTTTAAAGCTAGTCCTCGCTGTCGATTAAACTTCTTTTAGGGCAAACAATCAAATTATCATGAAAAATACATTTCGACCGCGTGCAACGCAATTACTTAAAATTTCCATTGCATCAGCAATGATTTTCAATTTTATCGCTCGTTAAACATAACTGCGACAAATTAGCAGTTTCGCCAATAAGTTTAGCAACGAGACTAGCTTACGCAAAAAAAAAAATACCCGCAGCGTGACCATTCCGTCGACGTAATTTTCCTGGAATGATTTTCTAGATTCACTCGTTTCCGCCGTTTCCCGGAAACGAGAAGAATTATCTACGCGCGCAGATTGCCCGCATCGGCGCGGCCACCCAGGTCTCTCCGATTGGCTACTTTAAATTCGGCGCAGCCGGCCAGGAGGACGAGGACGAGGAGGAGGAGGAAGCCGACGAGGAGGAAGAGGAGGGCGAGGAAGGTGCTGGCTGATACCCGCGTATTCGCAAAATGTGAAAACACGCCTTTATCGGCGCGAGGCGAAAAGAGAGCAAAAAAGCGTAGCAGCGCGCTGCGCGTGCCCGGGAAAGAGCAATAATTTTCGAAAAACAATTTCGCCGGGGGCTATCGGGAACTCTCGGTTAATAACCGGCGCAAATATTTATTCATGCAAATGCTTCGAAGTACAAATTACCAGATTCCATCCCTGACGTCGCAGCAAACTGCCGTTTTCCAGCGCGCTCGCGCAACGTGTTCAAAGAAATTTAAAAAACGCGTTAAAAATAGTCATTCGCGCGAACGGTTTTCCGAAAATTCAACTCGCCGTCGCGCAACATCGAGCGAGCGAATTTATCTCCGCGTCGCGTTTTTTTCCGCGCGCTGAAAGCGACCTATTGCGTATCCATTTCGTAAAGCAATTCCAGCGGGCAGTCGCGTTATCCCGTCGCGTGATCCGCGACACGCGCGCAATGTACTTATTCTTTCCGCCCGGGGCAGGCAGCGGAGTGATAAAAAACCGCCGCTACGAGCCGCTGCCGCTGAAGGAGCTGATTGACCCGTCGCTGTCGAGCTGGTGTCATCACGCGCGCTACCTGCTGAAGCAGGGCCGCGTCAAGTGGCTGGCCCCCGGGAAAGCGGACGGCGAGGGCGAGGTAAACGGAGAAAGTTACCCCATTAAAACTTGCAGTCCTGGTCCGATCGAAATCGAGCCCTTTCAGCCGCCCCGCGAGAGTCAGTCGGACGGCGCTCCCGGCAGAAATTATAAATTTCAAACGCACGCGGGGATACAGTCCCTCGTATACATAGCCATTAATCTCCCGCGTTGAAATTTATCGAAAGTCAATAGGGTGGGGGGTGGGTGGCTGGGATTTATGTGCGTGTATTGAAAATGAAATTACGCTTCTTCCGTTTTCCTTTTATTTTTCGTTCGTTCGCGCGCCAAGAGCGACGAGGAGGAGGGCGAGGAGGAGGAGGAGGAGGAGGGCGAGGAGGGCGAGGAGGAGGGCGAGGGGAAAGGCTACGAGAAGGAAATCGGACCGCCTTTGTTGAGCCCGCTGTCGGAGGATGCCGCCTCGGAGTTCCTGACACCTTGGACGCTACGCCAGTCCTCGACGGTACAGCCGGACACGGCGGTAGCCTTCATTCGGTCTAACGTCTGGCCCGGGGCGTTTGCCTTCGCCGCTGATAAGTCAGTTGTTTATTTTGCTTGTAATCCAATATAAAAGCGGACTACTTTTTTTTTTCTTTAATAATAGTCCTTCCGAGAAATGTCGTAAAGAAATTACTAAGGCTTTATTGCTTTTAATAATAACGAATATTTAATTATAATTCTACAGAATATATAAATATTTCTCTATCTCTAAAGAGTTTTTAAGGAGCGATATGAATAGTAATATAAAATTTAATAAATAATAGCGTGAAAAGCTCTTAAGGCAATTCTTTTCATATTAAAGCTTTGTTTACATATAAAAATCACTGGTGGAATTTATTTTTAAATTTGTTTTATCGTGAGTAGATTAAATGAACAAAATAAGCTACACTTCATCAAAATTGAATAAGTAGAAAAAAGATGAAGTTTATTTATTCATTTCTGAAATTTCCTGGAAAAAGAAAAAATATAAAATAATAAAAATTAAAGCTCTCAGAAAAAGAACAAAAGAAAAAATAACTTTTAGGTGAAAATTAAATTAATAATTAAACTAATGATTAATTCCATTTAATACTGTACACTCGCCTCCAGTCAATAGTATCGTGAGGATCTTTGTAAGAAAGTAAGATCCAAGAGCTTTTCGTACAATTTAAAATATAGTAGCAGTCAAAATTTGAATAAAAATGTCACGCACTTAAATAATTCGACACAGTCGAAGATTACAATTGGGTCTCTAAAGACTTGCATTAAATAACCGACTTCTTCAAATTTCTGAAACTTTCGAACTAAACACTCATCTAAGTAAACGAAGTAACGGCGTCTTAGAGTTAATTAGCAAATAGAAATCCCCTCGACAGCTGGTAGATTTTGAAACGAAGGAGCATTAATCAAAGTGCGCGCACTCGCCAGGGCCCTGGGAAACTTGTACATCGGCTGGGGTCACAAACACCAAGTATACAACTACAGTCCGCCGGCGCTGCCGGAGGTCCAGGATCAGTACTTGGTCGGCGCTGAGCTCGAGGAAATTCGGGACCCGAGCTTCGAGGAGGAGGAAGCTTATCGCATCGCTCACCTACCGCCCCTCGATGGTGAGTGTGCGCGCTCCAGTCCATAACTCGGCAAAGTCCTTTAATTATGCGAAATTCCGGCGTCTCACCCTTTTGCTTTGCAGACGGCGAGGAGTACGAGGGGGACGAGAAGTCCGAGGACGACGACGAGGACGACGAGGATTAAGAAATTTAGGAACTAATTGTTAATTTAGCGAGGCTGCCGACGCTGAAAAAGTTCTGTGACTTTGATATTCGCAGCTCGACGGTCGTTTCGTTTTACTGCGGTGATTTATGAATCTTTCGAATTGTTGTCGCGGTAATCGTTAAAAAAATGTGATGAAATAGTTCATTTTGGTTGAGAATTAATTCCTTTGCAGTTTTATTTTTATGGATGAATTGCGAAGCGCGTTGAATGAAAAATTCAAATGATACGAATTGCCCTTTCATTTAACCATCCAAACTCATGCATTCCTGATACGTGTACTTTCTATTTACCATACATATCAATACAGATATTTATCGTACGTTAATACTAGACTACACCTGGTAAATATCATTTACTGGTTGCGTGTTAAGTAGAAGTTTGATTTTACCGCGTTATGGATTAGTCGGTAAATAAGATTTCGGTAGTACCGTCTTTTATCTACTGCAGAAGACAAATATATACTCGTAGTCGGTAAAGGAGATAACCGAAGACAAATATCGTTCGTTAGGTGGAGACTCTGGCGAAATCCCCTCGAAGGCAACTGTTGTGCTTTGATTATTTTGAATGGACATGTGGTTTTGATTATAACCTCACATTTTTTTTAGTAACTTTATTATTTACATGCCGGTTAATTTGTTTATTAAAGCGAAAAGATGACCGAAAGTGAGTGTTCTTTGCGTCCTTTAAACTGCGAATTAAATTATTTATCTGTACCTGATGGATCTACAATGTTTATGCAAGGTAATTTTAATTTAACTCAAAAATATTTATTCTTTTCCCACTTGTTTTAAATTTATTGCACAAATTATTGCAGGTGACACATCAGTGATCGCTGGTATTTATGGTCCAATAGAAGCTAAACTGCAAAAGATTCTACACAACAAAGCTAATGTTGAAGCAACATTTGGACCAATTAAGGGACCTCCTAGTAAGAAATTCAATTTTAAAACTGAATTTAAATTAGAACTTGTATAAAATCTTTTATCTACATAGGTATAAATGATAGGCTAATGGAATTATACTTAAGAGATACTTGCGAGGGAGCTCTTCTTACCGCTTTGCATCCTGCATCGACTATTTCAATAAATATACAAGAATTACAAGACTGTGGTGGAGTAAGTAATTTTTTTTTTCATAATTCAAATATGCTTTATTATAATTTTATTAAACATTTTGTATTACCTCTTAATAGTTATTAGCTTGTGCACTTAATGCTTCTTGTTTAGCATTAATAAATTCTAGTTTATCCATGAAATTCACATTTGCGGCTGTCTGTTGCATGATAGATAAAGATTCCAAGGAAGTCATATTAGATCCAAATAGTTTGCAATTACAAGTAAGTCATTGTAATATGAAAATAATATGAAAAAAATTTATAACTAATCGATTTTATTAATAATCTTTTCAGAATGCAAAAGCTACTTTTACCTGTGTTTTTGACAGTGTAAATAAAGAACTTATCAGTTGTCAAACTAGTGGACAATTTTCAGAAAAAGAATTTCTTGAATGTGTAAATAAATGTAAAGATGCGAGTCAGTATATATTTGACTTCTACAGAGATATTGTTAAAAAATATGCAACTGCAATATAGTAATTGCATTATAGATAATTTAGTATTTTTTAATTTTTTAAAATATTTTTTAAAACTCAATCAACTGTAAACTAATAATCAAATCAAATTTTTTATTTCTACTTTTTCAACATTATTTTATGTAATAAATTCTATATTTTTATTTGTTATCATCTGAGTAGAAACAGAAATCGCTTTATTTTGAAAAGTCAAGAGTTTCTAAAACTTTCAAGAGATGGCATTGAACTTACCACTGATAAGTGCTGCCACCTCATGTTGAATTATAAAATCGCGGGAATAAATTAAAATTATAAGGTATTAAAATGTGTGCTAAAATTTATCATTCAAATATCGAATTAATAACACTACAGCGATTTGAAAATTAAAAAAATAATGAATTTGTAAATTCAACTATTAAAAAAGCAGCATTTGTCAATAATAAATTGTTAGATACACGTCTAGAAAAATAACGCACTCGTTTCACAATTTAATTGTGCATCAATTTTGTGCTCTACAATTTCGAATTAATGAAAAATTTGAACGAAATCCCGATGGCAACGCAAAAGAGGAAAAAAAAATGTTCAACGGCCAGAGAAGTGGGGGAGCGCTCGAGCCATACACGCTCTTTCCGCAAATTGTCAGGTGCGTCGAGAAGGAGCCACGCCCGATCGCCAATCACGTTAGCATCGATGCACCCTTTGTTTTCGACGGCCTCGGCGAAATGGTCTCGGGGGCCCTTCGGTGGCCATCGCCGCACGTCCATTAAACTCTGAAATGAGACTTCCAGGGGAAAAAAAGGAGAACGAAGTCGGGAGAGCGAATCCTCGCGTGCACTCAAGGGCCTGGCACTGGCGAAAACAGAGCAAAATGGAGAGGATAACGGCGAAGACGCACAAGCGAATTTATTATTTGTTTTATAATAAATGTATTTTTACACCGACACACTCGAGTTCATTGATTCAAATCGTTAATTAAAAAATCACTCGTTAAAACTTTGGTCTTTTGTTAAACTTATTTTCAACGTAAAATTGAACCGCTCGCTCGAAAACAATATAAAACTTTAATAAAGCGTATAATGATTTTAATAAATGTTTTTATAAAGGATTCTTAAATAACTTGAGTAAAAAAAAATAATGATGTAATAAATTAAAAAAAGCAAATCAGCAAGAGAGTCGGGAGAAAAGAAGCGAGCGGAACGAAGTCAGGTCAGAGAGGGCCAGGTGAGGTCGCCTGGAGGCCCTTGGACCATTAACAAGGAGCGTGCAGCAATTTATGGACGGGCCTGCTCATTTCCACTTTATTATTATTTTCTCATCTCATAGATGCCCTCCTTCCTCCTCCTTTTGTCTTCTTCGTTTGCTTCTCTATTTTTCGTCCTCTTCTTCCTCATCATCCTGTATATAGACACCTTATTTTTTCCTTTTTTCCTTTTCTCTATACCTCCATATCCTTTCTTTTTTTTCGCTCTTTGCGCGCGGCTGAGATTTAATAACGAGAGTAAAGTAGAAAGGGAAAAGCAAGAGTACAAATGAAGGCGATTTTTGCATTTCAAGCCGGTGGTAAGCTTTAGAAGCTTTATGAACTATACAAGATTGGTTAGTTCAATTTATAATGAAGCTTTGCACACGTATAAATACAAACAAATTTATTCGATTTTAAAACAAAAAGAAAAAAAAGAAAATATTTCACATTTACGACTTTACACTGATTCTCATTACAAAGAGAAAGTGGAAATTGCAAAGTGAAAGTTCATTTTATTTTCATTAATATCTAATATGCATTGTTATAAGTTTTCAATTGTAACATTTTATTTGATAGTAATGCAATAAAGATAACAGTTTATTTATTATTATTCGAACAAATATTACACGACTAAAAGTAATTGATACAGAAATGAAAGCATCTCGAATTTCAAATTATTGAAAAAATATTTATTATTAATTGTACACGAATTCGATTCTAACAAGACTTATCAGAAAAATCATATAAACGTTCGAGTAAGATAAAGGATTACAATTTCAATAGAAATCGATTTATCAGGTACGATGGTTCAGCAGCGGGCCTTCGCGTCCCATTCCGCGTCTTATCGTTCGCGCACTTTTCCAAGGCGCGTGTATGTACCTCTTTCATCCCGTGCCTCCTATCGAACTTTTTTCGAGCAATCTCGCGCTATCAGCTAGGGCATTAATCGGCGCCGCGTTCACCGATCTGACGGACTTCGACTCGCATTAATCTCGATCGCCGATGCCGAAGATGCTAAAACAGCATGACATTTTATTAAGGGATTACCTTATTTCGAGAAAAATATCGTTTCTGAGTGTTACTGGGATTTTTTTTTTAATTTCACAAATCAAATATTTAACGTTGAATCTGTTTAATTAAGATTGTACGTACGATTTTAATTAAACGCTGTACATTTTGCGCTTCAAACTTACCTAGAAAGTTTAATATTAAAGTATGATTAAATTATTGTAGAAAAAGAATAACATTCAGCGTCTGCGCGATGTGCTCTGTCTAATAAATACAATGTTATTAAAATGTTTGAAAGTAAATTATAATGTATTTTCTTTGCATACATTGCAAGCATGTAATTGCGCATAAACCGCGCAGCTCTTTGCCGATCGTTTGTAAGTAACGTTCATTGAAAACCGTTTAGAAACATTTTGCGGAAACGAAGCTGGAATTCCTGAATTTCTCATTAAAATTCTGCAGTTTTCAAACGCCAAGAAAAAAAGAAAACAATCAATGCAGAATTATTAATATGCGAGCATCTCATTTGGCTCGCGCGCCGATATAAATCAAGCGATACCCGTTACCACTGATGGAGGCCCTCTCTCTCTCTCTCCCCGGCTCATCGTCTCGAGCAAATCATGAATGGAGGACTCGCTCGACTTTACGACTTGCTTTGCCGAGCAAAACAGTCTACTCCGACCATATAATCCGGCAGCTCCTTCCCCGGCGTTTTTCTCGCTTTTTCGCTCCTCTCTCTCTCCTCGTCTCCTCTTTTTTCTCCTCTCTTTTTTACCACCGCTCCGTCGGCCCCCGGTACACTCCCTCCCGGCCGTTTTAGCGCGCCGGCCGAAGTGCAGCAGCAGCTCATTGGAGCGAGGGCCGTTGTTATGAAATTAGCATGAGCGATCGGACGAGGAAAGTAATCGCTTCCGAGGCCTTAGGATTGGGCGGAGGCCGCGCGCGAGCGAGCCTTTGGCGAAACGCCGCCAATTCCGCCGTGCGAGCCTCGCGTCCCATTGGTCGGTAGATTTATGACGGCGTTGCATGACTCCGACGCTCGTATCGGGCCCCGAGCCGCGCGGAAAAAAGCCCCTACTTCTGCCCGACGCGCGCGCGCGAGCTCGCGCTTCGTTACGCTTCTCTATTCTTTCGCGATAGCGAGCACCGAGGTGCTTTCGCTCTTTACCGCGTGCAAAGTTGTAGCTGCTACTCGATGTGATTTCTGTTTTCGTTCGTTAGCAAGTCGGAATTTCCGCGATTGTAATGAGACTTTTTTAACGTGTGTTTAGTTTTATGGACGAGGAAAATGTAAAAGACTCGTAAATCAAAAAAAGATATGTTTTTTGTTTACCTTTTGTTGAATATGCAAATGCATACTCACGCTTATGTTTAAGATAACATTTTTATTTTGTTATTGCTTCAATTATAAGTTAGAAATGTAAGATTCGTATGCCAAAGTCACGAGTCACTTTAGAAAATATCCGATATTAACGCCGTTTCATTAAGTCAATACGTTGATTTTTCCAGCGCATTTAAAAACATAGCGGGATCGCGTGCGTCTTCAAAATTAAGACTTCCAAATAGAACCGGCGATTCTTTTGTACTTATTGTACCACTGCACCCACCTTCTTTTATTCGTGCGATAAATCATACTGTGGTTTTTGGCCGAGGCAGGGGAAAAAGGAAAAAAGGCGGAAGGCATTTTAAAGCACGACCGATAAAGATGGGATTCAAAGATGTCGAGGTCTTTGTGTTCAGAATCGAGTTTGCGGTCATTAACGACTGTCCGTCAAAGTGTGCTCCACTTCCTTATCGAATTTCACTCATCGCGATAAAAAAAAAACCGCCTCCTTTTTTTACCTCGCGAGCTTTTGTGCTATTTTACCCCTCTTGCGCGCCGGCCGCAAACAAGAAACGATTAAAAAAAAAAGGAGTAAAAGAAGAAACTCGGGCGACCCGCTCGCAAGCGCGAAAGCGGGCGCGTGCTTCGAAAATGATGACGTTACGCTTTTTGCGGCGCGCAGCCTCTCGCAATCCATTACCGATCCTTTCCCATGAGTGATTAACCGGTCCTGCGATCGAGGCTTCGATCTCGCGCGGAGGGAGCGCGCGCAGGCGCAAAAGGTCACGAATGCGCGCTCGCGGGCCGCGCGCGGCTCCGATAATGCGCGCGAAACAATCGGAACTGCGATCTCTCGGCCCGGCCGTTCCTCTCGGCACGCGGCCTCTTCGTTCGGTTTATTTTTTTTTTTTATTTTTTTTGAAGCTGCGGCCGCGGACGTCGGCGATGATCAAAAGCGACGGCGAACGCCACTTCCGACACCGCGTCCATATACCCCGAAGATAATGCGCTTGCCAAAGGTGAAGATGAGATAGGGGAATGAGAGGCAGAGGGCAAGAGCACGGCAGGCTCGCTGAAGTGTCTGTTATTTTTTTCGTGGTTGATGTAGAGAGATGAGAAAGACTGCGTTGTATCGGGTGTAGTCGGAAAAGCGATTGTACAGTAGACTGAATTTAACGAATGTACCGCGTGATTGGAAACTACGTTCGGAAAATGGGTTGCATAAAGTAAAAAAACAAAATAAAATCGATTTTTTTAAATGCGCGATTTTTCTGGCACATTGCCATTCTCGAAGCTCGTAGCTTTCTAAAGGAAGTAAATTCAGTTGAGGGCACGTTTGTACGTTTATTATTTTCAAAATATTTTTTCACGCAGTTAGCGATACGTAAAATCTTTCGTTAGTTTGCACTGTGCAGAAGACATAGTCAAATTGCTAAATGACACACTGCGGTTGACTCGTATGAAAAAGATACTTCAAGCATATAATAATCTATCAATTACAATCTTTTTATTACTCATTACTGCTCTTACTTAATTAATTAAAAAAATTCTTATAATCATCGCAGTTTAATTTTCTCTTATCACATTCTTATTGTTGAATAATTTTTTGCTCGCTCAACTGTTGTGAAGTAACGAAAACTTGCACCTCTCGAGAATGAAGCAACGTAAGTAAGTTTTCGATGGCGTCAAATAAAATCAACTACAAAATCGATGAGATCAGAATGAATGGCGCGAAGCATGGACGCGATAAACACGTTCGCGCGATATAGACAGACAGACAGATGGATAAAGGAAGACAGGCGTGGGGAGGGGGTAGGGCGAGCGGGGGCCACGCCGATCGAATCGGGCCCGGGAGAGCAAGATTGATGGTTTCTTAATAACCGAGAAAAACCGGCAAAACGATCGGCGCTCGAGGCTCGCGCCGCGGGTGGCCTGCACGACTCGCGCGCATCACTTCTGGAGGAGCCTGCGACATGGCTTTTTTCCTCCTTCCGTGTGCACGATTTTGCTCTTTGCACTCTGTGACGTGCACTTCTTTTTTGCACTCGTGATCCATGTTTTGGCACCGGTGTACTGTGCATCCAACTTCATAACAAGAATTATATGACTTTTAACACAAGAAGTTTTTTAAGTTTTGATATGTATATATAGTTACAATAAACAAATAAAAACTGTGTAAAAAATTCAAGTTATTAAGATATAAATGTTTTAAAAAATGAAGTTGTTTACTTTGAGCGAACATCTATACAAAGTTCCTCGGTGAAAGTTTCCGCGTGTTTCTTTTGTGCACTTGCGAGCGTCATTAACATTTTAATGGTCCTATAACCTACCTTCGCCGATTTTTTTGCAGTCTCACATGTCGTATGCCTTATTCATGACGTACACGCGCAGGAAAATAATGAATAGCTTTATGGGTATTTTGATCAGTTTCATTAAATTAGCGTGCAATGCTGATGCATCACCCGGCCTGGCAGACGAATCTGGGTAAACGGTGGCAAATTAATAGCTTGTGACTTGCAAGAATTTTTTTTCGTTTTTTAATGCTCGCTTTTATTTACCGAAGATTCGTCACGTCTGTCAATCGGACGCAAGTCGATTTAGTTGTTTGAAAACAACTTGAGAATTAAAACAATTTTATTTTCTCGAATAGAGCCTAATTGTCATAACTTATTGAAATACTTAATGATAATTTCATATTTTGTAATCGTACATATAATCTTTTAAGATTGTTGCAGATCCTTCGATGGTACACACCTACCCTGCAAGCTCAAAGTCTTTTTGTCAGATTCTAAACATGCGTATTCGAAACAGTATTTTTCCTTAGGACTTTCGTAAACGCGAACTTCCAGTTCGGCTGTGCTTTTGAAGCAGCTTCTACTCGGTCCTTCTAAATCAAGCTGTTTGTCCACATTCCCATTTTTACTGACGAGCGATACCTTTAAGTTTTTCGATTTTTCTTCACCATCGTCTGACGCAGTCAAAAGCAACAGGCCACCTTCGGGTAAGTTTCGTACGGACAATGATCGAACGGGCTTGGCTGCCTTCACCGTGGCCTTGAACTTTTGTTTGCCTGCAGCATCGAATTGTGCGCAATAGATCTCCGATGGTTTGTTACTCTGCTAAAAAGAGTTTTAAGATTAAATAAGTACTTTTAAAGGAAAATATAGTTCAATTAAGTTTCAAGATAAAAGTTAATTGTTACCTCTTCAGATGTCCAGCAGGTTCCGTAGAGTTCGTGACCGTTTGAGAATGCAACTCGCTGAGCGATCGCACTAGCTACGAGATTCGATTTTAATAATTGCTTTCCTTTTCCGGCAGAGTCGACGAGCAGCACTTCAATGGACTTCGGGTCTTGGTTAGACACGAAGAATCCCTTATCAGGAGAAGAGGGAGAGACTGCGCTCGCGTACTGGCTCACTTCGGGTTCATAAGGTTTGATACCGCCGATTTGTTTACCGTTCAGGTCATATGACAATTTGCATCGGTCAGTACCTCCGCAAGATGCTTTGCTGTTGAGAACGACATCCAGTTTATCGTTGTAGAATACAATAGCTGGGAAGAAGCCGTAAGCAATTTTGTCGATTGGGAAGCTCAAACTAGCTGTGGTGCACTTTCCAAAGTCAAGGATGCTGATTTTAAAGTCTCGCTGTAAATTCAAGTTTTTCATTAAAATTAAAAATTAACAGTGGATTTATTAGTTATCAATGATGCAAGTAAATTCGTACCTCTACAGATTTTAAAGTAGACGAGTCACTTTTTTTGGAATTATCGTACCAAACTAGAATTGCTTTGTCATCACTGAAGGGCAATACTTGGAAGTAGCCGCCCAAAAAAAGTTCTCTGTCTTTTCCTGCAGTTATTTTGATGTTGTCGCAAACGCGATCCTTGTGACCTCGCTTTGTTAATGTCACGGTGCACGTATTCTCTACGTTTGGCTTAGTAACACTGCAGCTGGCCAGAGGGAAAGAATCATCGTAGTTGATGAATAAGGTTCCTTTGGTCAAGTTGTAAGGTGAATCTCTACCGACGGACCAGTATCTTATATAGTTGTTGAGTGCACCGTGCGACTGAGCGAATGCCAGTGCAAGCACCAAAAGTATCCCTCGCAAAGCCAACATTGTAGATGTTTAAAAATCTGAAAATTTGAGAAAATATTATTTAGAATGTTTTCCGGAAAAATTGAAAAAGTAAACAGAATAATTATAATTTTTTAGTTCGGTCTGATTACTGCATTGATGTTTTCTTTCGCATTTTCATATACTAATAATACTTTAAGTGCTGGTTACGTTCTTTGAGGTAACCGAAGCAAAAAATAAACAATAAATTCTACAATTAAAATAATAAGTTGCCGATAGGCTCTTTGACAATTGTTCAAAATCGCATGGTGTGCCAAGCAAATGGGAGGCCGCGGTACACAGAGAAAAAAGAAGTAACGTAATGCTTCCGCAATATCATTACTTTGAAACACAAAACTACCAAATGCTTCAGAGCATATACATAATAAATAAATTGCAACATTTTTTTGAGCCCGGTAATTATGAGCATAAATACAATGTTGCTAAAAAACAGTTAATTTTGTAATTTAGTTCCAGGAAAATGTCCGATAATTGATCTTTTCCTTCATAAACGCAATCTACACAATTGAGGAAAAATTGCAGTAATCTAGTGGCTTAAATAAATGGAAGCGTGAATAATCTCTATTTAAAACGCAATAAAGATTCTTTGCACATGGTTTATATCGCTTAGATAACGCATTATCTAGTATAACATAATATTAATATATTGTTAACTAAACTTGATAATAAAACCAAGTTTTAATTTATAATAAATTATTTTATTTACCAACGAAACCATACACATTATTAATTGATGAGCTACGTTTTTTAAAAGTCAGTGTAAGTTCATTTTTGGAGATTATCCATGACTCCATGCATGTAACTTACGTAAGAATCTTATTACGAAAAACGCATAATTTATTTGGATAAGGTAGAGAGGGCCGCAATGTGACTCCTAGTATAGTTGCATCAAATATACAAATGAAATTTGAAAATTACAAAAAGAGAGCGCCAGCAAAATATTTATTTAATTTTGTTTAGTTCTTTTTGCAAAACATTTATTAAAATACTATAAATTATTAAAAGCTAATGCTTACCTACAGGAACAGATGAAGACTAATTCTTTATCAAGCAATATTTAGCATCGGAACTACTCGAACCGCCCAATCGCACGTTTCGCGATCGAGTGCGCTCCGGAAAATCCACTAGCTGCTTAAGTAAGTCGGACAGCTACAGTACTGCAGTACAGATTGTGCAAAGGCTTAATGTTTTCCGAGTATACCAATACTGTGTATTTATTTCGATTACACCCGCATGATTCACTTGATAAGTTTTTTTGTGGTCTCAAATGATAATTAGAGCTCCCGATAATCGCACATTTTTAAATAGCGCATATTTTTATTCAATTCACTTTCCTCAATTGTGGGAACGATTACATACCCAGCGAGATAACAGCGAGCAATTGCGTCAACATTGTACGAGGAAAAAAGATTCTGCAAACACGTTCGAACTCACCGAACTTTCCTTCTTTACGTAAACTCGATTCCGCGATCCAGCGGAGAGCGCGCGGCCTGCGGATGAGCCAGCGGTCAGGAAGTGGAGCGAGCGGAGGAGGAAGGGGATCGGCGAAGAATCGGGAAGCAGGGAGGAGAGGAGAGGAGAGGCTGAAAAAAATGGAAAAGTGACAGGTGACGCGAGGACACGCGTTCGCGGCTAAGCGGAGCTAATGAGGCTCCTCGTCCGCGTCCTGACGGCGGGTTATATTTCTCTTTGACGCATCGAGAGGCTGCTGCGCGCCGTCCGTCGTCCTGCCAGGCCGCCCGTCGTCCATTCATCCATCGGCGCGCGGGCGAGAGCGGGGGCCCCGGGAGCCGGCCGGCGCGGAAAGGGACGAGCAGGGAGATTGACGCGGCCCGCTGTCTCCGCTGACAAGAATGTGACGGGAACTGACCTTGCTCGCGGCGCGTCAAAGTGGGCGGCGCCGTGGCCGATCCTTTTCGCTTCCTGATGTCCCGCCGGCGTCTTCGCCCTTCGTCGCCCTGACGAGAGGACCAAGGAGCGCGGCGCAAGTGGAAAAGCTCTGGCACCGGTGGGACAAGTAAGTAGTTTTGCGCTACCGGTAAGTGTTGATCTTTCATTTTGATTTTAGCTGGAAAACATTAATTTTAAGTGCAATTATTTATAGTTTTCCTCAAAACTTGAATATTTAAAATTTCTTTTTACAAGACTGTGTAAATGAACAATATAACACTGTGGTTCTGACGTTAATTGAAATGTCCTTATTTCTTGTATTTTGTTATGTTACTCAGATCTGTGTGACTAATTAATGCTCACGCGATATTGAAATAAATAAATAAATAAATATAAATTAATTAAGTACTGTTTCAGTAACACAAGAAATTTTACCAAATCTCGGCGATCGCATAATCGCCAATTAAGTTGGCGAACCGCAGTCACAAGTGCGCGGCGCAAAAGAAGCACCGAAAAATCGTACCTAAGCAATTACCTAAACAAAAGGCGAGGCGACTGCAGCGGTGCAACAAGCGGAACGGGAGGGCCGAGAAAGACGGATAAAAGAGAGGCAGCGAGGCGGCGGCGGCGGGCATAAAAAAGACCAGCGAATCCGTGGAAGAGCGAGGGAGGAATGAGGGGGGCGGGGGGAGACGGCGAAAAAATACAATAGCACGCGAGCTAATTCATCGCGAAAGGCCCGGCGATCGATCAATCTTCGTGAAAGGGGGTCCGGCGCGGCAGCGGCTGCTACGAGAGGGACATTAATTGACACCGGGCGAGCTACGATCGCGCCGCCGCGGGCTGCCCCACTGCAGACGCGCGCGGGAGGAGCTCGACAAGGTATCGCCGAAACCAGAAAGTCAGTAGCACCAGGAGCTGGCTGTATGCAAGGACGCGGCGCAGTCTAGAGACAACGGGTGGGGGAGGGTAGGAAAGGGGGAAGGTGCCTCGAACTGTGAATCCAGGTGTGCGTCTGTTTACAGAGATAAGTTAAATACCTTGTCTTCGTTAATCTTTAAACTTAAATTTAAATTTTTAAACCAAATACTAATTTAAATCTTTTTCAACAATCAAAATCAAGATTCTTAAGTTTAATAAAAAAAAAAATGTTTCTTTAAGGAATATAGATGTGCAAGTCGTTAGCCTGATTTTAGGATGCTAGAAAAAGTCAAAGGAGGAAAGCGAAGAGACTCACGACAAAGCCGGGGCCTGGACTCCCGTAGGCGGAGCTCGCCTCGGTCGTTTCGCCGGCGTCGCTCGCCGCATTGGTCCCTGGCGGAGCCCTTCGCGCTCCCTCCGCTCGCCCGTCAAAGGGGCCCCGGCCGAATAAATAAGGCGCCGAGCCAGAGGGAGAGAGAGAGAAAGCCAGAGGTAGGTAGACGGAGAAGAAGACGAGGACTTTCCGTCAGCCGCGTCCGCGATTGTTTCGCTCCCGTTCCGTGAGCGCGAGCGGACAAGCGGCCCAGGATTTATGTCCGCGGTCAGTTGAGACGTTTGCGCGAGATCGAACGGCGATATCCGGAAGGGGGGGCAGACGGGAGGCTACCGAGAACACGGAATCGTCCGGCTAGGAGCGCGCGCCCGGGGCCTCCTTTTTTTTCCTCCTGCCCGCACGGCCGCCGTCGTCGTTCCCCGCGAGATATATATGCGCGAACGTCACGCCGACGAGGCAGCGCCGTGACAATGCGCCTTTCTCTCGGACACTAACCGGCCGCTTCGCTGGACGATCAGCCGCGCATAAAGGGAGAGCTCCTGCGCGCGCGAGGGAGAATCCCTCCGAGGTTTGTTTGTTCGTCGGGCCGCTTGTTTTTCTTGTTGCGCGCGTCGCCGTCGTCCGGGGCCTCTCGTCTTTTACTACTGTCACGGAGACGCGACTCGGACTCGTGTGGCGATTGAAAAATGAGCCTCGTCCGGGCCTTTGACTTTACATAATTTTTAGGATTCGCCGGGGAAACGTAGCTGTCTCTCTTTCTCCGGACCCGGCGGAGGATTTTTACGCCACTTTATAGCACTGCGCCGACGACGAGTTTCGATGTTAATGGCGCGAGGTGCTATTCAGCCGCGAAAAATATAACTTGTATCGCTTTTATGACCTTTGTGTGCTAAACGTTCAGTTGTAACAAAGCGTGTTTAACAAAAGAGGATACCACATACGTTGTAATTTGCGAATTACTTTAGAGCTTAATAAATTATATTCAGGATTTAGTTTCTTTAGGAGAATTTAAGACTTTAATTATAATACTGATGTATTAAAGAAAAAATTTTCATTACCCTAAATAATTATTTTCTTACTGATTTATTGTGATTGACTAAAATTAAAATAGAATCAAAAATTTTAATACAATTTATAAATCAAAGTTTACGACTTTACTAAAATGCAATATTCCACAAATTTGAAGAGGAACCTCTTGATCGACTCTAGGAAAAAGTAGTCCGAGGATATCACGATCTCAGTACAGATATAAAATATTTGTTTTTAAAAATATTTTACAATTACTAGGTGTAGTTACTTTTTCATAACGGCGTGGCTTTTCTATACCTTTCAGGATAGAAAAAAACAAAAATTACCTTTTCGCAAAGGTACACAAGAAGCATCGATGAAATTGGATTATCCGATCCGCGATGCAGCTCAGAACCGTCAAAGGGAAGCAGGGAGATTGTAACTCGTAAAGCCTCCCTTGCCTCGTCGCTGGGCTTTCCGCCGCGGGCCGGGCGGGTTTTACGCTCGCAGCGCGGCCCGGGATCCCGCGACCCGGCGAAATAACACGTTCCCTTTTAATTTCAGTTTACTACTGTAAAATTGCCCGGGCAATAACGACAATGGAACTGTCTTACCCGGGGGGGCCCGCGGCGCTTATAATAGTAATGGCGATCCTTGGCTCGTCGGCCCGCGGCACGCCTCGGCAACCTCTCATTCGGGCGCGCGCGCTCAGCAAACGACAGGTTTGCGGTCGCCGCGGTATTACTTTTAGCCTTCGATCCTCCTTTTTTAGCGCGCTCCTCGCTCCTTCGCGCCTGTTCCGCCCGTCCGCTTCCACCTGCCCGCCTTTTCGACCCTAGCGGTTATTAAAACACACGTGCACCGAGTAATTGGGTGTATTTAAAATTGCGAAGTCGCGGATCGCGTCGCTTCGGGCGGGTACGAGCGATGGCCGATCGATTGGACGGCGAGCGATGAAATTCGCGATTTGTGTAAGAGACGCTTGGAAATGAGATTTTTTAATATTGATAAAAATTCATTTTATGGCGTGCGGTTAAAGCAGTATTTTTTTAACGATTCTAATAGCAGTTCACATCTGCTGTACATTCGTTTATTTGTAGCATAGTTCTTTTTACGTAGAGAAAATTAAAAACAGAACACATTAATAAAAATAAAAATTTATTGCTATAGAGGTGCAATGTACGGAAAAAAGGTTCTATTAAAAATTGCAATAGCAAGCAAAAAAATAAAAATAAATCTATATAGTCGATATGAATATTTAATAGAAACTTTTTCTTCTTACAGAATCAGTCTTATACTTTAGAAAAGACGTTATTATATATCATATTTTTAAACGAGCAGTTGTACAGAAAGTAAAAGATTAAATCTAAAAAAAACCAAATGTATAAGGCTCATTTAAATTCAAGCGAAAGCATCCAATTGATAATTTTTAATCTCCAAGTTTTAATGAACGCAAAAAAGCAGCGTATAGGTCCCATAATAGCGGAGCTTTAAAACTGATGAATCAGCAGAATCGCCGTGCTCGCGCGCTCCTTCCTCCTCTCATAAAGGGACTCCTCGCTTGAAAAGTATGTAACCCCATAAACGTCCCGGGCGAGCGCTCGGCTCGCTCCCATCAGCGAGATAAAAGGAGAAATACACCCGTAAAGCAAAAGCACAATTAAAACAACGGATTCCGCGCGGCGATGCGCAATTGAGTCTTAAAGGCCCGCGAGCGCGCTCCCACACATTTGTCCGCCGCTGAATCGAAGCGCCGCGCGCGATTCTCGCCGCTCGAGCCATTAAATTGCGCGCGCGCGCAGCCTTTTATTTCGCGTTTTACGAGTGCGCATGCACAAAGACCCACCGCCGCGTCCCGCGCGCTCGGGAAACGGACAGTTCTTTTTTTCTCCCCCCTCGCGCGGAGATAAATTAAGTGTTTAATTGCAACGAGATGGCACTCGATGAAAAATCGCGGCCCGCTCAAGCCGACAATTACGGGGAAATCCGAATAATTCGGTGACTGGGGCAATTTTTCATTCATCGACGTCTCGCGCGCGCGCAGTAGTTTATTTGCGCGTTGAACTTTTTTATTAAGTACGTAACGAAGATGTACATTAATGTGATGAAACAAATTTTGTTGCTTTAGTAAATTTATTTTACGTAATAAAGCTTCACGGCTAGAAACAAATTCGTTATAGTCCTTTTTGTTTGTAAAAATTCTTTGTATTAAAATTAATGTATTTCGTATGTTTGCGATATTTGCTATCATAAATTGTACGTCGCTACGTATATGTCAACTCGTAACATACTTCTTGTGTTTTAAACTATAAAACCATGTATTATTCTAATACGTTAATTTTTTGAACCATGTAAGGTAGCTAGAATATAGATTAACCGCAAAGTGAGTTAGAAAAATGTACATTTACATTAAACAGAAGTTAAAAGAAAGAGAAGAAACCGGCGAAGCAAGAGAAAGGGAGAGTGAGGGCCCGGGATTAGTAATCGGTAGCAATTTTGCCGGTGCCTTGGCCCCGTCCACCTCCTTTCTTCGGAAGTATTCTTCCTTTTGAATGTGCGCCGGCCAATTAAAATAATTAGCGACGGAACGAACGAGAGCGGGCCCCGCGCGATTGTAGATATCAGATAAAGAGAGAATCAAAGAGGAACGAAATGAAAGGGGGGTAAACCTCAAGTTCGGGCGTCGGTGATCGCATGGGGAAGAGAGAGAACAAGAAAGAGAGGAGGAAGCTCTTTAAAAGAAAGAAAGGAGAGAGGCGGATTATTTACGAGGAGGCTGATTTAATAACCGACGGAATATAACGCGTCGAATAGCTGGCGGCTCAATCCGTGCCCTCGGCTCTTTTCTCTCTTTCTCGTGGCGAGTATGCGCAAAAATGATCGCCGTTCGATTGAAAGGGGCGAGTCAATCGGCGCGAATCCAACGAGCCCCGTGAGCGTTTGCAAGAAGAGATACGGGGATTAAGTCGCTGCCGCAGGAGCCGAAACCCTTATGTCTAAAAGAATAACAAGACTTACTGCTTCGATCGGCTCCGGATGGAAATAGAGGTGAGCACGCGTTGTTGCTCTGCTTCTCTGATTAAATCATTTGCCAAATTTATTGCTAATACATTGTAGCGTTTATATAACGGTTCGTTCTAGCGTATTACTTCAATTACAGTTTTCTCTTATCATTTGTGAAAGTTACCGCTAAATCAATATTAACACTGTATGCAATATTATTTAGAAAAGCAAATGAGGAAACTGTAAAAGTATTCAAGATTGTAACTATCTGATGTTAGAAATACTTGTGTAATAAAATTTTTTATATCATTGTGTAAATTATGTAATTCCTGATCATCTGTAAAATATAACGAGTATTCGAAGCTTTGCAAATACTTAGCAAATAAGTATGCTGCTTTTACCTCCTCTCAAAAAAAATTAAAAAAAAGTATGACGGTGATACGCGGCCAAATAATTTCATCGCATAAACTCCATCGATTGACTGGCAGCAAGCCGGTGTCCGCGCGCTTTTCTTTCGTCGCGACGCGAATCATCGACGAAATGATAAAGTGTGGATGCATAAATTTTGCGTATTTATGTATCGTTTAATTTGCAAATGCGGCGACTCTCGCGTGACCACGTGACGAAAGACGCTTTAAGCAGCTCGCTCCGTCATCTTCATAAATCTTAACGTGTTCCATAACGGATTAGCCGTTCGCCAACTAGTTGACGGGCATTGCCATTCGCTCGGCCAGACTTTGCTTCGCTAATAACACAAGAAGCTGGATTAATATCGTGAAGCCGTCAAAGTGAACTGAATGTATTGATTTTCAATATTAACAAATAAGAGAAACTTTTAATTATTTACAATCTACTAAAAGGGAGCAAGCAAAATGTTTCGAATGGGAGGCCATGTTACTTTCGAATTGGAGGTAAGGTGGACAAATAAATAGGAAAAATAAATAATAATAAATTTAATTGTGCAAATTCCGACGTAATAGTCTAATGCTACTTGTTTCGAAAATAATGATTTACCGATTTTTAGCGACTTAGTTTATAAATCGAATTCATTTGACAAGCTCCTAGAAGAAGACGTACTCAAGAGAGTCCTCTGATAGATAGAGAGGGATCGCTTCCTGCGGCGGGTTAAACATAGTAGTCCAACCGATCGCAATAACTCAGCCGCGTAAGTAAAGGGAAGCGTCGCCTCGTCCCGCCTAGGAGCGCATCGGAGGCCGCAAAGACATACACGAGGCGGCGGGGCCGAATAAACAATGAAAGCCGCCGGGCGCAGCGACAATGGCGAGTACACGACAATAGGAGTCCAGTCGCGGCGCTCGCGGTTGTCAGCGCGCGTCTGCGGGGTGGACGTCGCGCTCTTCTCCGCGGCCGGCCCCGCCGGAGGCACCATTACGCCGCGCCGCGAGACCCGCCGCCGGGAAGATAATTTATCGGCGGCTTAAGGGACACGCGCGCCGCCGGAGACCGCCCCGATGAGTTGTTACCGTAAATGGGAGGCGACGGGATGCGACGGCGCGCCGTTAAGGAATGCGCCGATTTCTGGTATAGCTCGCCTGCAGTCCCTCGGTGCGCCGTAAGCGCACTGCCTGCGGATTCTAGGCGTGCATCGGCTTCTTCGGATGCACGCGCGCATTGGCCGATCGACCAACGCATAGCTGAGTCGATTCTGTGTGCAATTGATAAGGACGTAAGTTTGTTGGCTTTGTTATCAAATTGCTATATTGATTGTTATGAAGAAACGAACGAATAATAATTATGGAAAAAATTTATATTTTTAATTTCAACATTTAAATGTTGTGTATTTGTGGCAAATTTTATACTCATATATTTAAGTCAAATTACTCTCGAGATAAACGTTAGTCGCCACTTGAGGTAATCATTACATCGCATTGTTAATAATCCTTTTATCAAGCATTACTAAATTTATTTTCTAAATTTAGATTTCAACGCGTCTTGATCTCGAGATTTAACTTTTACATGTATTCAAGAGTTCAGGAATAATTTTTCCTTTTTAAATTACTTTTAAAGAATATAGTTGGAAAAATATACGGCTGTAAACATCTCCGGGACAATCAACTGAGAAGCGAAAAAAAAGCGAAAGTCTCATATCTCCCCTCGAGAATCTAAGTCCGCGTAAAATACGCAAGTCGGACGTTTTAAAAACAACGCCGGCGCTCGAGGATCGCAAAAACGTCAGAAAACGTAAAGAAAAGCGTACGTACAGTTCAACAGCCGGGGATTGTGCCCGCGACCGTACAAGCCGATAAAGGGCAGAGGAATCACCTGGAAACACGTGCAACGGCGCGGGGGCGGCCGGGCACTTGCGGGTCGCCGGTGCATATCGATCACGGCGCCGGGACCGAGTCACGCTCCCCGCCTGCGGGTGGAGTTTCGCGCCGCGCGGAAGCGAAAAGTGCCTCTCTTTCGGGCGCCGCCGCATTATCGCGTGCAACTACTTTCACCCCTCGGCCCGCGAATCGCCGCTCCGGATCGCGCGAGCGAGCTTAAAGACCGCTCGCGTAATCGCGCGTGGGGAGGGGTCGCTGACCCCTGCGCCCGTCTGGAGGGGGGTGAAAAGAAAGGGGGGGAGAGATTGCAGCAGGAGAAGAATTTGCATGGATTAATGAGGAATGTAATTTAATTTTATGTTGATGCCTCGATTGCTGGTTTATGCGCGCGCTTTAATCGCCGGTAAAGGATTACTTTCTTGGCTAATTATTGTGAGCGCGGTCCTGAGGTCGCGGTCCAAGCGTCCCTCGAGACGAGCCGGACTTTAATGAATGGGTCTTTAGGTCTCGGCCGGGACGCGGGAATTTTTCGTTCTTACTCGTTTTAGCTTCTTCGTGGACTTCGCTCGCGGAGGTCATTTGTCGGTTTTTTTAGCTCCTAAGTACCTGCGGATGGGAAATGATGATTAATTGCACATGTTTTTTTACTCTGATTTAATCAGTTGACATCACGGATAATACCGGTCACCGCTGCTTGGGACATTCTTGTTTTCAATGTGACGTTATATTTTGAGTTAAAGTATTTCTATTCAAATCACATATGCGTGTCCGCAAACTTTTATCTTGAAATTTGTAAAATTGAAAGTTTTTTGCATTAAGTCTTCATTATTATTTAAATATAGTTTCTTCTTTCAACGAACGACTCTATTTCAAAGTTTAATGCAAGTTATTTATGTGCACGCTGCAATTGTATCTCACTTGAAATAAAAAACACGTATTTAAGGATGTAAGACGTATGTAAACTAAATGATAACACTTCTTTCATCATGAACAATTCCATTCTAGTCTCATTCTGAGTACAGTTCATAAGTCACAAGCCTCTGTTTAACATCTGAATGTACATACATAATTCATAATGAGTTATTACGAGCAGAGCTTCAACGCATTTGTTACGCGATAACTTCCAGCTCCTAATTATTTTTCTTTATCTATAATTAATTTTTATACAATTCAGTGGCATTAATTAAAAAAAGAAAAAAAAACAGCATTACCGCTCGCGCATACATATCTAAAAATTAACACCAACCACGCGCGGCGTTTAAAGCGGGCGTGAACGATTCGATCGAAAGAATCGCTCGCGCGCGCAGTTTCCGTCGGCGCAATTTCTCACGTAAAAGGCGTCTGTGTATACACGCGCCGCGGCGAAATCGAATCCGCGGGCCCGGCTCCGGTCCGGAAGGAGGAAAAACACGAGGATGCTAAAAGCGAAGGAGGCGCACAAAGGAGGGGGCGGCGGCGAGGGAGGAACTTTTGTTCTCTTCGAAAACGCGCTCGCCCCGGCGCACGAGTGTAAGTAACGAGTTCAGAATTTCATTAGCCGCCGGGGCGGCGAGATTATTTTAAAGAGATACGGAATTACCTGATTAGGAGGGAAAAAGTCATTAACTCAGGCGAAACTAATTAACGCGCGCTCGCCGAGCGAGCGAACGGAGAGAAAGGCGCGCGGGGGCAGGGGAGTCGCGATGGGTACGAGCCCTTCCTCCTCGCGCGGCATATCGCGAGGGCTTTTACCCGTTCTTACGCGCGCCGGTACCTCGCCTTTTCAAGCGGCCGAGGGAAGCGTCCAACAAGCCGGAAAGCTCCTGGAACAATAAGATTCGGGGGGGGGGGGGGGGGGGCGGCTGATGATCTTGTTGCGGTTATAAATAGCGAGACGCCGAGAGGAGTGGGCTGGATGAATGGACCCCGTGGGTTTTCAATTTTCACGCCGGCCCGAGCAAGGTGCATCAATTTTTTATTGCAATTGCGCTGATGCAGAAGAGGAGATAAAGCTAAGGACTCGCACGCGATTTTGTTGTGAGTTTAATTGCTTGTGCTTTTTATACGCATTCCGACGCTTTCAGGAGAAACTTTTTTTGCGCTTTTGTAAAGAGACGTTTAATTATAAAGTGTAATTAATTTTTAATGAATGTAATAAAAGGTAATAAAACGCCGAGATCAATCTAGTTTGATTGCAAACCTTTATAAATCAAAATAATTCAGAAACTATACTATAAATTGTTACATTTGTGAAATTATAATTAGAAATCTTGTTTAATCTCCTTAATTGTGCTTTATACTTATATAAACATATTGCACGCGATCGTGCAATACATTTATAAACGAATAATTGCGACACAGAAGAGCAAGTCACATCGAATAAAAGTTAAAGATAAGTTTATCCTCGAACATTTACTCCGCGCCGTGTTCGTCTCTCAATACAGAAAATCCCTCGCGAAAAGCAGCCGTTAAGAAATTTCAAGTAGGCGACGCATCAGCCCATTACATCGCTCGCGCCACTTTATTACGGCAGCGCGCAGAAAATCTCCATTCGGAACGGCGAGAGAGGCGCGCGCGCGCGCGTCAGGTAAGCGAGTTTAAATCGATCGGAGGAGGCGCGCCGCGTAAAATCCCGCTCCGACGGCTGGGAATAAGACGCGTGCTCATAATGGCTCCTGGCCGCGCGCGCAGGAATATTCCTCGGCGCTCGTGTAATTGCGCGCGCGGCGACTCGCGCCCGTTCCCTCCACTTTTATGTGGGAGAGGAGTTTAAATTTTGCAATTTAGCGCGGAGATTGCAAATTTTCGACATTACGACCTTGTTGCGCGTCGCTTCTGCGGGAAGATTGTTAAAATAGTTTGCCCATTATCGCAGCGATTCCCTTTGAATCCCGGGGAAAACTCCGGGGCCCGCGGCTTTTTGTTTTTTCCACGGCGCATAACCTGGGTGATTCCGCGAGTTTCCGAGATTATTTTAGATGTCAATTTATGCAATGACACGGAAAAAGGTGTACACGAAGCGACCGTGTACGAGAAAACGGAAATGGGAGAAATGACTTGCTCCATTCAGCCATCCTGCGCGTGTTTGCACGCTAAAACTTCTTTTTCTCCTGATCGCCGCTGAAATGAGTCGTAAACGCGTAGGAATACCTAGCGCCTTTTTTCGTCTTAAATTATGAAAAAAGGCGATAAAAATCCTTACGCCAAGAACGCGTATAAAACAATCCACCTATTCTCCAGTGGTAGATACTCTCCCCGGCTGGAATCGCGCAACCGAGATAATAAAAGTTGATAGATCGACACTAGCGAAACTATCCGGTCCGGGGATCCGGCGGATAAAAAGAGACGGAGAGCCAGACAATATCCATATCCCCCGTCGGGCTCGTTCCCCGGAACGCGCGAAACTATTTCGGGTGGGAGGGACGGCCCCGGCGAAATTCGAAGAGTGAGCAGCGCGAGCGCGGAATGTAATCACGGGATTCCCGGGCCATCCTTCGGGAGCTGGCGTTCCGCCGTTCCGGATTCTTAACCGTGTCGCGCCTGCACCGGCGGCCTCTCGCATTCGCCGCCTCGTTCGTTACGTCGCGCGGAGCCCTGACAGTGACAACTTGGCCCGGCCGAGGATTTTCGGGGCTCCGCTCTCACACCCGCGCGACCGCGCCAAGGTGCCCGGAGGTGGATGCTCCCGCGAGGGGACGCCGTTTGCGGCCGCGGACCCGGAGGCTTTTGCCTGTCGACTTACCCGAGATCATCATTTACGTCGATGCCTCGGCGAATGCTCGGGCACGCGTCCTCTAGGCCTCTTATGTGCGGCTTTGCGGCTGCGAGGGTAAATACAGAGAAAGTCGTATGAACGACCCTATATAAAGATATTTAGAAGCAAATATAGTTGGTTATAGTTGCTGCATGTTTGTTTTTTTAAGTAGTTCCAAAAAAGAAGGAAATAATGTATTGACGATTTATTTTGTAAGAAAAATTCGATTCTTGAATTCAGTTTCATCGATTGTTGATATAGAAAAAGAAAAAATGCTGAGAATTTGCAGCATGTTGATAACAGATATTTGTCATATAAGACCTACTAAAAGCAGCTAAACACTCGTACATACATTGATACAAAACTTTCCTAGATTTTTAGGAAGTGATTCTAACACAACATTCTAGTCGTATTGAACCAAATTTGGAAAAAATCTACAAATTTATTTTAGGGGGATAGAAAGTTAAATATTAATATTACTTTCTTTTAATTAAAAAATTTCCCTCTCTTTAATTGATTATAATTTTTTCATAATAGATGTAGGTAAAGTTTTTCTTTATTTTAACGGTTACTACAAAAAATATTTGATAAACATTTTAAAAGTAATGCAACTATTGATTTAAACTTTTTCGAAGCTATTTAATTAGTAACAAAATCGCAATAAATAAAATCCTTTTTTTTAACTCTACCCCGACAGGAAATTATTATGCTAAAGTTTCTTCAAGATCGCCTAATGAATTTGGAGCTCGCAGCAGCGTGAAATTCCCGAGATTCCACCTCCCGTCCTCCCTCCGTCTCCCGAGCGATTACAATACAACAAACGCGCGCAGTTCGCTCGCGCCTTGACGAGAGACACGGCTCCGCTCCGACATAATTCCCCGCATAGCTCGCTAGGTAATCCAGAAAATTCGCGTCCCGCCTCTCGCATTTTTTCCCCGCCTCCTCCCCAGAAACTCCCGCGCTCCTCGCTTTCTTTTTGTTTACACGAACGCGAGCCCCCGACGGAGATTAAATTCGACTTTACGAGCGAGCTTTTACGAAGGGCCCCGAGAGCGCGCGGGGATATAGGTTCATCATCATCAAGTCGACGGAGTCGAAGGGAAACGGCGAGCCGGGAGGAGGCGGGTCGCCGGCTGGACGCTGCAACCGCGTAAAACGAATTTATGTCCCTTTACCGGGGCGACTCGTTAAGCGGCCGCGCGCGGGAGTCGCGCCTCCGGATCCGCGGCCGACCGTTTCTCAGGGCAGAGACAATGCGCGCACTTTTCCGACGAGCCGAAGCGCGAGCCGCGGCGTTAAATTGTACGCGACGGACCGCCGCTGGAAAAATTACGGCCGCGGCGAAGGGTCCCGAGCCCACCCCCGGTGTAAGAATGCAATTTTCCTAATGAGACACACATGCAACGCGTGACCGTGAAGCTTTTCATCAGCGCGGGCGTCGTTAAGTTCCTATAGCGAATCGCCGCGTCGCGATGATGAAATCGCTTCAAAATTATTCGCGCGAACGATTTATTCTCTCCGATGCTTAATTGTTAAGCCTTGTTTTTAAGATTACACGCGATAACTCACGCCCGCGGTAAATTAAACGCTCGCAGCGTAAGATTTAAGCGGTCAATACGGCATCCACTTGCATTCGGAGATCTCGATCGAGCCGTCGGCAGCCACTCAGTCGTATCGTCGCCGCGGCTACCGTCGCTCTTTTCCGCGACGCAGCGCCGTTAAACACAGTAATCCCTGGGCATGCACACCCGGGCTTGCTTTTTCCCCCGGCGCGTTGTTTATGGTAATGCGCCGGCCGGCAGTAAATAATACGGCAAATACAAAAATTACACGTTTTCCGCGCGCGCGCGGGGCCAGTCAATGGCCGCCGATCACGCCAAGCGCGAATTATAGTCGGCGGCGCGATATCGCGATTCCGCACGCCGGGGACGAAAAATTGCGCGGGCAATCACGGGGAGGGCGACCGTAATAAGGGGGTGGAGAAAAATTCAGATTGGACGGTACGGGGCTCGCGAACGACGCTGTCCAGCGATGGAGACGAACGAGCCGTTTAATCGTCCCGCTGAACGATTTTAACGGGTGTTCGGTGCTTCCTTTTTTTCCCCTCGACCAAAGGGTATTTATCACGGCGTAGTTTGAGCGGAGGAGGTCGGTGCTTGAACTAGCGATTGTTTGTACGAAGGATGGGTATTTTAGTTTGAGTAGGAATAAAATTTTAGTGTAATTTGCGACGAGATGCGTTAGTGTATAAAATTTTAGTACGATTTGTGACGAAATAAGTTATAAATTAAAATTTTTGTCTTTTCGCACGTATTAAAACTATGTATTTATCGTAGAATATTTGCATAGTTACTTTTAAATGTCATGAATGCAAGGAAGCAATTGCTGTGGCAAGTGATTTCCAAGGTTTCTATGCATATGTATATAAAGTTCAGTAAACAAATTACCTATGCAACATTGAAAATTGGTCATTAAAGAAA
Organism: Eurytoma adleriae; assembly: GCA_900480045.1. NCBI lineage: Eukaryota > Metazoa > Arthropoda > Insecta > Hymenoptera > Eurytomidae > Eurytoma > Eurytoma adleriae. The sequence continues at coordinate 464,148 of UXGC01000003.1, read as the reverse complement.
CTTTTTTCTTTTATTTCTTTAACCAAATGAAGACGTTTTAATAACATGTTAATTTTCGAAAAACTATACACTATTCACGAAGTATATAAATTGTCTGTAGAATTAAATTGAGCTTTACTATTAGTTACGATGAGGTCTTCAAAATATATTGACAATGACCTAAGGATTTTAATTCCTTGAGTTACGCTGCCGTGATAAGTAAATTTTTTATTTATAGAATAGTGTTGACTGACAACATGTATTAAGCTTCTAAAATTAGGTCATTGGCGCGATGATAAGCTAAATTTGAATAAGGATCTATTCATTTTCACAACAAGAATTAAATCTCTGATTAGTCACTTTAACTAATTGTATCACTTAAATGATTTTTTATACTTAATTAAATGATCAGTTCACACTTTACAGACAATTCATCTAGAAAATCTGACAGACTGTCTATTTAAGCTTGTACAATATTGTAGATAATTTCATCACATCTGACTCAGCGTTCGGTTTTCAATCTCTCCCCATCGCAATTTCGTTCGCGGGGGCAATAATTCGCAAGCTCGACGATCGTCGAAACGAAAATCGATCTGTACGGGAGCCCAGGTAACGAAGAGGCGCATCCGCGGCGTGCGGCCCGTAAAAAGCGAGAAAATGGAAGAAGAAGCAGCGCGGCCGACGGGAGGAAGGGCGAAGAGTCGGAGGAGGAGGAGAAAGGGGGCGAGGAGCGAAAGGAGGAGAGAAAGGGAGAGAAGGGCCGGCGAGAGTGCAATTATGAACGGCGAGATCCGGGGAGGTAGATAAGGGCGCGCTCGGGCCGCGCGTGATGGATACTTTCAACGTCTACTTCGCGTCTGCTCCATATTACCGCGCGGCTATAGGGCCCCGGACGAGCCCTCGGCTAGACGAGCGCCGGCGAAGGTGCACGCGCAGCGCGCGACGCTCCTTACTTTCTTTCCGTCTACAGAGCGGCCCTCGCCGCGGCCATTCTATGTAAATCGTGCCTCGTAAAGTCCTGACACTCGTGAGGTCGAGGAGCGGAGGCATCGCCTTGCGCTAAAAAGACCTCGCTTTTATACCGAGTATCTTTAATGATCTTTGACGTACGCGATCGATAAGCAACGGCGCGCTCTAACAAGTTCACCGCTCTCCCTCTGTCTTTTTCTCTCTCTTCTCTCTCCGGCGGCGATGCTTTATTTCTGCCTTTTTTTACGCCGCCGCTCGCTCGCGTTTTACGTTTTTCTTTTGTGCTTTCGACGAGGCCTCTGTCTCTGGCCAGTCGCCCCTCCGCTTTTTTTTTGCCTCTCGTTGGCTTTACGACGCTGCATTTTTTGCTCGACATTGTGTCCGGAGCGCGGATGTGTACGCGCGCGGCGACCCTTAGAAATCTTTGGAAAATCTCCGAGTCTAATTAATGTCAACGCGCGGACGTAAGCGACGGCGCCGACGTTACGCTGCGTAAGCCCGAGCAAGATGATAAAGTTTGTCAGACCGTGCACCGTGCAGAATTGCGTCCCTTTGCAAATCTGGATGTTTACAGGCGAACCTTTCTTGCCGTTTCGAAATTTCTCGCTTCGCTTTAATTGGGGTGATACACTGTTTTATTTAGAGAACTAGAAAATTTGAAATATTAGTTAAATTTTTATTCTTATCTTAAAAGATTGATCGCGTAAGTTTTGCGACTGACGGTTCTAGTAGTAAAGTAATTTTATTTATTTTATCTCGTAATATACTTGATTGGCTAATTAAATACTAAAAATGAATAATAGAAACAAAGGCAAAAGAAAGAGAATTTAATGAGCATATGAAAACGTATGAGAGCACAGAGCTTTCTTGAATAAACAATTTGCTCAACGTTAATCGCACTAGGTGGAATTCCATTAACTTTTCAAGTGACAAATCATAGAATAAAACCTGATATTAGAACAGGAATAGACTCAAGTACTAGCTGCTGATGTCTCAGCCTATAAACACTATCATGCATTTGTAATAGTCACAAAACTATATTATGTATACAAGCTCAGGAATTGTCTTATTATACATGTATATATAGGCAATCATGATACGTGTACGATGATTTGACAATCAGTGAGTTAAATTTATTTGCAAGTGCATTCAATACAAGTGTCTTATGGATAAAATATTTACAAAACCCGATGTAAAATGCTGTAAAAAAGTAGATTTTTTTTTAAAAATCAACAGTACATTTTACTTACGCTACAATAGTTCAACCTTTACTACGTTACACGAAATTAATATTATAATTTTTCTTTTACTATGATTATTGTGGCCCTACTGGAATCATGCAGTTATTTCATAAATTTAATATAACTTTTAATCAGTCCAGCATAAGAAATTTACGAGCGCGCGGAAGTTCTTCAAGTCTTCGCAAGACGGAATATTCATTCGAATCGATAGACTTACTCGCGCAGCAGTTTATAAAGAGCCAGCGGTCAAAACCGGCCGCGCAATAAAATCACGAAAGGAAAAAAAAAAATAATCAATTAACGAGCGGCCAGCTCAAGAGAGACACTAAATCATGCGCATTTCCACGCTAACGACGCGGGTAGTCCGTCGAAAAAACGACGACGCGCGCTCGATCGCAAAAGCTACCGCGCAATGCACCGAATAAAGCGGGCTCCCTCGCAGCCGGCGAGCAGTTCATTAAAGGCGCGCTTGATTTCAATAAATTTTCCCCGGCGAAAATTGAATCGTTGAAATACAACTGCAGGCGAGCGGTCGGGCGACTCGCGCCTCGCGGCGCCCCCATCCGTTTTTTCCGCGCGCGCGCCGGTGCATTTTTTTTCTCGTCCGCCCGGGCGTCTCGCCGACGGCGGCCCAAAGCGAGACGCGACGGACGAACCCCCTTCCGCGGAGCGCAAAACCGGCCCCGCGCGTACGTGCGGGCCCGGCGCGGCGCTCGCGGTCCCGCCCAGGCGCGCCGGCCAATAGTCATTAGCTGGGCCCATTAAAGTTCCTCGCTGCGCGCGCGAGCGCACGCACACGGCCGGCGGCTGCCAGGGTCCCCGGCGTAAAAATCGGGAAGAGCGTGGAAATGCACGGGGGGAGGGAGGAGAGGGGGGTGGTTATCCGCGCGCGCACCGAGAGGAGCGGCGCGTTTTGGCAGCTGAGGAGAGGAAGACCCCCGCTCGGTTTATCTTTCCAATTAACTCGCGCGGGCCTCCTCGGGAGAGCGAGACCTCTTATTCTTTTCGGCCTCTTGCGCTTGCTTCTTTGCGATTCTTTTTTGCTGGCTTCCTTTTTTCGGGGTGCCTCGCCTTTGGCCGAGGCGCGACGGAATTCTGCTCGCCGCGAGAGATCGAACCGAGTTATGGAGTGAAACGATGCACCGGGTGAATCGAGCGCAAACCGAGCAAGTTAATTATGGGGAAGGAGAGTACGGTTGTTTATGATTTTTGATGCGCGTTCCTTTCTTTTTTAAAGGTCCACTTTTATCGGGAGGCGCGCTGCTTTCTTTTTCTGTCGATAACGAGTACGGGTACGTTTAATCGTCGCGCGGAATGCCGAATGTTTCAATTAACGGAATTGTTATTTATAAATTTTCGAAATTGAATTCCTCTATTGCAGTTACCTCAATGAATCGTTTTATTCTACATTTACACTTGTTTCGAATGCAACAAATGTCGTAATGTCATAATCGGTGCACTTCAAATTCAAAGACCTCTGATACATTTGTACAATTATGAAATGAGTGTACGACAACAATGAAAGTCAAAACAACTACACCGGATAAATCAGACATTGAATTTAATATAAAAAGACTCGAGTAAATCCTTACATCACTTTAGTGAAGCAAACGTCGTGTTCTAAAAGCATACTTCGGTAAAATAGTTGCAGCCTAATCAGTCGAGTCACTTATGCGATAAAAAGCAGTCGTTCCACCGCGAAACGAGCTCTAGAAAAAATTCCGGTATGCCCGCGATTAAGAATTCGGTCGCACCCCACCTTGCACTTCGACAGTCGTCGCCGGGACTTTACGTAACGCCCAAAGTGCGCGGCGCTCGCGAGCAAGTGAGCAATAAGCGCGCGATACCCGCGGCGGCGAGGGAGAGGGAAAGAAAGAGAAACGCGAGAGTGACGTGGCCGGGCTTGGTAGCGCACCTAAGTGACGGTTCCGCACAGCCGGCGCGCGAAGGGGGGGAGAGAGCAGGGGCTGAGGGAAGGGAGGCCCGCGCACAGGAGGGCGCAGGGGCGGACCCTGGAGGCGGCTCTTCAACGCCGCCTTCCGCGCGCACGCGATAGCGCGTGCACACACAATCAAACGCGGCGCGCACTCCTCGTCGCCGTCCGCCTCGTCGTCGTCGTCGTCGTCGTCTAATCTGAGCCCGCGTGTGCATATACGCGCGACCTCATACGCGCGCGGTAATAACTCGCGAGATCGTTCCGAGCGCCGGGCGGCGCGACTCAAAGAAAATCCGCCGCCTTTTCCATTCGCGGCCTTTCAATATCTTTCGCTCTTAATGACCCGCGCGCGCGCGCGCGGCGATCGCTCGCCCGGACGAGCCCCGGCAATTTATCGTTCGACGTGCCGCCGCCGCGAGAGTTGCCGCACTTTAATGAGACTATTTTTGCGCGAGTGATTGTGACGCCGCGCGAAATGAGCCGCGGACTTTTTATTGATTTTCGGGATGCATATTTTTTTTAGAAACTGCGAGTTTTTTTGAGTAACTGCGAGCGCGTTGGTTATGCATTCGGTACAGAAATGAGGGTAAATGATCTAACGTGGAATTTTAATTGTCTCACCGAGCGGGTAACGATCTACTTTACTGCACGGTTATGCTTAATGTCCTCTTTAATTGCGCGCGCGCAAAAAAACTGCAGACTAACTAGATCGTGACACTATAATTTATTGCACTTGTTAAATTAACAATTATTTGTCTCTCCGAGGGCTGTTTTTTTTTACACACCGAGTAGATCAATCTCAGATTAGTTTTTTTCCATCTTACACATGTTCCCTTAACACTTTTACGACGCTCACATTTCATATTGTACTCGAGGTACAAAATTCTCCGCAGGAACTCCCGTACGATTTATCAGATCGCGGCCGGCTTAATTAGCACACCTGAGAAATACCACAAATCGTCACTCGCGACTGCCGCGAATAATGCCGACACTCCGTCGAATCTCCTACCGAATCGCCCGTACTTCCATCCTCGTATGCAGGATCACCCGATCGCGTGCACTATCTTTTTCACACGGCCGGCCGATCCGAGGAATTCGCGCGAGAAAAAACGAACGTTAAACAAAAAAAGCGAAGAACCGCACACAGAGGGGAAAAAACGAATCCGCGGAGCGAGTGTCGCATCGCTTCCTGGCATCGGCCGAGCGACGACTGCGGCGACGAGTCCAGGATGCCCGGCACCGCGGCTCCCGAGAAAAAGGCCGGACGGACGGACGGATTTCACCTGGCGCGCGGCGGCTCCCGCTGCGACGCGCCGATTATACGTTTGTGTCCATTAATATGCGCCAGAGTGAGAAGGAGCGAAAGAGAGGGAGAGAGAGGTGGGCCCCGGGGCCGTGCGTCACCGGGGCGACCCGGCCGTCTCTATCTCGCTCCCTCGGCTCTGGGCCTGCAGTCGCTATCATTTATCACGCGGCCGCTCGCACGACCACGCAACGCCCGAAGTCAGCTGCGGCGCAACGACCCCCGAGCCTACCGGCTCCTTCGGGCCCTTCTCTAGCCCAATAAGGGACTTATGCGGGCTTCGCGGACGCGTGCAAAAATATTGCCAAGTTCGAAGTTAGTTATGCTGGTAAGCTGCGACGCTTGTTCTTAATGTGTAACTTGTTTAACTCGAGTTATGCCGAATGTACATAAATTTATATCTGCTTAATTATAAAAATATTCTTTGTTAATTATATTTGCGATGTAATTTTTACGTTATTTTTACAGAATAATTTGTATTTGTATAGAAAGAAAATTTGTCATTTTAGTGTTACAATGCATTTAAATAGCGCAGGAATTCAGTCACACTTTAGTCGAAACCCGAATGTCTTTTACTACTTAATAGTAGTCATTTACGAAAATGGAATTATATACTTCTGCTGGTAGGAAGCATCCACTAATATACCGTAAACCCACATAAAAGCGGCAATTTACATTTTACGAGTACCTCGAATGTGTATAAAATCTTTCACAAAAAATTTGAATGTATAAAACAGCTATATAAATACTTTAAAAATCCTATCTTAATTGTCAACGATTACGATGTAAAAATTTGTTTTACTTCTAAAAAATCAACATTTAATAACCACGAAAAAATAATTTTACTACTTAATACGTTCTTCAGATCTTAATGATATTTTACTCAAAACTATTTTTACAACTATTATAAAAAAAAACTGATTTCACTGTTAATTTAAATAACGACTGGAGTATCTGGTAAACGCGTCCATTTACAAGCGCCACTTATCCTTATGAGACAATTTTTTTTCGATCGTATCTCCGGATCTTATACTTAAGCCCGCCGATGAATCGGCGAAAAAGTCACAAACGCCCACGAAGAGAAACAAAAGTGCGCGCGCCTGCGGTCCCGTGCTTCCAGCCTCCGAAAACGCCTCTTCATCCCGCGCGTACCCGACTGCTCTACTGTTAATTCGAAAGATCTCGCCCGCTCCTCGCTCCGGCGGCTACTTTACGACCGGCCGATGAAATCGAATCGGGCCGAGTCCGGCCGCGTTTTATTATAAGCGCGTTATACCGAGAGGTGGCGATTTGCCTCGCGCCCGAAATATTCGCTAGCGAAACTCGCGTCGACTTTAGAGACAAAGCAATCACTCGCGATGGCGAGCGCGCATAAGTTATTGCGCGCGGCCGATTAAATCGTCGCTCGCGGTTGTGCGTACGAGCTATGAATCGCCGGACGCGCGTTTCCGCGGGGAGGGCACGGGCGATTATATGCGTCTCATTGGACGTCTTACTTGCGTGTCGTTATGCCGGGAATCCGTAATTTCGTAGCCTCGACGGGAATATTGGACAAATTGACGCGCGTCTTGAAACTTATATAGATATTCCAGGTATTTATTTGATTATTTATCGATGCTATATGTTGCAGTAAATTTTTCTTAAGACGATTAATTTCTGATGCTAAAAAAATTAAGTACTTACGTACACTGTACACACGAAGCAAAATTTTCTCGTAATTGTAGGTCTAACAAATTTGACTGGAAGTCTGGAAAAAATGACGATAATTTCTCGTAATAGTTATGGTGATTTCTCAAAAAGTTACGGTGGTTTCTTGAATAAATTTGCAAGGTAGCAAATCACCTCACAATTACTAAAATATCATCATGAATGAAGAAGAAACCTTGTTTATAAAGAACTCATCGTTCGGTATTGAATTATTCCTCTTTTTTTCTACATGTATTCTTTATCTATTAATTTTTAATTTTAATTATAACCATGAGTGTTCGTCAGTAAATTTTATTTTTAGACTTAAATAAATAATACATACTAATAAATAAACGATTAAATAAACAAAATTCCTTTCTTAAACACCGCGACGATAACAAACTTCCTTAAACCTCGCCCGTAAAAAACATTTAATTTCGCGGCAATAAAATGTTGCAGTTCGACGTTGAAGAAAGCGAAAGCCCCGGTCCAATTAAGATAACTCATACGAAATCGTTAAAATTATCATTGCGATACGTTTGGCGCGGCTGGAGTCAATAAATTCGAGCGGCTGAAAAAAAATGCGCCGCTTAAATTGCGCGCCCTTTGATTTACACTGTCAACGTCGCGGGTATAACGATCGCGCACCCGTCGCCGCTCGCAACGACCGCAACGAAGAAGTCGATCGCGGCGAGCCACGCCGGGGCCTCTAATGAGCTGCGTCGGAAACGCGGAACACCGCGCGGACCTACTTCGCCGTAAGGGCACGTAATACCCTTTACGGCATTAATATACCTCGCTCTCGGGGGAAGCTCGCGAGTGATTTACTAACTAGTTTCTCGCTCTTCTTTTCTCCTCTCGGTTCCTCTCTCTCGGAATAGAGGCGCGGAGCGGTATATAGGGCGCGTCAATATGTTAATCCGCGTGGAATATAATCAGCCGAGGTCCGAGCTCGTGTGTATAGAGAAAGCGCGGGGGGGAGGCCGGCGGGGACGAGGTTATTAGGGCCGAATATTTCGACCGCGAGCGAGCGCGCGCTCGACGTCGCGTCGTAAATATGAAATATCGAAGAGCCGCGCGGGCGCGCGCCGGCCGACGGCCCACTCGCATCGGCATTCGCGACGATCGCTCGACCGGGTCCCAGGTTGATTTCGCTCCTTTTCGTTTCTCGCTGCCTTTTTTTTGCTTCTCTTCTCGCCGCGTGTACGTCAATTAGGCGACTTGGATTTTTTAGCGATTTTTACGACGCTGCCGCGCCTTCGGCGCCGAGCTTGCGCTTCGACGGGGCGACCGTTTAATCTTTTTAGATGGCTCGCTTATAAGTTTTTCGCGAGATTAGTTAAGGGCGTTCCGGTTTTATACCGAATTCTGCACTGGCATGTTTATTTGTTCTTTTATTCGTGAAATTTTAAATTTAAACTTAATGGATGCGAAATTCGGGTTTCTCGTATACAGACGTGTAAAAAAGTTCTCTATTAAAAGTTCTAATATAGGCAATATCAAGCTTATTTTATTCTAAAAATTATACTACAGTTTCTTGTAAAATTTACTAAAATTATTGTAACAGTAGGTAGTTATGCAAGTAATTTTGAAAGAAACTATTGAAATTTTTCCTATAATGTCAGTTTGTGAACATTTTAAAATTGACAATTACAAATTTTAGTAGAGCTTTTATCTCTATATAGGTTCAATCATCGATTTTTCGATTCATTGTTGCAATTAATGGAAAAAAGTATTTGAATGTATTCAAATCACTCTTTGTTAAATAAGTGATTCTTATAAATTTTGCAAATGCACTTTATGATATATAAAAATCTATGACATACAAATATAAGGGCTCTATAACATAATAAATATTAAGATAAAACTATGCTTAAGGTATTTCTACATCACAATCAGGTGAGACCAGTAGTAAACATCAAACTCAAGAGATGCCTCTATTTTGAAGATAGGTAAAAAACGAAATGACAATAACTTACGAGTCGCGTTTCCCCGAAGTGTAACATGAATCGATTTGTAAAAGAAAGAGGGACGTTGAACCGAATCTCCACCAGAAGCTCTCGCTCGCAGCCGAGACTGCAACAAACAAAAAGTGGAGAAAAAACCAAAACAAAAAAGAGGAGCAAAACGAAGCCGAAAAATTAGAAGACTCGCCGGTAAACGAGCAAAAGCGAGAAAGATAGAGCCTCGCGCGGGGTGTACGCGCGTAATAAAATAAAAGACATAAGTCTCTCTCTCTCCTCTCTCTCTCTTCCTTGGCGTCCACGGGCGAAGAATTTTTCGAAAAGGAAATTATAAAAGTCGGACTGGAAATGAGAGGCTCGGCAATAAAGAGGGATGTTTACGAGACATCGGCTCCCGGTGCGCGGTGCCGTGGCCGCGCGCGCGGCAGCCTCGAAAGCCCGTGACATCCCCCTCTCGGTTGTTTATCGAGTCCAACGGGAATCCGGGAGATAATATCGTGCGCGCGCGCGCGTGTGTGTGCGCGAAACGAGGAGCCGCGCCGTATATACAGCCGCTCCTTCGCCTCCTCGTTATGCGCCGCGGCCGAACCTACGCCGGACTTTGTCCCTATTCCGCGCGATATAAACGCTCGGGCGCGACAAATAAGAATCTCCCGCGAGCGGATTCGGAAAGCGACGGCCGCGGCCGAAGTTTATGCGACGTGGCCTTCTCGCTCTTCGCTGTTTTTTTTACTCGTACTCCTCGCCGCAAAAAGCTTATACGTTGAATCGCGCGAATCGAAAGCTTGGACGGTTATTCATAAAGTATCGCGAGTTTACGCGCTTTTTAATCAAGTTTATGCCGCGACTTCTTGATTATGCGGCTTGTTTATGCGTGGGTAGTAATTTTGCGCACTTCTGCGAAATAAACGCGATAAGTTGCGCCGAGCGGGACCACCTGTAGCTCGCATTTTTCAAACGCGCCATTTTTTTTTTCGGGGGAGTTTTTGCAAGGTGCCGCGGGAAGTTCGTAAAAATCGCCCGAGTCGTTTTCTTTTCTTCGTCCTCGCGGCGACATTGCCGCAGAGTGCTGTTTCGCACTTTATGTAAGCAATTAAATCGGTAAACGCGCGGTGCCCGCGCAAAAAAAGGAAGAGAGAAAAATAGCGAGGCAAGAATAATTTTACGATTTCCAATGATTATTTCCTTGTTCGATCAATCTGTGGGTACAGCTTAGTGACACTATAGCGCACGAGCGTGCGCCTGCCGCAAATTTCACGACTAATTATAGAACTTGTAAATTCTTGCTGAATGTTGTTTATAAATACTATTACTGTTATATTAATGCCGCGAACTATAAGTAAAGAGGAAATTACGTTATCATTAAGACGTGTCTTAATTAACGTTGATATTTGAAAAAGATGTAACGCAAGAATATGTGCATAAACGCGTATTTATAAAAATTCATTTTATGTCATACAATAAAGATACCCCGCTCGTTTCGATTAAATGTAATGAAATTTTTATTTTGCACAAATACCAGCGATGTATACTCAACGCAGATTAAGTGACAAAGTAGTAAACCTTCTGAAAAAATTATGTTACACAAGCGCAATTCTATTTTTGTTTCTTTTTAGTAAAATTCGCAAAACGTATGTCTTTAAAGATTTTGGAAAATTTATAATGCGATCTTAAATTTTTTGTAACTTTTATAATGATTGTAACAAAGAATAACATCTTTGGAGATATCCTACTTTGTTATACAAATTCATAATACATATGTTTTTCGCGCAAGATGGTACATCATACAATGTTTCTATTAATTTCCTTTATAGACATCTTGAGCGAACATTTAAAATATTAAGAATTTATTTTATCCTGTCTTGAAGTTTTATATTAATAGCAATTTTAAAGAAACTTCAAACGAAGAATACACTTACTAACATTTAATATTATCGTAATTTCTATTCATCGTCCGATTGCATTTTAGCGCTCGTATAGACGAACAATTAATATTTATTACTTATTTTCGCTCTCATGCATTTACAAACCCGTTTATTACATGCAAGTGATTAAGCAGGTGACTTTCTGGCGCCAATAAATTACAAATTTATGTCTCGTCATGCTGACGATCTCCCGAGGCCCGGCATCGAGTAGCACGCTCCTCGTCTTTTTCTTATTTGCATCCGCTTATCTGTATCGAAAGCGTAAGACTAGTATCATCTCTGAATCAATAATGACTGCCTCACAAAACCCGCGCTACTTAACAAGCTTCGGCCGCCATCCGCGTGTCTGACTCCGCCTCGCCGTTCGCTCCGACTAAACGCGACTTATTCTCCGCGGCGTTGCAACACTCGCTCCGACGATTTGAAACGAACCGCCGCCACGCGAGGAGCGAAAAGCTCGCTCAAGCTCTCGACGGCCCATCGGAATTCCGTGATTTAGGGGGTCGCTCGAGCGGGCAATAATTTCGCGGCGTTTCGCCACCGAACGAAGCCACAAGTCATTTCTACACCTAGCTATTAGAAGGCCGGGGTAGCGCCAAGACGGATGGAGCGCGCGCGCGGACGACTCGGGAGGAGAAAAAAACCTGGTGCTAGAAAGATGGGCAAACAAGAGCTGCGCGCGGGACGGGACGAGCGAGGAGGAATCTAAAGCGAGCGGCGCAGCTTGCGCCGGTGCAAGCGGAGCGCGCAGCTGCTCCAGACCGAAATTACTATCGTCCGGCCGGCGGCGCGCTATCCTGAACATTTAACGTCGCTGATAACAATGTCGCGACGTGAAAATTCGTGCTGCTCCGCAAACGACTGATGCTTTACCGAACTTTTCGCGCTGTCGATTATTGTTTAGGCGATTAGCGAATAATGCGCTGGAGCGGATGAGAGCTTTTGTGAACGAAAAAAATTATACGTTGAATTAGATCATTTGTATTTTATTAAAATAATAAGACTTGTTAAAACATTATTGTGGAAAAATCTTCAATTCCTGCTTACTTATTTTCTAATTAATATTCATTTGTGATAACTTTTTAACGGAATAAATAGTGAATAATTTAAAGTTCGTTTAATATTACGAAATTTTTAATGGACGTTTGATATTGAAATGAATAGAGTAACAGTAGCCTTTTTCATTTATTTATTTCAAATAGATTGTACATAAAATCCCAACTGCTTTTAAATTATTTTCAAATAATAGCATCCAAGTGTAAAAATTAGTTTGCGAGACCAACTAGTAATTGAAAAATCACTACTTTTGATATGAACTGTATGATTACCTGGAATAGATAACCCCTTGCTTTAGCACACCCCGATAATGAGATGAAAACTATAGTTTTATAAAACTTCGACTTATACGGTAGTACATGAAAAAATGTAATAAAAAATTGTTTTACTTATAGTTTAGGTACTGATTAAACAATTATTTGCTCGCTCACAAAAGGTACCATTAAACTAAAATTATAATCTACGAGTTTTTTCAATCAAGTAGGTGCGAATACCTCCAAGAGTTTAGGTCAATAATTGAGAAAAACCGTAAAAAAGGAAGCGTCCGGAGGAGAAGATTTCCTCTCTCCCGTCGATAATTATCCGTTGCAGGTATACAGGGACGGCCGAACAAAAGAGAGAAGCGCGAGAAATGAGCTCGCGCGAGCAAACGGAGAAAATAATCGACGGCTCGCGCGTCGCAATGGGAAACAGAAAGCGGGAATGAGGATGACGGCTTGATGGACGGGAGGCGTTCTCGAGGGCGTTTCCTACTAACCTTGCTTTCTTTCTCCCTCGCTCGCCTTCTCGCTCTCTCCCGCTCGTCCGCCGTATCTCGCCTGCCGCATGTTGCCGCTCTCGGGCCAAGCCAGCGCGCCTCGGCCTCAGCTCCTTTTGTATTATTCGTAGAATTGTTTCCACAAATTGTCTTCTGTGTTGCTCCGAGCGCGACCCACCGACCGAGTCCATTTGCCTTCGTTTGATTGCTTCGTTTCGCGCTCCAAAGGTGCCTTCCCTTTTTAAGTGTTTTTTTTTTGCGCTTATTAGGGAGCTTAGCTGTAAATAATCTAAATTCGTGGGTTATTGTTTCTATGTTTAAGCGTAAAAATAACTATTCTGTCAAAATAAGATGAATGCAGATATACAATTTTCTTAAACTTCTATCACGTAAACCTGAAAATCTGAAATTAACTTTGAAAATTATGAATAGCGAAATGAACTCATTGAGTAAGTGGACGACTTTTCACATACAATACGACACTCTTCACATTTTCTAAAATAATGCAAGATTTTCACATTTAGAGATAAGAAAAAAAATTATATTTAAACTCAATTGATAAAAAATTGTCAACATGATGGGGGCAAGGGAATCATGATTGAAACGATTGTGATTTCTATTACCGATGGAGACGGATATCGATAAAGTCTGAAGGAGTTCAACAAGTTCAAATCTTCACGATCGATCATCGCCTGACCATTCGGCGCCGCTACGATCGATGCGGCCGGCGTGAGAAAAACGTAGCAGAAAGGCTTGTAACACAAAACGGATGACGTGACGTTTCATTTGTAGCTGGGAGGATGAGAGATGGCGCGCTCGCCGTTGGAAATCGCGCATGACAAATTATCAATAACTTTTCTGTGACTTTCAGCCGAGAAGAAGACCGATCGCGCATTCAACGACCTCGCATTTATCGGTTTACCTATAGGTACTCCGCGAATCAAAATATCGTCTTATCAAAATGGGTTACAGTAAAAAGTGACTAAACATTTTCACGAAATGACTTTATTATTGTAGTCATAAAATGAATAGAAAAATGATTAAAAAAGAGACCATTTTTTTATCAGGGAGCTGGTGGTGGATATAGCCTTCAGCTTTTCTTATATACCAGTAGAATTTGTTTCAAAGATTAATATAGTATTTGAGCATAATTTAGTCGATGAAGGAATTTTTGTTGTTCGGTTCTTTTGCTAACCTTTTTACTTCGGTCGACGCTAAAGAAGCAATCAAAATATATCACTTGGAATATTTATAATTGCCGCATGAAAACGAGGCTAATGATAAATTTTATAATTTACCGTTAGAAAGTGCGCTTAACTGTACCCTGCGTGAATGTACATTCGTTCGCATCTCACGGCCGCGCTAAGCAAAATAATTAAAAATTAAACGATTTAATTTATATTGGGTACGATCGAAGAATCAGTCAGAGTGCATACCTCTCCGTAAAAGTTTTATCTTTAAAATCTCGCCTCGGCTAAAAAAGCGAACGATTAAATAAATTTCATCTCCAAACACACTTACAAATTGTTTCTCCGGCCAAGTTGTATGTCAATTATAAGTGAAATTTATTAAATTAATTAAACTCGAGTTCGTTATCTCCGCGCAACATCCGATACGTTCGTCTACCGTTGCGAGCGCGCGCGCGCAATTGCGTCAGTGGCCCCGCGAATCTCGTAAACAAGGAGCGTCCCCCCCTCGGCCGATCCCGCGCGTACACTTTTTTAATTTTAACGCGGCGATAAATTTTCCGCGCGAGCCGAGAGGAGCAAAAAGAGGAAAAAGAGAAACCAAGTCCGCGCCGGAGAGTTTGCGCGTCGCTCAAGCTTCACCCTCCGATTGTCGAGCGAGTATCAAAAGGCGCGGAGCGGCTCCCCGCTGTCCGGGCAGGGAGGAATATCTTCGTCCCTCTCCGTCTCTCGGGGGCCTCTCCTCCGCGGCACGGGGTCCGAAATAATTTATAGGCCGTGCATCTGCATCGTAATTGATATTATCCAGCGGTGCTGCGAGCCGGTCGCCGCGGCGCTTTCGGCGAAAAAATAAAAGGAAGAAAGCGCCGCGCGGCCGAAGGTTTCCGGCGTCGAGTTTTCGTCCCTTGAAAATTACGCTCCCCGCGAATTAATTGGTTTCTTCTTCGGTTACCGGAGGAGAGTGAGAGAGGGGAGGAGAAAGAGAGGGGGAGAGAGGAGGACAAGGGAGATTCACGAGGAGCAGATTTTTCGGGGACTTAGGAGGAGGTTGGCTTATCTCGTGGGAGCGAGGCGCGTATTTTCGTGTATTTATAGGTCGGGGAGATATCTTATCGCGGCGTATCAAGTCGCATATTTCGAGATTAATTTGGATTGGTTGCGCGAATGAAGCGTGCATTTAGCTCCGCTAACAATTATATTAAAACAGAACAAAGTGGAAGAAATTCCTGGATAATGGCCTCGCACAATAACGAAAATTGTTCGGTCGATAAGAGCTGATAAGAAAAATGCATTGTAGCTTAAAAGCTAAAAACTTGGCCGCACCCAATTTGCAACATTGATAGAACGGCGTGTAATTTAAAGATTTCTTCCTCTTTTTCCTTAAATTAAAACGAACTTAAGAGGAGGAAAAAAGTCGACGAATTCAGACCTCCGCGTGTAATTATTTTTTTTTATTAAAAAAAAAGGAACTCGGCGAAGCGGCATAAAGTAACATTTTATCCGCACTTTTTCCTTTTCGGGTACGCGCGCATTTATCGAATGACACAGTCGAGAACGGGCTGCGTGTGCATCCTCTCAACGGGCGAAAAATTTCAAAAGCTCCTCGAATAATCGCGAGGAGGCAGGCCGGGGCCGAAGGAAGAAAAAGAAGGGCGCACCTCATAAACACAATTATCTGCAGAAATGCAAGCCGCGCGCGCGCCGCCGCGGCTCCTCGGCGTTACTTTATACGTCTCATGTAAATGAGTCTCGCATAAGGGCTCGTTCGCAGTTAATAAGAGCGAAGAAAATCGTATACATCCGTGCATAATCCGAAAGCAGGCACATTCGCCGGGCCGGAATCGATTTAACGGACGGTAGAATTATCGTGTCAATTATTAATCCCCGGGGCCCCGGGGAGGGAGGGGGGAGGGAGCGAAAGAGGCAGAAAGCGTTCGTTTCTACGGCGGACGACGATCAGCCACATATCTTGGATTTTACGCGTCTCGCGGTGGTCGGCGGGCAAAAGAGACAAGAAAGAGAGAGATACGCGAAGCGGATCCATGGCGAACAATATAATGGTCGCGGACGAGGCGAGAGAAGGCAGAGAGCGAGAGGGACACGGAGCTGAAAGAGCCCGTGGGATGTTCCTTCGTCTCTCTCTCTTCTGCTTCTTTTTTCATCTTTATTTTTCTCTCTATCGCTTTTTTCCCGCCCTTTTTTCGAGGGCAGCCGTACGCTCGCGTTTCTTCGCTTTTTCAGCGCGAAACTGCCGCTGCGGCTCACTCGGTGAAGACGAAAAAGAGCTGGAAAGAGAGACGAGGGATAAAACGAAAGAGGGAATAAGGGTGGGCTGGGGAGAGAGAAAGAGAGAGGCTCTTCCTCTCTATGGGCTGCAGTATAATTAAAATACAGCTAAGCCTCCAGCCGCGCAACCGTACGCTGCTGTGCTTCTCTCCGGTTTCATTCTTGCGCTTTTCCTTTTTTCTGCGACTCGCCTCCTTCCTTTTTCTTGCTCTCGTACCCTTTCTCTTGCCCGAGTCATTTTCGCTCTCTCCTTTTCTAATAATTAGTATCGAGGGGGGAAGAGAGAGAGAGCCTCGGAATTCACCACTTGATTGTACACTTTGCCTTAGAAATTTATTGTGCTAATCGTTGTGAGTTCCGTGCCACTCTTCGGATCGATTTTGTTTGCTTCATTTATTAAGTTTCTGATCAACATTTGTCATACGAAAAATATTTAAGAAAATATGCAGCAATAACATTGATTGCATTTTATAAAGAACAAGATGTTATCTACCCAAGTGAATATGATTATGCTTCATGAATACACATTTTTTAACTTAATTTAAAAAAATTAATCTAATCATTTTGACTAAACTTAAAAATAACCGGCGCTGAGTACTGGATATAAATAATAAAAAAAGGAATTTATACAAATAGTTGCGTACACTCTGGATATAGGATACGCGAGTTAATACTTGCAACTAGCGAGTTTCAAATGATTAATGCCCATGTAATGAGATCGTTATCGTTGCTGCGCTTTACGATACTCAACAGTTTATCGCTGAAGATGAAAAAAGGTGGCGATCATTTCTCATTTGGAACTCGAGGCTCTCGTATACCAAGATGAAATTTCAAAGTTTAATGTTTTTGATCCTATAAATGCGATTTCTCACGATAAAAACTGCCGTATAAATAAGTCGTAAAAACTAAGTGTAACGCGTGTACGAAATAATAGCTTCATTCGCGGCGCAAATGTTTTCCGCGGTATGTTCCTTTTTTTTTGCCGACGGTCACGCTTATTTTGACGTATCGCAAGCGACTAAAACTCTCTTGGCGTCCCTCCGACCCGCGCCCGCAGAGGACGATGCTTCATTACAGTCATATTCGCACCGACGGATTGCAAATTACTGCATGCGCGGTGGGGCGGCGCGGAGCAACGCGTTTTCGTTACGTCGTCGTCGGCAAATAATTAATATTCATTACGTATTAACGAACCCATCGTATAAATTACGGGGAGACAGCGGCAACTGCGAGGGAGAGAGGGAGAGAAGGAGAGAGAGCAAGAGGAAGACGGAGCCTCGACGGAGCAAGACTCGCGGGTTGGTAATGTGAGAAATGAGCGCACGATTCAGCTCGAGGTTCGTTCGGTTCCCGTGAGATGTAGCAGCCTGTACGTCCTAGGGTCTGCTTGTTTTACTTTTATTCTGCAAGCCCCCGCTTGTCGTTCAATTTAACGCAAATAAATTTGATTCTATCGTTAAAAAATTGTTTATTTAGCATTCTAAAATAAAAAATCTAAGTAAAAATCCATTTTTCATATTTCAAATGTATGGTTTGATAAGTTATCATTGAAGGAAAACAATGACCGAGACAATGACAATAAAGTAATTGTTTTTCAAAATATAACATAAAGTCGCGTGCAAAAATTTCGGGCCGCATAAGTATTAGCTGCTAATTTGAATATGCAAAATAAAATAATAGCGACAATATAACAATTTTATCATCGTATCAATTTACAGTCGATATAGTTTTTGACTCAGTTGAGTTAAAATTTTTGCAAGCGACTGCATTTACAACATTAATTCGAATTACCTTGAATCATTCACTTTCCTACATCATTTTGTTTTTTAAAACCATGTCAACCTTCCAGAAAACTTGATGATTTCAAATAAAAAATACGTATCCGTACTGTATAAGCACGCAGGACATACAATTTAATTATTATAGCCATCGAAACATCAATTAAAACTTATATTAATACATTTATGAAAAAAAAGCAATTCTTGCGATTAATTATCAGTCCCGGAAATTGCGATCGTTTTATCGCTCGCAATATCACTTCTGTTCGATTCAATCTAAAACTTTTATCATCTCATCTCGGCGAGTCAGTCGCTCACGGACTACCCGAGCCACCGTACACGGTAAATCGAGCATAATAAAACGTCTCGAGTAGTAGCCCCTCGCTCGGCATATGCCGCGCGTCTTCCCAGCGCCTTTTTCCCGCCAAGACGCGACTATTTCATTTTTGATGCCATAAAGAGCGGTTTTATCGCCGCGTTTAAGGGTTATTGTACAATAAAAGTGGCATTATTATCAGTTAGAGCCAGTCGCGGGGGGAGAGAGCGAGAGGGAAAGAGAGCGAGGGCAAAAGGAACGTCGGAGCTTGGTACGCGCGCGCGCGCGCGAAAAGGAGGCCGAGGTCGTGAGAAGCACGACTGCACGGACTTTATGACTCGTAAAAGCTCGAGACACCTCGCGGGAGCGCGCGCCTCTTTGAGAGCACGTGACAACGCGCATCCAAAGTCTCTCTACTCCTGAAGTCCTGACTCTCTTTACGTCCGCCCTTGCACTTTTCTCCTGCCTCCCGATGCAGTCATTTCTAATTCACTTTTTATTTCGGCGTAAAGAACAACTAAATAATAAAGTTTAGTTCACGCAAATGTTCCTTGCGGTAAGGCTGATGGCACTGGTACTATCACAAGAATATAGTTTTAAAAAGTCATTTTTACTTTTTTTTGTAGAATGCAAGGCAAGAATATGATGAACGGTTTATTATATTTTTAAATTTTTCATAAAGAAAAAAATATTAATAAATAAAATAATAAAAATCAATAGAATAAATGCATCAGCACAAAAAATAATCTGAAGTAAAAATTGCATCACGATTTATTAATTATGAAAAATTTTTATTACTTCAGATAATTATAAATTTAATGGTCAAAAAAGTACCTGTTGAAAAATTGTTTTATACTAAGTGCTGAAGACGTTTCCTCTGCCTAATGTTACACACATTACACTATTATAGCTTCATCAGAAGGACAAATAAAAGATTACAGAGTTTGATTTAACATAAATCTGTTACACATTTCAATTCTTATAAATAAAAGAATGAGATAAGTTAATTTTATTTTACAATATACCTGAAAATTACACCTACACTGTCACAATCTTGTACATCAGTCCATTTATTTTAAACTTGCAATCATTATGAAAAATAGAAAATTCGTCACTACGCCTAGTCTCTTACAATCGTAACTAAAGGAAGAATCCGGTTCACCCGAAGATCCCAGCCGAAAAAGCGGGCGCAAACAGAAGCGCGTCAGGTGAACCTTTCGCAAGCTGCATCGCGTGCGAGGCCAGACGTCAGCGAAAGTCGCCGCGGCGCGCTCTCATTGGCGCGAGGCTTGTTTAAGATTCGAATGCGCGATACCCGCGTGATAAGGCCTTAAGTACGCGGGCGCGTGCGCGCGAACAAACTTCCTTGCCGGATCGCGCCGGAAGTCCGTTGTAAATCTCGCCGGCCAGAAGGCGCGATAACGCGACGAGAGATTCCGCGCTCAAATATTTAGATTGGCCCGTGATTTTCTCACGGGGCCCCCCGGCTAACGAGATCCCAGCGTCTGCTCGGATAATCGCGCCCACGAAAATCCACCTTTTCCCGGGGTCACACTGCACTTCCGTGGATTTATGTCTCTACGATTCGGCGGCTTGCTTTTGTTATTTTTGAGATTTAAGTTTTAGTCGTGCGGTAAATAACGTGTGAAATGTAATTGCGGGATGAATTGAACAATACTTATAATTTCCGAGAATTATGCGGTTATTATATTTGTTTAATGATTGGGAAAACCAATGAATGATGAGACACAAGGAAAATGTGAAGCACAAAATGGTAAATCAAGGAAAACATGTAGTATGAAAAAAAAAGTTCATCATTTCCTTGAAAACGTTCTTTTGATCAAATAATAAAAATAATAAAGAGGATTCACTAGCTTTTTTTCTGATTACCGATAATTACAATTTTTCGTTTAATTTATTTAATTTTTTTAAATGTAAATAATTATTAATGCCGCGCGTCTTGATGTGCGTCTAGTCTAAGATTAATTGTTAATCACAAAATTTATTCTATCTTCTTAATCGGTACATAAAATTAAATTGTTCTAACTAAGCTTTTTTAAAAAATAAAACAATTTTTCCTTATATCTACGGTCTTCTCTACTATAATTATTACACTAATTTTCATATCTAAAACTAAAAGATCATTCGATACTCTCCTTTTTGGTAACATCTCCTGTTATTACTTGAAAAGCCGGGGAAAAATTGCATTTACACGGACGATAAATCTCGCGAAACTTTTCATTGCCGGCCGACAGTTAGACGCGTTCGCGCTACACGAGCATCGTGCAGCAGCCGTCAGTTGCATCTCGTCCCGGGGCCACCCTGGGCCGAACCAATCACGACAAAGCCGTTCCCGTGCCGGAAACCGGAAGCGAAGAAATCTCGTTCGGTGGAGCGCCTCTTTTCCTCGTTTTTTCGGCTCTCCCTCTCGCCGCTCCCCCCGCGCTCCCGTGTTTGTACGCTTAGGTATACCGACGTCGCTGGGGTAGGCGAGCGGACAGAGAGGCCAGGGTGAGAGAGAGAGGGAGAAGCGAGGGAGGATATTGAGAGCGAGTCGAGCGTCGCGCTGGACATAATTTCCGCCCGACGAGATCGGAATTGCTAATGACGTCACTACCGCCTTCGTATCATTCGCGTCGAGTCCTAGCGGTCGGGGCCATTCAGCGGCCCGATGAAAAAAATGCCTCGAGTGTCGCGCCTCTCCATCTCCTCGGCGGGAAATTTGTTTTAATTAAAATGTATCGCTCGCAATTTTCCCTCTCCATTTAGCGGGGTGTAAATTTTTCTTAAAGGCCGCGTAAAACACATTAAACGGCGATCCGTTTTAGACAAAAATTTATAATTTTATCTGCTTTCCCTCGTTGATTCGTTCGGCAAAACTTTAAGAGGAGGAAGTTATTTTGAAAAAATGGCGCGTTATCGAAGTGTGTGAAATATTATTTTTTAACGTACGAATAGTTTAGAGTATAGATAAGATATACTATTATTACTTTGAGTGATAGAGTATACTTAAAAAAAGGAAGTTATGTAAAAAAGAAGATAATTTTAAAGTGTACTGACACGAATAAACATTTATGTACTCGTCCACTTACGTAAGCGACCATTATTTTAAAAAAGAGAACGAAAAAAAAAACAGCTGATTTTTTCAACCCAGCGTTTAAGCAATTCTTAAAAAGAAATTTCTTTAAAAAAGAAAGAAAAGGAATAATTTGTTATTTTTTAAACAGATTTACGGTAAAACTTCACCGCCCACGTACGAAATCTGCGACAAATTCCCCGCGCCACTTTTCGGTCCTAAAACGCGCGAAATTCCTTTCTGAATTTCAATCGGAGCGACGGGCCGCTTCTCATCCCTTTGCCTTTCGATCGCGCAACCACACACGTATGCTCGCGCGCGCAACCGTGTAGCGGAGCCGGGTCGATGAGGTTTTTCATTAGCTTCGCTCTCCCCGTCCCGCTCGGAGGCGCTTCCTCGTCGGACGGCTCGCGGACATTTTTATTAAAATTACCGAGCGAAGGCCGGCCGGCGTGTATCAGCTGCCAAATACTTCCGGGCGTGTCATCGAATTCTCCGGCGGTGATTCGCGCGCCTCGCCCCGCGGTACAGATATACAGCGGGACTCTTTCGATCAATGCCTCTTTTTTTTTCGCCCGCGCGTCCAGCGACGCGGGGCTCTCGCGATTCCTGTCTGCTCGCGAGAATCGAATATCGCGAGGGAACCCGATGAAACGGATGCGACGCTGCTTTTTGTTTTCTTTCGGAAACGAGCTATCGAGCGCGAGTTTTTTTTTTTATCCGCAAAGTTTGAATTTTGCAAACTGTTTGTTCAACTTGTTGCGACGTTTTTAATTGTTTCTAAGGCGACGCACTTGGTTTGACTGCAAACGTAGCTAAAAGTTCCACGGGTCTGCGAGAACTTATTTTTTGTTTTTATGCGTAAACGAGATAATGTATGCGGATTTTTTTTATCTGTACAGTTTGAATTTAATAAATGCTTTGTTCAGTTTGCTACGACATTTTTAAGATCACTTTTAAGAAGATACTCTTGGACAATGCATAAAACGCGGAAAAAGTTTAGCCGGTTCTGCGGAATTATATTTCTTGTTTTCTTTCGAAAACCAGATTACGTCGGATTTTTTTTCATTCGCAGTTTTTGCGAATAGAATGTTCAATTTTCTACGACATTTTTAATCGCTTTCAAGACGATACTCTTGGGCAGCGCCTGAACGCGGAGAAAAGTTCAGGCGATCCTGCGGGCCAAAGAAAGGCTCCAACTCGTGGAGAACGAAAATACTTAAAAAACGATAAAAAAAGAAAGAGATAAAGAAAGTGCGCGCGAGAGCGCAAACATCCTAAATTTCGGAGTCGCGCCCGCTCGAAGAGAAAGCCCGGGTCTGCGCAGTTGCCGTCCTAATGGCCGAGGGGAGGGTTTGCACTCAGACGATGCGGTTTCGTGGCCGGTGGCTCGGTCCGTGCGGGACTTTTCAGAAGGGGAAGAGAGAGAGAGAGAGAGTAAGGAAGGGCGTCACGCCGAGTGAAGACGGACGTCGCGACGCTGCCATAA
Organism: Eurytoma adleriae; assembly: GCA_900480045.1. Lineage (NCBI taxonomy): Eukaryota > Metazoa > Arthropoda > Insecta > Hymenoptera > Eurytomidae > Eurytoma > Eurytoma adleriae. The sequence continues at coordinate 441,200 of UXGC01000003.1, read as the reverse complement.
ATCCCGAGCTTAGCCCGGGCCCCGGCGACGAAGAAGAGTCCGCGCGCTGCAGGCACCGCGGCGCGCGCGGTCTAGCAGCGCCCGGCTAACTTTCGCCGGCGACAAGTTTGATTACAACGAGCGAGAGCTCGCGGCTGCGCTTTGTCCGTCTCGGAACCTTGGGGTTCCTTTAAAGAGCGCGCAATGCACCGCAGGATGCGTCATCCAGGCGCGGACGATATTTTCAAGCTTTTAATGCGCGTTTTAAACGCGGAAGTCGGCGCTTGATAAAAATTAAAAGGTATAATAAACAAAAATAAAAAGTCATCGAATGAACGTTTAAGAAAGAGTCGAGCGTAAGAGATAGTAAATTACATGCTCTTTTCTTATAAAACTTCAAAAACGATATCTATATTATTTACAAGACTAAAATGTTCTTAATGCATTTATTTAAGAAATGCATCGAATAAATTGTTTTTGTTATAAAAAATACTTAAAAATTTCCATTAAATGTTATTTATACTTTTAAATTATTCAAAATTAGCTTCGGTGGTCTAAACTACCTCTCTTAAGTAGTAACAGCCCTGTTATCACAGACGAAACTCTAGCCTCAACTTAATACTTTTATCGCGCAGGTTTTGCGTAATAACCGAAAATCCTCCCCTCCCATTTTAAGCAGTTAAGCATCACGAATAATTAATCAATCTCAATATCCATGTAAAATTCAATCGATCGCCGCCGATCGGCTTAATCCCCGGCTGAGCTCGGGCCAGCTTTTCGTCTCCCCGCGCGCCTCCCGTACGTACACGTTCTTAGAGAAAATGAGCTTTCCTCCATTCCCCCGACCCCCGCTCGACGTTATCATCGGCGCTGGGCCGCGGGAGGGGAGGAGGGTTTAATGGGCCAAGAGATTCCCGCGTATTTCAGGCCCTTACCTTTCGCTCGCTCGCAAAGGTGGCCCTGGCCGAGCGCAGCGCCTTCTCCCGCGCGCTTATCCTAAGGTATATGCGTCGCCCCCCTCTCCCTCCCTCCCTCTCCGCCAAGTATCCGCGGACTTATGACGGAAACAATTTAGGGGCTTTAGCCGTGAGCCGAGCACACGTGCGCCAGTGCCGCCGCCGCCGCCGACCGACACCGAGGCGTCGAGTGCGAGAAAAGGTGGAGACGGGAGGAGGCGCGCGGGGGGTGAGGCAGACTAAGCCGCAATAAGTCGAGGGATGAGCGCGAGATGTGGCCGAATCGTAGCTCGCATACTGATACCGCGGCCCTCTCTCTCTCTCTCTTTCCTCGAGCTCGCTCTTTCTCCCGACCCGGCTTTTCTATAGCCCACTCTTTCTCCGGGACCATACCGACGCCATATTGGCGGGGCGAGGAGAGAGGAAACTGCGCGCCACGGATATATCGCCGCCGAAAAAATATTATTCGCCTTGATTTCGCGGGACGCTGCGATACTGCTTTCATTGAACGAAATCGCATTTACAGCGAGCGCAATAAAAGCGGTGGAAGGTATTTCTTTAGTTTCCCAATTTTTTTTTTAAAACATTCGGTTTTTCTGTAGCTGCTTAATGCGTTTTCGAATCCTCAATAAACTGCTTTATCTTTAATATAAGATCTCTTCTTAACAGATACATTTTATTCATATTAATTGAATAATTTTTCACTGCCCTTATTTGCATCATTTTATTTTACGTATTTTTTTAGTTGAAAATAAACAACCAATGCAGTAAACGTACGAATATAGCCGAAAGCTTGTATTCGCCGGAATTCATTAAAAAAAGTAAAGGAAGAGACGAAACAGGAGCAAATAGTAGCTCAAGCTGGAGGACTGATTACGTATTTACGAGGAGGCAAGGATAAGAGCGGAAGAGAAAATTTCGTTCGCCGGTTCCGCAGCGGCTCTACGCTCGTAGAGTTAGAGGCGGTAGCGTCACCGGCGCTCATGCGACTGTTTGAATTATGCATGGACACGGCTTGCCTACAACGTGTATTGTTTGCCGTATGTACACGCCGGGGAGAGCCTGATTTTCGAGATCTCTCGCTGTGTGCGGAACTCGCTGGAGATCCCACGTTTCTGGGAGCCGGCGCAAGGCTGCTCGCGAAAACGCGATGACGAAGGTTCCAGGCGAAACTGGGAATTCAAGAAATTTCATCTTGAATTTTCTCGTTTAAATTGCTAAGGCTCGTTCCTTTTATTTTTACTAAAATTAATTAGTACGGAAAATCAATGCAGAGCAGAAACTTGACGTTTAATCAAAGATAAGCTGTATAAAAGTGTCAAAAAGTAACTTAAGAAAGAGCGAACGCTTTGTGAAAAATAAAAATAGCGAGTGCAAAGGCTGAACAAAAGAAAGATGAGTGTATGGTACGAAGAAGCGGAAAATATGAGGTAACGAAAGAGACAAAAAGAAAAGAGGGTGAGAGAGAAAGAGAGCTTGCTGACTGCAGGGATACCACCCTAATTACCTCGGGGCTCGATAAAAAAGGAGCCGGCGAAAAAAAAACGAATTAAAGAAAAGAATGAGGTGGGCCTGGGGTGAGCTGCTCGTGACAGCTAGCTAATCGGGGTGTTTAAGAGTCTACACTGATCGTCGCTGCCTCGTTAAAACGAGGGCGGTTCTGCAGTGTGAGAGAGAGCGAGAGAGAAGGGCGAAGGGGGTCGCCTTATTTTTTCCTGGTGTGATAATGGGCTTGAAAGGATGAAGGAGGAAAAAGAGAGCGAAAAAGCATGTCAAACGGCTTGGACGCTTCATGATTTAACGTTCACTTTGCCCATCTCACCTGCGCTTCGATTGTTTATTTAACAATACTCGCGGGGCACGCGATGCGCGTATACTATCGCTTCAAAAGTGTATTTCTATAAGTTGCACCTTCTTAGCACTTAATTACCGTGACAGGCATCTTTGTTTACTTCAACGTATATTTCTTTTTTTTTATGGAACACTTTTATCACATTATCCCCATTAAAGTTCTTCAATTTTTATTCGCGCCGTGCACAGCGGCGCTGCTTATTTTTATCGCCGCGCCCACTATCGCGGGTAGCCGTCCGAGCGTCGCTTTTTATAAAATAAAAGCCTTTCCATTTCCGTTCCTTCATTATCTCTTATCCGTCTCCCGGTGGCACCTTCTCAAGATCGCACAGCGACGATCTCGATAATTTATTTATTTGGACGGCCGTCGCTCCGTGGAAGCGAGAAAAAAGTAATCAGGGCCGCGCTAATGGGCAGTAGCCATCGTCTCGCTTCCCCTCCCCCCATCGCGAAAAGCGGGAATGAAAAGTTTTTTCCGGCCCTTCCTCCCGCTTTTTTTTTTCTCCACCTTTCGCCACCCCCGACCCTTTGTGCTCCTTTTTCCAGCCGCCTTCTATAATTACGCTGCTCGTACAAGCGACCGCCTCTCGTTTCTGCGCGAAAAAAAAAATAAATAATGCAGATTAAATGTGTCCAGCGTCTGCAGAAGCCGGGAATAATTGCGCGGCTCAAATATTTACGCGATACGCTTATGGCGCTACAATAATGCGAGAGCTTTCAGATAGATACTGATAAACGGCCGCTTTTGAGTAAATAATAGGGATTATTGCACGGCGTTTGTTAATGATGCACTGCAATTTAAATTTTAATTATTCAGAGCGCGTTTGCCGATACTTTTTTACTACTGGCTAAGTGAATGATAGCTATGGGTAAATATCTATACAGTAATGTAACACCGATACACAAGAAGATCAATTTTAGTATCGATGAAAGAATATCTCGGAAATTGTATGCACTCAAGATTTTTCGAAGGAATATTAGCAATGTACTTTCTTGAAAAGGAGGCGTTTTAATTTTTTCACAAAGATTTGTCATTTTCAATGCGCGCAGAGTGTGTCTTTGTCGCGCTTTTATATTCCATTGTACTTTTCATTTCATCTTCTTTCGTACTCGAAATGGAGGGAGCCATCAGATTGCGTTTCAAGGAAATTGAAACATCCACCGCCTCGAGACAGAGCAAAACCATGATTTAGAGAACCATTTGAATTATGTGTTCTCCTGTATTAAAGTATTTCAAATGCAAAGCTATATCGTATTTTCCACATTCATTGCTACCTTTTATTAGCTTTAACTTTTAAATTCTTATATTAACACTTTTCATTTCGAATATTCTGGATGATATTATTAAACATCATTTATTATGTAATAATCGTAAAATAAGAATAAATAAAGTTTCATTAAGTTTTTTTATTCCACTTTTAAATAACTGGCTAAAATTACTAATATGCATTTCTTTTTAATGACTAAGGGCTGCTTTTTTAAAAAAATGGGTTAAAACTAGCTCCAATTTTAGACTTGTAATGAAATACTTTTTTCAATGGTTTCGAGCTTGTACCGAGTCTTGAATTCGTTTATGCAGTAGATTCAGTCATTAGCTTTTCATGTCTAATCCTTAAAACAAGCATTAACAATTTTTAATCCTACCGTTTTTACCAGGAAATTAGAATTAAAGACATAATTTTTTTCATACAAAGCATTTTATACTTATTTTATACGCAAAACACTGTAATCCAGCAAATTTTATAGAACGTATACTGCTTCTAGCATGTAGTTACATAAAATACTTTATTAAATTCAAATATTGAACCACACTACAATCGACATTTTCTAACTCTAGTGAATTACTATGGGCTCCCACCTCATTAACTTACTTATCCATTAGTACACTCGCATCTGCTGCAGCCACAGCGTAGCGCTGCAACTTGGCCAAATCAAATTTGTCCCCGGCATCCTCGCCCGCGCCGTGCGCGCTTTCATTATTAAAGCGAGCCGTGAAAAGCGAATCAAACGACGCGGGGGCACCCGCAAGCGTGATACGCGCGGCCGAGGAGGAGCGCGGAAGGCGAGGCGCGCAGGTAGCCGGGCTGATGTAGCATGCATTATGTATAATACATCACGTTATAGGTTCCCTCAGTGATTCCACCCTTGGCAGCCTTATCGCGTGTAGCCGAGGCACCAGGCCGGGCCTAGTAAAACATAAGCATCGGGAAACGATAAATAAGGGAAACGTGGTCCGCATGCCAGCCTCGCGAAACGCCCTCCACCCACCCCCGCGCATCTTCCCCCGCCCATTATCTTCGCTTTCTTTACATCTCGCGCTGATGTCCGCGTGCATCTTTCCGCGCGTGTCCCCGCTCCGGCTGGCATTTTAAGCGCCGCGATCGCTTAAAATTTATGCCCAGTTTTCGATCCTTTTGGAATCTGCCGCGACGCTACTGTGGCTTGCTAATTTCTCCTCGGAACGGGCGATCGCGCTATTCTCATCATGCGTGGCTACATTCCATTCTATCGTTTCTACTTTTTGTATTTAAATATCGATTTTGCATTTCTACGGAGGTATCGCGTATAATTTATACGTTTCGATGGTCGCTAGGTTCGATTCCTTATGTTATTTTATTTTTTTTGAAAGTATTGAGCATGAACTGGTATGCCATTCGTAATGAATTGCTGCGCGCACAGTGGTAACATGTTCTAAGAAAGGAAACAATCCATCTGTTTCGCAATCCGAACGACTCATACAACATCAAAAGATAGGTATAGTGTGGGTAGTATTTTGATGCTTGAAAATCTGACCGCAACAAATCTGAAGACAGCGATTGATTTAAATCGTTTGCTTCGCCCTATATTTGTCGCTATTCATCAAATATATCACTGAAATATTCGTTTTCACATAAATAACTCAAGTAGTGAATTGACGATAAACGAATTGCACTGTCTAAAATTAAAAAAGCTCGCGTAAATCATTCGCCACAATTAACACTGCATTTTTATGAAAAATAAAAAATAAAAAGTTTTTCTAAAGTTTAATAAAGCATATCAATCTCTACTGAAAAAAAGAGTAACAAAAAACTAATTGAAACTTTAAAATTTTTAAATTCAGCGAGCTTTCTGTTTTTTAAAAAAAAGCTTTGCAAATTTTTAATGATTTAAATATGGTACTTTATGAAAAGCCTTTATTTTGTGAAGAATTTGCCGAGAGGATTACGGGGATTTCAAGCGTAAGAGAAAATCTATGTAATCCTATCCCATCACTCAGAGTTTATAAAAACATAAATATAATTTGCAAAATGAGAGCTTATGAATTATCGTATGCAGCAGTCCTTATATACACCAAGGCATTGACTCTTTTAATGATCATCCTCGTTTAAACGTTCGAATATTTTACGACACTTCTTACGGCTAACTCACTGCCTCTCCAAATACAGAATTGCCGAGGCACGAAAAACAAGTCACCGAGTAACAAAACTTTTTTCCCAATAAATAAAACAACTTCTCGAAAATCTAGTCCGCGTATTTGCTCGCGACGGATCGCCCACGCGGCAATAAAGCAAGCAAGAAATAAAACTTGCGGAACTCATCGTAATAACACGAGCGGAGCGCGAGGGGGTACGCAGTGAGAGATAGTCCCGGGGCGTGAAAAGTAACGCGACGAAACATTCATCATGTTATCGGGGCGCGAGCGAGGGCAGCGCGCGGCCCGCGCGTGTTGATACACAATTATGCGCGGCGGCGTCCTCTCTCTCTCTCTCTTTCTCCCTCTCGCTCGCTTCGTCGGGACGTGACGCGGTAGCTCTCCTGGCTTTCCATGCCGGCCCGAGGAGGCACCACGTGCCAGCCTCGCGTGATCCATGGCTCCTCCGAGAGAGGCAAGAGTTAGGGAAATAGCTTCGGATAACTTGTTTGCTCTAGCCCTCGCTCCTCGCTCCTCTCTCTCGTCGTTCTGCGTCGCGAATACGAAATTGCCGCCGAAATTGTAAAGGGGACGTGGATAGGGCAGATGTACTCCGGATATCTCGCCACGGCTACGTCCGACGGAGGAGGCGAGCTGCGCGCGAAAAACTGGTTAGTGGATAATTCGCTTTTTCTCTTCTGCAAAGATTATGCGCTGCAGATTTTGGCAGACCTTCTTCGATTAAATTTAATGTATTTCTTAATTATTAGTTGTGATAAACAAATGCAATTAAGACTACCTAAACATTTATTAAGTGTTTTTTTCCATGTTTTCACTAACACAAATTTAGAATAGTGAAAAATGAAATTTAGGTTTATTTTCTGATTATTGTTTTAAAAAAGTAATAGTATACTACTGAAATATTTGTTGCTGCATTGATATTACATAAAGTTTATATTTTAAGAGGTAAATCCCGTTTAATAAATAAAGTGAAATAAAATTGACACTGCAAGAATATTTACCATTTCTTTAGCGATGAAACTTGCATAAAATCATTAAAAATAGCTGGAAAGTAATCGCTTTTCTTAAATAAAAAAAGAAGCTCTCCAAAAATCATTATTTTTAAATTGCACAATTACTTTGTATGCGAATATTGGGTTTTATTCCGCGTGCAATAAACTGAAGAGCTTTGGAATACTTTTCTTTCTTGTATATTACTAAGAATAAAGCAATAGGAGTATTTAAGATTTCTTTGCAATTTGATTTTAATCTAGTCACTAGGCACTAGTATATAGTGTTTTTCTTCTATGTACTATTTTAAATTTTATTACGATATTAATTTTGTAATCGCCCAAGGGATTAGCTCGTCGAAATAAAATACCTAAATAAATTTATCATAAATTATGAAACGCAAAGAAGTGCCTCTACGCAAAAGCGAACAATTTATTTCCCACAATTTTTGCATATTTGCGGAAGACGTTTCAAGACCGAAAGCCTCCCGGCGACCCCCTTCGAAAAGCCCAGAAAGGCAAGGCAAGATCGAAAAGCAAGGGAATGTTTATGCCTCCGCGGAGGGAGTTTAACCGTCCGAATAACATCAATTACTTTATTATTCGTCTTGTTTGCCGAGTGCCCGGGCATATATCCCCCGGTCCGTCCTCGTCTCCGCGCGCGCGCGCGCGGCTCCTTTCTCCCGCGCCGCCGCGCATTGTGCTCGGCCGGCCGCGAACGCGCACACGTCCCTTCGATATCGGCTTGCCCGGCGCGACTTCTCGAGGCTCGAGTTAAATCTCCGCTCCGCGCGCAGATGCAATAAATTCGTCAGAGCGCGGGCGTGCGCGACGGCAGGCGGCTACCGCGCGCGCGCGCCCATACCCCGCGGGATGAGGAGGGACGGCGCGCGCACCCGTGGAAACGAGAATGCGTCGATGAATGCAGAATGGATGGGGATCGCGACGACGCGCCGCTGAAAAGAAGGGAGCCCCGTGAGGCAAAGTTGCGTATGTAAATCGCCCGAGACGTTCGCAGGAATATTTGCATGGCCGCGGCGACGTCCCACGGTCCTTCTCTCTCGCTCTCTCACTCTTTCTCCGGTTCTGCCCCCCGCGCGTCCCCCGATCGCGCGCGCGCGCCCGCTTGAGAGACGAGATCGAAGTCGAGGACGTGCATTATACGCGCGCGGAGAGAGGAGCCGAAGGTGAGATGGGGGGGAGAGGCCTCCTTGAGAAAAACAATGTGCGTGTTTGTTCTGAATGCGACGGCGTTTTTCTTATGCGTGCGCTGATGCTGGGAGGGGGGCCTTCGGAAATTGTTAGCATAATGAATTGACTAAGTTATGTCGGGCCGACGCGCGCGGGATTGTATGCCGCGGGAAAACGCGATCGTCGATTTTTGTATATCGCGAGTCGCGACTGTATCGAGCTTCGGTTATTTATTTGATCGATTTTGCCCGGTGACAATGCAGTCCGATGAATCAAAATGTTTGATAAAACGTAATAAAATTTCCATTAATTTTGTGACGCTTCTATTCTCGCGGAGAATGCTTTCTGTGTCTAAAAATTATTTTTCATGCTTGCACCATTTCCGTTCTATCAGAAGGATATAATAATTATGGTGTCTTTTTTGTCTTTTCAAAATTGAAAAAGAAGAAATTAATAATAAACTACTTGAAATTTATTATGTTTTCATGTCCTAGAAAGCAGTGTAAAGACTTCTTCGGAAGAAAAGCGAATATTCTCTAAAGATCGAGCGATCAACTACTAGACAAAGAAAAATTTGTTGTTAAACAAAATACGAGAAACTTTCTTTTTGAAAATTAAAAAAGTATCCCACTGTCTGCATAATTTCAAAAGTAAAGCCCAATAACATTTCCGTTCTATCCGATTACCAATCTTACCTATTATTGCCAACACTTTTAAGGAAAATTTCGTATCAGAAATATAAAAAATATTCACTTAAATGCGGCTTTAATTAAAAAATAAATAAATGCACCGCCTATTTTACTTAACAAACCAACAAGACGCATAGAAATGAAGAACTCGAGGACCACGGGAAAATATAGAAAAGCGGGAGCGACAACAAAAGCCAGCGCGAAGCTCGTGCCCGGGCAAGTAGAAAAATGCAGATACGACGAGACGTGAAAACATTTTCTTTACTTATAAAACAAACGGCGCGTGCGCTCGGGCTCTTTCGCCCGGGAGAAAAAATGCACCGTCGCTCCTTGCAAATTCATGCGAAGAATACGCGAGCAACGGCCGAAAAAAAAAGCGAGAGGCATCTCGCGCACGGAATCAAGCGCGCGCGGCACGCACACCCACGTAGAATAAGAAAAGAAGCGGGCGGCCGCGCGCGAAAAGGCGAGGAGGGCGCGAGGGACGGGCGCGTAAGGGATGAGGCCGCCGGGGGAGGGAAAGAGGCGCGCGCGGTGACACTCTCATTTTGGGGAGAATTTACGGCGCGGCCCCGGGTCTCGCGTGCCTCGCATAGTCAGACCCGGTCCCCGCGCCGTCGCACACGTATAGGCGCGCGCTCGCAGGAGGGGGGGTGAGGCCGGGCCGCCTCTCCGACATAGTTAAGTGCACGACTGGATCTCCACCTATCTGACTGCTCTCGCGGCTGCCGGCGCTTTCTCAAATTCATAGGCTTCGAGGAGGATTCTGCACGCTCGGGCGTCGCCGCCTGCCCCGCGCGCCCCGGCGATCGCATTTGCGGCGGGCTATACGTAGGAGATACGCCCGCTTCCGCGGCGGGCTTTCGGTTATTGCGCCGAGCCCGGGCCTCGTTACTTTTCGCGGGAATGCAGCCGAAAAGGAACGGAGGAATTCGTTTGCGCTTTGTGGCGGACTGTATTTACTCTGGGTGCCGACGAATTCGTGGATTTAATCTATAATATTTTTCAAATGACGCTGCAGTTCTAATTATATTTCTTACTTCTAGAATAGTAAATCTGGCCGCATCTAATGAAGAAGAGTACATTTTTATGGCACTATAAAAAAAGTATATATACTCTTCAAGAACCTGATAAACTTAGGTATCGTCGGTAGGATACTCCAAGTTGATCAAGTTTTGGAAGAGTTTACTTTGCTCTAGTGCTTCAAAAATGACAAATGAAAATAGACCTTTCTTGAAATATCCTTTTCTTCATTAGAGGCAACGTTATTAATTGCTTCAAAATATTTACTTTATTAAAATTCAAATCTAAATAAATGTTAGACATGTGAGGTTGCAATAGCTATTATCGCAAATAATAACTGCACGTCGCGATACTTTCGTAATTGAAAATTGTAATACAAGACAAGCGTAAAGCGAAGCCGCAAGCGTTGCTTTCACGCATTTTGCGAGAAAAAAAAACTGACGCAAGAACTGGCAAGTGATTTCTCGAAGGTGCCGAGGGCCCGTATGCGGCGGCTCAAAATGCCAAAGGCCCTTCGCTTCATTAAAAGCCGGCCCTTGATGCTCTTTTCACAGTGGATTTTGATTACACGGCGTATTATGCGTAGAAAACAATTATCGAATGAAGTCGCCGCGGCATGAAGCAGTCGGCGCACGCCCCCGCATGACCTCCGTAATGGCGCAAGTGTACGGCACCGTGACGTCGAAATCCATTACGCCTCGCGGCATAATGATTGCGTGCCAGGAGGCATTGTGGTGCTGTGTTTTCTCTCGCTGTGCAGCGGCGGAGCGACGAGTCGGTGGCCGTAGGGTGTCGGCGCGAGGGTAGCGCGAGCTGGTACCGAGAATCGAAGTTTGCTTTCTCCGAGATTGTAACGCCACGTGACGATACTTCGAATTTTTTGGTCCGATGTTTTTTTTAGTCTTATGCGGCTACGTTTTTCTCTTCGTGCCGCGTGGCTATACTTCGGATTTTTTGGGTTGTTTCCGGTATTTTTACTTGGCTTTGTCTTTCCTTCGTGCTTCGACATCGTAAGGAGCCTTTTTCAAGTGTTGTTTGTACTTTGCAGTTAGGAGAGAAGAGGGAGAGAGATGTATATCAGTATAGTATATTACTTATTTGTACAAGGATAAACTTAATTCGGTACTAATCAATAATTTTAATATTTAACTCTTATAAATCGACCGGAGTGAAATTTCACTCTTATTCTTCAGTTAATTTGCTGAAAGAGTCAAATAATCACTCTGTACAGATAGCGTTTTAATTGCACTTTTAGTTCGTGTGAAAATCGCTCTTTTTCAGAGTGACTTCATTAACAGACTAGTTCTATCTTTCACTCTGATTTTTAATAAAAAAGTCACTTTACCTAACTCCAATCGAGGGAGTTAATACAGTGTAACCTACTTACCAATCATTGATTATTTAAATATCAAATCGAATAAATATATAAAATGCAATATTCTACTTAACTCCGCAGTAACCACGGAACAACGAGTTATAATACCCTTCGAGATCCTAAAAGCCATTCCAAGAATTTTCCCAAGCTAAATTGGCGGATGCGGTCGGGTCGAAACTTATCAGTAGCTCGGGCTGGCCGAGGAGTTGCGGGGGTGTCTTCTCCAGTGCCAGCAACTCCTCTCCTTCCGGCGCGCGCGCGCACTCGCTGTCCGACGGGGTCCCTCGCTTCTCTCCGCGCGGCCGAAAGAGCTCAGGTGTTGCGGCGCGCGGTCGTACGCACAGCAGCCGGACCACTTTGCCTCTCGCTAAATCTCGGGCGAAAGCGCGCCTACGGCTGGCGCGCGCGTACGCCCGTCTGCCACGGCGCGAGGGAGGAGGAGGGGGGCGGGGGCGGCCGCCGTCGACTATTATATGCACACTGCCGTTGCTGCGGAATTTGATGAGGCTTCCGGGCTGACGGGCGCGGATCGCAAGTTTGCGCAAAGTTTTACTCCTGCCTCCTCGGGAACGCGGAGCGAAAAGAACGGGAGCCGGGGGACGGGGGTGGAGGGCGGAAAGCGCCGAGGCGAAGTCTACGCTTGCCGGGGAATGAGGTGCTCGGGGAAAATAGAAAATGAAAAATGAAAATGAATTGGCCGCGCGCGCGCCGCGAGGATTAAGCCCCGGCCCCGGAATTTTCCAGGTGAGCTTGCGGCTGCGATTATTAAAAGTACGGCAATTTTCCCGTTATGGATCGACGCGAGTTTTTATACGAAAATTGCGTTAAATATTTTTCGGGGAAATCTGTAATGCGCTTGCGTGACTTGCGCGGGAAATTTTGTTGCGCCCGAAATAAATTAACGGGTTGAGCAAATTGAGCGCGGGCAGATTAGCGTTATACTTATATACATAAATGTATTTTTAATCGCGAAAGTAAGAGGGGCGAATTTGCATTTCGCTGAGTCAGAAGTGCGAATATGAAAATGATGATTTCGGAATATTATATTTACTTGGGAAACAACATCTAAGTGCCGGGAACTTGGTTTTCCTGACTTTACAGTTTCGCGTACTCAAGGCTCAGCGAAAGGGGTACGAAAACGCAATTAAATATTAAGTAATTAAAACCGGCCCTCTTGACAGGGGTTGTTGGGGGTAAGACTTGGCGCTGGAGTCTTATAATACAGCAGATAGCTGATTAAATTTTGCGACTCCCTGCGCAGTTATTAAATTTTTCCACCTTGATTTATTTAGCATAGCTGAGAGCTGGGTACTGCTAAACGCCGCTACTTGCGAACTGTTGAAAGTCAACATTGTTGGGCAATCAAGGGAATTTAAAATATTTCAAAGTAAATTTATATTGCAAATGTCGTAATGTGAATATCACAATAAAACAGCTGATGTACATTCGTTCACTATAAGGAATATGAACTTATATTCAGCTATTAACACTACCTCTAGTTACCGTAATGTAAAAAACGATTATTCGTTATTTTATTTTAACTAATAACCAGAGCAACATTTACCATTCCAAGAGATAACAGTACATCAACGACCCATTCCGTGCAATTGCAAACCAGTTCTACAAACGTGGCTTGGCAATCGTTTTGTAATTAATATAAAATCAATTTACAATTTTATAAAAATCATGATTATATTAAATGAAAAATAACTACTTTAAGCGAATGCAAGTACTTAATTTATTTAATAATCAGCTGAAATCAATTTACCATGTTAAGACTTGGGTGCAGATTAAAGACCAAGCAGACTGCATGAACTATAATCGTTAAAAAAATCAATATTACTTTATAATGGATAACCAACCAACTGTATTACTCTTAATAAAATATCATTAAAATTAAAATGGTTCACGATTATTCTGGGGTTAACTCAGTTCATACCTCGTTCTTTTTATTTTTCCGGATTGTTACAACTGAAATTTTAATTTACGAATTCGCAAATTATCACTCAATTTCAAACAATCTTATCCGAACTATTTACCTCGCTCAAATAAATTCCCCGATCACATAACGAACCCGATCCCCCGGCATTCCTCTTTCCCGGTAAAAATCCGCATCAGCCAAGGTAAAAAAAGAAACGCAAGAAGGCGAAAAGCAAGAAAGAGCGGGAGAGAAAGCGCGGAGGCCCTGGGACAGGCGCGTGACGCACGCCAGCGGCGCGAGTCGGGCGGCTTTCGCCACTCGGAAGCTCGTCAGGCTCGTCGACCGGGGCGGAAAGAAGATATCTTCATCCGTATCAATTACTCAGCGATTAGATGGACGGAGATACGCGGCGCTCGCGGTGACGCGAGGAGCGAGCGCGCGCCACCGCGCGACAGTCGGCAATCGACGAGGAGAGCCGTATCCCCGGCTCCCTCCGCTCGCCAAGGTGGAGACAGAAGAAGAAAGGGGTGAGCGAGAGGGGGAGGCTCCCGAGTGATTGACGGCGACTCCTTCCTCGCAGCCTGATTCTTGAGTGAACGCTGTCACTCGGCAGATAAGACCCGCGCCCACTCCTCCCTCTCTCTCTCCTTCCTTCTCTCTATTTCTCTCGCTCTCTCTTTCTCGCAAGCGAATATCTTAATGAGAGGCTCGCGACGCTTCTCCCCCGCGCGCGGCTGCGGAACCTCGCGAGGCGCGGCCCATGAAAGCTGCCTCGTCGGTGGGCTTTCCTTTTCGCGGGATGTGCCAATTAGATGGAATAATGGAGCGAGCTCTCGGTGCAACGTTTCTTCTTCACTCTCTTCCTTTTCTCCCTCGACTTTTATTTTTACTCCTCGGTGGATAAAATGAAGACCCTCCGGCGTTTCTTTAATTATCGATTTCTCTTTTCTTCCGCGGTATCGGGTGCACCAAGTTTCATCGTCGAGAAAACTCGACTCACTCCGCTCAAAAGTCCCCGCGAAGCGGTGCGCCGAAACATTTTAAGGTTTAAACTATTGAAAAAAGTAAGTCAACACATCGAAAAGATGCCGAGAATTTTAAAGAAGAAAGGTAATCGCGATAATTAAAAATTTCGTATTACCGAAAAAGTCCTGCCCAGTTGACGAGCGGCGAAGTAAAAAGGCTAAGGACCGAGGAGGCAAAAAGAGGCATCGGGCGTTTAATTAAATCTCGTAAAAAAGAAGTCACGAGGCGGGCGCGCGCGCGTATACCCCGAGCGAATCCGCCTACGGATCGAGCAAATCATTAAAATCGGAGAGGCAGCGCCGCGCGCGCGTACACGTAGAGCGCGCGTGCTAAAGCGGGGGGATTGTCCTTCAATAATGTCACCTACGGGCAAAAAGGTTCCGCCGCCACAAGAAGCGCGGTACCCCGCCTCGGTGCGCTTACACGGACAGCGGCGGGAATAAGAAAGGAGAAAAGGAGGGTATATATACGAGGCGAAAAGGAGGCCTTTAAGGAGACGCGGGACATGTAAGACGCACCGTAATCTTGTCGATCAAACAATTAACAATGCTGCTCGCTCCTGCGGCGAAGAGACGGAGGGAGGGAGACGGAGAGAGGGGGAGTAGGGGGGAGGACGGGAGGCGAGATCGCGTCGTTGTCCTCGAGGAGGTAGGGGCGGTCGCGGCGGCAGGGGGGAAAAAAAAGGAGAGCGCGTCGGAGGATGAAACGCGGAGCGCCGCGCGTAGGCGAGCGCGCAAGCGCTGAGTCAATGGAGGAAGAGGGAGGTCCGACCGGAGGATGTCTCCTTCTCACAGTGTCACTCGTTAATTATCCGTTAATTAGCCCGTTCTTAATCGGCCCTCGAGGATCAAGATGACGGCGGAGGAGTCGCCGCGAAGCACCGCTGCCGAAAGAGGATGCACAGCTGCTTGGTGCGCCTTGATTTCGCGTACGAATTTCGCCGACTTTGTGCCTTTCTTTTGTTGTCTGATCGCAACGAGTCGATGCTGTATAGACTTTTTAACGAGATCGCGATATTTTCTTCAGAATGTAAATTTTGATTGCACGTGCATATATTAGAACTGCGAGTTCTTATAATATATAAAAATAAAACAGATGCGAAATTTAAAAAAAGTAGCATATTATACGATTACGAAATTGCAAACTGATTAAAAAGTAATTGCAAAGTCAACCATTCAAAGTGACCCGTGATTACGCCGAATGAGTAACCCTTCCGTCGAATTCGTTCACAAAGACCAATCAATCAAAATCGCAATATCGACCTTGTCCAACAATGCGACATCGGAATGTCCAACAATGGGCCTTACAAGGTCCCGCGAAAAGCTGCTGAATCGTCGGCAGTGAGGCCGCGACGATAACTCGAGCCGATAAGGCGCACGCGGCACGACAGATTCGACAGCCGAGCACATCTCCGATTTCCATACTGCAGCGGGGCCCGTCCCTCGCGGAGCGGCTCGCAATCACTCGCGCGTCCTTTACCCGCGAGTGTATCGCGGCCGACTATCATCGCGCTCGCGGCATTTTCCCTGCGCCGTCCGGCCGCGGGTAAAGAGTGAAAGACGTCGCGACGGGGGAGGAAAGCGCCGCCGCGCCGGCGATGCTCGAGATAAGTCGTGCCGCGCGTCGGTAGCGCTTTAAAGCGGGAGAGAGAGAGAGGAGGCTCTCCTAGGTGCTCGCGCGGAGGCTGATATATTTATAAGAAGGGGATGGATTTGCATAGGACGTGCACGGGAGCCTCGCGGTAGCGCGCAGATCGCCGATAGGGAAGGGAGGCGGCGCGTCTCGGCTGATTCAAAGAAGGGCTTTGTGCCATTATACGGCCGCGCCGCGGTGTCCCTTTTCTTCCCCCGCCGTTCTCCCGCTCTCCGTCTCGCTCCCTCTTTCCCTCAGCTTGCTACTCCTTTTTCGTGGAAATAAAAAGTTCGCCAGGCGCCCTTCGGCCGGTTCTCGATTCCCATCTATCGGCGCGGCCGCCGCCGCCGCTGCGCTTGACAAGGAGCGGTAGCCCTGGGGAGAAGACGCTTCGCCTGATTGGCGTTGACTTATGAAGCGATCGCCTCGCGTTAAGGAGAGGAGAGCCGGCGAGTCGAGCTCCGCGCGATGACTGACGGCCGGCTGACGAATTTGCCGCGGAGTCTTGTCGGTACAAATTTTTAGTCGTCGCATTTCAAAGTGACTCAAAAAACTTCCG
Source organism: Eurytoma adleriae (assembly GCA_900480045.1). Lineage (NCBI taxonomy): Eukaryota > Metazoa > Arthropoda > Insecta > Hymenoptera > Eurytomidae > Eurytoma > Eurytoma adleriae. Next base: position 424,597 of record UXGC01000003.1, on the reverse strand, counting down.
CGCAAAGACGAGCTCGGCTGCGAATAAATTCCAAATTTATTTATATCGCGATTATCGATATCGCGATGTTCTAAAATCAAATCGTATCCGGTACACGAAGATGTTCCTTTGTTAGAGACAGATAAAGAAGATAATAAATCGCGGGACCACCCGGGTGCGTTTTTTTGTCGTCAGGTGCGAATTCACGGCCGACTCGCTCGCCGCGGCCGATTCAATGAATGCAGGCGCCAATCAGGCATTTCGAGAGTCCGATCGACGACTACAATGAGACATGAATCGACGGCTTATCTGCCGGCAACAATCTATCTCCCCGATATCGAAGCGACGGGGACAGCTACTTAAGAAGGCGTGTCGCGACGTTTATACGCGCGGCTGCAAAACGATTTACCGGGCGACGCGCCGAGCCAGGAGTGATGCGCATGCTTATGAGACGCGTGGGAGAATTCGAGCTTGTAAATAATACGCTTCGCTTGTTTATTCTGGGATGCTCGAATGTGGTCTCCGCATTATTGTTATTAAAAGCGATTTTCAATTAAAAAACAAAAATTGCATTTCTATCTGCGAGATTAATATATGTACATAATAATGCTCTAAATTATTAATGTTTATTTTTGAAAAATTGATGTACGTATGAATAATCTGTAGTTTACTGTGTGAAGAAAAACGCTCGTAAAGTATTAATGTTTATTATTATATAATTAATTGAGTAGTATGGTCTAAAAATAAGTTGACTAATAATAAATAATTTAAAATGTCTTTTAACGTTGTACGAAGACAATGGTCCTGCTTGAATTTAAAGAAAATTTCGCAAAGGTCGAAGGTGACTGTCGTAGAATTGCTGAGTCAATGTATGCAGATTCCTTTACGCTGGGCGAACAGAGACGTCTTCATATTGGTGTCAATCTCAATAAAAAAAATTCACGGTCAAGAGACATTGTCGTCAAGAATGAAAAACAAGCAATCGTAAAAATAAATTGTGATTTCCACGATGTGTCATTTATCAATTTTATGAACTAAAAAATTATTGAATGAAATTCATGAAAAATAGAGCACTTCGCATTGAAAATGAAATTAACTTTATTACCGCCATCATCCGGTAAAAGTATCGCATTGACGTTAATTAGCCCGCATATTTGTATCTTTATCATCGCACTTGAAGTACATAAAGTGCGGAAAAAAGGAGCTAACCTGGCTAAAATACAACGATAAAAGTAATTTTATGTTATTACCAATCGACACACTTTTACCGATTGTTTATTGTACGGACGTAGGCGGGCCACTCTCACAGTGTGCAAGGAACGACCGAGTTACAGTTGCCGAACGACGGCTGATCTACCGGCCATTAGCTGCGGGTAAACAGAGCGATAATTTACCCAGAAGGGAGTCGCTCTTCCACTACTCCTGTACCAATTCTTTATGTATCTTTCTCCTTTTTTCGAACATTTCTTTGCTTCCAAGAAATTTTCTTATTTGCCGTACAGATCTGGCTGATCCAAAGAACTGACGTAACTAACTGCTGACGTTCTATCAAGATTAAAATTAAATCCGAAAAACAGAGAAAGAAGTTTCTACTAGTGCAACGCACACAGTGCATTAAACCAGGATTGCTGTTGTGTTTACAATGCGTACCTTTCAGAGTACAATTAAAATTATTGAAAATGCTGCGCTTGTACAGTGTGTAATTACTGCTAAGCCGACTAAGCTCGCGGCGGCGACTCCAATTCATACTTATTTTCCCGGATGCAACTAATCCATTTAATATTTTTCATTACACAAATTGATAATATTAGAAGCGATGGCAGGCGGGTGGGGCGCGGACGCCAGAAGAGGGCCGAATTGTTGGGTGCGATAATCAAAACTTATGGCAGCACACGTGTCGCGAATTTCCTGCTGGGAGGGGGACGAGAAAAGTCCAAGCTGAGGATTCGGTGTACGTGTTAGCGTAAATCCCCTGGTGGCCCAATCAATGCGTACTCAAGGATGCAAGACACGGCAATAAGGTGCCGTAATAATCCAATTTACGAGCTTATGCTTTTTTCTACTAGGCCGTGGTAATATTGGCCACATTTGTAATTTACGGTAACAAATTCCGGGATTTATTTAATTAGATTTTTTCCTATAAATTACTTGTTCTCGCAGTCTATTATGACAAGGATTTTGTTATTGCGTGTACAGAAAAAAACGCTCTATCAAAAAGTACAATAGTTTCAGTTTCTTGTAAAATTTATCAAAAACTGTTGTAAAGTTGCTTATATTTCTAGTAATTTTCACAAGAATTTATCGTAATTTTCAACACACCTTCTTTCAACAAGATTATTTAAGTCACTTAGCCTTCAATTACTATCAGAACTGTTATCTCTGCGCATCTGGTACAAGCTTATCATTAAAACCCCTTAAAAACAAATTTTTTTATTTACCAGTATAATTAATTGCCTTTAAAATAACCCTCGCGTCATGCTGCCGTAATTTCCCACGCGTCATTCAAGAAAAATGAGAAAAGCCGAGGATCTAATGACTGTTATCGCGATAGTAGCCGAGTCAGCGCTGGAGCCTCCCGTTGCGGAATACAAAGTAGCGGCCGCGCGCGCGCGCGCGGATCAAAATAGACGGGACGGCGTCGGTGCGCATCCGCGTGTAAATCATTGTCGATTCCCGACGCAGCGCCCGCGACAATTAGCCGCTCCCGCTGCGCGCGCGCGCGCGCGGCACACCCGGGGCGGCTGCCAGGCGCTTTCCGCGAATGGAAAGACGAGGTCTGCATGCCCGGTTGGCAGCAAGGTCGAGCCCCTGCTCTTGGCGGCGGTGTCACGAGTCCTAGGCTCCCGTCCCGCGGGCTAACGTAACGTCCGCTGTCTGTGCCGTTTCCGCTCGGCCGTATGCGCGCGAGCCGCGACGATCGACGCCCGGCGGGTGTCGATGATTATTCGACGCGGTGCTCGAGTTAGCGAGTGTGACTTTATTGCTGATTGCTCGCTGGGGGTTTGTTTTTCAATACGCAGTTTTGATAAATATCATAAGAAGGCTTATCAGGATTTTACTAATAAGCGGTTGAAAAGAAAAAAGTGAAATTTCATTGTAAAGTTTTTAATTTATTAGAAATTGCACCGTCTAAAGTAGATTTGCAGAGAAGAATGCCTAAACATACTATGATTAGTGAAACTTCCCACCATTTAATTATTACTATTGATTAATTTTTCACTATAAAAAGTAGAATCAGAATTTTTATATTAAATTACATATATTAGACATAATCAGTTCAATCTTCATTAAAAGTAAGTTTCACAAATTTATAATGGAAACGTTGTAATCCAAAATAATTAAAATTAAATCTACATAATACTGGTTTTAAAATATAATGAAGCTACTGTTTTTTGTCGCAACTACAATATAAACCACATTGAAAAGCTCATAACTTGGATTAAATGCAGATAATTTGTGATTGAAACATAAACGTCGCAACCAAAAAGCCGATTTAAGAAATAAACACATTATTTTAGTTTCTCATCAATAATAAAATCAGATCGTTTAAATTTAAAAATATATGAATATAATTGCCCTCGAGCACGCTTAATTTAAATAATATTCAAGATAAAAGCGCGAGCGAAGCAAGTTTAAAAAGCTAAGAGATTCTCTTGATTCAGAAAGCTCGCATATCCAATTACCCGAAACCTCGGCAAGCTATATTTTTATTTTTCCTTTAATTTCTCATCCCTCTCTCTTCTCTCATCTCTCCCGCGGCAGGATACTCGCTGCTTCTTTTTCAGCCTCCCTCCTCTCTCTCTCTTTCTCTCTTTTAAAACGAATTTCTCTTCGTCGGTCTCTTTGCCTCCTCTCCACCTCCTCCTCCTCGCTCGCACACTCGCGCGCCGCACACCAGCGGAGCTCGCATACCGTCGTCCACTCTAATTTGAATGTAACAACGTTCCGTTCGGCCGCAACTCGATAGCATCTCCGACTCCGGAGCCCGACAGAGAGAGAATCAGAGATAGAAAATGCGTCCCCCGCCACCCTCCCCTCGCGCCGGGAGATACTCGCTCCGCGGAGAAGAGAAAGCGCGAGAGAGAGGGAAACGCACGCCGCGGGACAAAGGGAATATTATTATTGGCGAGCGACAAAGCCGTGAAGGGCACACGCTGCCGGTCGTGCCTTCGCCCTTTGAAGTGGCGCGGCCGATCGCAGCCCGGCCTGCCTTCTGTTTCGCCGTCGCAGCCGAGAAAAACTCATCGGCGATCGGCCACCGCGGGTATTACGCTTTTTCGGCCGACCCAGCTTTTTTTTTCCACCGGGAGACGCGAAACTTTCGCAAGTCCGCGGCGCGCGCGCGACCTCGCATCGGAATTGTATCTATTGTTTGGCGCGGTATCGACGCACGCCGAAATTCGCGAACGAGATTACGAGATTAGAGTGCAGACAAAAGGTTTCGCGGACCGCCGCTGCTGAGTTTGATCGTTATTCGACGTGAAGCTTGATTTATTTCTCGCGCGGAGATCGATTGTCTGCAACGGTGCTACTTATCTCGACGATCGAAAGTATAAAGTATGTAACTTTAGTTGAATAACATTTTTTTCGTTTCGAAATAAATTCAAGGATTTATTATGTTTCGGGTAAAAAAAATTTCCTACGGAAAACTTTATGGAAAGACCATTTCATTTCTCAGAGAGAGTCTTCTCATACTTTGATATAATTGCGAAAATCAAATATGATGCAAGTACATAAAATCATGATAGAGTTGAATATTTCTGAATTATTTAATAACGATTTATTTAAATCTATTTAGAAAACTTCTAATCATTTTTTATCCTTCCAAAAATTAAGTTTTTAATAAAGACGAATAATTTTAGTAATCTTATTCAAATATCATTGTAGGAGTAAGTCTCATTGGTCCAGGTTTTCTAAACTTTTAAGAAAAAAAAGACTAATTTAATGATCTTTCGGTAAAATATACGAAACCACACTTTTTTTTATACCCTTTGCTCTATTTTTCATTACCAGTGTCACAATCGCAGCTTGGAGGACAACAGCCAAGGCGCACACCTCGTAACCGCAATATTAAACAGGCGCAAAGGTCCGGAACCCCCGAGAGCGTCGCGTCGTCGCGCACCTCATTGACCGATCAATCAAGCGGGGACCCCGTCGTCTCGCGTCGATGACGCCGTGCGCGGAAGATTAAGGAGCGCAGCCCGTCGTCGTCGGCCAGACAGTGTTTACGGAATCTAGGCGCTGCTGCGATGACGGTCCGCAGCCGCGCTTGATTGACGCGCGCCGCGATTGAAAATGCGAGACGCGCGACCTTCCCGGTAGCTGCATGACGGGAATCAGCAACGCTCCCCACTGGCCCCGAGCCCGATTGCGAATGCGCGCGGTTCCGCAAGGACGATTCCTTATCTACCGGGTGCTCGGCCGTACGAGCGGTTTTTATTTCAGGAAGTCGCGGGTCATCTAGACGCGCTGATATCGAACGTTGAGTTAGGGAAAATAGTTCTATCGTTTATATTTGTAGCTGTTTAGCGATGGAGTGTTTCGACAGTTGGTAAGTCCAAAAAAGGTACTAACTCGCCGAGCGGCTCCAAGATAAGTTCTTCTTCCAACTTAGCATCCTCTGAGTTAGTGCCTTTTTTTAATGCAGTGGAGTTTTGGACTTAGGTCTTTCTTCGCCCCAACTATCGATTTAGTGATGACTAGTGAAACTGAGAGCGAAACAATTTCCACTAATTTTAGTAGTTTTTAATTAATTAAACTTTAGAGGATAATTGCTCCGACGGGAAATTCGAATTTATTGGGAGGAATCACCTTTTTAAGAATTAAAAGTACAGATTCTGTTTTATGAGATGGTTGCATTTCATCAATTTGAAATAAAGTACGATTTATTGGGCACTTCGATAACAAGGACTGCTATCACGAGTTTAGATTCACGAGTGGAGCTATAGATGAAGCAACTGAAGCATATCCACATGTCCAGTGCTCGGCAGTCGCTTCAGCGATGGACGATACGTAGGATGGAGACGCTTTTTTTTCTCTACAGGGCACAGTAGTTTTGTCCGGCGCATAGACACGGTAATTACCACGTCCGTTAGAGCGGATCTTTGCGGTGGACGCCGACGTCAAAGACGTCCAGCGGAATGCATTCGCGGGGGGACACATTTCAAATGCGCCGGTTCGGGCAAGTGAGAAGCAGAGCTGGGAGAATAGGAAAAAATTGACTACTCGGCGCCGCTTGTCCTGTTACACACTCCCCACCGAACGGACGAGCGCGACCACTTTTTGGACGATCGACTTTGTTATATTACACTCGATTTCGTTGTTTCCCTGTGTCCTCGTTTATTCCGATGAAGGCGCTGGTTTCACGTGGACCTTTGATCTGCTCGCGCGCTTTTTCCATTATTCTTGTTATCGCCGTTGATTGACCGGGCTTTCATCAGTAATCGATACTTACGACTTTCCGTCGTTAAAAATATTTCGCGAAAAGCTCAATAGATGTAATAAACAGACTCGAAGATTCTTCAATTTTACATCGTTCGGTCGCTTTTAATGAGGTCGACGTGAATCGCGTTATCAAGGAACGAGTTTTTTTTATCGGAATGCACAAGAGGGTCGTTGCACCGGGTCAAGAATCAACGACCTTTCCTGAATTTGATGAAACCCGAATGGATCCGGGAATGGACCGGCGGTCCGAGGCCACTGGCATTTTGTCAATCTCTCCTTACCTCTCGGCGGGTGTCTATCCGCGATGAGTATCTCGCTGCGCTTCTCGGCTCGCCGGCACCGCAGTCGTATATTAATCGTCGATACTCATCTCACCTCTCGATGGGGCCTCTTCGCGTGTCTCTATCGCGGGGCGCACCGACACGCCACGCCGCATCCGTCCAAATGTGAGAATATTATTAAGCCGAGCGAGAGGAAGAGAGAAGCGGAGAAGGAGAAAGAGAGAGGGCAGCCCTTGACAAATAAGCCTTTCCAGGGGGGCACGCAACGCGATCGTACTCGCCAACAATCTTACACGCCCGCGGGATACCGGTTTCACCTGACGATGAGCTTGCAAGACTGATTTGAAGAATATGTATATATATGGCCTTTTTTCCTCTCTGATCTCTTCTTTTGTTCGCTTCCGCGTCGATCGTGTGGGAGTCGAGTGTGACAAAGTCGAGATAGTATCTCGTGGAAGAAAAATCGAGTCGACAAGTTGTAAGCTATTGCGCTCGAACTGTACGTTAGAGATACGATCATTTATTAAGTCCGAATCAATCGCGATTGATCGTCGTGTGAAATAGTATTTATTTTCACTTATAAAACCGAAAAATTTAATGTTAATATTAAGATTATAGTATTAAGAAATTTGTTCATATTAATTTTAACAGATTCGATTACGATTGTTTAAAAAATTTATTAGTAGCTCAACTCTCTTTTTTAGTTAAAAAACAATTCAGGAAATAGAGTCATTTGTTTAAAAACGCGGAGGTACATTTGTTTAGAGGTGGACATCACTTCGGTGGCCATTTTCCGTCACGGGACATTTACCGCGAAGAAGTACCGTCTAGTCATGCGGGGGTCCTCTCGGATCTTTTGCACTTCCGTCGTGCTCAAAAGTTATTCGAGCGCATTGGTTCGACGGAAATAGGCAAATTTGTTTTCCCAGCGATCGTATTTTAAAAATGCGTTTTAAATGTCCGCGACGCTACCTTCAAAATTTACGATCGAAAAATATTTCATAAAAATTAAAAAATTCATTATTCATTTTTTAAAATATATAATTCTTTTCAACTATAAAAAATCCTTTCTTAAAAAATGATAATAGAAGATGCTGTGAAGTATTTAAAAGCGATTTGATGATTCATAAAAATGTCAAGTTGTATGGCGCCAAAATTTGAAAAGTTTTCTCACCTCAAATATAGATAAATAAATATGAATATACAAACCGCATATCTGAGCGTATGAAGCGCGTTGGATTTTTCTATTATTTTTAAAAAGTGATCTTTTTTCATAAAAAAGGTAATGATATAGTAATAAAAAATGATACAACCGAGTGCAATAATCGAAGCTATCGCGCCTCGAACAAGGTAAAAGAAATAAAGAGCAAATCCAAGCGCATAAACATCTCTTTTCAATAAAAAGCTCGTAGCCCCGGAGTTACGGTACGATAAAACAAGTCATCTCCGCGGGCTCGTCGCGCACTCGGCGACGCGCCGCGTGGACGCGTTTTTCCTCCGCTCACTCGGAAGAGCGGACGGCGATGCGGCCGGCTCTCGTAAAACTTGACCATCTGGAGCTCCGCTTAAGCCGCGCGGGTCGCAGGGGCGCGCCTCGCGAAAAGTCTGCTTTGGGGAGCCGGCAGTCAGTCACCGGCCTCGAGCGCGCGCGTCGCGAGAGAGACGGAGGAGAGAGGCGCGCGGATGGCCAGGCTTTTACGAGCGCATCACGCCAGATTTATACTTACTTAAGAAATCGCTAGTGCACTTTAACCCCGGGTTATGGGCCACGCGCGAAAGCCCGACCCGCGCGCGATATCATCTACTCGCTTGATGGCCGCCCGCCCCGGACCCTTTTCTCGCCTTTACGCGCACACGCGGCTCGGCCCGTTCTTTTCTTCTCTCTTTCTTTTTTTTTCTCGCCCCGCGGCCTTCCTTAACTGTGGGGACGCGAGCCTCTCCTCAAACGCGAATGTTGATTCCTGAGAGGAAGATCTTTAGTGCCTCGTTTACGACGGGAGGCTTAATTCTTCATTGTTTTTCGGTCCTTTATGATTGAGGCTGATTATTATAGTCCGTGTAAACAGATCGAATGAACGACGGCTTTTTAACTTTTTTTTTGACGTTTTTTTGAATGATTGCAGTAGCTTCAATAATTATATGCACGCGGACGGTAGCAAGCATCAGATTTTTCGCGGAGTATTTTAAAATGTATGAAACGTACGTCACTTATATAAAAATAAAAAGGGACGTTGAGAGGCATTAAGAATGATGCATTAAACATTATAAACATTTTGAAATTCACATTGAAATTCAGCGCAACTCCCGGCGCAGATGGCCGATACGAATAATTTTTCTCCAAAACTCCTGTTTTATTAAGTCAAAAATCAGCGTGCAATCTGATGCGCGTGCAGCTCCGCTTAATGCTTCCATATGAATAATTTATGCACGCGATGCCTTGCACAAATACACACAGGAGCACGGGAAAACGCACATGTTTTGCTAATTTACGAACGCATCGCGGATCGCCGCCCGGCAGCCAGCGCAAAACGAGCACGAAGAAGGAGGAAGACGAAGTTACCGATATATCGCTCGAAAAAGAGAGAGAGGGAGGGAGAAGGAGAGTAGGTGGGTTTCGTTCCAGATCAGCACGTATGTACAATCGTACGTGTGCAGTTTGCCAGTTATTTAGAAGCTATCGCTTACGGTCGGTACACGCCGGGCGAGCGAGCCCATTAGCCCCCGATCGCATTACCGGACTGAGTGGCTAATGGGCGAGCTTTTCCCCGGGACACTCACGGACGGCGGCGCGCCTCTTTCCTCGATTTTCCACGATTTTACCCCGTTGCTCTCTTTCCTGCAGATACACTGGCCCCCGGCGCGTGACTCCTACCCGATAATACTAATTCCGCCGCCGCAGAGCTGAAACGTCGACTTTTCTCCCGCCCCAGAGGCGCGTCTCGCCGCTTAATCGCGATCCTCGTTTAATTTTACTCCGGGGATGTAGTTTATCCGCGAAAATTTTATATTGATACTTTTAATACGCCGGGTAAAGCGAAATATAATTGAGCGCGCGTAAAAATACTCGTTGATCGAGAAAATTAATATAACACAATGAAAGGTCTAAATGAAATCCAAGTAAACTATCCGCTTACTAAATAAATACATAGTTATTAAAATTGTTTAAAAACAAATAAGGAAAAACGATTAACGTCCATATCAACGCCACTGCCGATCGGGATTTTTTTTTTTCATTTTTCGTCTGCTTTGTTTTTCTTTTTCTTCTCTTTTTTATCAATCTGCATGACGTTTAGCGAAAAAAATCCGAATGGCAACGAGACGAAAGGTTGACCGTGACGAAGAGTGGAGCTGCATAAAAAAAAGCTTTTCGTTCCAGTTATCAAAATTTTCACGCCCCGCTCGCGTCGCGACAGGTGGAACGGAACGAAACTCACGTACACCAGCGCGAAGATGAGCATTTGCAGGAGATACTCGCGTCCAGACTGAAAAAAAAGTCCGCTTGCTGATCGACGCAATATTCGCGCGCTCTATTACACGTGTTCGCGCGATCATCCGCAGACGTCGCGCCGATTAATACGGAGTAGTGTGCGATATGTATACATTGAATGCGAGTAGAACAATTATTTTGTAAAATTTTATTGTTAAGTCGTATACGTAGGTTACTTTAAAATAAATTGACATAATTAGATGGAGAAGTCACTACGTTTATTTTTTAAACAACTGGATTACTCTCTTTCTCATTAATTTTAAATAAATTACTATTGCACATTCATGTATAAAGTGAAATCCAAAAAATCTCTTTGTTCGAGTAAAAAAGCACTGTACTTCTGAAAACATTGAGCCATTGTAAATTTGATTGGTTCAATTTTCAAATCGCTAATAGAGTGGTTTTTTACTTTTTTACATTACGAAAGTTTATTACTACGTATAAAAAGAAATAATAAAATTGAATTGCAATGTATACGAAAGGTTCGCACTTAATTAAAAACCTGCAATTGAAACTGGAAAAACATTGCATTAAAGATAAATCCCGAACTACCTCCAATATTAAAAAAAATTTTACTTTCGAAATTGCGAAAAAAAAGCAAGCACATTCGAAACTTTTGAGCGCCGCTGCATGGACGAGCGTCGAAATCGGTACGGAACGGTCATTAATTCCCGGCGCGTAAAAATCAATGAACGGCCCATAAACAACGCGCTTTCGCATCTCCACTGCCGACGTCGCTCCCGCGGCATGCACACGCCGAAAGAGAGAGAGGGAGAGAGATAGAGGGAGAGAGAGAGAGACTCGCGGGCGTTGGTGGCAGCGGCGGCGGTGGCGGTCTCTCGCCCATTTTCCAATTTGCAATTGCGATTCGCGTTTTTAATTATAACGAACACAATGGCGGCGGCACGCCGACCGGGAATGGCATCCGGTCGCCTCCCCCGCCCCCGCGGCCCTCCCTCACGGCCGGCAGCAGCCGCCGGCCGACAGCCGGACTCGGGATATTCCGTTTTCACGATAATTATTGTCGTTCGTTTATCTTTCTCACTCTCGTCCTCTCGCTCGTTCTCCCCCCCTCGCCACCCCCTTTTTTTTGCACCGAAGCGAGTATTTGCGGCCGTTGCATTTCGCTGGGGCGTCGAAAAATGCATTCGGCCGGCTAGCCGTAACGAACGCCCATGCGAGCAACCGTACGAAAAGGTAATTAAATTTATTAAGTTATTAATATCACGGTTATTGATTGGGATACGCGGCGGAATGGGAAAATTTTTTGTACTTCCTTTGTGCTGGGCTTGCAAATGTTTTTTTCGAAACATCGGCTTTCACTCAAATTAAGATTTGGTTTTAAATGCTTCGGGTTGTAAATTACAAATATTTTATTTAAGAAATATTAATATTTAATGCGTCGTTTTTTTTCTTGTAATAACATAATCGTTAAATAAAATCAGAAGTATCGATGGAGAGGAGGAACGAAGGAACATTAAAGTTGAGCAGTGCTCATCGAGATTCAAAGTTGGATGGGTGGCCGATCGACCGTAACAATAGTTTTCAGAAAATAATACTTGCCTCTGTGTATCAGTGTGCAAGTGTTAAAATGTAACGAGACGTAATAATCTGTTCATAGGAATAAATAAATATCTAGCATGAACTAAACATTTATCTATCATTAAACAGAATCGCTAGCAAAAGCAGTCGATCTTTATCGTAAACGCAATTTTGTACGTGTAAATGTGAAGAAGATGACGGTGCAATTTGTACGCTCGCCATCTTTCGTTCTTATGTAAGGTTGGTTAAGGGCGAACGATAGCGCGGTAAATAAGTACATAAATACATCGTCAGTTCTACGTGCCCATTAAGAATTAATGTAACTATTATGCTACTATATTGGATAATCGCTACTGTCACCGATATTGATCTTTACAAGACGAAATGTTCTCGAAATGCATTACGCCACAAGACAAGCTGCCGTTAAATCATTCAACATCACCTCGGAGATTAGTTAATTTTTAATTTTGGATAAAGAGAATCTCTTACTCAATTAAAATAAAGCTACAATATAATAACTATGGTATCATAAATATTTTATTCATTATAATACAATCATTCAATGCCCACTATACGCCAAAAGTGAGTAACCGTGTAAAATTTAATGAAACTGTCTTAAATGTACAGTTTAAAAAATGTAATTTTACTTTAAAATTATGTCTAAAATGATTCGTGAGAGCGAATGGATTACATGCAGGTTTAAAAATTCTATATTAGGTACGAATAGCTCTGATATCGTAACTGATTTTTTAGCGAAAAGTGGGCTAGCAATATAATTTCAAACAGCAATCACTTTAAAAGAGAAACATAAATTATAAAAGAAAATTACTTTTTTAAATATAAATGTAATGAGATTTGAGATACAAAGATATAATGCAAGAACCTACTTTATAAAATTTTATTTTAACATTATTACATCACAAGTAATGATTGCAGTCGCGGAGAAACGTCGCGGCTTTAAAATTTATCACGTCGCAAAAGAAACAGTCACAATATTTCGGATTTCTTACGCGATACGCCCGGCGATCCCCAGCTTGTTACGGATTTCCAGCGCGATGCCTCGCCTCCTCCTTTTTCTATTTTTCCAGTTTTCCACTTTCGAGCGGATCGCCGCGCGAGAGAGACTTTTCCTCCTCTCCCTTTCTTTCCCGATGTCCCGGTTATACGTGAAGTATACACAACGAGGTAATCCCGTGGGCTCGCCGACGGCGGGAGTTTCATATAGAGGTTTGCCACAGCGTAGCCTCATATATAAGGATTTATCACGGCTAAGTCTCCCGTATATTGCACTGTACCGATCCCTCCTCCCTCCCCCGCCCGTCGCTGCTTCTTCCTTCGCCTACTTGCGCCCGCCGGTCTTGATGCGGATCTTAAAGCCGCTTCCTTCGTCGTCGTCCTTCTCTTCGTCGTTTTATAAACCGGCCTTTTTTTTCTCTCGCGCCACCGCCGCTTCTTTCGATATTGCGAGGGAGGGAGGGAGAGAGAAGGAGCACCGAGTCCCGGACAAGACAAAAATTTTAATCGACCGAAACTTCTCTCCCGGGGTCCGCGAGAAATTTAAGAATCCGCCAGCTTATGTCGACTTACACTTTTAAAGAGATTAAATCGAGCCGAGTTAACTGATACGCGCGACGCGCGGACTCCGTTGCCAGCGATAACGTATTAAATTGTACGGATTGAACTTTCCATTTTTTTTTTACAGTTTAGTCACTTTTAACAAAGTTAAATGAGCTGCCCTAAATTTTTATAAAAGCTGTAATTTAAAATGAAATAAATTATTATTATTTTCTAATTAACGACGAGGATTTATTTTTCTACCAATGGTAATATTGATTTAAATAATATAACACTGATAAATCGGTTACCTTAAAGCTTAAATAAGTTTTGTACGTCCTGAAAAATATCTCGATTCCTTTTCTTACTCGTTTATTTTCTTCTCAATTCTTTCTAGGATTCTCACGTTGTTTATTTCGTATCGAATTGAGAATCCACTCGCATGACGACATTTTCATTCCCAAGGGATATTCGCGGACTATTCACCTCTTTTCAAGCCTTAGTGCACCACGAAACGCTTTTATTTCCGTGCGTCCCTATACACAAAACGGATCTTGTGCTGTTCAATTTCGTGTTTCTCCTGCAGAAATTCTTGCGAATCTCGTGAGGATTGACTTCTGATAACTAAATTGGTTTCCAGATATATTTAAAGTAATGTACGAAGAAATCAAGGCATTCTGCCTGGATTGAAAAGTAAGAAATAAATAAAATATTAATAAATATTTATTGCAAGTAGGACCAGTTAGCCGAATATTTAATTTATAATTTTATTAAAATAATTAGTCAAACATCATACTTGTTTTTGGAGAATTTACTAAACAAAAGTTTGTACTATTCCAAATAAAGTAATGGTCATAACAATATGAGGTTGACTGAGTTATGAATAATTTTTATAAATCTAATTTAATTTTTTATTTTATTTTAGTCAATTTTACCAATAGATAAAACATGACTTTTAAAGAAAAATATCAGAATACAAACCTCCTTGAACGCATCCACGAAACAAAGTCATAGATCGTCTAGAGCACTGGGACCTTGACAGAAACATAAACGGAGAGATACGCAATTTTCTAAATTGTATACTAATGTAACACATTTATTCGTCTTATAAAATTTCAGAACTTTTTCCTCTAATTTGTAAAAAGAAAATGTGTGGAGAACAAAAGGGTAGTTACAAAAAAAAGCGAATAAAATAATACGCAATTGACATTGGCATTTTCACTATTCGAGATTTGGGTACAGCACGTATAAATAACGATTTTCGGCTGAGGGTAAATTACAGGCACTCCTTCAGTTCGGAAGGGTACGCGTGGGAGGAAGCGGGAGTGCGTACGGCAGTGTACTTAGGAAAAAAGCACGAGGTCGCGACGGCGAAAGCGAAAGGACGACGCGCGAGCGGGCACTTTGTTATTCTGGCAGTGCGCGAGCGAGAGGGAGAGAGAGAGAGGGAGGGAGGAAGAGAGACGAAGTACATCTGAATGGCGAGCGACTCGGGGGTCCATTAATCATGTTTATAGCGGCCTCCGTGTCGCAAGTCACTGTTGCACTTCGTGTAAAAGCACGTGCCCGTGGCGCCCGAGCGCCGATTGCGGTTAATGGGGATATCGTTTCGTTGCAGCCTGCGCCCGAGCGGTTTGCAATGGGAACGCCAAAACTGAACTTGAAAGGGAGATCATTTTCTTAAATGTGAGAATCACGTTTATCTTGAAAAATGTGGATCCAGTTTTCCGTAATTCGACCTTCGCTTTTTAAATCTTTTTATTGTTGCAATTTTTACAGAAAAAAATAAACTGGTACTCTGAAAATTATTTATTTCTTTATAAGTCACGACTGCTTACGGAAATAATTCAAGAACTAGCAGAATGGCGGTAGTTCGAGCAAAAATGCAAACTTGAACAAACTGCGTGGGGGTCGAACAAACAAAACGCCGGCGAAGATGGAAAAATAGAGGGGAAGGAAAGAATGAGGAAAAGGCAACAATAACGGTGTGACATCGTTGATTCAATAAAGCATAATATCTGGCCCGAAACGTAGCGAGACCCTCGGCGCTGGCGCAGGCACTTTCCTCCACGGAGCGAGGGGAAACGATGACGAGCCGGCGAAGTAGGGTCGCGTCGGTACCCGCGCTTCTGATACCGACATAAATCACAATAGGAATTTGTATTACAGTTGCAGAGAATGGTGGATAGGAAATAAGGAATGTAATAAAGAAAATGGTCGAATGGAAAAAGGTCTGGTGGTACACGCCGAAGGAAGGAGCGGGGAAGGGCGCGGAGACCCGGGGTTCGCCTCCTTAGTCCGAATCTTTAAATCCCGGGCTCAAGAAGATAAAAAGTAAAGAAAAAAAAAGCGAAAGCTCGACCCCGTCCCCGCCGGGGGTTCCGGAAAGTCGTTAATAGTGCTTTCGCTTCTCTAAATGCTTTTGCTGATTCCGCTTTCCTCAATGATAGAGCTTTGTCTCCACATAATTTCCTAGTAATTCTTTAGATATTAGGATTGCTATTAACATTTTTACAATGCCTTGTACAAATACTCCAGAGCAAATGGTGTATAATAAGAACGAATTGCAGATTTGTAACATCTTTAGTATCTGACTCAGTAGATAATGCCTGGAACTGGTGAGACAATAAACATACACTAAAATTTGAAACAAATAAAAATAAAATCTATAACTTTGTTCGTACTTCATTCACATTTATATTTAGATTCACATTTAAAATATACTGCAACGGGAGCTTGAAATTTTGCGCGAGTACGAACAAATACAGTTTTCAAAATCTGGTAAGTGACGGAAGCTCTCGTGCCCGGCGAAATTAATCCCCCATCAACGTCTCGCCTCGTCAGCTCAGCCATTGCGAGCAGCAAAAACAATCTCGCCGGAATCCAAACGAAAGCGCGCGTAAAGTCGCATTCGCGGGGCGCAAAGGTCGGCAAAGGAGCGGCGGGGGTAAAACAGCGAAAATGCTTTGCATGCGTTGAAGAGCGCAAATGAAACTCGCTCGCGCGCCATTCTTCTCTCTTTCTCTCTTGTGCCCGCGCGAAAGGAGGTTAGGGGGTGGCGCGGCTGTGGATCGGTCGGGTGGCGGCAGCGGTGGCGCGCGTCGACAGGGGCGAGTTTCGCCATGGGAGCTGCCGGCGCAACGAAGAGCGGGAAACGCGAGCGAGCGAAAGGGACAGAGAGCGAGAGGGAGAAAGAGAGGAGGGGGGAGAGAGAGAGAGAGGAAGGTTTCGGCGCGAGGAATGGGGAATTGTAATGAGCAGCCCGACAGTTACAAATGACAGGACGGAATTCGCGAGAGCGGCGCACGATGCTCCGGAGCACGCTGGTGTGCGGAGGCCGCGCGCCGGGCCCCGCGCTCTGCAGCTATATACGCGCGAGAGCCAGAGGCGGTAGCGCCACTCGGGGAAAACCCCTTTTCTATCTCGCCCGCGCCCACTCCGCGCTATAACGTTCCATCTCATTTTCACTCACTTCCTTCTTGTTTTCGAAGCGTTTTTGCGAGATTGTGCGAGAGAACTGCCGCTGCGCTCTTTCTTTCTCCCCCCACCCCGCGCCCTTGCTTTTTTTCTTTCCGTCGTTCGAGCAAGTGCCCGAGCTTTCGCTCGCTCCCGTTGTTCGTTCCGCGCCGGCTTGGGCCTTTGACTCGAATTTTTGCGCCGCGCGGAGCTTTGGAGCCGCTTAAAATGAATTTACGCTTTTTCGTGCGCGAATATTTTGTGAATGTTTTAATATTCCCCCGCAACATTACTCTTTGTTAAAGGAACATTTCATTATGCATAATTTTCAAGTTTTCGTTTATTTTATAGAAGCAAACATCCACATCGTCATTTGTTATACACTCAACAAAAGAATCATTTTTGCGAATATTAAAATGCTTCACGGAAAGAATAATTCGATAAAAATTACTGACCAACATTGTAAAACAAAATTCAAAAAAATTTAATTTTTATCAAGTTTTGTGCAATTTTCATCGAAAAGATCACTTGATTCGAATAGCACTAACTTCATAGCAATTTCTGTAAAAAAATTGAGACTAATTTTTATAGAACCACCCTCTCCATGTTGAATTTAGTAATGTTTGTAAATACACAAGAGCATTTTTATTTGTCTATTTTCTCAGTGTAGAAATCCCCTTGACAAAAGATCTTTTCAAAAGCAAAAAATATTCGCGCCCGAATGATTAGCGAGCGGGAAATCAGCCGGCAGCCTGGCGGGAGAGCGAGCTTTCGGAATTTCGTTTCGGAGCACACTCGCCTTCCGAATGCTAGCCGAAACGATAAGGTATGCTGCTAACGATGCCGCCTCGAGTTAATGTGCGGCGGCGGACCGGTGCGCGAGATGCGCGCGCGCGAGACGACCACCGTGAACCGGCTGGCTGGCGGGGAGCACCTTCGAGGAATTTCTGATTGCGCCAACCCCCGAGGAGAGCTCGGCTCCGGCGAAATCTTGCATCCACTTCGCCGTCTTCCGCTATGCAAATTCCCGCTTGACGTCTCGCCTTGCGCTTCCCCTTTGTTTAGCCTCGGGAAACTCGTACCCGCGGCGCATTTGTCATTCGCTGAGAAAACTTTTGAAAATGCGTAAAAATTGATCATTTCAAGTGTTTTATGGCTTTTAGTCCCAGCATTCCACTGCCTTTAATTATAATTTACTCGTTATTCTCTGAAAAATAAGAAAAATAAGTGTGAACCAGCTTATCCTTATTTTTCATTACGATCTTCAATTAAAAAATAAAGTAGTGTAGTCTGTTAAGGTATTAAAGTAATGTGCACTCTTGATTGTATCGTTGACATTCTCTTGCACACATTGTTCTACGCTTACATCTGAAAAATGCACTTGTGCCTCGAGTCAGGAACCAATAAATACATATTTACTTTCCGCAATGGGAATCAGCTGACGGCAATGACACTAATACCATTAGCCCATAACGTTACGCTACCGCACGTGGAAATACATGTATATACAGAGGGAGAGACTACGTGGCGAGCGAAAGAGGAAGAGAGATCGCCTCGCTTCGTCCGGTGCGCGCGCGCGTCTCGTAGTTCGTGATTTCTGTCGAGTCACGTTACAAATAACTCCTCTGACGGAGACCTCCTTCCATTCTCGTTACCGAAGTGACATAATCGTTCGGGCGTAATGCTCTTGTATTCCAGCAACGATAGCTAAGCGCGAAAGATCGATATCGCGTGTAATGATCTAGCAGAGCTTAATCCCTTTCTTACTGCTCCTCTGTACTTCCTCCTTCGAGTTTCTCCCTTGTTTTATACGTATCCTTTTTGGATTTTGTTATTTTTGATTCGTGAATGTATAATTATAGAGATGAGAGAAATATTTTTTTTTGGTATTAAATTAATTTAATGAAAATTTAGTAAAAAATTTAAACAGTGTTTATAAAAAGAACCAAAATATTGATATTATTTAGTATTAAGTTAATTTTAATTTTAAGCAAGTCTGGCGAATTTCGCTTACTTGTTTCCACCTTTAGTATGATTTAGAATCTTGAATTTCCGAACTGGCATAAAGAAAATTTATTTTCCTCTGCTGAATTATTTTTGGAAGTATTTACTGATATTCCGGATTAATAAATAAATCAATGAATATTTCCTGAAAGATTAACAAACTTACCTCAGTACTCATTACACGTTGATGCAATTGTTCGTATAGGTCCTTTCATTGCATTTAATTACTCTTTATTTCCATCAAAATTTTCAGCATAATAGTAATTTACTGTAATTATTTTATTAATTAAGCAATCTAATTTATTAACTCAAATTATATTTTGAGCCTTTTTTTCTCTACACACTTTGAATGACAAAACAGCGAGCTTGAATTACAGCAATAAATTTTCGTGGCATACGCTCGAGGGCGCGCACCGAGAGAAACAAACGGACAAGCAGTTTAAGAAAGGGCAGCGGACGGACGAGCGAGGGGTGGGGCCCGAATTAAAAAATAATCAAAGGTGCAACCGCGCGCTGCAAAATAATCTCGTTGCGCCTGCCCCGGCCGGCCCCGCAACACGTCACTAATCCACGGGGCTGCGGAAATCCCCCGGCTGCCGGGCTCGCTCGCGTCATAATTTATAGCAGTATAAGAATGCGGAAGGGTCTCGCGTTGTTTACTGTCCTATGTAGGATTACGCCGGCGCTACGGCAGCGCGAGCGCGCGCGCCACTCGTCCATTAATTTACGTACGGCCGTGGACTTGCGCTCGTGTAAACATCGGGGGCTACCTCCCTCCGAATATAAGCAGTACGTATGCGCTCAAGGCGGAGGGAAACAGAGATATCGGGCGTGAGCGACGCGAAAAAGCGCAGGTGGGGGGGTTCCGACCGAGCGATTCGGCCCGCTGTTAAATCTCCCTTTGGCGGCCGCGCAAATCCAAAACGCAAAAGGACGACTTAAGCTCCGAGGTAATCGTTGCAGCGACGGAAGGACGCGACGGGCGCGTCGCTAAAGTGCTACGCGCTCCGCGCGAAATTGTGAATTGTGCTTGCGGCGCGCAAGCGCCCATAGGTGGTCCGCGACGGGTCCCGCGCGGTAAATACATCCAACGCTAGATTGGGATAAGAGCCGCCGGCGACGGGGGGGAAAAAACGCGCCTTTGTAATTGTCAAAGTTACGAGGTTCGTTTTTTCTTCGTCCTTTTTCTGAGTAGAATTTACCATTGCCGCGGCGATTAAAAGGTGAGGCGGAAATTTACGCGCCCGTCCCTTTGTTTCGTGAATCTGCTTTATGGACATCGGCTTTTTATTGCACCGCCGTGACATAAATTATAATTACCGTAACGAAGCGCGTCTTTACGCAACGCTAATAACGTTTTTCGGAGGTTGCTTTATCTACAGCTCCTATACTTAATTTAGCATAAAAAATAATCTTAATTTTTTTAATATCTTAGAAATGCTGACAATTTATCAAATCTAATCAATCATTCTTAAAGCAACTTGATATTTACTTAAATCCAGTTCATTTTTCTTAACCACATAGGTATAAAAAAAATCTTAAAAACAACAACCCCGATGAAAATTAAACACGAAAGCCGTAAAGCTCGCGGTGCACGAGTATCGCGGCGTAAGTGGCGTCGGAAAATCAATAATCGATCAGGGCCGGCTCGCTCGCGCCGCGCAATAAATCTCGAGGCGCGGGGCAAAAAAAAAAGAGGAGGATAGGCGAGTTGTTTTAAATTATTTACCAGGGCCCCGACGGCGCGGAGCTTCACGCCCGGCGTGTGCACTCGGCTTTAAGGCTCGAAAGGCTTAATGACGGCGCGTACCATCTGCGCCCGATCGCGCGGATATGGCGCGCTGCTTCTCGCCATGATTCCCCAGTTTCCAGTTTACGATTGCTCGTCGGGCTCGAGACTCCGCGGCCCTCCGCCCGGCCTCCATTAATCACCCGCGCCTCCCTCCCTCCCCCGATCTCTCTATATACCTCGCCTCGCTCTTTTACCCGATAAAGGATCCGCGCGCGCGCCTCTTTTTCCGATACAATAACCATCGGCCCTCCATCTTTTTCTCTTGCTCTTGCGGAGAGGCCACGGCTCGGTGGCCCGCGTCGCTCGGGACACGGCGAAACCTTTGCGCGGGGCATGGAGTTTCTCCTTCGTGCCGCCGGTATTATCCGCCGCCGTTGAAGAATAGAAGCAGTCCGAAACAAAGAAAAATCTTCCGCTTATATTCTTAACAATTTACTCGTCGCACGCCGAGCTTCGTTCGTTGTTCAGCGCGCGGAGGAGAAGGCTTTGAATAAACATAGAAAACTAATAAAACAACGAGGAGGCGAGGAGACCCTCGAATTCATTATACAAGCCGGGCGGGAGGCGCATCAATAATTACGTTTAGCGCGCGCGCGCGAAACTTCGGTTAACAATAAATTACTGTACGGGCCGGAGGATGTGCCGGTCCGGGATAAGAAGGGCGGAAAAAGTCCGGGCCGAGCTTTATCCTTCCTTCAGCGCGGCGCGGGCGCAAGTATTTTCGCTTTTGCCCCGGTGTGCGTTGCGCGCGTCGGCAGCATAAATTGAAACAGATGCGAGTTGGCGAGGAGTTTTTCGCCGCTCCCGGGATCCCCAGGAGAGAGGGACGCGAGGGAAAGAAGCGCTACTTTCTTCCTCCTCCTCCCTCTTTTTTTCTTCCGTCCTAGGTCGGCGAGACTCGGGCATGGGCTTAGCAGTATTGCCGCTAAAGGAGAAAAAAAGCAACAGCGAAAAAGTTTCGAGCTTAGCCGAGAGATAGAAATATAGTACAGTCGAGGCGAAGAAGAAAAAAGCCCGAAGTCTCGGGCGCTATACATAATTAGTTACCTGGGCGCGGAGATCCCACGGATAGTTTTAATATAGTTTTAATGAATTCAGTGACAAGATTAAATTGATTTTTCTTAATATACCATTTCTTAAATGATTATATTTGAAATTATATTTATGAATGATTTAACGTGAATGAATAAAAAATCAAATTTTATTTTATTTTATTTCTCACGTAGAAAATAGTAAGCATGAGAATTAGATCGTCGAGCTTGAAATTACTTTCATCTGATATGCTTGACAGATCACGAGGAAAATTGAATATGTCCCATTGCCGGCAAATGAAAGATTAAAGCTTAATGAGGAAGATAGGTTAGGAAGTCGGCAAAGGGTGAGTTTACGATCCGCCGCCCCCTCAAGAAAGCACTCATTGATAGCCATGTCGTCGAGGAAGAAGAGACCCGCTAACGTGCGCGAATGTTCTTCGAGTCGTTGGCTTCATTCTCCCTCAATTAGGCCAATTCGTGTATGAAGACTCGTAATTTCGCCCTTCATTTTCATCGTCAAAATTTACACGTCACACCCTACTCCTTAATACCGCTACCATCGATAAACGACCGTCGAAGAAAAGGTCAACGTAATACTCAAAAAGGCAAAATCGATCCAGGCGCGAATAATTCAAGTCAGCCGCGCGCGCTCGAGAGAGAAAGAGAGAGAGAGTACATCCTGCGCCCGGGCACAGAGCGCGCGCGCGAAGTTCATTTGCACGTAATGCCGGGCAATTAATTATCGGTCGGCCGATAGCCGCGCGCCGCTCCAAGGAGGGCGTGCACGCAGAGGCCAAGACGAGAGAGCGAGAGGGAGAGCGAGCGGGAGAGAAAGACGAGCCGGCCGAGGGAGCGAGAGCGCGGCCGATGTTGTAGGTCCATTTACGGTGAGCCGCGGTGCCGTGTAAGCGCGAGAATACAAATTTGTTTGCACTTAAATTCTTCGCGCGCGTGAGAGCGAGGATTTATATCGGGGGCCCTGACACGCGCGGGGGGGCCTTATAAGCTGCCCCCGCCGGTGTAACATCCCTTCTCCATTTCAGGCGGCCGTGTCGCGCGAAAGCGCCTCGCTCCTTTTTCCCGGCCGCTCAATGGCGATATAGCGCGCGACCTGCGATTCTCCCTCGCCGTTAGTTTCGTTTTTCGGTGACCGCGGTGCCCTCGGGTAATTAGCAAGTGATCTCGCGCGCTCGATTGGTCGCGGTGGAGATAGCGAAAGCTTCCAGTCCGGCGAGGTTCAAAATTAACTGTTATTGGGGGGGTTTTATCAATTTTTGCTCAATTTAATGATTGTACTTGAAAGTAGGCTGTATAATGGGGTAATTTTTATATTTCTTATCAGATTTATTGATCTAACTCGCGAGAAGACGCAAAAATATCAATTAAAGAAAGATTTAAGTGTTTCAGTAGAAACAGACAGAGTGGTCAGACGAACAAATACATTCAAAATTACGTTGCACTAATAAATCCTTATAATAAGGTTCGCGTTGATGTTCCTTAATAAGGTTAACATTGATTAATTACTTAATTAACACGAAATTTACAGTGAATAGAGCCTTGTTCTTCTTTAAAAAAAAATCGCGTTAAATTTAGAAAGTTCAAAATAAATCTTAATCTGCGGATGTATTAGCCTGATGCAAAACCAATAAATTAAACGGTAAAACGACTCCCAACATGACTAATTATTAAATTACGCATAAATTATATGAAAACAGACTGAAACATGAACCGAGCGAATGCGTAAACGACGTTGAATTTCCGATGCGCTCGCCGAGCAGAAGAAGCGCAAGCAAAAAAGCGCCCAGCAGCGGTCAATAATTTATACCCGATGAAGAGATTCGCGCGAAAATGAAGCAAAACACAGGGACGCGCGGCGGAGTCGTCGCAGAAAATGAGAAGATCGCCGCGGAATTCCTGCGAGAGCAGGAGGGGGGGAGCACACGGCCGGGCGAGAGCGAGAAGGGAAGAGGATAGGGCGCGCTGTAACGCGATACTACCGTAATTCACGTTGGTTTTACGCTTTATGCGACGCGGCGAACATGCGCGGCCCGCGAATTTACGGGGGATCCAGCGGCGACGGGACAAAACATTCGTGACCGAGGCTTGATGGACGCCTGGCTGGCGCTGGATTAAACGGCCCGACGAGCGAGCGAGAGGGGACGATCGGCCGAAAAAAAAGGAGAGACGAGCGCGTCGGGTGAAAAAAAAAACGACGAGTCGCGTGCATCTGTAAGAGCCTGCAAAAATATTGGCACCGGCGCGCTTCCAGCTTTTTTGATGAACTGCAAGCTCGAGGTGTATTGGTTGGAGCTTAAGTACGCGTGGTGACGGTTCTTCGTAATAGTGGTTACATTGGTATAATTCATGCTGCATCGGGCGTCATTTATTGCAGAAACTGTGTTCATATGTATTCATATCGAATGATAATTTAAAATCTATAAAATTTAGAATACTACTTAAAAAATCTGTCCAGCGTTTTACATGAATCAGAAATGAAGAATTTATGTAAAAATAGATTTATCTGTAAATATGTGATAAAAAATTCAATTTTGTTCTCTGCATTACTTTCAAATGCAATCGTTTTATCGATCGATTTATGCTCGTGTGTATTCCATTGTAGCTGAGGTTTGGAATGTACATGCATCTCAAGGAGTTCTCGATATCAGCTTACCTTTTCTTTAGATTTTTGAGCATAAGAATACAAAATCAGACGAAAATTTTCACACCGTTAAAAAACAATAGAATATAATGGCAGGCAGCCTTAAATTCTATACTTTTTCTGAAAGACAACAAATCACGAATAGAAAGAGGGTGGGGTGACGTCAGGCGTGAAAACAGTAACCTGCTTGTAATAGGATAAACGAAGAGGAGATGTATTAAAATTGATAGACTCAAAATAAACATTTTTAAAGGCTCAATCGTCTTCTTTATTCGCGCAGTATTTAACAAAAGCTAATCGGTCAGACAAACTGACTGTTACTACTTAAAATTCATAAAAGAAAACTACACGAAAACTTAATTTTAAAAATAATTATATTTCCAAATGAAAATAAGATTTAAACAAGACAAAGTGCTCGCCAGCGTTAAAATAAATTTAGGAGGCCAATCGTTTTTTTTCTCAGTAATTCAGCCTTATCAGAAAATAGCCTTTATCGGCTACTTACATCGAGTGCGGCATCGATCGGCCACGCCATTTCTCGCGCTAAAAGCCATCCGTGCACACTCGGAGAGGCTACTACGCAGCGGCGCGCACCTACATACGGTGGCTCTTTGCTTTTCGCGAGTGCACGCACGAGGCGGGCGCGACGGAGACGGCGCAACGCCTAAGGGGGAGGGAGAGAAAGGCCGGGAGCGAGACGGAGGTAACGCGCGGGAGGGTGGGCGGGTGAACGTCTGTCTGTTGGCTGCCAGCGAGCCAGTCAATCATTACATGCCGCGCAGGCGCCTGGGACCTCGGTGCCCCTCTCTCTCTTTCTGCCGTCGCTCTCTCCGTCTTTCCCTCTGTTTCGCCGCGGCGCGCTCCTCTTTCTTCCGCCCTTTGTGCCCGGCGAGGCACCATCCGCAGCCCCGAGTCAGTTCACCCTTTGCCGCGCGCTGCAAACACGCTATATACACGGCCGGCTCTGGCCGGCGTCGGCCGGGCCGCTGTACACCGCAACCGCCGCCGCTCATCCTGCATATTTAAGCGAGCTGTCTTACCGCGCAGTAGTTACACCCCTTGCTCGGCCCTCCGTCTCGCTCTGCCTCGACACTACGGCTACTGACGTGTGGCCGGGAGACTCGGGAGAGCCAACTTGCGCGATTTCTATTCTCTCT
The DNA here is from genome assembly GCA_900480045.1 of Eurytoma adleriae. Classification (NCBI taxonomy): domain Eukaryota; kingdom Metazoa; phylum Arthropoda; class Insecta; order Hymenoptera; family Eurytomidae; genus Eurytoma; species Eurytoma adleriae. Next base: position 399,208 of record UXGC01000003.1, on the reverse strand, counting down.
CTCTCGCAATCTCTCTTTGTACGAGTAGTCGAATTTTAAATCTTTATGTAACATCGGCAACGTTGCTTTTATTTTAATCAATTACATTTTATTTGTGTTTTTATAAGATTAAAAAATCAATTTTTTTTTAATTTAAATATTTATTTTCGAACGATGGATAATACATCTACAACCGTAGAAGCGAATTGCGTTTATTTTATTCGATTAAATTTTATTGGCTCTTTTATAAGATTAAAAAATCAAATTTTTTTAAATTGAATGCTATTTTCGAATAGAGGATAATAAACCTATAACTGTAAAAGCGACAGATGTAAAATGAAATATTTATTGGATAAATTGAATTTTACGTAATTATATACATTCTCTATCAACTATATATACTTTAACGATTGAAAATAAAACCAATTCGTAAATAGCGATACAACCTTTAATTATCGATTCTACCATTAAAGTACTCTTTTTTAACCGAGTAATTCAATCCTAATAGTCTAATTAGATGACTTTTGAAAATGAGTATAAAATAATTAAACGAATAATAGAGTAGATGGCAATCCTACAATGACAAATCAAACTTCTCGACATTGATATGTGATTTGAGCGTGGTTATAATGATATCTAGTCAGACGTCATTGTGTACCGAGTTAGCTAAGAAAAGTGAAGTCATTCTACTAAATCCCATTATTTTTTACTGACTAATTATAGAATTTACCTGTCTAATTGGCATGAAATGATTTAATTACAAGTAGAGGTATAATAAGGATACGATTTCACGAATGTATTAAAAATAATTTAATTGTTAGTAGGTAATAAAATTGACGAGCATATAATTCAAAATATAATTAACTATAAATCATCATAACAAAGATAATGCATTTTTCCAGTAAAAACTAAACTAATCAATTTAGTTAAAAAAAAAAGATTTTACGAAAATTGTCAGTACCATAACCACTGTAAGCTGAGATACTTTATTAAATAAAAGCTTAAAAAAATGAACAAAAAAGCAACACTTGACGTAGCGCAAAAGCTGTAAAAAAAGCGGGCACGTTCGTAGGCGCCCCCGTCAGCCGGACGTGGGTTCGGCGAAACTCGCGCGGGCCACGGAGCGTCGCCGTCGGCGCACTGCACACGCACGACATACACGTGAAAATGCGCGCCTGCGCCGGACAATTCCAATGGGTACCAGCGGCGGGGGTGGTGGTGGTGGGGCCGGGTTAGCGCCGTCGGGGCTCGCCCGCGCGACGACTGCGCTCCGGGGGTGGGAGTGACGAGCGAGCGAGACGGCGCGAGGCCCGCGCTACCCCGGCGCGAGAGAGAGAGGGCGAGAGAGGGGTAGCCTTCCCTTCTCTTTCGGTTCGGCTCACCTAGGATCGCCGGCAAAGCGCAGAGCCAGAGTGAGATAGGCGCACGCCGGGGGTGTTACCATGGCTACGGCGCTCGCGCCTTGACATTGACAAATGGCCAGGCAGAGGGGTGAGCCCGAACGAATACAGCGCCGCTTTTACATATGCAGGGACACCCATTTGTCCGTGGCTGGCTGGCGGAAAGAGGGTAGAGAGAAAGAGAGAGAGAGAGACTGGCGGTGGGAGAAAATTTGAAAATTTTCGTCGAACAGAGAAAGAGAGAGGGTAAAAAGGGATAAGTTAAATACTGCGGGGGGCGAGCGGCGGGTGGCTGTGCGGAAGGTGAGAGAAGCGGGGCTTACGGGCGGAACGGAGATGGGAGAGAAGGAATCGAATGTTGAGAGAATGGCTAGGTAATGGAGAAAAGGAGATGATGAGACGAATGGCAGAAAGGGAGAGGACGGATGACGAAAATGGACTTTTAGTGGACTTTTTATGAGCAGCTGAATTGAAGCTTTATGAAACTCGAATTTTTAAGGATCACCTCGCAAAAAGGGGGGACTTGTTTATTCGTTTAATTGATGCGCTAACGTAACTCCCGTAAAATCTCGCCGATAGTCGAACGATCGTGCCGCGGGTCTCTTTCGATCCGCCGAATCGATTTTTCTCGGCCGTTCGACGAATATTAATTTTCCCCGCCCGAGGCGCACGGCGCGGGATTTTGCTTCTTCTCAATTAACTCGACGCGGAGGAGGAAAAAGGGAAAAAGCATCGCCGTCAAGATAAATCGAGCCCCCGCTAATTAAACAGCGAGCCGTTCGTACACTACCAGCCGGCCTGGCGTCCGCTCGAACTTCCCGGGACGAGCCGAGACAGACGAACCAAAAGGCCGGGCCGTTTCTATCACTGACTCGACGGTTCTGGGCCACTTGCAGTGGCACCTACGACTCGCGCGGCGGCGGCGGCTATGGTTAATGCGGCTCGGCTCTCCGCGCGCGCCCCGGCTCCGTCGCGCTCCGACGAGCCGCTTACAAATGAGAGATGGCGATCCGTGCGCGTCTAGCCGTGCACACGCCGTGGCCCCGGCCCCGTGGAAAAGGACGGATTGTGGCCGCTGGGATGCTTAATCGGCGCGCTGAAAAATTTATGGCCGGCGTGCACACGCGGACGCGCGCCTATGCCCTACGCTCGCGCGGCTCCGGCGTCAAGGATTCGCACCTGAAATTGACGTTCATTGTTGTTCTCTTTAATTCATCGGTTTGACTTTGAAAAATCGTTTCAATTAAAGAAACTGAATAGAAATAGCTCACTCTTTTAATTTAGTTATACGAAATTGAGAATAAACGTAAACAATTTTTGAGTTAAGATTTTAAAGTACGCATCAGAATCCACGTTTGAACCCACGGGTATTAAGAGCTACTTGGGAAGCTAGATCCACATAATACATCAATAAAACTGTTCACGTAGAAATAAAATCAAACGGGCTGCAGACAAAATAATATATCCTACTCTAGAATCAGTTCGAATCTCCAGTTTGTCCACACAGCGATTTATAACGGGATCACGCTCGACAAAGGGTACATAAAAAACAGTTTAGCGGAGCGGCTGAAAAGCACGAGAAATCACCCGGCAACCCTCGCCCCGAGAATTCGGCGCGTCGAGTGAAAAAAAAAAAGAGCGAAACGTCGTCCGCGCGTCGCATACATCGACCGGATTAGCGTTGACTTCTGGCGCGCATCCCAATCACGGGGCTCCCGCTCGCCGCGAAAAGTGAATAAACAAACGCGCGCGCCGAGTCGAAAGGGCCGAATCTCGCCCTCTCTCTCTTTCTCGCCCGGCGCACAATGCCGGGAGAGCGAGCTCCGACGGTAATCGCGTCCCAGGAGGGTAAGCGATAGCACCCTTAGCGGTGTATTCCGTAACGCCCTCCCTCGCACGCGCGCGCCATATTACGGCTCCCCCGTGCGGGCGCGCACACAAGCGCTCTCCGGCCGGCCACTCCCTTGAGCGGCGACTCTAATATCTCATTACCGCGCCACCAGTCAGCCGTTCTGCCATTACGAGATTGTTTGCTCGAAGGCTTCCTGCCGGCGATGCTTTATGGCCCCCGACGACGACGACGACGACGACGAGTCTCCGCTGCGGGAAAAGGGAAAAAACCGGCCGTGCCTCCGTGTCTATTCGTTCGACGTTTCTGTGTTTTTTTTTTGTTGGGTGGCCCCGGAATGGCTCATGTACGTTTCTTGCGACGACGAGCAGAAATGGGCTTTCGGTTGGGCGAGCGGGATGTTTCTGGATTTTTTTGCCTTTTAAGACCGTTGTCGCGTGAATCACGGGAAAATTGAAGAGGTGTTCGGATGACGTCGGCTCTTTTCCATTAGGAAATTGTATTACTGCTTCTTTTACTTATTTTTTATTGTAAAATTTATCAAGAATGTGAACATTTTTAAAATCGAATCGTCGTAGTTATTTGTTTATGATGATTGGAAAACTAATATGATCGAAGGATTTTTGTCATAAAAAAAAAGAAAACAGAAATGGCTAACCGAAGATAATTGGCGTCTTTCTCTGGCGTTCTCACGGCGAGAGCGAGAGAAAGCGCATAATAAGGTCCATTTCCATGGAATAGCCATCAGCGGTAATTGGCACGGTAGACTTTCTCTCCCGCGTACACCCCTATCATATTTCACAAATAGCCAGGGGATGCTGCGTTCGACTCGCAAATGCCGGTTTTATGTATACAATGAGAGGAGCGGCGCCACCCCTTTTTTGCACGCGGCCGCTCCACGGATATAACGAAGCCGAATCATTGACGGCTCGCTAACAAACCATCACGCCCACACTTTATCGGGGCTGCCGGGGCTAAAGAAGATAAGAAGCTTTCGCTACTGAACTATTGCCGCTGGTTCTCATTAGCGCATCGATCGATGGCTATAACTCCAAACGCTTTTTCTTACATTCTCGTTTATTTTTTAGTGGCTTTAGTCGCCTTCTTTTATCGGTAAGCAATTAATTGATTGTCGATTTTTAGTGAAGTTCAATAATTAAATATTTTAGTAAAAACTGCGATAATAGTTTAATTGTGCTAATATCAATAATCGTTAAGTTAAAATCAAAAGCAAATAATTTTTTTTAAAATAACGTATAACACTGAAGATAAGTAGTTTCCAATTAAACGTACCTATTTTTAATATTTATGCTTTCGAGAGTATGAAAAGACATTACTTACCTTATACTAGCAATAAAATATTTTACTTTTCTCGAAGAGATGTTTTCTGGGATTTTTGGATACATTGAAAATATTTATATTATTCTAAAAAATTTATAAAAAGAAATATACAAATTGACTAAGTATCAATCAAATTAAATGTGAGCGAAATTTCATTTAAAAAACTATTATTCTTTAATAATTGAAACATTTAAATATTTAACGATATAAACAATGAAAATTGAAAGAAAGAAAAATTAAGTGGATAAAATGCAAACTAAACAAAAAGGAAAAAATAAGATGGACTCAAGGATGGGAAAGAATTAAATAATTGCAAAACAGCGTATGTACACAAGATGTAGCATTTAATGCTCACGTTTCAAAAAACACTATACAATGGACACTCTTCTAAAATAGACCACCATGACATCGCCATCCTTTACCTCCTCCTCCGTTTTGCCGTTGCTAGAGTATGTGTAAATGTATGATGAAGACGCGTGACGCCGCGAACGAGTGCCGTATACACTACTCAGTCCGTTCAACTCGCGAATGAGTGAGAAAATTTTCACTTGTACTCTCCCACCGTGAGTGACTATAAAACAGTTACTTCGACACGCCGTTCACCGCGCCGCGCGAATCGTACGCGCTCGATTCGTCTTCGCACCTCGCACACGCTCAACTGTCCTCTCAACGTAACATCTTATCGAATTGTCCTAATACCGCAATGTCGACAACAGCGTCGTACGCGAGGCTGATTAAAAAAAAAACACAACAAACGTACGCGATTTCTTTTCTCTTCTCCGTTACGATCGTCTGCCGACCGAGAAAATTAACTCGCGCTCCACGTGCGCGCGTCCACGTCGACTACCGATGAACGGGCAGCGAAGAAAAGTCGCGATTTCCGCGCGCGAAACGAACGATCGAAGAAAGCGCGACTTTCGCTCGTTGCCGGACGATCGCGATCTCGAGTCGCGGGTAAAGTCGTACGCGATGAAAATGCGGAAAAGCGCGATTATTTATCCGTCAAGGTGCTTACGTCGCGATCGCGGATTCAATGAGTCGATTCGCGAGTGTGATGAGTTCCTCTGGAAAACGTTTTGCTTGTCCGTTTGATCGGATTCGCTGTGTCACTGCGATCTCTCGCGCTCGGGTCAAGTTGAGAAAAGGTTTGTGATGCGATGCGCAAATAAAATAATAAAAAGTGAAAAAAGTCAGATTTCATACCGATATAATGAATGTTATCTTATTTATACATCATCTTTTATCATTATCGTTTACAATAGTGATCGCAACAATTTTTTCGTTACCACGACCTTCGAACCCGGTCTCAATCGTCGACCGGGCGAAAATCGGCAATCGGTAATCATAATTATACACAATATAATAATTATACAGTGTGTTTTTCCTCTTTCACAAAATTCTGTTTTTTTTTCACAATCTCTTTCGTTCTTACGCTCGCTTAAATTTCACGCGCACAAGCATTTTTTTTTATTTCTTGTATTATCTCGCTCGTACACTCCAACACGCACACGATGATTCACGCAAAATTTGTTTTATTCTTTTTTTTATTTTCACACACTTTTCTCACGCTCGTGACGCTGATGCTGCTGATGCTGATAAAAACTCTGTACTCTTTTTTTTTAATATCCTCTAACGTGTATATTACTTAGATAGCTTAACTGTTACTTCGTATACATTTTTAAGGCGATGATTCAATCGAATGAACTCATTTTCAAACGAACAGCCAAACTGTCGGATCGCATCGTATCTCGTTTGTTTTATTTTAATCTTTTTATTTTTAAAATCGAATTTCACATCGTATATCGCTTATTGGAGCAACAGTGTTTTATTACTGGTAAATCGTATACGCGCTTAAAAGTTGGAAATCCGGCAAAGTCGACGCCAAAAGCAGAGTTATGCGAAACATGTGCATCTGATCCGATTTTTCATAATAATGGCATCTGTTATTTCTATACTTGAACCCTGTAACAAAAGGCAGCAACATTGGGCCTTCGACGATTTGGTTCGCCGGATTCCCGTAAGTTTTTTTTTCGCTTACCTCGATCGTTTAGCTCGATACATTAGACAAATCGATGTTCGTTAAAAGTTTTGAAATGTTTAAAAGCCTCGCTCGAGCCGTCGAGCGTTAGGTCGAGTACAGCCAAGTAAATACTTTATTTAAGCCAATTTCGCCTGATACTTTTACATTGATTGAGTGTACCTATATAATTAAAATCCGAAACTCCTGGCGTTCGGGGGAACTGCTGACGTCACGTTGAATCACGACGCGGCCATTCAACGAAATTAAAGAATCTAGAACGTTAACGAATATAATGGTTAAAAAAAAACACGCACATCGAGAGACAAGATAAAAAAACGAGGTCCGCGTCGTGAAATCCTTGGCGCGAGGCCAGCAGCTTGAGAGAAAATTGGTTAAAATTCGCGTCCATCCGATATGCGCGCCTAGCGGTTGATTGTCTGTCTCGATCATTGAATTAAAAGTGATTGCTTCTCGTTAAAAAGCCTCGTCGACTTTACGACTCGCGCACGCACGATTTTTCGTAAAGAAATGGGGAACATTACCGTTTTGCGATATCGTCAGGAGCTTCGGCAACCGTAAAAGGCATTCTTTTCACTTCGAATGAATACGTAATGATACGTACATTTTTTTTTTCGCGATACAATTAAACAACGATTAAAAGATCTTGTCGGAGTAGCTTCTTCTCCGACTAATCGAGCACAATAAAAGGTCTTTAGCCACCTGAGACTTGGTATACATGAGTTGCAATTTTTGTTCTTTTAGTATACTATAACGTCGATCCGCGCAGCGCAAAAAGTCAAACGATTGCATCGAACATTTGGTTAAAATTTGTTTAAATTTAAAGATTAAAAAATAAACTATCAGTAAGATTCCTTTAATACTTCGCGTGCAATGTTTAAAATCGACTTCATCGAAGTAATCGAAAATCAAATTTCTTCATGTTTCCGAGCAACGTCAACTTTTTGACTGCGTCTTTGTTTGACTTAAAAGTTAGGCAAAAATTTACAAAGTTTCCTCAATAATCTCTCGGTGTATAAGATGAGTGTATTTAAAATATGAATAATTTCGATTTATACCGCGTATGACATTTCGTTATCCTTTTAAATAGATTTCCACTTGTAAAACCATTACTCGCCGAGTGTTTTTTGCTTTAAAAGTTTAAAAAGATACTAAAAACATTGTCATCACCAGGAGCCTCATCAAAATAAACTTTGCTTCGCGTGTGTCCATTAACGCTTACTCCGTGAAAATTCACTTGTCTCCACGCACTCTTACGTATATCAAGAACATTTATTATCTAGAGATAAAGAATGGACTTCCACCAGATCCTCACGGTCTCTCTTTCTCGCGCTCGCGCATACTCGCATTCGCACAATTGAAAATGGCCGTTTGAAAGTTCCGACGTCCGTTCTTTTTTTTTACTCTTCCCCTTTTCCTCTTCCAGCAAAGTCAGGGAGTCAACGAAAAGAATCTCGTACGTCTTGGCGTGCCGCTGCGAATAAATTACCAGGCAAGAAAAACACACCAGCCTTGAAGGTATAACGCCAATCAAGAGTAAGCGCAAATTAAACGAAAGAAGGATGGAACTAAACGTGTATGGATCTTCTTCTTTTTCTTTTCCTCTCTCTCTCGGTCCCGCGGTATCGGCGCGTCCAGTGAAAGGGAAGAATATTACCGATGCACTGCCTCCTTCGCTTCGCGTGTCCTCCTTCGCTCTTCCTCCGCCTCTCCTCCTCGCGGAGGGACGACTCGGAGCAGCAGTGTAACGAAAAAAGAGAAAAGAAAATAAAAAAAAAATGCAGACGAAACGAATGTGGTTTTTCGTGTTGCATACTTTCGGGCCCTAGAAATCTGCTACACGCGTACTTGTATATATAATATGTATACTTTATAATACATCGCTTGTTCTCACGCACTCCGGCGTCGGCCTCGGCGCGCCTCGGCGACGGGGAAATTCTCGAATCGAGCGCTTCGTCCTTCCCCGCGTCGACGCTCGCGCTTCCGCCGGCATCGCTCGGCTCTCCTCCTGCGGCCGCTCGCTCGCTCGCTCTCTTTCTCTCTCGCGCTCACCCAATTGAATTAACTATTTATACACAATATATTATAGTAAATCGTAATCGTTAACTCTCTAATTAATTCCTAAGTTTTTTCGAACGGTTCGTCGTCGTCTCGGCCTCTCCTCTGCGGTCCTTCGGTCGTCCGCGAACCTCATTCAGTGCCAAGTACCCCCGGCCCCCTCGTCGTTCTTGCCTAGTCCAGATCCCTACTCCCGCGACGTTTCCATCCGGCGAGTAGGCTCGCCGCGACTAGTATATTACACTGCGTCGTGGGGGTACGATGCTCGTTTGCTGTTCTTCATTTGCCTTCCACTCTTTTTTTTATATTGATTTATTTATTTATATATTTATATAGTTTATTTCTGTTTAATTAGTAAATTTATTTATAATTAAGAACTGTACAGATTCAATGTTCCTATTGCGTGTCGAGATAATCCGTCGACGCTTCGGCGAGTGACCACACTTTTTTTTTCTTCATCACCGTCTCCTCTCTCCTTTTCTTCGATCGTCCGTCGCTACGCGAGGGAGATGATACGCGCAACGCGCTCGAAGCCTCGAGTTCACGTGGACGATTGCTTCGTCCTTCGCTTACTTTTTGAGTTTTTTTTTTCATTTATTTTCAACTCCCGCGACTCGGAGCCGCACTCGCTGAGGGGCTCCGAGGTCGGGGTCAGAATGAGCACCTCTCGGGTCCGAGCTTCTTCGTTCGTGTATCGGGCGAGCCCCCGGCATTTTTATGCCCCCGGCTCCTCCTCCTCTCGGACACCTTCGTATACGTGTGGATGTTTGACTCGCAGCGCGAGGATCCCATTGTAATGTACATGCCCGCTAAAAATTGCCTATATCACTATGTTCATTACATATATAGTCTCTCAATTGCGATCGTATTAAAATTTAACATTTAATATCTTCAATCACTACAATATTACACCGCAAATATTTTGTACAAAGAACAATCACATGAATTTTCATCTCGCGACCCACCACCGTCGTGTATTTTTTCAGTTTTCACGATTTTTCATTTTAAAAACCTTGCTAACGTCTGCGTTGCTCGTGGCTCTCTCGCTCGCCTCGATTCTCGCGTCGGCCGCGCTACCCTCGCCTCGAGCCCCGCGGCTCGCCCCCCGGGTGCTGGAGGAGGGCCGGCCGCGCCTCCCGGCGCGGCCTCCGCGCCTGGCCGAGGCTCTCGTTTCCTCGCCCGCAGCGGACGGGCCCGGCTCGCCCGGAGTCGTCGTGCCCGTCGCAAAGGCGATCGAGGAAGAGGCGCGCACGCGCGAACGCGTCTCCGGCGAGAGGAGCTTACGCGGGGGCAAGAATCGTCGGCCGTCTGACTTCGGTTTCCCGCATCCTCGTTGCTTTTGCCTCTCGTTCCCTTGTTCTTTTTCCTCTGCTGCTCGCAGCGCGACGCATCACGGTGGCTCTTGCAGTGGCCGCGCGCGCGCGCCCGACACCACGCGGTGCCCGGGCGGCGCGCTAGGACAGTCATGCTTCATCCTTCGCTACGACGCACGATCATCGTCTGTCGTTCGCCTATGCGTGCATCCAGCTGTAACAAAATCACAAATGTTTCCTTATAATCTCGTACGATATCTTCTTGTGAATCGTGCAAAGAGTAGCGCATACAAATTTTGTTAGCGAAGCTTTGAATTTGTGGTAACAAAACTAATGTGGATAGAATTAGGTCTTTCTGTGCGAACTACTAGTTTTAAATTAATTTAAACTATAATTTGTATTTGGTAGGTAAGGACTACTGTCCGTATAGCAATAATAAATAAATTAATTGAAAAAAGAAAATAATAATAAAAACTAAATTAGAATTTTTTAAAATGCAATGTGTGGAAATTTGAATGCACTAATTACCTTTATAAGTGATGCCCGTAATATTCCGGTGGGTAGTGGTACTGATTGAAGGTCGGGTCGCCCGGCGGCCGATGATGCATCATGCTAGCCGCCTGTCCGTCCATCATGTAGCCCATCGTGCCGTCTGGACTGTAAGCACCGCTTGGACCTGCGGACAATGTCGGAAATACTACACGTTACTACGGTTAGAACTCTGTTCCACCTTCGGCGAAGCCGCGATGGTCATGCCCGTCATTCTTTCACATCCTTTTTTTATTTTGCAGAAATGACGGGCTTTGTGTAAGTGTGCAGTGTGTATTAAGTATCTAATTTTATTGGTTTCGTACAAAGTCCTTGCTTTGAATTGCTTTGCTGCCCTGTCCATTTAATTCTGTTCAAGCTAATCAGAGAATCGCGAGGGAGCGCAAGAATTTTGCATGAGAAAGGCTTAAGCACGATGTATAGCGGGACATTCGGGATTTCGTCGATCCGGCGACTTTGTGGACGCGGCGTCCATGCGTCTCATCGCGTCTCCAAGCGCGCGGGGGGGAAGAGAAGATGGGGTGGCGCAATCAGTGTCCTTGATTTATCGAGGCAATATACATTAAGATACCGACGTTAAAACTGGGGGAGTCGATCTCCGCTCTCGCCGTCGCTCATATCCTAGACCGAAATGGGCCCTCCATTACCAGTGGCAATGACAGCAGCCTCGGTAAAAGGCAGAAAAATTGCTGCACCCGAATCCCCGAGTCTCCGTACCGCCGGCTTTATTAAAACGTTGACCTCCAACAGCTTATTTAACTTTATTATTTTTCCTAAACGCCCGCCGGTGAATTCATCGCGTTAAATTCTAAATGATAAAATGCGAAATTAAATGAGAAAAACCAATTTTTCTTTAAAAAAAAGTAATGTAAGACCCAACAAGAAATCGCGCATTCCTTTCTTCGAGCACACCTGAACCGTAAATCACAATCATTACGAAGGCCGTACTCGCTCTCGTCGCCCTTTGTACAGTGTTTTTCTACTCTCACGCTGCACTTTTTCCGTCTCTCTCTTTCCTTAGCTACTCCTTCCCGGCGCGTTGCGCGGAGCTTTAAGACGCGCGGCGCGGATGCAGTATCACCGGCGCAACAACTCGCGCAAGATTATTACGGGTCCCGACAGCAGCAACTGCACTCGCGCCGCGTGTGCAGCCGCGTAGGTAGCCGGCGCGGAGAAAAGAGGGCCCCCTCCCGCCCCGCGTCCCGTATACACCACGGCCGGAGGAATGTAGCCTCTCCTCGGCGGCGCATTACGGCCGGCGCGGCGAGCGAGCCCGATATCCCACTAACGAGGGATGCGCTTGTAGTGTGATTAAACCGCGCTATAACGCAGCGGGGCGCCCGGCCACAATATGGAAAATTAAGGAGTCGCCTCGGCTCCGCCGAGATGAGAGCCCCGCGCTCGTCGCCGCGTCTCGTCGCGGCCGAAGGGGATAAACCCGAGTCCCGCGGACGATGCCTTTTGACATCCGATATTTATGCATTCGGTAATAATTAGAAGCGCCTTTGTGCCCCGGCCATATTTATAGTTCGCCGTTCCGGGCTTTTCTCCGCTTTTCTTTTTTTACCGTCGGCGGGGCCGCGCTTTCAGCGGGTTAGTTAAGGCGCGGCGTATCTCGGCGCGAGCCTTCGAGGACGACAAATTTACGCGGACGTCGGGGAGAACCGAGATTAGAGATGAAGAAGAGTCCGCGCGCTCCGTGGTAGCAGTATCTCGCGACTGCGAATTTTAATCGCGGGACGAGTGTAAAGGTACGGGCTGCGACTGAAAAGTTTCCCCGATATGAAATTTCTCTCGTTACGCGCGGCACCGCGGGAGTGTATTTACGCGCCTACACAAATCACATCGCCACGTGGATTTTTAGATCCTCCGCCAGATTATCACATCGCGCGAGTCTACTACTCAGCGATTAACATTAGTTACAACGGCAAGTAGTTTCTTGTACAAATTCGCACGAATCTCGCGATTTTACAGATTTATTAGCTTACGGTAATCCATTATCTCTCCTTAACGAATAATCTACGTGAATTTCGTAAAACTACCGAAACAACGGAAATTACAGGCTGCCCCTGGAAATCGTTCGAGATAATCGCACTTTAAGCGCGTACCGGCCACTTGACGGCGGGAGAGCAAACGAAACGCGACGCGGTACACGCAACGCTCGAGCAAAGAGGATCGCGGGAAGCGAGATCGAGTCGGGCGTAGTGCGTGCGGTCGAGTCCGGGGGTAGACCGAGGGAAAAAGGCGGCGCGCGCGCGCCTCCGGGGCTCCCGGGGTAATGCAATAAAGCACCGGTGCGCCCGGAGCCGCGTAAATCCTGCTCGCCGCGGGACACCCCCCTCGCGCCTCTATCCCTAGGCCTTCCGATCTTTCCCTCTCGCTCGCGCGCGTAATTTATTTAGACGGAGGGGCCGCCGTTAATTGCTCCGCGCCCGCTCGCTCTCTCGCCCGCTAAGCTGCGAGAAAGTATTCCGTTGATACGGAACGTAGCTTTCACGGCAGTTTAGCCCCGGAGCCCAGACGACGGAACTATCGCGCGCGCGCCTCCCCTTAATTACGGCTCCTTCCTTCGGTAAACGCCGGCGCATCAGTCATTCTTTATTAAAATGCGCATGACGAACGAATGCGTCTTATTCGTCGACTTTATTTTCTGGCCGGCGACGAAAGAGGACTGCCGGCTGATGTATTGCGCGATTGGCTCGGGAGTTTCATTAGTCGCGTGACAGCCAACCACTCGTGGCTTCTTTAAGTGGCAATCTTTAAATGGATTACCAGTAATACTCCGCAATATACCCTTCGTTATTAAACGCACTCAAGTTACGTTATATACGAAGCTTCCATTTCGAATTGACCGAAAATTTATCATTTTATATTTGTATTTTCGCAATTACAATTCGAAAAAGACAAAGAAATAGAATTTTCCAATGCACAGCACAAGAGTCTCTTCGCTATCTGCAGAATCATATTTTTTTTAACGACGCGGCTTATCGCGTCGGCATTTAACAAGCATCTCATTTGCAAGACCGGGAAAACACTCTCGCCACGGAGCCGCGGAAAAATCGACGCGAAGTACCTACAATTCCTTAAGGGGGGCTCGGTCGCGCGAGCGCGCGTAATTAGATTTTTGCGCGTGGGTGTTTGCAGCGAGCGCGCGCGCTCGTATTTAGGTACACATCCCGGTGCAAGATCGAGAACTGGAAATCCCACAGTCTCGCGGTGACTCGGTCGCCTCGTATCCCGTTCGCGTTACACGAGAACGACATTAGTCGAGTAACTTATGGCTGCGGCCTGGCTGGATGCCGGCGCCGGTCTCGCGGAGGAGCTTGAGGTCGCCGAGCGGTAGGCGGGCCGCGCGCTGCCGCGCGAGGAAGGCGCTCCTCCGCGTGCGACCCGCGGCGTATACCTATAGGTGCGGGCCGAGCGTAGGAGGAGCCGAACTTAGTTGGCGGCGACACACCGAGTGTGTTCTCACCGTCCGGAGTTTCCGGGGGGCCAAGTTACGCGCCGCTGGCTTTCGCTCTCGCACCTTGGGGCTGCGGGGCGAACGAGCTCCGTCAGCATCGACGACGGAGCGAGTTTCCGCGGGACTTCCACGGGCGCCGCGGTCGTCGCGGCGAGGGGGCGGACGCCGGAGCTTTGTGCTGCACGCGCGCACAGTTCGCCCGGGCGAAAACAAAGAGCCGAGTTGAATTATATTATTAAAATGAAAAAAAAATCGCGTAAACGTACGTTTAAGTGTTCGTTTTTTAGATTTCTTGAGAACAAATTTAAACGTAAAATGTAGATACTGGAAAATAGGTTCAATTAGGAGATGTAAAGAAAATTACGAACGAATAAACGAGAGATAAGGTAAACGATATTGTATTCACACAGTCCAACGGCGACAAAGGAAGAACTTTGGAGAACGGCGCAATAGTGCCGTCGCTGGAGCGAACTAGAGGAGAGTAGATCGCGATAGCGCCTCGTGCCTAAAGGACCGCGACCACAATATCGGGCCACTATCCAAGCTCCGGCGATCTCCTCGCAAGAGAAACAGAGACGGGGGGAAATTTCAGATGGCGCGCGCGCCTGGGGTGGAGAATTTCGGGAGATTCGCCCTGGCGGAAGTCGGAAATGTGCTCCGGAAGCTTCAACAATCCCTCGATGAAACTATTGGTCATCCGCGACGCGGCGCGCCGGATACGCCGGATCTAATAACTCATCCGCCCGCCTGTACCGTGTCTCGCCTGTCATGTCTGCGCGCGTAACCTCCTTTTTTTTCCTCTCCCCGATGCGCGACTTTTTGTTGCCGCCGCTTCTCTTTTGTGCGTTTCATTGACTGCGCGCAATTATTCTACACGCGACTTCCAGGGATGCTGCGCACTGAAAGGAGACGCGACCGAAATGATTCAGTACGGTTATCAATAAGCCGGCGCCGTTGCGTATTTTCTTTCAAGATTCATTTCTAATTTTCACATTGCGCAACAGAAATAGATCGAATTTATTACAATAAAATGCAAAATTTAGTGGACTAAAAGATAAGAAAGGCTGGTTTCGATTTCGATAATTATAATGGAGTCAAGTAGCTCGACAAGCTCTTATCCGTGATACTTTCAGATTCATGAGCTTCCTGTTCCGTTTTTCGCGCCATCTACTCTTTTCATTCTTAGCGCTCGCAGCCACCTATACCGCTCTCTTTCTCCAACTCCTCCTTTTGCGCCGCGCCGTCGCTATCCCGTGTTTTCTTTTGCTTTTCATCTCCGCCGGCCCCCGCAGCACGGGCCACCCTCCCTTTTACTCCTTCCACCTCTTCCTCCCTCTTTCGCGCACACACGCGCGCTTAAATGCATCCGCGGAGTGGGCGCGAGAGAGCGAGAAGACGCGCGTGTACACACGGGTTTTCCTCGATCCCTCGCGGGGCGAGAAAGAGCGAGAGGGAGGGAGAGGGAAAGAGTCCGCCGCCAGCAGAATCCGCCCATTGCAAGCGCGTGATATATAGCCCCTTGGAGGTCGATGACTTCCGCTATTTTTCTTCCGCTGTCTCCAGCAAGCAACTACCCTTCCGAGCGTCCGAGCTCCCGCCCCCTCGTACCGAGCGCCGCTTTTCACCTCCTCTCGCTTCGGCTGCGAAAATCCCGCGGAAGCCAATTCTTCCGCTGTACTTTCAGCGGCCGATGTTTTCCCTTGGCCTCCTCGCGGTAACGAATGCCGAGATGCAAAAAAAAAGGAAAATGCGCTCGCCTGTTAATGGAAAAAGTTGTACGTACGCTTGAAAGCCACTGTGAAAAATCCATTCGGGAATACCGAATAGAAATAACGAAGTGGATTTTTTTTCGATTCTTTGTTGAGGAACAGTTGATTGTATATATTGCAGTGCAAAAACGAACTGCTAACCATCAATTATTTGTTCCGAAGTACGTAACGCACTTTACTTTTCAAGATTGTATAAATTTAAAACCAACGCCGTGTTTATTCGTAGGAGAGCAGTTCCAGGGGCAATTAGGCGTTTATAATTGACCGATCGCGCTGGCCGCGCGTCCTCTAATTCGGCAGCGCTTAGCGCCCCCTCGCGCGGACGCGAGCGCGTTACGGCCGTCAAAACAAGCCGATTAATTCTAAGCGCGGATCTCGCGAGCGTTCCGCGCCGGGCAGCATTCCAAAATTCGATAGTCCGAAGCCCGGCGCGCGTTTCACTTAGCGGCCGGCAGTAAGAAGCCCCCGCGCGTTTATGGACGCGATCCCGCTGACAAGTGGAAAATTAATTTGCCCGGGTGCCGAGACGACGCCCCGCGGCATATTTTAACCCACTTCTTAGAGTAACGCATAAATTCTCGGGGCCGGCGGAGGGAACGAGAGCGACGAAGATAGCCCGCTGGCGCGGTGCGGACGAACGAAAGGTGCGCGAGCCGCCAATGACCGATGCATCAGCCCGCGCTTGGCTCGGGACCGGCCGTCATCGGCAAGAAATTGCGCCGGGTAGTTTTGCGGAACGGGGGGATAATTAATAACCCGGGCGCGCGGACCGCTACTGTGCGCCAAACAAACGGAGCCCGTTATTTTGGCGTATGTTGTGACTGAAATTTAACAATGTGATTCATCGGCCCCGGCGCGCGAAATTATTTCGAACGGATTTCGAAATTGTCGCGCTCCCTTAGCCGCCCGGCGAAGCGCGAGATTCACGACCGATGTGTAATTCGAATTAGACGATCTAAACAACACGGCTTTCGGACGTTTTTAATCAATCAGCGGGCCAGTGAAAGATAGCGGGGGGGAAAAAAGGTGGATTAATTCCGCGCGACCATCCATCAAATAATCTTAACTCGCCGGAGCGGAGCAATCGGAATAAAAGCGCCCGAGAAGAAGAAGCGCGGTACAAGCGGGAGGAGGCGGCTCCTCTAGTTGACGCGATAAATAATTAATGACGCGCGGCGGCTCGCGGTCCATAAGCCACTCAATATTTATAAGGCGCGCCGAGGGTGGACAGTGCGACGCGGATGCGCCTTTTATGCCGCTGGCGAGTGCGCGCGCGCGCTGCACTCGTATTTAGATATTTTAATTAACCGATCGGCCATAAATTATTATAATTAACGGATAAGAGAGAAAGAGAGAGAGAAAGGGAGAGGGGGCCGCGGCGATATGCGTCATCGGGCGCCGCGAGGTTTTGCTCGTTCGCCGGAGGCGGCTTTCGCGGCTCGTTAGGCCGGCGGCTCCGTCGCCCGGCTCTCCGCGAGTGATGATAATTTATTTGCGCTACCATATAGCGGTAGCGCACGCCGGTGCGCATTGCGGCTTGCCTTTTTCTCGCCCCGATCGAGCGACTCCCCTCGCGCACTGACGTTTCCCTATCGATTAATTGATTTTTCATCGGGACTCCCAGCTTTTTCGAGTTAACTGCCGCGCTGAAATATACGATCGCGCGACGCTCCGTTAATGGCGCTGATGTCGGCATCTCTTTAAACAGGGCATACGCGCGAGAGTCAATTATAAATTATTCCCGACGTCTGTTACGCAAGATCCGATTTTTTTTTTGTAATTAATTTTAGCCTCGATTGACTCGTTACAGAAATATTTACTTCGTCGTAAATATCGGATAACGATTTGGTAAGCTCAGCGCGCCAGTTGAAAGGAAACGGTGGCAGGGCTGCGTGTTGCTGAGGCCATTAATAAAATCGCAGAACGGTGCCCGAGTATGAGCCAACTTCAATTTTGTACGACAATCAGAAAGCGACCTGCACGCGATGAAATGTGGAGCAAGGAGCCGTTTGTAAAATTAATTTTATACCCCTATCAGCTTAGCTCAAAGCAGGTCCGAAAAAACGTTGAAAGTCGCGAATAAGCATCGAGTCGAAAGCAAAATCGAAAGAAGAGCCTTGGGAGCGCAAGGTCCGCGAGATTTGGCGAAAACAAAAATATTTTTCGTCCCAAGAATTTGAGCGGAAGTTCGCTTGCACTTGCAGCCCCTCGTGCCGTTTTCCCCGAGCTCATATACCGTAGGGACGGTGGAGAGCGTCGGCATTTGTTTATCTCCGAGGCGATCTCCTCCCGGAACGACTAAAAACATCGCGAGCGAGCACGTCGGAGGGAGATGTAGAGCCACGGGTACTTATAGCGAGCTCGCCCTCCCGGGCTATCGGGGGGCCGTGGCGACGCTCGACGACGGTCAAGCCACCGAGAGATGAGATAGAACAGGCCATTATGCCCGGCCCCGCGATAAGATAGGTCCGGCCGCGGGGGCCACCCTCCTTGGACTTCGGGCGCCTTCGCTCCTTGATACACACCGGACGCGATCCCGAGACGTGAAAAATCTAGTCGGGTAATGCAAAGCCTCCACTCCGGAGGGAAGATACCCAGGGGTGGGAGGATAAGCGCGCGGGGGTGGCCGAGCGCGTCCACCCTTATCTTTTCATAGCGATCCAGCGAGAAACTCCATTTCCGCGGTGGTGCTGCGAGAATCGGAGCCCGCGCTATAGCCAATTTATACGCTCCTAACGAGATGGTTCGACCGCTCGTTTACATGAATGGCCAAAATCGAATGGCATGTTTTCGACCGAGTTCTCGCGCGGCAGGACAGAGGGAAATGACGGAGTGCATCCTAAACAAGAAAGATTAATGGGAGAATTGCGGCACTACTTTAGCAACGAAATGATGGTGGATTTTATCGTTCTTAGAATTAAAAAGATACCGTAATTTTTAGAACGCAATCGATATAGTAGAAACGGAGACTGGCCACGGATAGGAAAATAAATCGTAAATCTTCATTTCCGACGTTACCTCGATTTTCTCTCTCGCCCACACATCCGTCGGCGAGAACTTCCAATTTATACGCGCGGCAAAGAAGGAAATTCAGAAGGTAAAATTATCGCGCACTTCCAGCGGCGTGGGCCAACAAATTGCGGCGCTGCGAATAAAAAAGGCAGAGGGAAAAAAATCCCGGGGAAAGGAACGAAAAAAAAAAGACGGCAGAGGAGAGAAAAAAATGTTAATGCGACGTCGGGGGCAATTTCCCGGCGCTAAGCCTCGCTTACAGGCGAGCGCGCGCGCGCGCGCCCATGGTCCGCGCGGCAAATAATAACGTTTCTATAAGTCGGTCGTTTGTATTCGACGACTGGCGCGCGGCAGCCCCATTTCAATTAACGTATGATCTATGTCGTATAAGGAGCCGGAGGACCCGATCCCGGCCCCCGACGGCACCTTTCAAACGTCGCGAGCCGGCCGTAGGATCGTGGGAGGTATATAGCAATGCGCGGGGGATCGTCGCTCCTAAGTAACTCTATATCACGTCTACGTGACGCGAGTCCGTCCGTCCCTCGCGCGCGGGGGTGGGGAGGCGAAGGGAAAAAGGAAAGCGGAAAGTCGACGCGGTGTACGTTCGACTGCTCAGTGATTTCGACGAACTCTCCTTCCCTTCATTCAATTCGCGAGTAAGAATTTAACAAATTTTCGTTACATATTTACGCGCGGGTTAGCAATTTCCTGCGGCATCCGGACTAGATGTAAAGATTCGGGCGACTCGTCGAAGAAACGCTACGTAACTAAAGAAGAGGGAGACGTCGAATCTCATGCATTTCCGATAAGTTTGCAGCCTAATTGAATTTTCACATGCATAAAAGAACGTATTTCGCGCGAGAAGCGACGAAACCGAAGGCGAGAAGAAAAAAGCGCAGCAGCGAGTCGTCCCCAGGAGAGGCGAGCAGCCGCTGGTCTCCACGGGGAAGTTCCGAGGATCAATCTCGCGGAGAAGTTAGATACAGGAGCGAGGAGGGAGGAGGTGTCGGAGACGGGTCTGGTATAGACGACTTTCGCCTTCTTCTCGTCTCCGAAATAACTCGCAGCGAGACTGTCGCAATTCCTTCCAATTTCTGACCCCGGGACATCCATTTTATTTAGTCACCACCGCCGCGGCGAGAGAGAGAGAGGAGCACACACCGGGGGATATATCCCATCGGAGACCGGGTAAGATCGCCGCGCCCGGTGGCGTCGAGTCAAAGAGTAAAAGGAGAAAAACGACGAGGTAAAAAGGGAGAGAGGAGGAAAATGAGAGTGAAAAGGACGTATGTGCAGTGGGGGAGACGAGGGAGAAACTAAAAGAACGGCTGGAAAAATAGCGGGCGGAAAGATAAAACAAGAAAAGGAAAGCGATCTCGGGGCCTCTAATGTGGGAGAAGCGGAGGGCGGCCTGAGGGAGAGAACGAGAGAGAGAGAGGGAGTGATAGAGTCTGGAGCCTCGGCTCGAGATGGACACAGAGAATCGCCATTACAAATTGACAAGCTTGATTGATGGCGCGCGCTTGCGGAAGGGATGGCCGGCGTGGGTCGAAAATAAGGGTAGCGAAGTAAGGGAGGGAGCAAAAGTCCACTCGGTCCGAGCGGGCGAGAGGGAGAGAGAGAGAGACGGCCGAGGGAAGAAAAGAGGGGCGCCGGGAAGGCAGATAGCGCGTTCTATCCGCAAAAGCCGCCGGCGTATCTGCGAGAGCCGAGCTCAGCGCCGCGCGGGGCGAAGGGAGCGAACGCCGGCGTTATCGAGGTGAACCTCTCAGCGAGCGCGTGACGAATGGTCCGCGTCTAGATTCGATGGGGTCCGACTTGCCCGGAGACCACTTGGAATATTCGATGGAAACGACCCTTTTTTCGAATTCGTCAGGGTGGCGCGCGGAGAGAGAGAAAGAGCGAGCGGGAGAACGACGGCGCGGGGGCGAAAGGGAGGCGGAGAGAAAGAGAGAGAAGTGACCCGGGTGCAATCTTTTTGGGAAATGAGGAGGGAGAGCTTTATTCGCTCCTTCGCGCACGAGCCCCGTGGCTGTGTGTGCGCGCAGACCCCGGGAGAACGTAATCCGGTTTTTTTTTCTCTTCGGCTCGTGCGCTTCCGACTTTTGGTATGCGCACACGCTGATAAAGAGAGTTAAAAATGACTTTGGAGATTAGAATTGCAAATTAGGCGGTGAGAGCCGATGCTCGCGTGATAATCTCGCCCGTGGAGTTCCTGTGTTTGAGAAATACGTCTTTTACGAGTACGTGAGGGTTACGTTCACGTTACAGTTAAATTTTCGAAAAGAAAACTAGTGTAATTACTTTTGTTATACTGCAAAGTTACATTTACAGAAGCGAGAATAATCAGTAAATTTTTTTACAAGATAAAAGTACGACAATGAAAAGCGCTTCCAAAGCCACTTAAGCGAAGTAATTCTCATTTTTCCATAAAAGTAATCTTTAAATCAACCATAAATAAACTAAAGCCCATACATGCCTAGCGTATTAAGCAAAAATATCGAGGGAACGGAACATCAGAGCGGCAAAAAAGGAGGAGGACAAAACTCACGAGAGGCAAGAAGGACTCGACAGCGGCTTCGGTAATAAACTATTTTTCTCTCTCCTCTTTGCCTGCAACCGACAAAAGGCATCCCGAAGCTCTCTCCCTCTCTCTCTTCGGAAAGGTAAAAGAAGAAAAAAAAAGACGGAAAGAGCCGCGAAAGCGAAAAAAAGTCGCCGTCGCGTCCGAGGAAATGAACTGCGGGTCGTAAACGACAATCAGACGTCGGTGCGCTTGAACCCGGCGGCAAGTGACGTACGACTGACCCCGGCGCGGCTACCGTGTGCGGGAATGCCCGGCATAATAAGCGAAAGCCCGGCAATTATGACATCCAGCGCGCGGGGCCCCGAGATTGACGCTCGGGCCGCCTCGGCGAAGGACGCGCGCGACTGACAAAAGGGCGGAGGTGAGCGCGCGCGCGCGCGCGCCGAGGATGAGCGATGATTATTGAGATTATAGCTTGAGCTTGTGTGCACGCATAAGGAGATTTGCGGGAAGTCGTTTATTGCTAGCGAGCAACGCCGGGCTTCAAAGTCCTGCGCGCCGCGGCCCGCGTACTCGGAAGAGTAATTGCGTCCTGCCGCAGTGTATTATTGGTTAGGCAGGCAGAATGAAAGAACTTTTCTTAGATTCTTTAAAGTTTTGCGAAGGGCTCGCGGCTCGCGCGATCAATCGAAATTCTGAAAACCGTGGGAATGCAATTTAAAAAAAAAAAAAGAAAATTCCTTTTGTAGGGAGGTACTGTGTGCGTTGTTATAGGTGATGCGAGCTTGCAAAGCTCCGGAATCGTAAATATAAAATGTTTGATTTTCCGAAATCGCTCTCGACACTGTTTCAATAATTGTTGGAACAGTGTACGTAAACACCTGGGAAATTACGCGAAACAGGAGTGTAATGTTTTAAGACGTCATAAAAGGGTAGTTTACTGGGTCAAAAGTTTAGGTTAAGTAAGAATTCTACGGCCGTTGTAGATTCTATCGAATAGCCCCGGCTCTCCTCGTCCGTACTTAAAGGCAGTTCTTTTATCGTCGGCAGCGTCGCAAAATGCACCTTACGGTCACAGCTTTACGGTACTTCAGGGCGACGTAACATTTTTACAACCTCGTCCGCGACTACCGCCAGCCGGAAATATATGTGGACTGATTCAACCGGTGTTTCACGATGGACACGCGTGGAAATGCGCGATATATACCTTTCAAAAGAATGTTCCATTTTAGTGCGCAACAATGATTTTTATCTTTCTTTTTACTTTAGTTGTCTTTCTCGACAAAAAAGATATAAATTTTTCATTTCACGAATGTGATTACTTTTTAGATTTAATTATCATTCAATTTTATAAATAACATAAATAAAAAAATTAATTAAATAATAACGAATTTTTAAAATTTATAAAAATATAACCTACATAAACCTAATAGAATCTCGCGGGCGACCGTGGCAGGTTGTACATCGTAAAATGATGCACTGCGGCTTTATAGTTTATAGTTGAACTGACTGGCGATCGAGGCGCGGCGGGATTTAAAAGGGATCGCGCGCCCGCGAGCAGCGAGCGTTTTATGAGCGGTATTAGGAACGGCCGCGTTAAATCCGCGCGAGCGTTTACTGCCGACGGCGCTCGTTTGCGTCGGGGACGTCAGGGGGGCGCGCGCACGGGCGAAACCGTTCCCTCGGCTAATTTTACGCTAATTTTCCGAATACGACACTTGCCGCGGCGCGCGATAAACCGCGAGGAAGTTCCGGTGCTCGATGGGTGGTCTGTCGGGCCTTTTTCGGCAGTGGCGCTTATTTCTTTGATAGTCCCTTTTATCGCCCCCATTCGCCGTGTGTAACGCTCGTCATTTAAAATTTTAATTTTACGAGAAATAAAAAAATTTCATTTGTTTTCGCTCGCGCACTAAACTTTTTAGTGTCCCCGCCGATAAAATCGTTATATTATCGAAAAATAATTTCCCGTAAAAAACGTATTTTTTTATAATGATTTAACGAATCGTTAAATTAAAAAGATAAACAAATTACAGCGACTGCTCGCGGGTTTACGATATAGTTTTACGAGAAGAACAATCAGAGAGCGGAGTCGTTGATTACCCGCAGCGCGAGGCTCTGATATTGGCTCGTCGAAGTTCGGTGCCTCGGGGGGGAGGAAGCGGCGTACACCGCGACGGTGCCCCACCAAGTGCGTCGACGTCGGTGCTAGCGGGACGACACGCGTCGGGCGAAGGAGCATTGTCCGCGGGACGCAGCGATGACGACGAGGCGCGCGCGCGCGGACAATATGCGTTACCTGGTAATAACAATGTCCCGCGGGCACTGGCGCGAGTCAATGCGGACCGGCCAATCCTCGTAATGAAAGTATGATTGATGGCGCAGGCGCGAGGAGACCGGGGATAATCATTAACCCTCTCTATCTCCCCGTGTCCCTGTCTTTCTCTCGCCGTGCACAGCACCGAGCGCATTATTATCCGGTGCGAGTCCGCCGCGCAATTTGCCCGGGAGTGAGGCGAAGTAAGGCGAGGACTGCGCGACGACAAACGGCGCGACGGAAACGGTAATTTCATCGGCGAAATTGAAAATTTCTCAATGTATCGAGCGCGATTATACGAGTGGGAATAACAAACGATGATTTCAAAGATCGAAACAGGAGATTATTAATGCTTTTCGATTTTTAATAGTAGTAGTGTAAAAAAATAATTCGATTATTGTAGACAAAATAAACTTAAACTAAAAAGAGTCTAATAAAACTTTTTAAGAATTACGGAAAGTGAATTTCGGGTAGCTGCGCGAATGCATAATCCAGAAGCAGCGCCATGAAATTTTTATCGAAATCCGAAAACCAGGTTAAATGTACAGCCGGGATCTCGCAGTTTTGTAGCAAGAAGCTTGAGATGTCCATTGAGAAGATAAAGCGCGGGTTAAGTGGTCGAAGCTTGCATCCCCTGGGGAGCCTCGGGGACAGCGAAAAGCACATTTATCATTTATGGTTTCCGGCAGACAACAAAATCTGCCCTAGGGGCGATATTTCGGTTATTAAGGTATCGCGAAACTGTATCGAATGGAGTTGACGTGTCGGACGTGGGGTATATTTCGAGCTCGAAATAAGAGGAGGTAGAAGAAAAACGAAATAACGAACTAAAAAAATCATCGCACGATAGTACCGTGACATAACGATTATTGGGAGAAAAAAAAAAGAATAGAAATGATCTTTCACGCGTTTTATCGATTTTTCTTTATCAAAAACTGTACAAATACACAGTGGGAATTTACTTTAATCAAAACAAAATACATCCTAATTTAAATGTTTAAATTAAATATTTAAATTCTTACAAAGAAAATATTTTTACTTTAATTTTAGCTTTATTTTTAGCCCATTTACAATTAATTTCTGATAATGTGCTATTACACTTTTAGGCTGCGCTACTCATCAATTTCCGTGCAATATCACTTATCGAGACGGTCGATGGCATAAGTGCTCGGTGGACCCGAGATAGAAAAAAAAGGGGTAAAAGAACGGAGGAAAGATATGGCAGTCGGCGGAGCAAAGCCGCGGGGTGGGAGGAGGCGAAATGGCCGTGATGAGGATTGACTTCGGGATGATAATCTGACGAACACGAGTTTCCACTCTCGGCTGCTCTTGAGATCGTGCGGGCGGGGTTCTTTGGCTCGTTCATACCGGTAATAGTGGTCCTTTCTTGAGCGTGCTCGCTCACATCGCCAAACGACTACTTTTTTTTTATTCTCTACGATCCGAGCAGTAGATACGTCAATTACCGTTGCTACCTTTTTTTGCATGAATCTCAATTTACTTATATCTTCAAACGCGCGGCAATATTTCAATCGTTGATTGGCGTAAAATAAGAAATAATGAACTTCCTTATTTTCGCGGGGATCAATACGGAGATTAAATAAACGTAAAAGAAATCCTCCTTTCATAAGGTAATAAACTTTTCCCTCGCGTTATCGATTTCCCGTCCCGGCGACGAGTGTAATTCCGCGCGCCAGATTTCGCTCGTAAAATAAAGGAATCCATCAGTACGGCCCGCGGTGGGGCACAAAGGAAGACATCGGGAAAAAGCGCGCGAGCACGCGGATGTATATAAGTCGACGGCGCGGCTCTCTAAAACGCCCCTAAAGCCCAGTTTCGGTAAGGCAAACAACCCGTAACTCAGTGAGTGTTTATGAGATCGAGAAGAGCGCGAGGGTGGTTCGGAAGGCGGCAGTCGTAAAAGTACCCGAATCGCCCTGTGTCTCGACTGTTACTTCGAGGGTCCGGCAACAGCGGTAGCTCGCCGCTCTCGACTTTCTCTCCTAAGAGTCTGTGCTTTCTCTCCGCGTCCCGAGAAAAACAAAGAGGACGAGAGAGAAGGTTACACGGCCGTAGGAGGGAAGAGCACGCGAGGGAAGAAATCTCTGTTAAGAAGGAGCGCGCGCTGGAGGAGAGGGACGAGTGAATTACGCTGGAGATCTCCTTGCGAAGGGAGGTAAAGGAGGCGAAACAACGAGCCGCCAATGGCGCTGGTGCCGCATGTTGCCGGATCGTAAAATTCGCTCTGATCACCGCCGGCAATTATCCCGCCGTTATCCGTCGCGTTATCCCCTCCCGCTGAATCCGCCCCTACCCTTTGTATCCGAACTACTCTTGCCCTCTTTTTTTTCGGTAAAAAGGAGGGATCACTTCGAGACTTTTTACTGCAAACGAAGTGATTCCTGCCTCGTAAAGGCGCCGTTCTTGAGGATTACATACGCGTCGAACGAGATGACGACCGTTTCGGATTTCGAGTTTGTCGCCTTCGCTATTTCGTGAATAATGTACGCGTTACTGAGAAAATCATTTGAAACATCATAAACTTTTACAAGTCTGTTCGACTCTAGACTTACACGTATTTCATTATGGATATTTTAATCTTTAATACAATTTCGAGAGTTCGAGAACTATTGAATTTCACGGCTTTATAATTTTATAACGAAACTTTTGGACAAAATTGTCGTTGTTATTTATTAAGAGTTTAAATTTTCAACACTGTAGGACGAGATGCGCTGAAATTTTTAACTGCGCCGTAACATTAATCTTGTATGCGTTTCAGTAGTAAAAGTCGATATATGTCAGACCAGGTATTTTGAAAAAGTAATTATCACATACACGTTACGACATTGTTAAGTTTCTTGAAAGTCCTTTGTACAAACTTAAAATTAGATACTAATAAAGTGTTGCTTGTGTTGTGTGTAAATTTATTTTTACAATATTATTTAAACATACCGGCTCGATTGCTCTGGTCGATCATTGGCTGAACGATTCTACGCCTCGCATTGATGAACCTGAAAAATAAAATACATCAGTTAACTTTACTTAAAAACTTAAAATAATTCGAAATATTATCATTAGATTAAAGTGCACGACACAAAGTATCTTTTAATGTAAAAAAACGGCCTTTTTGTACACGAAGCCACCCTCATTATGTTGTCCACAAACTCGGAAGTACAGTGACCTCTCGATCGTTAGATTCGCAATTTCCAGCTACAATAACGGTCCTTAATAAAGAACCTCCTTCCGCGATACATCATTAGGTCCTGGAGGCAGACACAAAGCGGGCACAATGGGGGGGACTGTGCAGTTGCGTTTCGTCGCGGCCCGTCGACTTCCCGGGGCAAACTCGCGCCAGCGAAAAGAAGAAGACGAAGAAGAAGAAGAGGCTATATCGCAAGGCTCGGAAGGTCTGCACGTCAGCCGACGTCAGCGTCGCGGCGCCCTAATGGGCGCAGACGCCGGAAGTGATTGGGTTTCCGCTCGACTGACTCGCTGGCAAGAGAGAGGGAGAGAGTCGTCCCGGAGATTGCGCGAGGGTAAGAGAGGCGCTCTCTTGTTTTGCGGTGGCGGATTCGCTTCTTTTTGCCCCGATTCTCTCACGCCTGGACGACTCGCCCCCGCGCGCAGAAATGCTCGCTCTTTCGGCTGGATGGAGGATCCACCGCGGTGTAAGTGCGGGCGGAGGGGGGTTATGAATAATAATGATTGAATTCCCGTTTACGGAGCCGGCTGCGCGTACCGACGCCTTCTATTATCACGTTAATGCGGACCGCGCCGGCCTGTCCGAAGCGAAGCCGCAGCGCAAGTGCTGCCTCCGCACAATAGACGCGCGCCGCTGGAAAATCGACGGCGCGTGAACGCGTCTTGTGCTCTCCGCATTTTTTCCAACTATCAACCCTCGAAATAGCGATGTTTCTTCATTTAAACAATCTTACCCGCTGTTGTTTCGTTAAAACGCGACTAAGGGCAGATAAAAGTGTAGAATTCGATGTTTATAAAAAAAAGGTGAGCTTTAAAAAGAATCCAATATATTTCGCTGATAAGATTTCGCGCGTACCTCAAAGGAGATATCGCTCGACGTCTTACATCGCCTCACTCCAACTTCTTTTTTTTTCCAATTTCGCTCGCTCCACCGTCTCATCTCGGCCGGCCTCCCGGTATGCGAGCGGAGGCTTTCCCCTTTGGGCGCGCGAGCGTAGGCGGCACGTCATAGCCAGCTGACTGCCTTGCCCCCGCCCGGCTGAAATATCGCCCGAACAATGGCGCCCACCGGCGGCCAACAACGCGCCGGCGAAAATATCGCGCTCCGTGTTCCCGAAGCCGGAAAACTCTTAGCGGCGATAAAATTTTACAGTCGAAATAACTCGATGTACGCGTCGTGTAGCCGGCGAGCTCGACTCTCCACCGACTTACTTCCTCCCCCTCGGCAGCTTCACTTTTCTTAAGTTTCTTTTCGCGCGGCTTTCAGCTCGAATTGTTATTATTACAGTCGGGTTAAAAGAAAGTTAAATTTTGAAAGATTGCTCACTTTTCGAAATTGAAGATCACACTGTTACATCTATCAAGAAAATTGCCCGATTTAATAAGAAAAATTTGATCTGTAAGAATAAAAAGATCCATTTCATCGGGTAAAAGAACCAGTGACCGACATTAAGGAAACGACATTGACGCGATATAAAAATCAGTGTGTGAGACACTTCCGACTTTTATGATCGGTTAATGAATACATATTTCACCGGGGTACCGGCCAATAAAAAAAGCGCGTACAACCGAAACCAAGCTGGAGACTCGAGCGGGTGCGAAGTTTATAGTAGAGCGATATGTTTTTTTTTGTACGATCTGAGGATCCGGCGATAACGCGTATCTCGCGCGCACCGGTTATCGACGAGTAATGGAGGGTATATTCCGCGAGTGGCGCGCGATGGATGCGAAACGAGGCGAGAGAACATATTGCCGTGCTTCGGCCGGGATGACAAAACACTTTTCGTCTCTCCGCAATGTTTTTCTTTCATTCAAGCTTTGCTCCTCGCTTATTAATGACTTTTTAATCTTCGGCTCGTTACTGCAGGTCATTGAACTTTTATCGACTTCGTTCGATCGATAATGCCGTTTAAAGTGTTATTTAATTTTTAAGATACGAATAAAACGAAACAAACAAAGATGATCGCATAATAATTGTATAATATTTTTTGGTGAAGAATTCAAGTAAGACGAGCATATGATGCTTCTTTGAAAAGACCATAAAACAACGTCACGGTGTGTTGGTATATATGCGAAGTGAGGGGACATCAAGTCCCCTGCGCAGCTTCCCTTACCGTGACTAAATTTAGTGCACTGCATTATATGAATAAAACGAGCGCACGCTTTTCCATATGCGATGACCCGAGACCGACTGCATATGGGATGGTCAAGTCCCGTCGATAATAATGGAATATGTCAATTATACGGCGTCGTCCATCTTTTTAACGCTCCACTTCAATCCACACGAGCTACTCGCGTTAGACTGCTTTTTTTTCGCGTTTCTTTACAACTCGGATAAAAAACGTCGCGTAAAAAAGGGCACTTTTTATTTTTGTCACATCCAATCGGCGATCGCCAGAGTGGATGATTACGTAAGCCGGGTAGAGGTAGAGGCCATTCGCAATTATCGGGGAGCCTCCATTAGTCGAGCGTGGCCTCCGCACGCGCGTTCTCCCTCGCATCAAAACATCATTATCGCGCGCGCGAGAGAGAGCTTGCAAGCGTGAGTGCAGGAAAGTGCGAGCTCCAAGGTGAAAGGGTGAGAGCCGGGCGGTCGGAGTACTATTAGTAATCAATTGCATCGACGCGCGCGTGCGTCGTATTGCGAACGAGGTCGCTAACGCTGCGGGGGAGGACGCGATCGCCCGAAGAAACTTGGCAGTCCGCGGCCGCTTAATGCCTTTTCTAATTTCGTTTTACTGGCCGCTCGCAAAACATTTTCCCAGGAGGCCTCGGGAAATTTCGGTTAACGCGGCTCGCGCGCATTGCACCGTCGGATTTCGCAACGAGCACGCGCGCAGCGACGGATATCGGAAAATTATCTCATGCGAAAGTAATGATCGCCGGCGACGATGGAAATGGCGTTTTGCGCGGCGGCCGCGTCTCTCGATGGCCGGCCGCGCGCGCGCGATTATTTCATTTATTCATCGGGAAAGTTTCGAGCAAAAACTACTCGCCGCGATTCGAATGCAAATGCCGCGTATTCGAATGGAAATTAGCCGTGGGTTTCCGCGGTTAAATGCGCGCGCGGCTAAATTAATATTTTCGAAACCCGATATTTGCAATTCAATTGGCCGAGCGAACTTAGTTTCGAATCGACGCCCGGCCAAAGCAGCTCCGGCGGATTTAGCGATATCGCGCGAAGCCCACGGTTGCGTCAACGCGCGTAATATTCCGAATGGCGCGCGCGCGTAGTCTTGGACCAGCGCCGAGCGACGCTGCGGTGACGAGCGATGCGGCCGATTGCGCGAATCGGATACGCGCGGACAGCTTCGTTGACGCGCGTGTGTCGCGTCGCCGATATCTTTGTGTAACCAATACCCCGGCGCTCCCTTTTCAATCGCGCGCGGGGGATGAGCGACTTTCGTTACGGCCCGTCGCGAAATTGATGGCTCGCTCGCAGGCTCCGGAGACAATGCGCGGCGCGACTCGCCGAAGAGTTCATTCTCTTACCCTTTTTTTCCTATTCCCGCTGGAGCGCGGAGAAAATTGCGTTTTAAATATCAATATTTAATTAAAAGTTTTATTTGTTCTTTATGCTGGACGCTGACTGTCCCAGTCGATATAAAAGTTGGAGAAGCTCGCGTCGAACAATTGAAAAATATTTAATTTGATTAAAAAACTTTCGCGGGGCAGAACGAACACCCGTAGCGTTTGAACTCTACATTGTACATAAACTTTTATTGTGATTCATCGTGAAAGCTCATGTAACAGTTGTTACTTTTTCCGCTGGCCCTTTTTGTTTCAAGGCAAAAATCCGTTTTCACTCAATAAATGATTTGAATGCGCTTTTAATTCAGCATTCAATATTTAACTTTTATGACAGGGACGAAGCAAAGTTTTTTCCAGTAAATATCAAAATTAATCGTTCACAGAATGTCGAAATTACATTTTTAACATGACACTTATGACGAACTAAACGAATTACATTTAAAAATTTATATTTTTCGTTTAATTTTTAGATCCGTTTAATTCTTTAATCTTTACCATAAGAAAATTGGATTTTCGAAAAAACAAGATTTTCAAATTGCTGGATTCGAAGACGTAATTAAATGAAAAGATATAGTAGCACAGCGCCGAAGCAGTTGACAGGGTTTTTGTTTTAGCTGCAGCAGATGCTATATAGAGCTTTCCCCCGTTTTCCACCCTCGCTCTCCCTAGCCGCCAATTTTTCCGTTCCTTTCATAAATTCCGCTGCCAGCGGAGCTCTTTCTCCACTTCCCTCCATTTTGGCCGATGTCGCGCGGGCGCGCGCAGGGAATTTTCCCGGCCAAACGCGGCCACGCCAACTCGGTGACTCTGCATTTAATCTATGGCCGGGCGAATGCTTTTTCGGAAAATTCGCCCGCCGGAATTTATATAATTGTTTTGCCTGGGTCGCCAGTAAATTTCGCCGCGGAACACCCGCCGACGGCGGGCGATAGCGTATACGGGCGCGCTGATGTTGATGGGCGCACTTCGTCGAATACGCCGATAAAACGCGAGGGCCCCAGCTGAAACAAAAATCCCCGATCGATACGCGCCCAACTGCGCCTCGCCTCGGCGGTTTCACCTGCCGCCGCGAGAGCAAAGTGCAGCGGCCGTGGTATAAGTTCCGCCGCTGGAAAAAAAAATTTCGCGGATAATGACCGAAGTTGGGAAAATGAGCGAGTGCCCCTTGTAAACACAGCGCGAAAGCTGCGCAGGTAAGTTAAACGAAGGGGGCGAAAATTTGAAAAAGATGCACGGTTAAAAGCTGGACGCAGCAGTTGCGCGCGGGGGCCGCCCCTAATCACAATTAACGTCGACTTTGCGAAACGCTCGTGTACGCGCTTGCCCTCCCTCCTTCCCTCCGCGGGGCCGAGCTTGCACGCTGTAATATACAAGCTGCGGAATGGTTCGTTTTCGTCACGGGCGCGGCCGTGTGCTGCCGCGCCACGGGCTTGCTGGTTAATCAGCGCAATTACGGTAACACGTGCATAACCAGGCAGCGGAGCACATGTCACGTGATGAATGGCCGGCCCGGCGAAATTGTGATCGGTGGACGCGCTGCCGCTGCCGTCGCCGCTGCTCGCGAACGTATACTTCATATATTGCATCTGCGCGTATCGACCCTCTCTCACTCCACCCCTCGCCCTCCTTTCGCTGCCCTCCTCTCGCCCAAAACCGATCGCATAAACGCAATCCGTGGAAGTCATAACATCGCTCCAGCGCTGCCGAGATGAGCGAGAGACGCTTGCCTCGTTGAAATAGTGAATTACGGAAATGGAGCTAATTTTCGCGTTGAATTATGAGGACTTGACGAAGTCTTGCTTATTGGGAGCGTGACAATAAAAATCATCTGTTTCTTCGGAAATTAAAAGATATCATTCAACTAAGGCCATTTAATTATTTTTTTCTTTAATTTTCTATCGCATTCGGAGACAAAAAAGTTATCTCGTTCAGTTATTTATTAACAGCGCCGGTCATTTCTCAACGCGAAGCCCAGAGACGCCGCTAATTTACTTACGTCGAATTCTCGATTCATTAATTACCATTATCACGCGGACAATTAAGTCCGAAATGATTGATCGCCTCGGCGCTGGTTGTTCTCGCGCGACGACTCTGCGTGCGTTCCGTGACCCCGATACGTCTCCTCCACTCGTCCCCTGCGAATCTAATAAAGTAAACTATCCGCAGGCGGGCGGGCGCGCGAAGTTGCCTCCGCAGGCAGGCGCCGTTACAGTCGCGCAAGTGGCCCGCCGTAGATATCCGCGTAGCTGCAGTTGCCGTCGTCAGGTCGGCCAGTCCGGGGAGTATGGGGCGCGCACTCGCGCCCGGCGATACACCTAAAGGACCCGCTCGCCCCCCGAGTTTTCCGGCGCGCCCTCGCCCCGTCCAAGTTATTGGCCTCGCAGCTGTCGCCAGGCGCTCGGCCTCTCTCGCTCCCGCGACTGAGCTCGATTGTCAGGGCGTTTCTCGCTCGTCGGGCCGGGGCTCATCTCGGCGCGCCTATATAGAGCCGTGACGGCGATAGTGGCCCCGGCGTCAGCTTGTAACAGTCTCTTAAACTTCGGGGGCCTCGAGAGCGGACTCTATATACGCGGCAACTGCTGACGCAGTTATAAACTGCCGGCGGAGCCGGTGCGACTGCCGCGTCTCCGACCTTACACGCCGTCACGCTCGCCCTTCCGCGGGGTCTCCGGGGCTGGTGCGAATACGACGCGTGCGGTGTGGGGAGCCAAGCCGGCGCTTCGAGCGGGCACGCTGACACCGTGTCATCGCGAGCTGCGAGCGCCGCGACGGCGAACTGTTGCCCGAGCAGATGAGGACGTCAGGCGCCGAGTGTTACGATGATTACGATGCCAGCGTTAAACGATTTACGATTTAATTGCCCGCCTCTATCATTTCTTCGTTTAAAATCAATTTTAGATTTATTTGTACAACTGTAATGTTAAGTTGTTAGCCTATTTGATAAGTAAAAGACATTTCACATTAAATAAGTGTATACAGATGAATTTCTCATATTCATATTCAGAGAATATGCAATTTTAGATTTATTTGTGCAATTGTAGATGTACTTCTGAATTTTAAATTTATTTATGCAACGTAGATTTATTTGTCCTATCCTTTACTTATTAAATATTAACAACGCTCCTTTTGTTTAGAAAAATGCAGTGCATCAAATAAATGTTTCTGGGGAAGTCAAGAGTTCCTTTGGTACGACCTCACATGTGCGATGCGGCGGAATGAGTCTCAAAGTGCCCATTTCAGCGTACGCGCACTCAAGAAATAATCCAGCGACGGTGGCTGCAGCGATGCACGGCCCTTTTTCCATTTTCGAAAACAACCCCCTTATACGCGCAGGATGATTGCGGCAATCGGCACTTTTGAAAATCGAGTTGCCGGGCCGTTTCGTGCCGCCTAACGGCCATTACGCTCGGCCTAATCCCACCGACGATTTCATCTTTTCTCGATCGCGCGCACCCCAACCGCCGCTCGCGCGTGTCATTCGTCAAGCGAGCTGCCTCGAGAAGGCGAGCGCCTGGCTCCCGGCGATACTTTGTTTTTATTTAGATTAGGAGCGTAAAAGCGCATTAGAGGCGCATAAAGACGTCTCGCGGAGATAAGGCTCGTTTAGATTGACCACTGCCACGAGCTGGATGGCCCTAAAGGGCCCCGTTTACCATTTGCCCCGGAATCTTTCCGCTTCATCTCAAGAGGCCACTCAAGTGAGTCTACTTCTTTATGCGCGAGTCGTCTTATTGAACAATCCGGTTTTCTTTTTTTTTCGGGAGATCGCCAGGCGGAAGATTTAGGGCGCAAATCTTATTTGATACGGACATTACCAGGCCTTTTCTAAAATTTTCAGGGGCTGCGAAACAGGATTTTCTGAGATTATGATAATTTCTCATATTATTATGTATATATTCACATACTATCATCTAGATAAAGTGCTTGATAGTGAAAATAATTGTAGTAAATAGTATCACTTCTTGTTATGTTTATTACAGCAATAAATTAAATTTTTAATACTTGGAATTATATTAAAAAAGTTACTGGGTGTTACTTTCTAACAATTCATTTGTTTGCTTAATGAATATATAATTTTGCAAATAGGGAATGCGAAGAGGTCAGCGTCAGCGCTTAGCATAAGATTTTCATTGAAAGTATTTCTTGAACAAACGATTCCCCAAGACGAAAAGCAACAAATTCTCCGAAGCTCTCAAGCTCCCGCAACTCCCCGTGAAAGCGTTGTCTTTTCATTTCCATCACACTTCCTTTTTTTCTATCGCTATATCTTGCGCGCGCTCTCGCAATAAAACTGCGAAAAAGCGCGCGCGCTCTCGCGACAGCCTCTCCTTTTGCTCGGACGCGCGCGCGCGCGCGGCGGAAGATTTAAAGTCCTCGGCGATAAAAAAAATCGAGATTTTCATGCGCGCGCTCGCGAAATAGAATACACGCTGGTTTATGAGCTGGCGCGAGTAGTCGTCGCCGGTTCTAACGGGCTTCTCTCTTTTTCCCCGTATACGCGCGCATTTTTGCGCTAAGTCCCGCGCGCTCCTTTTGTTCCGCCCTCGCCGCCTTTCTCCTCGTTCCTTTTTTCTCCCCCGGCCGGCCGCGCGAGCGGGTTTGTTTACCTCGTTCTCGCGCGCCGCCCGTGCGCGGAATTTGAATCCGCCGACAATAAAGCGCCGACTTTATGCGACGGCTCCGCCGAGCGGAAGAGAGCGCGCGAGAGCTCGCGGAACGCGCGCCGTTGTCGCCGTGTGCGCGCGTATTCCCGAAAGGAAGTACAATCGCGCGAGAAGAATGCGGGGATTCACCCGTGAGGTCGAGGTGCCCGTACACACGTTACCTCGCGCCTTCGCTTTATCTCCGGCCCCATGGGAACCGCCGATTTTTTTTTCCGTACTCGCGTCGCCGCGCGCACTCCGAGGGCCTCTGCGTATCCCCTCAATTAATTGCAGATCCTTATCCGATAACTATTTCCTTGGCGAGCCGCGTAATAAAGGATTTTACTTTATTGCGAAACAACTACCGTAAAACCCTCGATTAAAAGCGTATCGAAGTAAATGATTTCGAGTACTTTAGTAGATAAATTAATTCATCCGATCGCGGGTATAAGTGCGGCGCAATTGCGGCGACGTTTAACAGGGCATCGAGCGGCGCGGAGAAAATTAAGTCATAAGTCGTTCGCGCGATAAATATTAAGTAGTAAAATCCGGGGCCGAATTGCTGACACGCGGGAGGTACCGGTTCTCGGTCTCGGCGATCCCCCAATCAAGAAATTCTAATCGGCCGACGCGGCATTCGAGATGAGCCGCTGAAAATGAGCCTCGGCGACACTCGCCGCGGGGGTAACTTCTCTAATTACCCGACTGGCTGCGGTTCGAACGTTGATAGCGAAGTCGAAGTAAATCCGATTACGCGGATATCATCTACGTAATGTATGTAGTCACTCGCGCGCGAGCGCGCAGGGGGGCAGATTCCACGCGGGTAGGGGGGGGGGGGGAGGCCCGGGCCTGAGAGAGAGATAAAGGGTGCAGGGGGAAGCCGTAGGGGTTGTACACCATGCACGACATGTTTTTCTAGACAATTTGTTCGGCAACATTAATCACCGCTCGCTCGCAGTGGGGACGCGTGCGTCGCGCGCCACGCTTCACTCCATCCCCCCTCCCTCTCTCGCCGCCCCATCCCCCGACTCTCCTTGCGCTGGCCATTTTTTAAATTTATCCCCGGCTGACGACTGAGACGGAGAGCGCCGGCGAAGGAGCGAGAGAGAGACGTCAATAATTGACATTTTCTTTGGGGGGTCGATGCGCGGGAAATTACGTGCGGCTCTCTCGATGCCGAGGTGAGCTTGAATTATGGATTGTCTTCGTGCGCGGCGTACGCGGATGAAGTTAATGTAATTGAATTTTGAGTGAGCCATAAAATTATAAATGAACGCAGCAGATATTACTCTCGTTCGTAAATCGTCGCGCGCGAAACAAGAGACGAGTTGCATCGAGCCCCGCTAGGGATATTCAGAATTTAAGAGAAGACCCCGGCCGCGGAGTAAAAGTCCAATACCGCCACCGAGATTACTCAGTTATTGGATCGTGGGAGGCGGCAGAAATTTTCGAAGCCGCGCGGGAGGATCCTCCGGCTGGCTGGGTACAGGGCCGAGGTATAGGGAGAAAGGCGGCGTCGCATCGAGAGGCTCGTCCATCATCGGCGCGGAGAGAGCGAAAATTACCTTCCTTATCAAGGAGTGCCTCGCAGCTCTCCGGATTAATCTGCCCTCATACATACTTTAAAGCCCGGCCTTGCCTCTCATGCAAATAGTGCGCGCGTGCGATTCTCTCCGCCACCGCGTCCCCTTCTCCGAAGAGAGGGAGAGAGAGAGAGAGGGTACGCGCCCAATGAGGTAGAACAACACAATACCGTGAGATGATTATCTGGAAAACTAATTTCGCGAGAGCTCGCTGGCGCCACGCTGCTGCTGCCGCCGCTGCTTCTGCTCCTGTTATGTTGTTGTTGCTGCTATAGCCGTGGCTCTTGCCGGAGGCTTTAAATAGGGGAAATGAAAGAGCATTGTGTCGACCACCGCTGCCGTCGCCGCTGTCGCCGTTGCCCCCCTCCCTCCCTTTCCCTCGTGCATCGAACGGTAGGATGCACGGATAGATAGGAGCGGGCCAGAAAGAGACGAAGCACGCGATAAAAGTACAGCAGATTTAACGGGGTGCAGAATTGTGTATTGGATTTCGATGTTCTTATTTTAAGTACGTTTAATTAAAACGTAATGTTTTGTTGCTCTTCGTTCGTGGAAAATTGAAAATATTGCTTTTATTTGAAAATAATCGCGAGTAGCGAAGTAAATTGAAATTTTATTTTGTTTGCAAACAAACGTAACAACAAAAGAAACACTTGCTAATACAAACTAGAAAATAGCGATTCTAAGAGAAAGACATCGCGGATAATATTACAATAGTAATTCTAGTCACATTTTTGTGAAAGAAAATTAGCAATAAATCGAAAACTTCAAAATTGCGTTTATTAGCCGAAATTTCATTCCAACGTCGTATCGACGACCGATGAACAATCTCCAATCGGCACAGCCGTAAATTTCTCTGATGAGAAAAAAAGCGGCGAGAGCCACGTTCGGCTATTTGTAATTTTCATTATCTCGAAGTTAATAGAGACATTTAACTGACGCTGCACGTAGAGAGTTAGTGGGGTGCTGGGTGATACGACGCCGTCGTCGAAAGTCAAGGGAAGCCACTTCTCCGTTCCATTTTCAGGGAGGGTCAATCTTCGCTTCAGGTAGCATCCAAATGGCCGTATGAGCATTTGTAGCGTGATATTGCGGGAAGAGCCAATTCGCCCAATATAAGCCCATTTCGGCAGTTAGTGCTTCCAGTCTTGCATGACAATGCGCGCGCGCCAACAGGCGGAGTCGGGGCGGACCGAGAATTTTTATACCAACAAAAGCTGCACACAGATCTGTAATTAACGCTAGCACCGATGCAAATTGACAGAGCCTATTTATAGGAGTTTTATGCTAAAGCGGCGCGAGAGCGAACGGAATAAGTCGTGAAAATGTACATCGGGGAAGAGAATGGGACGAAATAAAAACCGGACAGAAGTCAGGGAGCTTGCCAATTTCAGCCGGGGGCACGGCCCTTTCTCATAAGCAAACATCCATAACGGGCATTTCCCGAAATCTGACGAAATTGGCCGGCCTTTCCAGGACAGGTCCCTTGCGCTCGCGCGAGCGCCTCTTAACGGCGTTTATTGGCTACTTTAGGGCAGTTTCTATGCGCGACACATTGTCGCCTAAATAACGTCAGGTTTCGGCTGGCAGCGGGGGGTCAGCCAGCCGACCCGAGAGAAATGGCGTAGGCGCGAGCCGATAGAGCATAACCGTGGGCGCGTACACACGCGAACGCGAGTATTTATAGGTTAAGAGCCCTCCCGAGGAAAATGGACGGGAACGCGAACCTTTGAGAGCCGACTCTTGGCGGTCCCCCTTTAGATTTACGGCCGTTTCTTTCTCACTCCCTCGCCTCTGTACCAGTAGCAGTGATAATTACAATGGTAATGTCCTAGAGCACAGCAGTAAAAGTAGCCGCGGGTTTATCCCGGCCCGAAATTTGTTATAGAGAGGTAAAACCGTAATAGAGAAGCCGTAGGCAGTGACAGTATCCGTCGTTTCACGAACAAAAGTCAATTTATGCTGATTATCCGTGCAAATGCTAATCAATGACAAATTAGCTACAATTCGTTGAAATAAATAATTTAACAGGTTGATTTGTAAATTCCCCTAACAACAGATACAAATAAATTTCTTTATTGTATCGCTTGGATTTTGTGAAACGTGCCGAAACCAAGACGAATCGCGCCAAAACAATAGCGCATTACCGAGAGAATAGCCAGGCGTCGCGTCGGTTCAACGCACTTGCATCCACGTGTCGACGGCGGCCGCCGTTGCCCAGTCACGATGACAAACAAGAAAGTCGACAAATTAATACACCGACGCGGAATATTTCTATTGTACGAAAACGATCGTTTAAGGACACGTGACGCGCGTCTCTCTCTCCGAAAGCCGCCGGTGCGGGCGGCGCGCAGCCTCGAAAAAGGGGGAGATCCACTGCGGAAGGGTTAGGCCTCGCCCTCCGGAGAGTTGAACGCGAAAGAGAGAGGCGAGCGTGGGGTAATACTCATTCGGGTGTAATCGCGCTCGCAAAACTCCATCACACTTTGCTAATAGAGCCCGGGGAGCTCGCGGGGAAAGGGGAGAAAACGAGTGGCGGACGGGCTCGCGAGGCCGCCTCGGCTTTATGCGGTATAAACGCTGTTGCGCCCCGGC
This sequence comes from Eurytoma adleriae, assembly GCA_900480045.1. Classification (NCBI taxonomy): domain Eukaryota; kingdom Metazoa; phylum Arthropoda; class Insecta; order Hymenoptera; family Eurytomidae; genus Eurytoma; species Eurytoma adleriae. The sequence goes on along the minus strand of UXGC01000003.1, from coordinate 360,043 downwards.
GCTTAGGGTCGGCTAACGGCCGAAGCGTTGCAATAACGCACGAATGACGCGCCGCGGCTTCTTTCGCGCGCGCGTTTCGCTCCCTGCGCACTCGGACAATTTGTCAGGCCTGAGTAACGCGCGCTAGATTGCCTCGTTTCGAGGCCCCCGCTCCGCGGTATTATACACTCTGTCCGCGCAGCTTTTAATCCTTATCTCTATTATCTTTCAAAAATGGACCCCCGAGTCGGAGTATTAGCCTTTTTCTTACGGAAAAGTTATTCTTTTCTCATTCTCCGATAGGATTACTCGCGGTATCTGCTCCTCGCATCGAGCCAAAGACAAAATTGCTTTTCGGATTTATCTAAGATTCCACCGCGAGTAGCTGCTTTACTCTTGAATGTTGCGCGGAAAAAAATTGTTTGCTGCCGGCAGACAAAAAAGCCATTACACAAGAGGCAGGGAGGCGGAGGAGCGTCTGTGAAATATTGATTGTAATTTGGGCGGCACATGTGAGAGCCTTACGCCGACACATTTCTCCTCGCTGCGCTGAAAGCGAGTGACGCAGGTGGAGCGACCGATCGGGAGATTATTGTGGAAGAAGCAGACCGGAAACCAGTGTGGGACCCGCCACGCGCTATACCCAAAGTTCCTTCATCACTCGGCTGCGCGGGATACGCGTGCCAGCCACGCACGCTCTTGTACCCCGCGTACGTGGCCAAATTTTTCATTTTTTATTCTTATCGGCCGGATCTTGCTAAAATTCTTTCTCGCGTGCCGTGAATAAGAAGGCGCTCGAACAAGATCTCCAACGCGTTAAGACACCCTTTCGTGCCTCGTGTTACAAAATATTACGTTGCGACGTTATTGTTATTGTCAAACGTAATACCGCGCAACTATTCGCAATGAATTTATTTCGAAACTTTTTATGCCCATCGGAAAAAAGTCCTCCTTTCCGCGCCTTTTTTCACGGACCCGCAGTATCTTGCGGTCATTATTTATCGCTTTGTTTTTCTTTCTGCGTTAGCAGCCGGGACACTGGAAAAGAGGCGACGGCGATAGGAGGGCACTTTTCTAGCGACGACGTCCCCGTGAGCCTGCGGCCGTGGCCAATCCCCGGGAAGCGAAGGAGCGGGCAAGCGAGAAAGAGGGAGAGGAGGGCAGCGAGGCGCTCTCGCCACCGGGGTGAGATAATCCCAGTTAATGATTGCCCGGACAATTACAGCGCGGCCCCGGAGATGGGAAGCCGGCGATTCATTCTGCCGTCGACGCCCTTTATTGGCATAGACGCTACCGGGCGGCTCACTCGCCTCTCTCTCTCTCCCGAGCGTCCGAGTCTTCCGCGCAATCGGACTCACCCTTATTTATTTATAATTAATTTATTTAGCCTGGATTTCAGCCGGAGATTTAATCTTCCCCGGCTGAACTGTCAGCTTGATTAATCAAGGCCCGCGCCAATTTTCCTGCAGTTCCCCGGCCAAAATTTACCGGCAAAATATTCGCGTTCCTCTTCTACACCTTATGCGAACTTTCCTTACAGCTTCATTAAGTTCCAGGCTGGGCAGAGCCGCGACTTCGCACGAGTGCGAGTCGACAGCAAAGGAAGTTCGCATAACGGCGGCCGAAATTAACTTTAGAGTCATCGGCGGGGCCGTAAAAAGGCAAAGTATTCCCGGGCAGCCGTTTGAGATTAGCTGAAACCGGAGGCGGGAGTCGCGGCGGTGATCCTAAAATCCCGGAAGTGCGAGCTCGCGGCGGTGGCGTCGCCGCCGCGTCTGCGTAAACGAGACAGCGCCGCCTCGGGTAAATAGGCTAGTTCGGCCTTAGCTCGGGGCGCGGATGGCTTAGTTGCCGCGGGATGGCACACCTGTGGAGCAAATTTACGAAATGTTTACGATCCTCGTCGTCGCCGTCGTCTGCAGGGGCACTTGCGCGCTCGATGTCTCCCCGAAGCGCCCTTCCGCCAGACCCTCCTCCCGCGACCCAAGTTATTACGACGGTAAAGCTGTTGTGCCGTCTATGGAGGAGGCGCGCAAGGTCGCCACTGTGTACCATTCGCAATTGTTTTCGCAAATTTTCGTGCTTTATTCGAACAATTTGTTCACTCGAATTATAATTTTATACTTTGTGAGTGGATTAAACGTTTGAATAGTTCGATGAAGTTTTTTGCAAATCGTAAGAAATGGTCAAAGCATTTAATCCGGTAAAATATTCGCGTTACATCCGAGCTTGATTAAACTTTCCCGAGGAGATCGCAGAGCCGGGCGGCCGGTCCGACGGCATCAGCGGAAAAACTTGCCCGGGCAAAACGAGAAAAAGTCCCTCCTCCTCGACGAAAAGTTAAGCGGGAGCCCGCCGCCCACTCTCCTGCCTCTCTCTCTCTTTCTCTCTCGGCCTCTACTCTCGCGCTCGCTCGAGTTATGAATGTGCCCAATTACATCTTAAAAGCCGTGCTCCATTAATTTTCACAGCTGCTGCCGCTTAATTGGGAGCCTGGCCCTGATAATAAACCCCCCGGCAGCTCGTACACTCTCGTCTCGCGCGCGCGCGCAGCCGGAGAGCGAGCGAGAGAGGAGCGTAACGCGCGCCGGCATTTACGAGCTCGCGGAGTTTAGGTCGGTTCCATTGACGCCCCTAACCCCCTCCCGCGCCTCGCGGCATCATCGATCCACGAGCGAAAGAGAGAGAAGAGACGTCGCGGACCGATCACTCGCCCATTCCAGCTCGCTCTATATCTTCCAGACTTTTACGACTCTGACCTTGATCTAGTGCATGGTTCGGCGACGGTTTTAGAGCGATTCCCCGTGATTGAGGCTGATCACTGTTAGCCTTCGAATAGTTTCGGATTTCCGTTACGAGCTTTCAACTTGTTCCGCCGTAATCTAATATTGGCAATTATAAAGATCGGTATTTTCATTAAAAAAGTGTAAAAAAGACATTCTTTAAAGTAAAAATATTCATATTCGGTAGACTTTATTTTATATTCTGCTTTTAAAATGTCATAGTTCGGACTTTCCTTGCAGTCTTTTGAATTTTTAAAATAAAGAAAAAGCTTTCAGGGGCAAAAGTTAATGATTCTTAAAAAAGTGGATGAAAATAAAAGGCCTATGAGGTACGAGCATTTTCCCCCGAGCGCTGCTTACGACGGCAAAAAGTGATGCATGGGTTTGTCGTGCGCCGAGTCATGTGTCATTGGCTCGCTCTCAATCCGGAGTGTTTGCAGCGCCGCGACCTTCTCTCTCTCCCTCGCGCGTCTGACGTAGCGCGCGGCTCGACTACTGGAAGTAGACCATCGCGGCGGCGTCGGGGGAGCGCAAGGATCCCCGAGAAAGAGAGAAAGAGGGTGAGGCAATGGCCCGTGAACCACCGCCACGGCGTAATGACGCGGCTCTCCTTTCAAAGATTGCATCGCCCAGGAAAAGCTCCGTGGAAGCCCGCTATAACGCGCGACATCCCCTCTCCCCTCGTGGAAAGAAACGCGCACACGTGGAACCCACGCGAAGGTCGAAATCAATAGAACAGCCTCGGGAATCCGATTGAACTTGGTGGTGTAGTGACAGTTTCGTGTCGAAACGGCGAGAAAATATCGTGATTTGGATGGTGTCTACACATATATAGTTGCGGTGGAATTCAGATATTTCAGATCATGGCGCGTTTATTATTATCAACGTATTTCTTGCAATATTGATCAAAACTCGTAATCCGAGATAACAAGTGTCCAATGCATTATAGCACGCAATTTATATTAATCACCTAAAAAAATAATGGGAAAGAGCAGCATAGTAACGTAGGAAAATGAATTCTGTGATTCTACGTTAACAATAAAGAGATTCAGAGACGAAGAATTTCAGATTTCCGTTGTTATACCCAATAGGAACTACAATAAAATAGTCCCAGGATCCAATAAAAATGAAAAATGACTTTCCTCCCCCATCTGGAATTAAGTAAGAAAAGAAATAGTCTTGGTCCACACTCGCATACCTTGGGGGACGAGTTCTAAACGGCCGAGCGATCGGAACGGCTGCGAACTTAAGCGCCGGAAGACAAAAAGGGTCGTCGTCGGAGGAAAAAGGTACGGGAAAAAAAATCTCAACTTGAAAAAAAAAAAGAAAGACTATTGGTCTCCTAAAGAATTCTCGCCGACTACCTAGACCGAAGTATAGGCGACGGATGACGAGGGCGCGCTGAAAACTTTTTCGACAGTCGAGATTTAGTTTTCCAAAAGGTAACCCAGCGAGATTGGCTGAAAAAACGAAGCTTTTAATCTAAAGGAATAAACGAGATGGAGGGCCGCGCGACGAGAAGCGACTTCCAGATAAGATATAAGAATCCACGCGAAGAATAAATGAAAGAAGCGGGCGCGTAGCGACAGATAAACAAAGAAATTAAGTAAGAGCGAGCGAAGCGGGAAATACGAGGGGACGGCGGCACGCGTTTAAAGTTATAAGAACCAATTTAAAAAAATCGCGGAGACACCCCCGTCGCGAAAGCAAACTCTTAGCGGTGGGTGTACACCGAAATAAAAGAAAGAAACGAGTAGAAGAAAGGGGGGATCTCGTCCAGAGCGTTAAATCCTGGAATTTCAGTTTAAAGAAGCAATTATAGAGTAGTCCACCTGAACAGAGAAAGATACGAGACGAACGATAAGGAAAACTGATCACCTTATAGCACCGTCTCTCTTCTTACCTAGACACTTTTTAAATGCAAAGTTTTGTGTAAGGTATAGTTTTTTAAAAGGAAAATTAATTAAAAAATTGCTGATTCAATTACATTCATGTTATAAAAATGAAATAAAAAATGAAACAATGAAAATTCTATAAGATTCAACCAATCGTTAGGTGTAATAAAAATTTGATAGCTACAATTTACTGAATTTAATAATTTTAGAATTGATCAATGACTTTTCAAAAACAAAAATAAATACTTAAATTTGAGTTCTGCTTCGTTCAATAATATTGTCAAGCGCAGTTTTACCAATTCTCAGAGGCCGACTTGTCTAGTCTATTCTCGATGAGAATCTTGCTGCTGTTTACTACGAAAGTTAGCGGCTAGTCAGGTGACGTTCGTTTAGCAATGAGAGATATATTTATTAGTGCTGTGCATCAAAGCGGAGGTAACAAGGCTGTCGGGTGCCGCGATAACTTCGTAAAAGTTGTCAAGAAAAGCTGGCAGTGGGAAGGAGATAAAAATAACAAACGAACGCCTTTCGTTTATCGTCAATCTTGCGCGAGCTACGCGGCTCTTTTTAACGAGCCCGAGCGATTGATTCTGTGATTTATTAGCGGATCGAATTTCAAGTAATACCTAACTTCAGAGAAGCCGAACTGAGGTAACGGTTTCCGTCGGAACTTTTTCAAAAACACTTCCAACACTTTTTTGACTGCGCTTTAGTAACAGTACATCAAGCGGCTAATAACGCACTGCTATAAGAACTTGTAATTTGATTTAAAATTTAATTTAAAAACCATAATATTAAAAGATTGGCTTGAATTATTAAAAAAACCCATATCGAATAAAAGCAAGCCGCCGGTCGTTTAGCGAGCAGCGACCGTCTCGTCGTGTTTCATGACGAGTTCCCATCGCCGGAAGAATTTACATGGGCGAAAGCGAAGTGACTCGGCGGCACGAAGGCTCGCCGTAAGATTTCCCAAACGTGATATCGGGCGCGCGAGCTGGTGAAAATTCCCCGGGATCAATTATCGGCGCGTGTATAATGCGGACTACGCCGGCGACCCCCCGGCCAATCGCCGTTATTGCAGATTCGGCCTAGCTTCGCTTGATGGATGTACGGGCTCCTTCTCGATTGCTTTCCCCTCCCCATCCGGCGCGCGTGGGGGCCGAGCCACTCTCTCTCTCTCTCTCCCTCTCGCCCCCCTAAAACTCGGGATCTCCCGGAAAATGGGAGCTACGGCGCGTTTCGCTCTATGAGGGATTACGCAGGCCTCGTCGTCATTGCCACCCCGTCGATGGAGCGATCCGCTTTTTTTAGGGCGCAAAGACGATACGGTTATTGGGAATGCCATCGAGCGCTAATAAAAGAGAGCGGGCACGTGTAAATTCACGCGTGAACACCGAGGCGCAAACATTAGGCGGCGCGGTAATGAATTTTTATGCAGCCTCCTCGTTTCCCTCTTTTTGTCGGAGAAAAGCTAATGGCAAACAGTGATCAGTGGAAAACGGGGGGGAGCGAATGGAGATGAGCAATGGTGGATTTCGTACAAATTGCGAGAATAATGAATTTCGGGGAGATGAGGCGAAGCGTCGAGGAGGCTGCGTTGCGAGGTGAAGGTCGCTGATAAATCAGTCGATTTTTCACGTTTAGCCTAATATGCTCGTATTCTCCAGAAGGAAATTAAGAAGAATGAGAAAAGCCGTGATATTGAAAATGAACTCATTAATGTTTATCCACACGAAAAGACCGGAAGCGCTTCGCCATGTCAATTCTTTCCCCCGAAAAATTACATTATGTATCTTTCGCGTCAAAATGAAGCATGTAATTCAGTTAAAACAAACAAATTTGAAGCAGCAAAACCAAAATACAAAAAATCGTAAAATCTGCATCCCCATAGAGCGGGAAAAGGGAGAGCTCTCGGTCTCGCTCCGAGCTAGAGGAGATTCCTTCGTTGCGCAAAGAGAGTGCGGTAGCAGGGGGGAGGGGGGGCGAGAGAGAAGCCTCGCTCTCTCGGGCTTGCCCCCGGGTGATGCGCGCGCGAAGAGCGAGCGCCTCTAGCGGGGGCTGTATGGAAATGTTGGTCAAATATATCATTCCGGCTTGACAGTGCAATTCTCTTATCTGCCTCGCGCCGCCTGCCTCCCAAACCCCATCCGCGCTCGCGCGCCCGCGCACACGGGCCGAATGGGAATGGGGTGCTGGCGGCGGATCGGGTGGAAGGAAAACCGGGAAAGGGGGAGGGGTAGTGGGTGGGAGGAGAGAGAGGCCCGATAGAGGATCTGCAAACACGCTGCGCCGCTACCGTCACACTCCGTCCGCGCCTCGCCTCTCGCTCGCGCTCTGTATCAACAGTGGAGCCAGCCACCAGCTTTCTCGTCCTATGCTTCGCCTCATCCTCTCTTCATCCTCTATTTTACCGAGCTGTACATGTGCGCTCGGTCCTCTCTCGCCTCTCTGTGTGGGCGCGTAGTCGGGAACCGTCCAACTGGATGACGAACTGCTCTGCAAAATAGAGCGGAATACCAGAGTCTGAAAATACGAGGATCGAAGCGTCCACTCACGTGTGTGGTAGCGCGAGCTTTCCTCCTGCCGCGTTTTCGGTTTTCCACTTTTTTTTTTATATTTTTATTTGCTTCCGCTGTTATCGCGCGACCGTTTTTATAATTTTATCCACAATTCTTTTTAAACTTATATTTTTCGCGTAAAAGGCATCTGTTAGGATCACGTTACATCGAGCGCAGGTAAAGAAGCAACTCATCAGACGTTCCACGGCGCGTCTGTAACGCGTCACTTGGTTGTTTTTCTCGCGTTCTGCTAAATCACTGCGGGAGGTGTCGGCACATTCTCAGGCACGTCCACCTTGCAATAAGCCTCATCTACTCGTGTTAGTTTTTCCGTCTCTCTTCCTCTCGTCTTTTAGCGCGAGCCACCCTAGGTGGAATGAAAAGAGCGAACTGAAATAACGTTTGGGGTCAGCGAGCTTATTGACAGCTTTATACACGGTCGATGTTATTGCAAATTCTTCTCATTCCCCAACCGGGCCTTTCGTCGTCGCTGCGCTATATCCGTTCGAGCTTCCCTCGCCTCCTCCTTTTTTTTCTCTTCGTCTTTTTTCGCCGCTCTCCGCGTACATCGAACGAAAATGCGCCGGAATAGAATCGAGAAGGCGAGAGAAATTGCGCGCGATCGCGAGAGACATGAAACGTGAAATAAGCGAAAATCGAGCGATAAAGTTGAAACTCCAGTGCGAGAGAGAGAGGGGGCGAAGAGAAACTCTTGAAAATGAAAGGAAAGGAAGCGCCGGGAGTACAATTTAAGGATACGCCGAGAGCGGCAAGAAAAAGAGAAGGACGGGAAAGCAGACGCAAAAGAAAACAGATAAGCGAGCGCGACCGAGGCCGTCGCAAAATGAAAAAGGAAGGGAAAACGAGAAAAACGATGAAAGGGGAGCGAAAGAGAGATGAGATTCGAAGCTGAGATAGCGCGCGCTCGCGGGCTCTGGTTATACTCGCCTTCGCGGGCGACGGATGCTGCGCCTCCTCGCGTATATATACACGGCGCAGTCGCGCTATCGTCGCAGCTAGTAGTGCCTCGCAGTTGCGAGGCCGCACGAAACAATACAATTTAGATAATTAAACAGATACCGTCTCGCGCGCACGCGCCCCGCTGGATTGCTAATGCGAAACAGAGATTCCCCTTTTACTCCATCGCCCGCGTCTAGACTTATTCCCCTCGGCGACCTCTGGTGTACTCGCCTAAGAAGCAAACGCACCATGCACTTTTAATCAGGTTCAAATGAAAAGCTTATCAGACGATAAGCGGCATTCAAAAAATAAAGGGAATTTACCGAAAGTTACAATTAATTCGACGGAAGGAGTACACTGCGTCAGTCACATCTTCGCGCGAATGAAACTCGTTTCCACCGTCACGCGCGCTGTGAAATCGCAGCTAAGTCTGCTTCGCGTTCGTTCGCAGCAATCCGAGAGACTCGGCCCTGGGATGTTTCTGGACACGATAGCGTCTCGCGCAGCCTGATAACTCGATCGCGCGCGGAGTCGGAGGCGGCCCTCCGCAATATCAATTTGTCCATCTCGGCGAGCCCCGCGGGCCGTTGCGTCAAGGTCGCACGCGAACGGGATGCACAAACGAGCCGAGTCACTGTTCGTTCTCATTTCTTTGGATGCCCGGCGCTGTTTTGAATCTTGCTGCACACGTGTACCTGTCAAAAGTGATCGCTCTATATTTTACTGCGCTGCTGATCTCAATGCCTGAGGTGCATGATATTCTGACTTTTGCGATTCGTTAAATGGAACAAATTGCTTTTAAAACTGAAAATAGTATTGTTCGTCATTTTTTATAATGGAGCATTGTATTAAGTTTCTAATTAGTGGAAGATAATTTAAACGATTGCTCGCGTATTATTTGAAATATTCGTTTTATATTTTCTTTTACAAGCAAAAAGGAATAATTTATGGTCATAAACAAAATTGCAGATATTGTCAATGTAATGAAATGCTCTCGAATAATTTAGTGTGCAAATAAATAAAGCATCGAAGTTATATCGAACGTTTATGCATACAATGTATGCACAAATATGCATTTCAACGCCTGAAAATTACTATTTCATTTAAAATCTCGTGCATATTAAACTTTATCGCCAGTCATGAAAAAAGCCCAATGTGCATACATCAATAATACATCAAATCTTTGGAAAATCAGGTGAGGCGCATATTCGCAGAAAAAAAGTACACAAATTTAAAAAGCTGTCAATTTGTATTGGATGCTTTTATGGGAAAAAACGCATCGATTTCCATTACGCTATAGAAAGCGTATGAACGCGCTCCCCGCGTAGAGAAACAAAAAGGGACGAAAGAAGCGAGGCAGAGCGGAGAGGCGAAGGATAGAGAAAAAAGGGGTTGGAAGGTAGAAGAAACGCGAGAAAAAATATAATGACACGCTCGAAAAAGAGAGGGAAAAAAGTTAAAAAAAATACACGGGCGATATTATCTCCGCGTGCGCCGCGAACGTATATACCCGTACGAGCGTTTTCATAAGCGCGAGCTGGTGTACGAGCGCGCGCGCGCACACACGTAAAAGCGGGCAAGGGAGCCTGCCCCCCGTTGGGCGCTGCGTGTGTTAATTTGAATCGGGAGAGATTACGCGGGGACTCCCTGTCGCGAGCAGCCATTTTGTATCAAAATGTCGATAAACGAAGCTCTGCCTACGCCGGCCGCGCAGCGTCGCTCTTTGCGGGGCGCGATTGCTCATCCGCTCGTCGTTCTCGTCGCTTCGCGTTGTTGCGCGGACGCCTCTTCCACGGTACCTAGAAGAAGCCGCTAATGGCCGACGGGTAGAGACGATGCCCACTGCGCGGAGTATTGAATTTACGAGCTGGTCGTACGTGATTTTCATAATTTCATCGAGCAATTATGGTTTCTCCGTGGGATATTTGTACACGTTGGCAAACTGTAAATTACGAGAATTCGCGCTAGAGAAGTGAAATAGTTGCTATTCTAACGGCACTAAAATGTATATCACAATTTCTGAAGTGTGTACGTATATAAATAAATAAATATCTATATCTTTATACATACAATGTGATTTATTATGGTACACGGACATCCAGAAATTTTTATCACAGTGCCATGTAATTATTTTTCGACATCATTTTTCATTTTCGCTTTTATTTGTATTTATGGGAACGGATGTGGAAAAACAAGTGAAAAAAAGGGGAGGGGGAGGAAATACAACGCGTTATATCAGCACCGACATCGTGTAATTCTACTCGACTTCGCTGGCGCTGTGACTCTCTGCACCCCATAAATATCTCTGAATCATCGTACGCACGCGGCTGTTCCCCGCGTGCCCACAGCATTCTTCCTTGTAACTTATCGGCAAACCCTGGCGAGATTCCGTTTGAGGAATCTGCCGATTCCAATCGCCGCGACATTAACGCTGCGTTAACTCATTTTACCGGTCACCTTTTTTCTACCGCGAAACCCATCCATCCATCAGAGATCGACACGGCAAAATGAAGGAAGCGAGTTCAACCTCATCGGAGGCAAGCCGATCGCGAAAAAAAATTTCAATCTGCGCGCACCGACATCAGATTTCCAATTCAAGCCAATAGAAATTGCCCAGTCTTCGGTAACAAAAGCGAAATTCCTATTAGAATCGAGCGGCCGGCGTCGGTCAATTCCGGCGGTCAGTCGGGGAAACGGGAACGCGCAGAAAAGACAGAGAGGCGAGGCGCGGAGAAAAGGCGCGCGCGCAAGCGCAACAGAGACGGGGAGAAGGGTGAGCCCGCGCCGGGGCATTGCGAAAACGTCACTCATAATAGCACGGACAATCAAATGCTCATCGAGCCGTGTCCCGCTATTTGTCTCTGCGGAAGACGAGCGGACGCTGGTCGCGGCCGCCGATATTTGGTTGCGCGCGCTCGCAGCGATTGTTTGATGCACGGCCGATTAAACGATCGCTCCGCGCAGTGCGCGATGCCCAGAGAGAGATAGACACGCGAGATGCGAATTCCTATGCGCAAGCTCTATCACGCGTATCTGCGCGCGCTGCCTCGTCGCGATTCCCAAAGAGATACGAGCGTTCCGTAAAATTGAATAAAAGTCTATAGGATTCGAATCGTTAGCGCAGAAAAAAATAGTCCACTTTTAAATATTCAAACCCTACGGTTAACCGAATCGTAGCCAAGTGTAAAATCTTTAGTCATCGTGGATGTAATCAATAATCGCGATGCGATACCGTTAAAATTTACAAGTTCTTTTTTACGTGCGTATAGACGCTCGCCTCGCGGGAGTAAAAAGGAAACGATTGTCACGTTCGCGTATCGATCTTGAATTTTGTAATGCGATTTAGCGTAATGAATGGCGAATGAATCGAAGAAAAAAAAGTATTCCGAGCGCGGCTCGTGATTACGGAGCATTTCATTTTCGGAAGGAAGGAACAACAGTGCGCAGAATCGTTACGGGACTCTCCCCAGCGTGACGAAATGGAGCGGGAGGGGGAGGCTCGTCGACGATGCTCGCTTCCGACGGAAAACCGCCCCCGATTGAACAAGAATACCGAAAGCCCCCTGCATTTTCATTGTGCTCATATCTATTCACATGTTTGCCCGAAAGTGTCTATAGCCGCAATATCCCCCGCTGGATGATCTTACACGTGTTATTATATTTTTCCTGCTACATCTTAACCAAACTCGGAGAACTCGTGTAATATTTTAAGCAAAATGAAAATTATGCTTACTCAACGTCACTTTTAGAAGTTTTGCTAAATATAAGTTATTGAACAAAACAGAACGAACTCACCCACGTCTAGTTTTAACAAAAATAATTGGGGGCTGTTGCTCGCTACTCACCTGTAACAAAAAAGTAAAACAGTATTTTAATAAAACATGTAAGAAAGAAATGCAAAAATAAATTGTCATTAAAATTCCTCCAACCGCAAGCCTTCGTTACGTTAGAATCGGCCGGGTAATCTATCCGCGACTCTTTTTATCCCGCATCGTACCCCCGCACACGAGTTTGCACTGCTGCTGCTTTTTCGCGCCATCGCAGCATGGCTCTCGTGTATCTTTCGCGTATTTCGTTGCAAATTTATCGCGGCACGCGAAAAATATGAAAACTGGTTTGCCGTCCGAGTGGTCAGACTCATATGCAAGAGATGAAATCTTTCGCGAGCTCCCCCTTCCGCCCCGCAGTATGTAAGTGTGCAATCAAACAAGAATATGATTGCACTAATCCCTATGTTTATATTTTCTTAAGGCAATAATAAACATATATATTGTTAAATGTGCAACAGATTTAAAGCATTGTTTTATAATAATATGCTGTAATGCTGTAATGGTACGTGCAATCAGGTATAGATAGTGTTTAATAAACACGTTTTATGTACTGACATTAATGGTATGAAAGTGATCGCATCTTTCACAACCAGTTATTGCAAACTCAATTAATTTTCCCTTGATATTAATAAGTGAAAACCTGTGTAATTAAATCAGATATTGTAATTTATATATTTCAGAGATTAAATAAACTAAACTTGTATGATAAATGGATAGCAAGTATTGCTTGTCCCTATCTCGTGATTCGAATCCTGACTATAATCGCTGTGACAGCAGGATACAATGAAACGCTTCAGGAAAATGTTTGATTTTTTATGGAAATCACTTAATAAAAATTTTATGAAAAAATAAATGAATAAAAATATATTTCAATACCTGAAATAAGTGCAATTATTTTAAAAGTTATCTTTAAGATTATTTTCAATGACTTAGTAATTACATTAAATGGTATAATTAAAGGTAATGTAAAATGACAAAGAAAAACATTGTTTTTGAAATACTTTAAACTTAGCTTCGTAGGATTTTTATTTGCTGATATTACAGTTTTTGTATATGAAATTATGTTTTTTTGTTTACAGTTTCACCTACAGACTGTGTGCAAAAGTTTGCACTAAAAAACATCAAAAAATTGATAAAAGATAGCAATGAGAAATTAAACGGTGACGTATTCAAATTAACGTTTTCGCCCCCATTCTTTAACACGCTTTCGACGTCGCTTCGGCTCGCGTTTCCTCGCGCACCGCCCCGCGTACCTTTTCTTTCCTCCCTCGCCCTCTCGCGATTTCCGTCGCATATAGATCTAGCGAGGGCGAGAACGAGAAGGAGAGCGAAAAAGAGCGAGAGAGAGAGGAAGATAGAACTTGTGATATTGCCAACGGCGAGGCTTTTTCGTCGGCGCGTAATTTAGGTAGCGGGAAATTGGTTTTCTCCACAATGAAATAGAAGAATGCAGCGCAGCGACGGGCTCCGCGAGTTAGTCTGACGTCGACGCGAGGAATTAAAAAGGTGCTGGAAGCGAGCTTAACGCGACTCATTGTGCGCTCCCGATATCATTAAGTGGCTCCAACCCCGAAGAATCGGTAATAACGGGACGGAGGTCTGATACGTCCCTGGAATTAATTTCTCACATGGTATAACATGAAAAAGAGAAGGTATTGTTCGTTCATCAGCCGCGCGCGTGCAGGAGTGCCTGTCAAAACGTCCCGCAAGTTACTCGCTGAAAATTACTAAAGAAAGGATTTGCACATTTAGAGAAGAATCGCAAACCGGCTTATAAAAGGAAATTAGTGGGTAGCGTGAACAGCCTATAAATTTGTTCGCGAATGAAAAACTTTATTGTGGGTGAATTCAAATTCAAATACTTTTTTTTGTTTATGTCTACTTCGAGTATAAATAGTACTTTCTAATTTATCTTATTGCTTACATTTCTTTATAAATGTTTTAAAACATCACGTTCGAAAATAAATTCGAACCTGCGGAAACGACGAAACTACATAAATTCCTTTTCGCGCGAAAAACAAATTCTCGATGCGCCTAAAAGAAACTCCTGCAAAGCTTATTAGCCCGATAAATAATAGCGCGAAGCCGTCGAAGAGGAAGGGGCCCTGAAAAAAACGAGAAGAAGCGCACGGCCAGTCCCGCGGATTGAAATAAGATTGCGGAAGTCGAGTCAGCTACGCACCGATGCTCACGCGCAATCCTCTCTCCATCTCCCTCTTTTGCCCGTCATCCTCCCGACTTCGGCATCCGAGAGCATAACGAAGGCAATTCGAGGGTAATTATCCATTACGATCGAATTATCCGGCAAACTGTATACGTGTGTGTGCAACATCCTGCACGGTTTTGTTGCGCCTCGCACTCGATACGCGTGTGCGCGCGAAACGCCGCCGTGGAAAAGAGGGAGGGCGAGGGGAGGCTAGGTTCGGTAATTGCTCGGTCGTCGGATCTGAATAAAATACGAAGCTACCGGAGTCTCGGCTCGTCTCGTCTGCCTGTCCGTCCGTCAGGCCGCGTGCCTCGGGCTGTCTGTCACTCTGACGTGGGAAGACCGAAAGCTAGTTACGATTGTTCGGAAACTCGCCAAGTCATGCGAGCCTGTGCGCGCGCGCGCCCCGAGAAAATGCGCGCACAAGCGCGCGCTTACGTGCGGCCGCCGGGCGAGGTGCAATTTCGCAGACATGCAATCATAATCAGCGCCAGGAGCTGAGCGCGCTGTATACGTGTACATGTACATGCAAGGCGACGTACGTGCGCTCCGCGGCCGTCGCCGAAAGCGTGCGCGCGATGCCAGGCCTATTGAAGTAACACGACGATTCGCCTTCGAACCAACCCCTTCGGCGCGATTTCGGCCTGCATTATTTACGCGTCCGTGCACGATGTATCAGCGGCGTTTCCTTGCCTTTTACCCAACCGTCTTTTTTTTTCTTTTTTAGGGCTAATTGGTGATGTTGAATAATCGACGTAAATGTGTCGTTCGTACGGTTTTACACCACGCCAATAAATTGTACAAAAATTGGGTAAAAAAAAGAAATTGGCAAAATAAACTTCGACCTTGCGCACTTGCAGTTTGCAAAAGAAAAGGAAAAGAAGCAAGATTAAAATCGAATCGGGAGAATAATTAGGGAATCGCCGAGGCCCAGGGCTTGAGGTCAATTAGTCACGCGGCGGGGCGCGCCGACACCCCGGGCCCCGCCAACGGGGCCCTATTTCTCTTGGGCCGCCGTTTCCACGAAACCACGCGCGAATTCGTCGAGGCGCGCTTCCTCCCCGGTAATTTACCGGTGGCATTATCGAGATATCGCGTGCCCCGGGCCTAGTGCCGCACGCGAAATTGCGCGATTTTCGACGGAAACGCGTACTTTGTGGTTTTGCCTCCGCGAGAGGCGCTTACGTGAACTTATCGTTTTCTTCTTTGGACAATGCGCGGCTTATTTTAATTTTAAAAGCAAACATTTGTGGTCTGCGGTAATTTTTTGCTGAAATTTCGACTCTTACAGTTGCTTTCGTACATGTATAGGTCCTCGTGGAATGAGTTATCTAAAAAACAGACATGTTTAAGTAATTTCTAAATTAAAGCAAATATTACTTTAGTAGGAAATCTCGCATATGATCTTATTGTAACTTGTAAAATTTATCGACAATACAGATTTTTCCTCAAAACTAAAATGTCCTATAATTTTTTGACGGAGCAAACAAAATTGCGGTAATCTAATGCACTGCGTAACGTTTAGACTTGTTCATCTTCCAAAATTAATAACCAATATTTAGATAATTTATCGAAATAAGTGAAATTACTTTAAAAGGCGCCCATTTAGTGTCTTCAAGATTATTTTCAATGCCAGTAAAAATTATGCAGTAGAATTGAAGATAGTATAAACGAGGTCAACAATTTTTTTTAAATAATTCTGTTGCATTATCGTTTAGTTCTGTTGTTTCACAGTGCCTCTAAGCTAGCGAAACCAAAAGGTTGGTATTTTCATAATATCAATAAGGTTGGTATTTTCACAAAATAAATTTTAATAGTTGATTTAAATATATAAATCGAAGTGGAATATTTAATATCAAATTCAATTAAACTATTCTTTTTTCAGAAAGGAAACAAAATGAAGTGTACAATGCTAATTATTTTTGTGATTATAACTGCGATGATCGCCATAGCAGAGGGCGGTAATAAGAAATGTACCTCACATGCTCAATGTGGTGGTGGTAGTACTTGTATGTGTAAAGTAGCAGGTAAAGCTTGCAGTATTGGAGTTTGTAAAAAAAGCGGGTAAAATATTATCGGACTAGTGTTGTTTTCTTTAGATTACAATGCATGTAAATTTAAAAAAAATAATAAATTATTAAAAATCTATTTTACTATATTATTTTTTTATTTGGGAATATGCAGTTTAATCCGAGGTTCAATCCAGATGTAGATACATACTCCTCCAGCTTTTTTAAGTCACCAGAATCGAAGAAAAAAAGGTTTGTTTCAAGTCGTACGAGGTGACATGTCACCAAGGCAATAAGGCATTGACAGCAGTGCAGGCAAAGGACAGGTTGGTATAAGTGACCGAAAAGAGACAAGAGTAGCTGGTACTTGTTCTGGAAAATGATACCACGTACGGACGTTAGAAGTGTCCAGAATCTCGAAGACTGACCTTGGCTTATAAGTTTTATCCATTCGAATGTTTTCACTATTGTTCACTGCACGTAAGCAATTTTCGAGAAATCGCAATTTCTTTACGATTCGAAGAGTGAAACACCATGCTGGCATAAATGCTAATGCGTTATTTATCAAACAATTACTATATTTTATTCGTTTATTTATCATAATCCTAAGTAATTGCATTGGCATAAGGCCATGTTCGTGACGCAGGTATTAAGGACAATCATTTTTTTTTAAGATTTACAAGTAAGGCGATTGCGAGCTCGGATGTTATAAGCTAAAAAATATTTTTCCACAACACTATATTGACGTTCAATTATGAAATCAGTAAACGTTTTATTTATTGCAATTTGCAATAGCCGCTGTGTCAATTCCATCGATAAACTTCATTAAAATATTCTCTCAATAAAAAATACTGAAAGGATGAAAATTTGCACATCCACAAAGAAGGCCATTTAACAGGCAATCCTAGATTGTCCCGGTGCCACAGATATGCAGGAGAATATATGAGGCCCGGCTGCACCTTCACGCTCGCCTTGCCTAGGTCAAGACTTTCGGCTTCTCTTCGAGAAGAGCGATCGCGGCAATAATTTATAGGATTCCCCATTCATCGGCCTTGCTCTCTCGCTCTCTTTCGCATACACACACATACATACATAAGGCTGCATGTACGCGCGGTCGCTTCTTCTTCCTCCTCGTGCTCTCTTGGCGCGGTGATATCAATATCTCTCCAGTCCGGGAGAGAAAGAGAATCGCCGGGCGGATGATTTCCGAGGCCGCTAATGCATGTAATTGATCTATTGTGCGATGCATTAGCCCTTGGGTATCGTGTATCTCTCTCTCTCTCTTTCTCTCGCTCCGTTCACTTCTCTCGGCGACGGCTTGAGCGATCCTCCAGAATAATAATACTCGAGACCGGAATCGAGAGCAAGCGTCACGAAACACATAAAGACGCAACAATTTTTCACGCTCGACGTGCCTGAATGCACTTGATGTATCGTCGCTCGTACGTTTGTTCGATTTTAGCTGATCTTTTTATATTATGTCAACTTGCGTCGCTGAAACTTTTAATTTATTGGTCTTTTTATTGCTAAAATCACTATCTACGCTTTGATTTTGAATAATGTATTATCCTCGGATTTAATAAGAAATTGCAAGAATTTTTGCACATTTTAGGTAAGGATTAATTCTATACTGAAAGGCAAAAAAAGGCATTTCATTTATCCCCTTGAAAATTCACATACGAAAACACTTCAGAAAACAAGATTCAGTAACGCACTACGTCTTCAGAGCGCGGAGATACCGAAAACAAAAACAAACGAAAAGTAAAGGGGAGGAAAGAGAGAGCAAAAGTTAAGACGTAAGCTGCGGAATCTACAATCGCTCGCAAGTCGCCCGACAAGGAAATTCATAAGATCCGAACTTTATTCGCGCGCGTGCGCCGGAATTTATGCTCTCGCGTTCAGGAAATTTCGAGCCCTCTCTGAAAACTGACCGACGGCCGTAGATAAGACGAGAGGTGGAGAGAGGGGGTGAGCGAGGCCGCCGCGGGTCACTCTCCTCGCTCTCGCGCGCCCGTAGCCGGAGCGCGCGCGCGACTCTTTATGTGCGGGGCGCGAGCATACAGAGAGACGCGCGCAGATATATCCGCTTTGGAATGGAACTCGCGCGCGCGAGACGTGGACGTCTCAAGCAGGCTGGAGGGGCCCCAGATAGAGCAAGAAAGGCGAAAGCACGAGCGAACATGCGAGGCAATCGTAAGTTAGGGAGCGAAAGCGAGAGGGTTTTAGCCGTGCGAACATAAAGTTCCAGACTTACGACGCGAGATCCTCGATAGCTCCTCGCGGTGGGCATGAAAGCATCGGGGAGAGAGGGAGGGGGGGAGAGGTTTTAAAAAAAATCCAAGAGCAAAAATAAAAATGCGCGAGCCGCGCGCAGAGGAAAAAAGGAGGCTACTCCTTCCCTCGGCGGGCGAAACGTTAAGTTAGAGGTTACGCCGAAGAGAGTTTGCATTGGTAGTTCGGAACCCCGCTGCGCGAGGCCCGCGCCCGGCGGACCGGACATTTTTCTCTCGCGCTCTTGACCCTTTTTCCCCGGGCGCGAGTTGTTTTTATTTAGCCGAGCTCCTTCTTTGTGCGTACATCCGGGGCCGAAAAATCGCCGCTTACTCACGCGCAGCCTTAATATCGGAATCAAGGACGCGCTTCCTGGCCGCGGCTTTCGCGCGATACTTTTGCCGCGACGTTACTTATTGCGAGGCGGAGATCGTTTTTTTTTTCAGCTGACTCTTGCGGTGCCGTGCGAGACTGCTACGCGTCCTTGCAGGGGTAGAGTGTCGTAAGTTTCCGCGACACACTTTACGGTGAAATAAGGTAAAACATCGTGATAATTAATTTGTTTAATGAACTTTGAGAAGCGATTACTCCGTGAATTAAGATGTTTATATTCAATACGTCAACCGATACTGGGATTTTATTATCTGACTTAAAAAAACCAATGTCATTATCAAACTACTTTTACTTTTTATGTACACGCACTATAAAATTAAACTTTGTTTCAGGTATTATACTTACAAATCTCAAAAGTATATCGGAACGTAATTCACCAAAAAGCAATAAAGTGTAATAGAGTGCAATACACGACTATAAAATACCAGTACCATAAACGTCACGTTACTCACGCACCCGAAATTCGAATCCTGCGCTAAAGGGCAGGCTCGCTCGAGCAAGTAACGTAAAAAAAAAAATGAAAAATCCAAGCGAAATTCCAGCCGAACGAAGAAAGAGCGTCCGCGCAGTTTTCGTGGATACACAAGCTCTCGCGCACCTAAGCGCGCGCTTCGTTTTATTTCTCTCCGTATTCCTCCCCGTCGCGCGGCGCACTCCCTCCACGTCCGTTGGCGTGCACGGCGCTCGCGTTAGACCCCTGCGGCGTCCAACCTGTCTTTCCAACACCGTCGTCCGCGCGCTATCTCCTCCGGAGGATAGGAGTACCCGATAATCCTCCTGGCGGGCGCTTAAATTTTTCTTCGAGCCGACAACGCGGTTGGTCCCCCGTCCGATAGCGATAGTCCCTCTTCCGACGCGCGCGCGCGCGGGGGCCTTAACGCGACCACCCGATAAGCGCGCCGACTCCTTTTTTCCCGGCGCGCGGCCCGGTGGCGCTTCGCCGCGCCCGAAAGAGTTATCACGCGGCTGTTTTGCGGAGCGCAGCAACCCCCGGCAGGAGAGGCTTATACCTGCGCGCGCCGGAGTGCAAGGTGCACGCGGGGCAATGCACCGGTGCAAGTAGCGTGTCGAGCGCTCGAGATGCGCCAGCGTTCGCCGTGGAAATTTTCGCGGAGTCGGAAAGACGGATTATTTATGGCTTTCGGCGGGGGTAACGTGTAAGCTCGAGGTTTCCCGGGAAAAAAGTCGAATGGCGTAATTTATTGTATAATTACTTATCGATATTAAATTGCTCGACGATATGTTACTAAATTTTTAGCGCAGTTGACTAATTGCAGTAAAATATTGTACTGATATGGGAAACATTAATTCAACAAGCACTTTACATCCGTTCGAATCTTGGAAAAAAAATGCATTAGAAAAATGCAGGATCGAATCAAGCAAATTCCACGTGCAAAAAGCAGCTGCGGATTTATCACGCTTACAGGGGACGCGCAAAAGGAATATAGTTTCACGGTGTAACCGCAGCTCGAAAATTAGTCACGCGTAAGCGGGTTAACAATCGGCATTGTCGCGTAATCAGGTAAAAATTGTCCCCCCGACCTCCGCGACGAGAATGACTCGGCCGTGTGCGCCTCTCTCTTTCCTCTAGACGCGAAGGAGGAAGAAAGGCAGTAAAGAATCCTCTCGCGAGATCACTCGCTTGAATTATAGGATCCCCCGGTGATAATGACGAACCGTGTTTACACTGAGGCAGGCCGCGCTCGTGAAAAGTACACCCGCGGAGGTCGCCCAGAAGAAGGAGCGACCGGGAGAGGACGAGGGGAGGGCGGGGGAGGACACGGCGCGACTCCTTTCTCATGTAAATACGATGTAGCCGCGTGTAAAGCGCGGCTGACCGCGCCTTCGGCCGTCTCCTTCTCTAGCCTCGCGCGGCTCACAATGCCGCTGCCGCTCGCGCGCTGCACACGGGGCAGGGGGAGATAGCCCCCACTCGCGGCCGCTCGCCGCCATCTCTCATAGGACGTATCTTTAAAGTCGACGTATGGCGGATAGGAGGCGCGCGCTCGCGGAGGTGGTACCCCTCTCTCTCTCTCTCTCGCTCGCTCGCCAGCTCTTTCTCGCGGGAGAAGGAGGTGGAGGAGGACGACCGCCCGTAAAATATATCAGCCGCTGTGTGACTTCTCGGGGCAGCCACAAATCACGGGACCCCCCGTCGCTGCCTCGCCACGACTACCCGCCGAACTGAGGAACAAGTGAGGGAGTAGTGTGGGTGTACCTTTATGCGAGCCAGACGGCAGCGTCCACCTACGGGAGGAACGCGCGAAAAGCATTGCTTTAAGGACGAGTGATCTAACGAGGCGCGCTGCGCTTCTTCTCTATCGCTGCAGCCCTTTTCTCCCCCTCCCACTCTCTCTTCCTCTTCTTCGTGCTGCCCGATTTTTTACCTCGGTCTCCGACGATCTCGCGAGATAAGGCCGAACTCCGGTATGCGGTGGTGCCTCTGGCGATCGCCGATCATTGATACGCGGATCGTTTGAGCGGAGATCTGCGAGAGCTCCTCGTTGAACATCGCGCGATCGCGAAACTAGGCACCGAATATAAAAGCTCCTGCACTTTCGAAAAATTGCGCAGTTTTATTCGCGCAAAGTGTGCGATCGCTCATATTTTCAAAAAAAAAGTAGCCGCGGTTTCTCCTTCATCAATTTTTAGAGGAATGCCATTGTGCAGAGGAGGCGATAGTCGTACACTCGCGGCAAGAATTTCCAACGGTACGAAAAAAGGCTACGTAATATGAATCATCGGTCGAAAGGGTAAAGGAGGAGACGGCCGGTAGAGCCGGGCATCAAAGATACCGAGGAGAAGACATCGTTCGGCCGACGTTAATCCCTGCGAGAATCTACCTATCGTTCGCCTAAGCACTTCTGTATATAAATCGGAGACGCTCGAACGCGCTCGTGCGCTTCGGAGAAAAGGACGAGAAAAGAGACGGAGCGAGCAAAGCCGAAAAAGGGAAGAAGTAGGAGGAGGAGGAGGAGTACAAAAAGAAGCGACCGCGGTCTACTGCTGGACACGATCAAGTCGAAGAATCTTTGAATACCATTAATGAGAGTCGTCCAGGAGAAAGGGAGAAGGAAAGAGAGAGAGAGAGAGAAGAAAAGAAGAAAGGCAAAAGAGGCCGGGTTGCGTTCCATCTCTCCTTCTCTCTCCTTTTGCTTTTGAGAGAAGCTGGCCTTTTGTTGGACCCCGTGAAGTGAGCAAGGAAATAATGCTCCGTGGAATGTGACCCGTGCACCTCCTCGCGCTCTCTGCCTCTCGCGCGTTTCCGACGTACATACGCGTGTAGATCGACACGCTCTCGAACCGAGGAGCCGCATCATTGTATTGCACCGTTGCGGCTAAGGGCGCGAAGTCAAGTCGCGCAGTCCTCCGCGATGATTCACGAAAAATCTTAGTATTCCCATAATCGAATTCGTATCCACATTTTCGAAGTAAAAATATTATCAAAAAGTCGTACATCAACATTTGCAAAAAATTAATAAAAATACACTATTTCAGGATAAATCGCCGTTGACAAATGTTTGAATTCTCATTGCACATTTTGTTCGACGCGAATTCGCATTACACGCACCTGGAGCGCAGATGAAAAAACTTGGCGAGCAAATAAAGTATCAAAATCGAGCAAACGCGAAAAAAAAAGTACGACGCGAGAAGATCGTCACAAGAGCCGGCTGTACACATCTCCAATTAGGTATAAGGACGGGGCGCGGTGCGCGGGGAACCGCGTCAATCTCGAAGAAAACTGGTTATAAACGCTGGACTACATATTTCATTTGCAACGAATCGCCGATAGGAGAGGGAGAAATCTCGTTCGACAGGAGGCCGGAGCGCGTGTGCGCCGGCTTTTACTTTTTCAAGTGGACCCGCCGATCGTTCATTCTCGACGTATATCGTTATTAGTGTTATTGCCCCCTCGTTGTTGTTATTACCGGGTAGCGGGGAAAAAATTGATAGACGACAGGTGGACCCGTTGTTGAAAGAAAGAGGAAGAGGCGAGCGAACGGTCATTTATAACTGGATACGAGGATGCGCACGGTGTAGCACAGCAAAGAGAGAGAAAGGACGCTTGATTAGAACTGCACTGTGTGCTATAGCTTATTAGTTTCATTTTAATTATTCAAAATTATACAGTAATAAAATAATGAATAAAAAGCGACAAGAAGTATTTGTAAAAAACTCTTAGAGCAGGAGTAAAGCTAGTTAATCGGTTGGAAAACTTAATACAGGTACAAGGAATTTAATGTAATTGAAAATTTTCTGGCGCGACGCTCTCACAGCGTTCGCCGCGAGATTTAATCACTGTAGGAATCAAATACAGGCATCTGCATTGAAATTTAATATCCCGCAAAATCCTGGTAGAAGCGTTAAAAATAACGGTGCATTTTCGTCCGTGCAACGTCGATTCTTATCTACATCCTTTATCGCTTACACTTTTTACACATCTCGGGTACCTCTGTATTATTCTCCTTCTTTTTCTCTATTTATCCGTCGGTCGCGTAATCTCCCTCTCTCCTCTTGAACCGCTCGTTATTAATATCGAGTAACAAGAGAGGCTAAGGCGAGCTCCTTGCTAGAAAAGCACGCGCATCGGTTATTTTTTATTAACGAAGCGCGCCACCGTGTACGGCGGAGCCCTTACCGCCGAGGCTATTGAGACGCGAGAAAAAAGGACGAGCCCGACGCCGGGTTATAATATAGCACTTGTTATAATCTCACGATACTCGCCCGATAAGATCTTGGCGCTCCGTGGCCAGATAACGAAGTTTCTCTAGGATTCGAATTTATCGACAACGCTGCTTATATTTATTTTCTTTAATATCGACTCAATTTTCTGCAACGTTTTCTTACTCGATTATATTCCCCGCAGTTGCATAACATTTTTATCACCATTATTATATAAACACTTCCATAAAAACAATGGCGCAGCTTTTCCAATTACTAAAAGTATGAGTAAACTTTATCGATGCTACTAAAATTAAATAAATGAATTTGAAATCGTTAAGAAAAATCTGAGTAAGGGAGAAAGGAATATCGTGTAAATAGCGGCAGAGGAAGAAAGAAGGAGGGCGCGCAAAGAT
This sequence comes from Eurytoma adleriae, assembly GCA_900480045.1. Classification (NCBI taxonomy): domain Eukaryota; kingdom Metazoa; phylum Arthropoda; class Insecta; order Hymenoptera; family Eurytomidae; genus Eurytoma; species Eurytoma adleriae. Next base: position 336,081 of record UXGC01000003.1, on the reverse strand, counting down.
AAGAGTCGCGCGCGCGAGCTTTGTATTCGTATAAAGTGTTGCGTGCGCGACGTTAATTTCTATACGGCAGGGAAAATAACGTAGCTGCAACCACTGTATTTTCGTTTCTGTAAAGCGCGCGTTTAGATGGCGCGATAGCACAGGGTACCGATAAGCTACAACAATTTGCGCGTTACCTATGGTTACTTGTATTAAAATCGAAAGTTAGTGGTGATTCGTGAAATTTTATTTCCCTACTCCACGTCTACCACGCTTCATTTCGCACCTGTACACGTGTTTATAAATGATCATTATTTCACATTATTTTTAATATCACATATTGAAAAAAAAACATTATCTAAATTGCACAAACATCGGCGGTGCATTAAAGACGTCGCAAGTGCATTATGCTTACAAATCTTTTCCGCGGGATTCTTATATATATCTTCGGCGCAGACTGGTGTAAAGTAAACCGATTCTCGGCTGTTATTATTTATTCGGCGCGCCGAACGCCCCGACGAAAATAGTCGCGCCTTCAGCGCGCTTCGCGCTGCACTAACGAATGCGGTTATAATTGCTCGTGAACCTAATGGTTATTGATGGGACTCCTTATACTCTCGCCAGCCCGTGCGAGTCGGCGTTAACGCAGGCTGCTCCGGCACTCGGTGTCCGCGAAATATAGCGCGAGTTTGACCCCCCGCCGCAGGTACCATATTTCAACGGCGGCCCGATTCGCCATGGGGGCGCACGAGACCCATTTACATGTCTGTTATTTTAATCCACCGTGATGATGATCGCGTCTTTACACTTTTTACGGCGATCCGAGGGGAAAGGCGGTGGGTTTTGTAGAATGCGGTGAACAAAAAAGGAATTGCGCGTTTATGCGGAACTCGTTTTTCACGATTGAACTTAAATTCATACTAAAAGAAATTGCGTATTTTAAGAATCAAATGAAAATTTACAACAGATTTCAGCAGTCTAATAAGTAAAAAAGATAAATTCGTACTCTATGAACAACAGCCAATGCTGCCACCTATTCAATTAGTTAAAATCATAATTTTTCGAGCTCGACGTCATCGAAAAGCGCCTGCATCGAAGAGATCCTCGGAATGAAAATGTTAGTCGCGGGGAGCGCTCGGCGTGTCCCCAGACGTCGGGACAGCCGCGGTGCCGCGCGCAAAGCCGCAAATCGCGTTTCGCAAGACCGTAAACACCATCATTACGCGAAACGTACGCTCTCTCGTGACGGCACGGCCGCTTGTGGTCGTGGCCGCGAGGGCGTGCTCCTCGCGACCCTCGCTCGTGTCCCCCCTCTCGCCGCAAAAGGCGAGTAGTTCCTCCGCGACGCCGAGGACAAAAACGAAAGGAAGAAAAAAGTCAAAAAGTCGGGAGGGCCGCGGTGCGGTTTGTCTCCGACAACGAGGCACTTAGCGTTCGTTAAGTGCGCGCGACCGCAAAGACGAAAGCCACGCCGATAGTCGCGCGCGCGCGCCTGGGCACAATGCAGGCGGGAGGGGGTGGGAAGGCTGTCTCGCGTTACAGGTGTTGTTGAACAGTCGAGAGGACCAACCGAAGATTATTATAGCTCGTCGCGTAATCACGCCGGAAAGCCGAGCTCGTCCCGAGTCATAAAGACGAGAGAGCGGAGACAGCGCGCGGGCGAGGAGGGACGCGGGGCAAAAGAGGACCTGCGAAAAATCTGCAACTTGAGCGGAGTTAGCCGAGAGGCCGCGGCGTCCTCGTTATACGCGTTCTTCTTCGCCGCGAGACGAATTAATTGAAACACGATGATGCCCGGGGATTTTAATTAGCCAGACGAGACGCACCGAGATTACTTTACGATTTTCTTTCTTTAAGCCGCTAAAGCTCCGCGAAAATCGACCGCCGCTTTTTCTGCGCAGGTTCTTTACGATTTTTTTTTCAACGAAATTGTCAGTTTCCCGCGGAACGGCTTATGCGTAACTGTTACACAAAAGATATTACGTTTCAAATAAATTAACACGTTCTAATTAGCTTGTTGACACGCGATTTAGCCCGGAGCCGAGCCTAGGCAGCTGCATTACGTAATGGATCAGGGAAATGCGACGCGATTCAAAACCGCGAGCGCGGAACAAGAAAATCCATTCACGGGGCGGGCCACTCTTCGCGCTCGAAAGCGAGAATGGCACGGGCGCGAGGCTCGCAACCGGGAGACGGGCCAATTGAGCCTAACGAAGTGCCCCGGGGAACGAATTCGACGAAGTGGCTCTCTTGCTCGCGATCCAAATCCAATCATCCAATCGGAGTCAATTACCGGCCTCACAATGCACCCCCTTCCAGCCCCGCTGCGTGCGCCGCGGCGGCTCGAGTCGTCGCCTAAATGTCAGCTTCGAGGCGACGGTGTCATTTCGAATACAAACAGGATTAAGCAATCTAATTCACCGACTGACAAAAGGCCGACAAAGAAAGGCCAGCCGGGCGGAAGGCTGCAGCCGCGCCTCTCGGGCTGTACACCTCGTGCCCGCTTCCTTCAACCCCCCTCCGGCGCTCCATTTGCATTAACTCTTTGTTTCGCGTTTTCGACCGTATACCATCGCGCGCTACGCATTACCTACGTAACCTTCTCGCAGAGTGAAAAATTAGCTTGCGTAAGAGCGACCGCATTTTTTTTCCTCTTCAATAAAGCGGTTCCGATGAATTAATCAGTACGCGCGATGAATTTTATGCAACGGGTGTATAAGATTAATTCAGAAAAAGTTTGCGCCGAGACTCGCGGTAACGCATTGCCGCGGCAGTACATCAATTAATTTATTTCTGGTCTCGCTTGGCATCGGACAAGCCTCGGAAAAGGCCATATAACGTCATTATGACGGCGGCGCGTCGCGCGTAAGTTATGGTCGTCGACGGTGGTGCAGCGATGTTCGTGCGCGGGCCGATTCGCGATCCGTCCGAGCGACGCGGTTAAATGCACGTAAAGGCGCTTGAGCGCGCGAGCGGCGGCTCTTACAAGGTCCTGCCGTGCCTTAAAAGGCAGCCGCCGATAGATAATCAGCCATTGTCTTACACAGATGCCGACTCGGGTACAACCAGCGCTTGCCGCGCAAATTTACATTCTCCTTTTCCCTCGCTGCCGCACGAGACTTTAATGAAGATTGTCCTCCCCGCTTTCGGATTTCAATGAAATTATTTCGCGAATGATGAAGATATTTCAAACTGCACTGACACCAATAATATTGCGAACTATTTTATTCATTTTAATTTTAAAAAATGTTTCCTTTTATTAATTAAGTTTATTAAAGCATAAAAATATGTAAGCACTAAACTATGTTTTATTCTATTTAAATTATTTAATGAAAAGAGTGTATAACATATTCTAATTTTTTTAAAGTATTTCCCGCAATGCCGGATTTTCGGAATAAACTGGAAGTGCGGGGGGATTCGTCATTGCGAAAATCCGCACCCTCGCCAATTCGCAAACGCGAATTCGGGCGACGCGATATTTGCAGGTCGAGAGCGTACGTGATATTTCGGTGCTGCCGGTGCGAGCGCGTGGGGTAACGGCAAACCGAGGGGGTAAATATTGCAGTATGCACTCAGCGCGAGAGACAGGCTTGCATACCCTATACCCACCCTCCGCCTTCGCCGTACATACGTCTATGCATTAGCAGTCGCATATATTATTTTCTCAGTGAAACACGGGCGTGTGTGTCTGGAATTTACAGCGTTTCTGGGCTCCGGTCGCGCGCGAACGAATATCGAATTTACCTCGGGGCCCGCCGAATTGGCCGACGTGCACGCTGCCGTTACATTGTGAAAAGCCCTTCTACAGGATGAAACATTGCTTTCTTTTGCCAATGCTTATCAACGAATTTCGATATAAATAATTTCCTGTTCCAAATAAATTCAAGTCAAATTACATGGATCGATTTTTATTAAACTATAAAATAAATATGCTATTTGCGTACTTCGTTTTTAGCAGAATTTATACGAATACATTTTGAATTAATTTCTTTTCGCGAATTAGTATTGAAATGTAAGAAAACGTGCATCAGCAATATAATGCGAATGCCGTACATTTCTCTTGCTCTCAACTCGTTTGTAAAGCTCGTGTCGGAGATGGATGCAACATTGGCTTTTTTTAACGCAATACTGACTTCTATGTACACAAACATGTATGTATACGTAGCGCACGCAACCTGTCAGACACGCCGTTATTTATGGACGCGACCCTGCGCAGCCGGCTACTCTCTTATTCGTATTTTCTACTCATATCGCGCGCTGCGAGACCGTGATTAAAAAAAATAAAAATTGAAAAACTGTTCGGCTGACTGGCGGCAAAAAAATAGAAGTAACATTCTAATACATACTTATTGCTATTTTCATTTACGCGTCTGCGCTGTAAACAAGACGAAACAACCCGGAGAGCAGGGATAAGGCAAGATAGACGCTGGAGAAGAGGAAAAAAAAAGGCGAAGAGCGCGTGATAAAAGTCGGCGTAAATATTGTCGTATAGTCCGTGCCTACGTGGCAACGAGAAAAAAGTGGCGATGTGCGTCTATGCAGTATTACCTCTTAGTCAGGCGATGCAGGTATTATTTACCTTCGCCGGCAGCCCCGCGGGCGAACGCGTAACCCCGGAAGATGTACAAGGCGAGGGCGACGGTGGCCAGGTGCCGGCCGGATTTAATCCCTTATCCCTTTAAACGTTGTGTATTATTCTCGTAAAAACTAATACAGAGACGAACGCCCCCGAGGTCCTGGCCGCTGGGCGTTGAACCGCCGCCGGGAAAAAAAAGGAGCGAGAAGGACGCGCGTGGGGCGGGCGGAAAAGGTATTTGCGGAGGCTGGGAAAAAGAGCGAAAATGTTTTTCAAAAGAAAACAGCCGGAAATTGGATGACTAAGGGATTTAAATAATTACTTCATTTTAAACAGCACGACTAAGCTGAACTATTCAAAGACTTCGCTGGAGAGCTCCGGTTTAAAAAGAAAAAATGATTTTACAATTTTTTTTTACGAGGGAAAAAGGAGTGAATAAAATGTTGCAGAAAATGTTTTACGAGTTCTGTACCGTTAAATTTAAAAAATATATTATTTTATTGTGGGGTATCCTACTCCATTCATAAAATTCGAGATAGCGAAGTCGAATGTACACGTAAACTTGTAAGTCTCTTTCGCGCTTCCACCTAGAATCGTAAAAGGGTCGTAAACGTGAAATAGACGTGTGCGACATTTGACCGAGAGATACAATCCCACTACCTAACTTACACAGCATGGAACGTACATCTAGATAGATAATAATAGTTCACATGGAATCCACTTTTGTCCGTAAACGAATCAGTGCCACATAAAATATTGTAACCCCTGCAAGATTGCGGAGTGCATTCGCAATAACAAATTTATAATCAATTTTCGCTGTAATAAATACGTATGTTAAAAGTAACATTCGTGAATTTATTAAATACCGTATTTGTATGAGGTTTGATTAAATAATGACTAACTTTGACGTACGTACAAAACTGTGTAAGAAATTCAACTTGAAGATGTCAATATTTTCAACAAAGTACTGAAAAAGTAAGGCGCGTCTAAATTAAATTTCATAAAATATGTATACTGTTCTACCGTCCGCGCGGTGACAAACTTTTATGATTTCTTCAAACTAATTCAGATGAAGCGGTAAATCCCGAAATAAGTAAGAAGGGTCGACGTCCGAAACTTCGTCATATCCGCGTAACATTTGGCTAATTGCCCGTGTGCCGTGGCCCTATAGCCGCGGCACTCGGTTATGGCAGCTCGTTCGGTCCGTCGGACGCACGGGACTCCCTCTCTCTCTCTAATCATTATAACGTTATGACGCGCCGGGATAAGGCCGCGTTATTATAAATGGAAGACCAGTAGCGAGGTTCGCCTCTGTCTTCTTCCCGCCCTCCGTCTCTTTCCTCTCGCGCTCTCGACAAGTTTACGGTTCGAGGGCCGGGGGATGGCCGCGAGCTACCGTATAATTACGCGCGCGGGGCCCCCGGGCGCCGGCGATTCCCGCGGTCTCCCTATTTTTGACCCTAAAACGCCTAAATTCCGTAAATATAATACTTCATTACCTCGTTCCCGTCTTTTGCGCGCTCCTCCTTTTTTAGGCCTCGTAAAAAGCGAGGAGGCGCGCGCCACTCCGCTTCGTGGAAACACCTGATGAACGTGTCCCGGCCATATTTCACCAGTGTCGTGAAAGGCTCGGCATTAAAGTAATATTAAAGCTCCTTTTTACACTTTATAATTCACGTATTTTCGAGGCTTTTCATTAGGTCAACAGAAACGACGCGTAACTACCCCTCGCAGAAACTTTAATGAACATCGTTAAGCCGCAAATTGATTCTAAATTGCAATTAACGTACGCTCGAATTAAAGGCAATATTTCTTTTTGAAAAACGGCGAGGGACGCCGACGAATATTTCGCGTGCCTCCGAAAATTAATGGCGGCAATCGGAGAAAACGGTGGCGCCCGGGCTTTTACAAAACCGCGCGCGCACGACTCGTCCTCGGCGTGTAATTGAGTTGTAGGCTCGCGCGAAAAATCGCCCGAGAAGGATTCACTTCGACGGGGGTAAATGGAGCTCGGGGCATTTTTTTCCCCGTGACCGCCGGGCGTCCCTCCCCAGCGCCGGCGGCGCTTCATCGTTTCTCGGTCGCGGATTTTTCTCCACCTGCTGCCCCCGGGCCGGCTTTGATAAATCGCTCGGTTTCATCCCCCGCGCCGCTCCGCTCGCGCTTATCAACTCGGGACTCGGCTCTTAGGCCTACGCCGGATTTCCCGCTGGGTCCTTCCTATTGAGGGAGCGTCTTTTTCACCCCCGAGTTCCGCGTCGCCTGTCCTTATAATCATTTCTCTTGCGGATCCCGGAACCTTGGTTGCTCGGAAACACGTCAACGTTGTATTAAAATACAACGCAAAACTTGAAAAATCTCGAAGACCAACGAAAATCAATCAATTCGGATGTTCGAGAAAAATTTGTATTTACTGCAGATATTGCAAACACATTTTTTACCGTTACAGATGGCATTAAAGCGCGAGACGTCTTTTTCCCTGACAAAATGAAACGAGTGTTTACTCATAATTATTCACGCCCCGTACTGCGGAAGAAAACAGTATCAATAAAACGCATCGTTCCGAGGGTGCTGTACCTGTGTTTTATCTTTCGACGCGAGTCGGCCAAATGCTCCAAGTCCCGTCTAAAGTATTAGCTTTGACAGATAGGCCCGAAGTGTGCCGTTATCTCGGCCGAAAAAAAGATGCCGCACTCCATCGTCCCAGTTTCCTGCCTCGCTCTCTTTATTTAAGATTCAATCATTTTTACGACTTGCGCTAGCGGTGCGCCCGGCCCCCCACCCTCCCCCCGTTGCGTGCGTCGCACCCTAATGAAAAATTACGCTCTCTTTTTTGTCATCGCCGGGAGACACTGGGAGCGGGGGAAAAAAAGAGGCCGGGAGGCAGAACCGTCGCGCTTTATCGACGATCGCCACCCTGCAGGCGCGACGCGCTAACCAGGCCAAATCCGACTAGCGCGCACGTAGAAGGTAAGATGGAGGACGGAGGGGCGCAAGGAATGGACCAAATCGCGCGAGGGAGAGAAGTACGCGGGGGGTGCTGGGAAAATGGCCCCCGAAGGGGTGATAGAGGCCACCTAATAGCTCATGGAATTGCCTCCGAAACACCTTTTTAATGAACTATTGCCGCGGGAAATGAAAATGGGGTGGGGACATTGGACCGGGTCTCTATCTCTATCTCTGCTCATCCGATGCTTTTCTTCCGGGACCCGAGATACGCGTCGTGCAAGAGGAATCGCTTTTCTTGCACCGCGCCTCCTTGGAATACTTGCAAGCTCAGATATAGTGATTATCGCCCGAATCTCCGTATCTAGTTCAAAAAAATTTCTGACACGGTCTATTAAGAAAATGAGGCTCGCGTTATCGAGGCTCCGATAAGAAAAGCGTCGTTATTACGAAGGTTGAAAAGCCAATGTTTTTTAATTGGGTATGAATACTTGCGGGAACAGTTTGCAAGTGAAACGAAACGTGCTGCTACAATTCAGTAATCAAGTTCGTAAAAAAGATACGGTCGATCGAAAATAAAATTCAGTCGCCGAATGCAAAATAATTCAACCGGCAGTGTGGATAATTCAATTTTTGTCATTAATTATTCCCCGGCGCAGCGTTCACCGGGAAAAATTGCAATTTTTCTCGGCGCATGCCATTCCCGGGAGGATAAAATTTCTTTTTCCTTGTTCATTCTCTCCTGCACTTTGGGAGAGCAAAGTAAAAAAAAGGAAATAAAATAATACGGGGACGCGCGGCATGCAAGACGAATGGGGAAGGAGGCAAGCTGCGCGATCCCAGCGAGACACCATCCGAAAACATTCCGGGGAATTAGACGAGGAACTGCGCCTCGCAGGGGGATGCGCGCGCGCGCTCGCAGGATAAAAAAAAAGGAAGGCGAGAGGCGCGCGAGCGAGCGAGCTACAGCCCCGAAAGTAAAGAGAAGGAGGAACGGGGCGATTTGTCAAAACGCATCGTCGCACGCCTCCGTCTCTCCCACCCTCTCTCGTCTTTGCGCTATCTTCGCCTTCGCGCTCATTGTTATGCTAAGTGCGATTACGGATGAAAGCACGGGGAGGAAGAGGAAAAAAAAGAGAAATTTCGTAAGTCGGGCGAGGAGACTTCAGTGTTTTAGAAGCTTGTCTCGTTATTTTTTTGAAATAATAAAAATAGTTTAAAATAGTTTCGTTAAAGAATTATTGTAAAGATTTACTTGTTCAAATTTACTAATAATATTCTTTACAATAAAAACAAAAATTGACGTAGGTAATAATATGAAAAAAACTCCACTAAACAATAAAGGAGTTGAAAATCTTTCTGGCAGTATTAAATTAACAATCGATGGTTTATTAAGAGAAACTTTCCTGATTTTATGAAAAATTGAAAAGGAGAGGAAGCTCTTCTCCTGTTTCCGAGGGAGGCAAGTTTCTGTTTTGCGGAGGGCGAAATGTAGAAAGGAAGGAAGGTGAAACTGCCCTCGTGAGAATCGAAAGCCGCGCAACATGACCCATTAAGGGACGCGCACGAGGCGGCGCGTCTTCGCTTCCAAGTTTCTGGTCAGCTGTAAGGGGCTCGGTATTATAGCTGTAACCCACGGTGTTTACGAGTCCGCAAAGGCCGATTACCGCTCGCCGATGCATGACTTCCCTCTTTCGTCTAGCAAATCCAAGGTCTTCACTTCTTTACCTCTATTTAAGAACTTTTCAACGGATTTAAACCGTGCTATTTTAAAATTCACACGGGATACGTTTATTAATCATTTCGCAAGTATTGCTGCAGTATTGATTTTTTTATCGAACTTTAATAATTAAACTATTTTTCACTTTTGTATATAATTTTGTGTTGCTACAAGGAAATAAGAAGAAACAGCTTTAGAAAATAAACGTTTAAACTGTTAGTAGCCGTATAAATAATCCTTTTGTGAATTCTTATAAGATTCTCATAGCAGCTTGCGTAATGATAAAATTATACAGTATGACCTATAAACAGCCGCTTGCATTCGCCACCGACGAAAAAAAAACCTAAGCGGATAAGGCCTCGCATTGTCCCGTTGGGAACCAGCGGAAAGCATAGATATGAAAATTTTCCGTGCGACAAGGACTTTATCGCGCATTCCCTAAACAAGAAGGGCACGCAGAAGCGAAAAAAAGAGCAGGGAGAGAGAAAAAAAAAAGAGGCACGCGGCCTTTTGATTAATTATACGTATTCTCGGGAGAGGCTCGCACGCGCTCCTCGCCTATCCCGAAAATTAGCAGGGACCTCCATATACAATTCCGAACCCTCTTTCACCTACGACCTCCCAATTTCCAGGCGAGCCGGGCGCCCCCCCGCAGCATTTTTCCGGGGCGACCCGATTTCATTTCTCTCCTCGGTGAGCGCCGCGCCTCGTCATCATTTTTCATAGGCTCTCAGTCCTATACCCGCCCGTCCTTCTCTACTTTCCACTAACTCCGCATCCGCGGCGCGTCTTTACCCTCGCTACGTACGCGGATAATGGAAGGGAAAGGTTTTTTTTTTCTCCCGGTAGCTCGAGTAGCACCCTTCGGAGCCGTACGAGCGCACGGCAACTGTTTTCCCGTTTTCACTCGACGGATGAAGCTTTAAATCACCCGTGAACCTTATCGAATTCTACTTTGCGATGGGTTTCGATTTGAAAAGTTAAAAATGCTCCAGTCAAAAATAATGCGTTTCAATAGTTACATTACTTTTTTTTATACATTGTTCGCGTTTCTTTTCCTCTATATTGTCAATTTATTATTGACGTCTAAATGTCGCTTATATAAAATAACATTTAATTGACTGATAATTAAAGCGATATCAGATAAACATTGGCACAAATATTTTATTATTAGAAAGAATATTATAATTGCCGTTTAAATCACATTAGTATTCATAAAATTAAAATGAAAATTAATATCCGACAGGGGATGCAGTTGACTATTCATGAGCTAATCAATGAAGAGTATATTATTTGCTCGAATTAAAGAAAAAGCGCGAGGAATTTTGGCGACTCGTCATTTCAATGCGGAAACGCCGAATCGAGCGGATGTCTGCGATTGCCTCGCCCACGACGGCGGCCGCCATTATGTCATCATCGCCCCGCTGACGAGTCGAGGTAGAGCCGAACGAATATTCGCGGATGTAACACGTATACGCGCGCGAGAGCGAGAGATCCGGGGGCGCGATTAACGCCGGGGCTTTGTTGTTTACGACTTTCGAGTTTGTAGCGCGACGCCTTCGTTTATTTTGCTCTTATCTCGAGATTAGCTGGCTTTTTTATACTTCCTTTTGTTAAAGGGAGGATGGCGGCCGCGATACGAGTGCGTGCGCAGGCGACGTATACACTTACCCGCGAGCCTGCTTTAATTGGAGGCTTATACGAGCTGTGCCATACGAGTACTCACCTGAAACAAACGAAATAAAGTACATTTAATGACATTGTCTTCTCCTCTTTCTTTTTTATATTTACGGCTGCACCGTAATACATTTGTAATAAGAGAAGCGTCCACGACTAGAAGTAAATTGGAAGATTTTCACATTATTATCAAAGTATAAAATTAAAGATCTCGTACCAGATCGTAACGATCACAATTAAATGCAGAAAAGCAACTGAAAAATAAACTTCGGAATAAGAATCGCGCAGCCGATGTAATTTAATTTCCTTTGCAGATTCTCCAATATCCTCTTTTTTTTCTCGGCGAGCGCGCCCTTTGTCTCGCTCGCGCCGGGTCTGCTTTGCCAGGCACACTCTCTCTCGAAGTCTCCGAGGAAATCATTGAATATGCAACTTAAGAAAATCCTCGGATATTGTGTTTTATTATAAACGGGCTCCTCCGCCGCCGCAGACGCCCCCCCGAACCTCCCCCGGGCGCCACCCCCGTTTTCTCATCTCTCGCGTATTTTTCGCGGGCTCGACTTTGCATATGAATATTTTCAGATTCGAAAATTCTTTCCCAAGCTCCCGTGGGAACATCTGGCGAAAACAGGAGCGTGCCTTTAGCAGCCACCGCTCCGCCTTCGCTTATCTACGTGAAAACATTTCCAAGTACGCGAGCGCGCCTGCCACCGATACTGCGCTCGACGACGAACATTCATCTGCATACACCTATTTTTTTGTTATTACTTTACTTTTCGAATTCGTATTATAATGTAGAAGTGTAATTTTTTAAATAAGAACTCTATTCAAGTGAATTATTACCCTCTAAATGAAATAATGAAAATTCACTTAAACATTAAAAGTCCACCACTTATCGAAAAAGTGAATGACTTAACGCAGAATAAGTGAATAGCTTATACTCTTTCGACTTCAATTTGATCGCTGTTTTAGATTTAGAGACACTCTTCTTCAGAAAGAACTGAGCTTAAATTCGCAGTTTTCTCTGGAATCGAGTGATTTCCACCCTTTCGCATTTTCAGCACAGAAAATTAAAAGATAAAATATAAGGTAATTTTCATTCATTGCTCCGAAACCCCCGAAATTCTCACGGGGTGCAAACTTAGGGATAGAGGGAAAGTCGTCGCGGGGCAAACGGGGGCGGATTCGGTGAAATTTTAAGAGCGCGCGCGACTGGAAAGTAGGTCGCACGTCGCGGCGCGTCGGTGCGCAAGATATCTTCCTCCACTTGCGCTCGCGCCGGCAATCTCTTTCGCGGCTCGTCTAACTCCCAGGACTCGTGAATTATAAATGGCGGGGCTCCGGGGCTCGCTTCCGGCGGAGCGCGCGGGCCTCGCGCCGGTTACGCTCCGCGGGGAGAGAGCGAGACGGTCGATGTACTGGAAATTCAAAAGGGAGAGACGCCGGGGAGCGGAGAATAGTGCAATTAAGCCCACGCGTCGTAATTAGCGTAAATTGTTTCGCGCAGTTTCGCCATAACCGAGGGGAAGTGCACGCGCGGCCGCGCGCGCGCGCGCGCTCGCTCACCCTTTCGGCTGTGCCGAGACGGGGCCCCCGCTCCGCGGGCTTATTTTGATTCGATCAAATATTCATCTTGAGGGATTAAGCGCTTTATCATCTCGCCCCGCCGTTAAGTACTTTTTAACCGTGCTCTCGTTTTCCCGCGCGGCGGACCGATCGTTAATTCGCGAAGGAGCGAGAAGTTTTCGAAAAATAAAGGGAGAGTTATGCTTTCGGAAACGATGAAAAATAAAGTAGCGGCCGTTTTAACACATGCAAATCGGGGCATTCAATGAAAAAGTTCGAATGCTTTAAAGTTCTTTTATCTTCGCGGCGGTACACAGGCCAACATTGATTCTTCCCTCATTCAATAATCATCATTCATATTCATACCGGGCGAGAAAGTTTCGCCGGAGTCTCGGAGGTATAAAAGGGACGGGCGAGAGAGAGCCCCGGGAGCTTGAAAGAAAAGTTTCTCGCCTCCCCCGCGTATTAAAGGCAGGTGGCGGCGAGTCTCTCCCGACTGATCCCGCGCGCCGCGAGAATATATGGTTATCCGCTCGACTTAGACGCCGACGAGACGGAAGCCATCGGCCGCCGCCTTAATATACGGCTCAATAAAAACTTAGTTATTGCCGCGGCGACCAGAGAGCCAGGGGAGAGCAGCACGAGCGCAATAAAGGAAACGCCGAATAAATATGTCCTCCCTCGAGTTTAACAATTTTCCCGCGGCTCATTATCGGGTGCGCGCTCGTCGTCGGGGTGTAACGCGTCCGGGTGAGATAAAGAGAGGGACAATGGCGATTCCGCGGGCCATCAAACGAGCTTCCGAATGGCGGACCGAGGACTTCGGACTTCCCGCGCGGCGCTGTCTTTCCTTCCTTCCTTCCTCTTTTAGGCTCGCTGCGCGAGATACCGCGGCGACGGGCGTCGAGGAGGAAGAGCGCGGGGGTGGGAAGCGCGGTTCCGGCGAGCGCAGCGTTGCGCGCGTACGGAGTTTCTCGGTGGGACGAAGTTTGAGAGGTCACGCTGAAATTATTTCGTGATTTAATTATCAAGCGGCTGATAAGAAGTGGATGAAAGTGAGGATGCCCGAGACAATGAAAACTTTGCGCATAAAACGTCTGCCTTTGATTCCGCGTTCGAGTTTACTTGATGGATGAGGAAAGTTACCTTTTAATGAATAGTACACAAGACTGCTAGATATTGCGAAAAAATTATTTAAATTCCATTTATTAAAAGAAAGAAAATTTCGTCCTTTTAAAAAAAAATCAATGATTGAAGTGTACATAAGAATTTTCAACGAAGCCAGCGTTAATTGCGACGGTTTCGAATTAAAGCCCGACGTGCAGGACACGCACAAAGAAAGCCCTCGAGGTTGTTTTCATTTGGCCGCACGCACGCCACCGCAATCAATCCGCCCACGAAAGCATATGCTGCCTCTTAAAGGTACAACGCGCAGGAGCGCGCGCATTGAGAAAGGAGCAGCGACGTCGTCGGGGGTGGCGGATTGTTTGATGCTTGATTGTCGCGAGGCTTGCTTGGGGGTCTCGCTTCCCTCTCCGACTCTCTCTCTCTCGGCTGATTGGGTCGCCGCGAAACATCTGCCGGGCTCCCGCGGGGCTTGCCGAACGACAATCACCCGGTGATCGCCGGGTAATATTTCCGTAATATCTTCATCCGCGCCCGTGAGCGCGTCGGGTCGTGACTCGGAAAGCCCCGGGATTTTCGGCACACGCAGGAGGAGCGCGTCCCCGACGCCTGCCCTTTATGCGCTGATGAACTTGTATTTCATCGTCTTTTTTTGCTTTGTGTCTTTTTTTTTTGTCGATAAGTTCTTTACAGATTTGCGATGAATTAGGTCACTTTATATTTGTACGAAAAGGATTTATTCTCTCATTTGAATTATCGTGGGTGACTGATTAATTATACCGCGTTACAACTTGAAATAACAATCCTTTAAAGAAAAAAATAAATAAATGCGAGGTCAAAGTACTGCTGCTCCAGAAGCAAAAAGGAGGACGAGATAGAGAGCCACGGTCTTCCTTTTCGCGGGAGACAGTGATAGCCAACGGGTGACGCGCGCGCGCGCCTCTGCCCCGTACATCTACACGTACTCCCGTCGACAATGGATCCTTTGCGGCTAAAAAGCGTAAAAGAAAGAAAAATCTTTCGCTCTCTCTTTTTATCCCCCCACTCGGTCCACCTCGGGGGGAGAAGAATGAAAGAAATAGCGCGCGGCAATGATGAAAGCATTGTCCCCGCTCAAGCTCTCTCTTTCCGTCTGTGAGCGCGCGGCGGCTTTTTTCTCTCTTACCTCCCTCCCCCCCTCTCTTCTTACTTATTCTCCTTGCTCGGCTCTTCCTGGTCTTTTGCGGGCTCAATTTCTCTCCCTCCGAGCGTGCCGCGGCCGCCTACGTCTCGCTCGCGTTGTCACCGGAGCGCCAAGTCCAAGATCACCTCGCGGAGCCGTCGGTGCGCCGCCGGTACCCGCCGCTCCTCTTTGTCGGAAGTGAAAATGAAACGGGCCACGGGCGCAATTTCCGCGAGATGAAAGGACGCGGCGCGAGCGAGTCTAGGCCGACGCGGGGAACGAGATTTCATGAAAAATATAAGGCAGAAAGAGGAGAGTTTGACTTTCATTATTCGCCGGCGCCGTGGCTTCCTTTCGAAATGAATCTTTTACCCCGTACTTTTTAACCAGCGCCGCCTGAAAAAGCCGGAACGCAGAAGCCCGAACTGCAATCGCATTTCATCCTCCGCTCTGTAAACGACGCGCGCTAAGTGGCTGGCATCGATTCTTCCTCCGCGGTCAATCAAAACGCTGGAAATCCTCTTATCGCGACCCAACCCCTTCCGACGTTTTCCGCAGACAAGTGCGTAAATATACGGGCGGCGTCGAAGAGAGCAAAATCGCCGGGCAAATCGGCCGGACGGAGGGGCCGGAAGTGCGAGCGGCTGCGTAAAGCGAGGCAGACGCGAGGCTTCTCCGGTCACCGCTATCTCACCCCCGCGAGGGCGTGCGCGAAGCAATCGTTACACGCCGAGGATCCGAGTGCGCTTTGCCGGGCGATCCCCCCGAACTGGCGGTGGCTGCTCGAGCGTGAGCCCCGCAACCCTTTCTCGGACCCTTGACCGCCTTCCCGGCGACCCTTGACTCGGGCGCAATAACGCGCGTTAATCCGCCTTTCTTCTCCCGCGCGCGCCTCGCTCGGAAAACAAACCTTGTCCCTCGCGCCCCGGATGATCGATCGCCGATATCTCGCCGCCGTGTCTTCGGTAAAGGGGCGAAGAGTGAAAACGGAGCGAACATTACACGAGGGGACGAGGGGAGGGTTTAACCCCTTTTGCGCCCTCGCAGTCTTTCCCGGAGCCGTGAGCCGATTGTTATTCTTCGGGCGAAAACTATTTACAAAGTCGTGGCTAATGGCATCAAGAGATTTCGGCGTCCCCGCGTATACCCCCCTCCTGTATTAGTACGGGCGCCGGCTTGCCTTTCATGTACTTATTGAGCTCTTCGTCTTGTCAGAATGCTGTTACCGTTTGCGAATTACTTAGTCTACGTCATAAGGAGCTGCAATCGATTAACGTGGAATCATAAAAAAATTTCTATCGTAATGCAATAAATTTTGTTTAACAAAATTCTATCTTTTCGAAAAATTCTTCCAGCTTGACATTGCTTAAATTCAAGCGAAGATGACGAACGAAGAATTTATTTATTAAAAAAACTGTCCAGTAGCTCTTAATATTCATCCTGCCACCGCGACAATAAATGGCGATGAGACAACGAGCGTAAAGTGAGTCAAAACCAATATACACACTCGAGGAGACAGATGCACGTGTGCTAGTGTACACGCACGCACCCGAGCTTAATGTAATAAGAGTTTTGTTCTCGAGTGGGTTGGCAAACTTATGCATATTGACCCTGTCAATCTTGTAATGCCACTACTGCCGACGCGAGCTAACCTCCACGCGCGCAGCAGAAGCACTCCGCTCTCGCGCGCTTAATTCGATTTTAACGCGCGAAATTAAATTTGCATCGTACGGCGCATTAAAAAGGTTTTAAGCTGTTTTTGCCAAATCAACGATGATTCTATTCTCCACTTTAGAAATTTCAATTTGCTCCAATAAAACTTATCAATTCGAATGAATGTAAAATAGAAGCAGCATTTTTAAAAAGAAGTAAAGGATACATTGGTGCCCTCTATTAGAGCAGAAACAATTTTCAAATGAAATTTACGATGTAGTACTGCAATATGCCCTTGCACTAATTGATGCCGGGGAATAATTACACCGTGGAAGCATAAATCGAAGAAGTCCGGCGGATAAGGAATAAAGATTTTACATGAGCGCTCGCGGGTGCGACTCGGAGTAAAAAGCCCGGCGGCGCGAATCCAATATCGAGGCGGAGGGAAGGAAGATCGAAGGGGCATTAACGCTCCGGCGAGCAACAATAGAAATACTTGCGCCTTTTGCGCAACGCGCGGTCCCGTCGCCGCAGCCCTTTCTCTCCTTCTCGATTACTCCGCGACTTACTGCGTCCCTCGGTCCTTCTCTCTCTCGCTCCGTTTCCTCGGAGCGAACGTGCCCTCGGCGCACAAATGGAAAACGGATTGATTAATCGCAGTAATTACTGATCAGCCCCCGCTAATTAGATATCCGACTCCTAGCGTCTCGGCCCCAGAGGTCCCTCTCTCTCTCGCTTCGATCTTGCCGCCTGGGACTTTGAGAGCGGGGCTCGCAAGCGCGAGCGAGAAAGAGGGAGGAGCAAGGGGTGCACGCCGTAGTGTGCTAAGGGGCAAAAGCGCAGTTCGCTAAATGAGATTGTTTGACGGGGCTATCCAATATTAGTCTCTCCGCGGCAGCTCTCTCTCCCCCTCGCTCTCCTTCTCTCGCCTCGCTCGAGACGCGGGCAATATCGCCGACGCACCTGCTCGCACACACGCGCGCCCGCCAGCCTGATCGTTAACGCAATCACGCTTATAAGGAAGTAATGACGCTTTTGATTTACTCGCGTTGCGGGAAGAGAGAAATTGCGCCC
The DNA here is from genome assembly GCA_900480045.1 of Eurytoma adleriae. NCBI lineage: Eukaryota > Metazoa > Arthropoda > Insecta > Hymenoptera > Eurytomidae > Eurytoma > Eurytoma adleriae. The sequence goes on along the minus strand of UXGC01000003.1, from coordinate 318,603 downwards.
CCGTGATTTATAACGACGTATTTTCATTTATTGAAATTTCATTTGCGAGAGGTGCTAATGAACGACAGTCAGTCATCGACGATATCGACGAGAAAATCCGGGATTTTTATTCCAGTTGTTTACGAGCTTCCTGCGCTGCGAGAGGCACCCGAGGCTGGTCGGGAAAAATAATTCGCGGTGAATAAGACGCGGCCCGGGTCCGATTTATTCGGTCGGCGCTTCTTCGGCTCACGAATCGCAGGTGCGAACTAGTTCGCCCGCTCGACAATCGGCCCGTTCTGCCTGGGGAGATTTAAATTAAGACGGAGTCCGAGGAGCGGGCGCGTTGTCGGCGCCCGATCTGGGATCACGAATGGCCTCTCACCTCGTTACGTCAGAGACTTACGTGGCTGCTGAGCCGCTCGGCTCGCGATTTACGATTTCAGATGAGCCCGCGAAGATATTTGCGCCGGCCGCTTCGTCACTGTCCGCGCCTGGGCTCCCGTGACGGCTCGCGATAATCTTTTAATAGCGATAAATCGTTCGCCCGGCCGAGGTACCCATCGAATTCTTAAGCCCGGCGAAAAAATTACTGTTTGTTTCTTTTTTTTATAAGATCATTAGAATGCATGAGTTTTATGCGAGTAAATTACGTAAATGCTATTCAGCTGAAATTTAATCACTTTTTGCATTACATTACATGTATCAATGTTGAAGATTTAAATTTAATTTCGCGCCAAACATATGAGTTTTAGCTTATAACTTCAATTAGCCTCGTTGCGCAATTTCTAACTACGAGAGCCGAAGTCAAACGTGTACACGTGTATGCGTGTATCAGTTAAACATCTTTATATCCTCATTTTTTAAAATTCCAATTAAATATTTACTACTCTAAAATTTCTTTTTTTTTTAATAAATTTTAGTTAATTTATTATTAACACATCCTACGTGAATTATCCTTTTATTCTTTTGCTATTCCAGTAAACATCTAGATTTTAAAGAGAAATGAATATAGTGTGTAAAATAAAATATTTTCGAAACTCAACGTATTAAATTAATGATATTTCGCGTATCTTGCTAAATTGTCGGAAGAGCATGATCTTCACGAGATGCTTAAAGTCGGGAATCACGACGCCTGACACATGTGTAACAACTGCGAAACCTATGCGACATCGGCACAAAACGGCTGGAGTATTAACATCCGGTCGGCCGCTGGAGAATTTACGGCCCAGGAATATACTGCCGTCACTGCCGCTACTGCCTGCGCCGAGCGATTTTGTAAAACGAAATGTCTCGTTAGCGCTTTACAACGGTCTAAATTACGTCCAGGACACCGCGGCACTCCGCGGATCTTAACGATCTTGTAACGCCCGACATTACAAGCCCGGACGTCGTAGTCGACCGTCGCACTTTCCACCCTCCTTTTTTTTCGGCTCCGCGGAAAAACGAGAAAAAAGTGCGTGCAAAATGTACACGGCGGAAAAATATTTCATTCCCTGCGGAGGAGAATCGATGCGCGACAATGAACTCGGCGCTAGGTAGACCTCGCGGCAACGCGGCTGATCGCGCGTCGCGAGGAACCGGTATTTCCATTTGGCCCCCCTCGCTTCTCCCTCCGACTGCGCTGGGCTCGCGGGCCTTAACACAACGCCTTTATACGAATCATAATTTTTATTATCTCGCATAAGGCTTCTTTTTGCCGGCTAATTGCAAAAACAGACGGTCATTAAGAGAGGTTTCTCTTCGGGCGGTGCGCGCGCGCTTTATTTCTTCCTTTGATGCCCGGTATGCGCGATCAAGTCAAGCTCGAGGGTTGCGCGCCGACGAAAGAATTTTTCTGTCCGCTTCGTTCGCAAATTTTTCATCGCCGCTAGAATGAAAATTGTTTCTCGTATCCTCTAGCTAACAGCTGTTGTCCCGAGTTTACGCGGTAAAGTGTAAATCCCGCGCGACGGCGTAAATCAAAACATTAGCAGGTATGGAGCTCGTTCAAATGTACGCGGGCCCCACAATTAGGCTCCCCCCAAAATCTCACTCCATCATCGGACTAATTATCTCGTCCGCTCGGCGAGTCATCAAAAATACGTGATAGATAACACGGAAGAGCCGCGTGTAGGTACACGAGAATCGGGCATCAGCGGGCTGCAGCTAGTTACACGCGCGGCGAGAAGACACGAGCGCGTAACCAGCTGCCAGGCGCGAATTAACGCCAAAATATTTTACGCCTCTACATCACGGCGCCGTAAAGCCGGAATTACGCGCGGCGCGCGTGTCCCCTCCCATCTCGAGGATCGATAAATTTCATCCTTGATTAAGCGTCCGCGAGGGCTTACGCAAAATAACTCTTGGCCGAGCGGCGTCAAGATCTCGCTCCGCGCCGGGGCTCGCGGCCAATAAAATTATTTCGTCCGGAATAAATGAAGTGCCGCGCGCCGGGGCCCGAGTGGCGGATTCGCCTATTTCGAAGTTTCGCCGCGCGCGGGGAAAAGAGACCGCGAGCGCGCGAAAGACGAAGGCGACGGAAAAGCCGCCGGGGCGCGCACCGGCCGAAATAAACGGCGTAACTGCCAAGAGACGACGAGGGCTGGAAGAGGCGCGAGGAACGCGCCGAGAGGGACGCCGAGAGTCGATAAATAACCTCTGGTTTATTAGCGCGGTATGCGGGACAAGGCGAAGCCGCTCCCGCGACCGCTAGCTGCAGAAGAGAGAAAGTGGTTAAATTAGCGGGAATATTAGTGCGCATTTACGTTGCCCGAGCTCGTACATCGCGGCGCGCGCACGGCGCCCTCCCGGCGCATTGTCGCGTCAATCTCGACATCAAAAGAACGCACGGGCATTTGATCTCGTTAGAGATCTGTGACTCGCGCGCGAACTGTTGTTTACCGAGCTTCGCGTTACTTTTTCGAAATTTTTTAGAAACTCGCTCTTGTGGGTTACGGTGACTTGCATTGTTCTCCAATTTCTTCGCTGCACGCCTTTCATTATTATTAATTTCAAAAATTGGCCGGCGTAAAGTACGAGCGAACACAATGTTGAACAGATTTATGAACTGTAACACATAAATTATTGCAATATTTCTCTCGAAACATTAAACACATTATTATCCACCTAAGTTTGCACTGTAACAGTAAATTCTAAACGTTTATCTTCGCGAGCAAAATAATGATTTGCAAAGCTAATTTGCTGCGACAAATCCTTAAACAATTTGATAATTTTACTTAGCCTTTTTTCGTTCTCTTTATAAAAATAAACATTTACGCTCTTTAACGTTGCACCCTTATCGATGCGAATCGTTTGACCAGGACTCGGCCACTGAGAAATCGAAGAAAGCGAGCGAGCGCATCGGAGTCGAGCAGTTTGTCAGAGACAGTGGCGTCTTTACGGTCTCCGCGATCTCGGCGAGGGACGCGCCGGTATCGCGCATGCAGATCGCGCGCGCGAGCTTGTCGGTGATTTTCCGCGACACGCGGCCCTATCTGCCCGCGTTAACAAGCTGCCAGCGAGCCTAACTACTGTCTACGCTAGAGCGGGAGATATATGTGATGGAAAATTGCGCCCGAAGATCGTAAGGGTGGCTCGCGATGCTTCCACGCTTTCACCTCTCTGTGCTTCCACTCTCGTTTTTGTTCGTGCATTCACTTTGCGTAAGTGTTGCTTTAATAATTCGCAGATAGAGAAAAAACTAAAATTAAAAAAAGTAACAAATTGTGGTATAAATCGATCGAAGAAGATGGCATTCGAAATCAGCTTGTATTTGAACTTTACTTCGCACGTATTTCACCCACGTGCGCGGTATTTAATTTTCAAGGTACTCCACCTTCGCACACTTACAGCTCGGCGCGTTACATCCCTATAGCTGTTGTGGGGGCGAGTTTCGCGCGTTGTTTATTCGCGAATTATTTCATTTGTCTTGGCGCAAATAGGCACGCACGGCGTTCTAATTAGACCGGCTATTTCTAAGCCGCGTCTCGGCGCTTAGTCGAGCGTGGGCAAAAGGGTGCGTGGACACAACGGGCGACTCTCTCTCTCTCTCTCTCTCGCGGAAAGAGAGAAACGCGAGAAAGAGGAGTTAGACGGATCTAATTGCATTACAGAAACATGAGTTCCGCGCTATCTACCTCTCTCTGCGGAGGGGGTGAGGCTTCGCGGGGGGATACTTTACGCGCCGGAGAAATACTCGTACACGGAGGAAAATTACGCGCAAGTATGCGGTGCGCTTAAGCGATATGCCGGCGGACGTTGGCATTAACCTCCTTTTAGTGCGCGCCTTAGCGGGCGTGCTTTCGTTATTATGCTTAGAAAAATTTCGAAAGTTCGCACGTTTGCGCATGATTTACTCGCGGGGAGAAAGCAGCGGCCCGGGGTGCAGCGGCGCCCGCTATAACGGCCCGACACCGTAAAGTGCATACTTTTTGCGGAGCAAATGTCCGCGGTTACGGCGAAATTTACACGCTTCCTGGGTAAATTTTCAGTATTACTTGGGTGACGGTGTGTACACGCCCGCCGAGAGGAATCGCCGCGAACGGGACAAAATTGCACGGTCTATTTTCATCCTTTACCGTTACGTTGAACGAGCGAGGAAAGTTTTTGCATACGACCGCGTACTTTTCGTAAATCTCCGCGCTTTTAAATAATCGCCTCAAAACAATAACAACAGATTCGGATCAAAGAAGCGGCCAAATATAAGGACTGCGCCGAAGAAATCGCGAGGAAAAAAGATCGAGCAAGGCTGAACTCTTTGCTGCACGCACACGCGAAAAGGCAGGCGTAACAAGCCTGTATACATCATGCGATGTTGTGTATACACAAGGGAGCCGAGTGCGGGTGAAAAAAAAGTGCAAGCGTATAAGTGAGGCACGCACACGCGCTCGGAGGGAGTACGTATACCATAAACAAGTCGAAAAAATATACACACCTTTGATCGCATCTTCGAGATAGAGGCCCGCGCTCCTCCGGGCCGAAGGAAAAAGGGAGACGGGAGGAGGAGGGAACGCGAAAATACACGTCCTACGCGCAAACACGATCTTGGCACAAAGCGACACGATGTTAAACAGATAAAGGCGCGAGCGGTACGCGAATCCGCGCGGCGGCTGCGCCCGAGGATGTTGACTCCGGCCCGCTTCTCTCTCTCTCTCTCCTTAAAGTTGATTTGTGATCAATTACCGCGCGTCCGCCCCTCTGCCGTATCGCGCTTCCCCCCTTTTATTTTGATGCTCGCGTCGTCCACGAGGCGAAGTCGCAGCGACGATTTTATTTATACACGCGCGCCGAACCGCCACCCGCGTTTCGCGACTAGCCGTCGTTAAAACTCGGCGGAACGAGCGGCCGAGTGCAGAGGGAGAGAGACGGAGGAGAGGCAAAAGGTGGATCCGGCAATTCATTCGGCGTTTTATAACCTCCCCGCGTAAATGCGAGAGAGCCTCCGCTCCTTCTCCCGCTCGCCGACGCCTCGCTCGCGCCGTGCTGATTCACGCGTGGCGGATTATTTCGATCTCTCTGTCTAAAGTTAGCCGAAGGGATTATGCGCTTAAGAGCCGCTGGCTGAAGCCACTCCTGTTGCCCGCGCGCGCAATTTCGCTTCGTTTCAGCCAGGACAAACAGCCTGCGGAGCCCGGCAATGAGGCGTAAAAATTTGCGATGCAAGAGAGAAAAGAAAGATCGCGCGTTGCGTGTTCGCGTACTAAAAGCCGGGTAAATTTTAAAATGTTTCAGCTTGTGTACTAATAGTTTGAAAACGCTTCGTTTCGAGTTTACATTTTGAAGCGTTATCAAAAGTAGAAAATTAATCTGCAGCGGCTGACGATAAATAAAGAGACGGTGCAAGGGCGCGCCGAACAAAGGGAGCGAGGCACAAAAGGGAAAAAGCGTAGCGGAGGGTTGGCGGAAATTCGAATGTTAGAGGCGCAGGTGCTACGAGAAAACATTCATCAAGATGATAAGATAGCGCGAAGGCTCGAGTCGAGGATCGGCTTTGAGGCGAGCGCCGGTGGCTCCGGGACGACCCTCGACACCGAGAAGGGATTAACCTCGCAAAGACGCTTTCCACGGTCTTAACCCTTTCCCGATCAAGAGCGGATTAACGAACCGGGGTATGGATTCCGGATTACCAAGTAGCTCGAACATCGCTCCTGACACGTTCGGGCTTCCGGCGAGGAAGCGCGAAAAATCTTACCGCTAAGTGACAAGTCCCGTGCGATCGATCGAAAACTCGAGTTTTCGCGATCGAAAATAAACTGTTTTTTCATAAATACCCAGCCTATTATTAAACGTTACCTAAATAACGATCTTGGAGGATTTTCGCGGCGGAATCCGCGCTCTCGCGCGCGCGGAAAATAAACGATAAGACGGGTGTTTTTCGGTTCGTAAAGCAATCTAGAGAGTAAAACTACCAGCACTCGCGGCGCGAGTCTGTCGACAAAGTCGTCGGCCCAGATACGAAAATCGTAAAACCGCAGACGTAACGGCTACCACGACGGCGGCGGAGGAGGAGAGCGGAATCCAAGAAGCACTTATCCCCGCCGAGATTAGCCGCGTAAAACGCAATGGTTACGTTTACACGCCATCGAGTGTACGCAACAATATCGTCTCGAGGCATTTGCTTTCCCGATGCGCTGCTTTTATTTATACGGCCAACTTCTTTGTCTACTTCTGATTTTTATTGAGTACTTAAAAATTGCACAAATTGCTTTAAAAAAAATTGTGTCATTGTGAAACGAAGCTTCTTTTCACTCGATACTCTTTTTTCTTTCGGACATAAATTTTCGTGCATTGCACGAAAGTCTCTCCGCTACTGTCCATTAAGGGATTCATTAATGTTTACAGCCACGCGATTTTAAAAATTATCTACCGTCGGTCACCCGTATTACTCTTCCAATTTACTTCCATTAAGCACTTAAGCTCGTCGTGTAGGATCCTCTCGAAAGTCAAAAATATTATACTCGTAAAAATTGTAATAATACGAAACTCACCAGTTGTTGACTTGAAGAATCGTTAACCCCGTGTCCTGTGCCAACTGTTTCTTCTGGTCTTCCGATGGGTACGGATGCTGGAAAAAAGCAGAGAACACGACAATTAAAGCAGGGCGTCGTAAATTTGGTTCTACTTTAATTGAAAATAATAACGGAAAAACTCGCGCCGGCGGGCGGGCGCGTCGCGGAAAAATTCGATATGCAGCGCGACGCACGCGACTGCAGTGCACCGCCGCCGCGCCGGGAGCATTACGCGCAGCCCCGGCACACCTGCGAAATATTATTTATCGCTGAAGAGTCGGGCGAAAAAAAAACGAGGGAGAGAGGCTTTGAAAAAAAGGAGCGTCGCCGAGAGATACATGGACATTCGGCGACGCGCGTTTTATCGGCGTTCGCATCTGCACAGATGGGCGCTGCATGCCCGACGTGCTTCGGCTTCCTTTTTTAAATACTATTTTTCAAACGGTAATAGACAAGTTGTTGATAAAAATAAAGACTAGATTATAAAGTGCTTTTAAAAGTTTTTTAATTTCTTTAAACGGTACCTCGCTGATAAGTACGATAAATAACAATTTAGCCTCGAATATACCGAAGGGTCACTCAAAGCGCCGTAAATAAGCGTCACGGCGAAAAAAGCCAGCGACGAGCCCTCTGTTTATTGTTGAAAAGGAAAAATAAAGTCCGGAAAGGTGGGCACAAAAGCGCAACCGAAAAAAGCCCGGGCTTTTGAAAAACGGCGCGGCCGCGGGCGCGCGGAGCGCCGGTCGGCTGAAAAAGAATTTCACGCACAATGGCGCAACGACGCCCGGCGTAAATATAAAAAGTGTAAAAAACGAGGCAGTGGCCCGGGCGCGCGCGCGTAAAAGCCGGGGCCCGCGTCATATTTTTACATAATTAGCACGTGGCGATCGCGCGGATATTACGTTCCAGGCGCTCGCGCGAAAACTTTTTACGCGCATACGTGCGCGCGGTATTTTCGGAAACCACGCCGGCGACCGCGACTCGCCCCCCGATCGGTATATCATGTTTCTTGGAGGCGAGCCATGCGAAGGGAGGAGGGAACACCCGAGCGGGGGGGAGGGCACGGAGAAAAAGAGCGCGGCGACGCGTCGGCTTTGGCCTTTGCGTATTATGCGCGCACCGGTCGGGCCGCGGCGACTGCGTCCATATACGACGGGAGATTCTTATCCTAATTAAAGCGTCGGCGATACACCTATTGTTAACGAAGAGGGGGGCGCGAAGACGCGGCCTCAGCGTAATGAGCGAATCTCGCTCCGTTATGAGGGCTCGTAACCCCGCAAGCGCAGGATCAACTTTTTTTTTATCCCTGCCCGGGGTATTCGAGGATGTACGTAAATTTGCCGAACAATAGCGGCCGAGCAGCTGATATTTGATAAATAATTAAAAAAAACTTTAATAACAAGCTCGCTAAAGAAGCATCGCCGCAACGTGTAATTCTATAATAATTAATTTAACGTCCGCGCTTAATTTTATCGAGCGAAGAATCTCTACAGCGTTTTATGTGTACGAAGTATCACGCATTCCGATGACAATCTGTAGTTAACTTTCGCAGACGCAAAGTCGAGACAATTTTCTAGGATAGACGCCGTCGGGTGGAGGTAACGCCGGAGGGAAGGGGAGACGAGGCAGCGCCCGGCGTAAATCAAGAGCAGCAGGTGCGCGAAATAACGCAGGAAACATGGCTGAATTAGTGGAGATACCGAAGCGAGAGAGGGAGAAAGCGCGAAACTTTAGCTATATCCTCGTCGGACTTGCACGGGCGTCGGTGTATGCATAAAACAATCAAGATAATTGTCGAAGCTTCGTGGGGACTGCGCGCGTCCACCCTTTCTCGGGCTGCACCCGAAGACGAAGGGAGAGAGACAAGACCGGCGAGAGAAGAGGGACGGAGAGCGCGAGCTATCCAATTACATTGAAAACAATAGTCTTAAGTGCTGCCGGCGGCCCGTTCTGGTCTACCCTTCCTCCCCACCTCCTCCCCCCCACCCCCTCCTCGCGCTTTCTCACTGATGGTCTCGCCCGCAGAAGGAGAGTTCCCTCCCACTCCCGGCTCTTCGCCGTTCCACCTACTTCTTGGACCTTCCAGATATTGCGAGCGCGCAAAAATCGTCGCGCATAGAGCTTTTACGGCTGAAATTGAGTTTATTGTTGGAAAACTGCGCGATAAATTGCATCGCGCGCTAAAAACACCACCGTTTCGAATGATTTGTTGATAAATCAAAATTTTATTATTTTTTTAAATGAAAACTTTGATGTCAATTCTTTTTATTAGAAGGAATTAATCGCTGATTGTATTTTTTTTTAACAATCTATTGAGATATAATAAAAGGGAGTCCGGAAGTATTTATTCGATAGCGATTGCCCCGAGAGGGGGCTAACGAAGTTTCACATTCGGTTCGACCAACGTTCGGAAAACTAAGATTCAATTTCAGCCAAAGTTTATTCGTTCTTTATGGATGGACGTCGTTTCGAGCAGATGACTCGGGCCGAGGCTACGAGGGTGGATTCCGCCGTAACTGAATTAACCCATTCGAAGGGTAGGGCTCTCACTCTCGTCGCCCAAACAAGCGATAAAATGAAAATGAACAGTAAAAAGACAATATGAAAACCATTTGGGCCTTTAGCCTTTCCTCATCGGGGAGCAGGGGATGCGCCAGCCGAGGGGTCGGAAAGCGCTTGAATGAAGGCAAAAGCTCCGGTGCGTAAATGAGGCCTATCGCTTTCTGATGTAATTTTAATCGTTTGCAGAGCTGCTCCCTACCTATCCCTAATACTTCGTTTTTTCCCTAATCGGTTTTGATTTGTTTTTAAACGTAATTTATAACATAACGACTAAAATGAAAACCGTGAAAGAACGTCGCGTTAATTCTAAAGTACTAAACGTTTCACGATGATTATCGAAAAGGACCAGAGGGAAGAGAGAGAGAAAGCATTCGCATCTCTCATCATTATATCGGCCTCGGGCGACAATTTGCGTCGCGTGCTGCGTCAGGTCGAGAGCCGAGGGGGCGGCGGGGGCGTGGTGGCGACGGTCCCCGCGTCTCCCCAGACGTGATCCTGCCATTTTCGAAGGGAGAGAAGCCCGTGGAGGCAGCGGGCGGCTCTCTGTCTTTCTCGAGCGCGGGCCTCCTCCCGAATGACACGTCGATGACGACCTGACTGCTGACTCCGGCTAACGAGCGAGGCGTGGGATCAAGCGGAGATCGCGCCTCGTCATCACCGGGAGAGATTCTCCCCGGCCAGGAGAGCGAGAGAGAGAGGGAGAGACGGAGGCGCGCCGCTGCCACCGCTGCGTGACGCTTTGGACGTTGGGGAGAACGAGTTAGCGTTAACGCGAGGCTTGCCGGTACGTGCCTCGTTCAATTTAGCCCGAGCGACAGCGGACGCGTCGATGCTTTTTTAATGCCGATATCGAGCGCCGCTGCGTCTAATAGGGTTCATTTGGCCGCCGTCGACGGGGGATGGGATGTAGACTTTAAAAAAGCTCCCGGGTCTGAGCGAGTCAATCCGAGTTTTCCGAGTGGAAACGTCGCGACTTTTCTCCGATCGATGGAGCGGCGTTCCTTTTTATTTTCGCGAGGAGCGTTATTTTTACCGGGGTGCCTGCGCCGTCCGGGCCGTAAAAAATAAAATAAAGAGAGGTGTCGGCGCGTCACTCAGAGTCAGTGTCTTCATTTCGTCTGTCTCCCGGGCTCTTCTCCCCTCGCGCTTCGACTGCGGGATATTAGGTGCAGGTATTTTCGCGGAGAGGGCATAAACTCGTTACCTCCCGCCCCGAGAGTTATTCAATTTCGGCGTTAAAATCCTCTAATGTGCCGTTATTGCCAGACGCCGGCGCGATAATGGCCGCTACTGTTGAAAACTCCTTCCAGCTGCCAGCCGCTTGATCTTTAAAGAAAGGAGCGCGCCCCGCGCGAGCCCGGCGGCCGGGAGAGAGGAGGTCGATATTAATGGCCCCCGCCGTTCGCGCCACGACAGCGCATTTACATCGTAAAAATTTTTCGCTGAATTAACTCGCCGCGCGCCATAAGTTGACACCAGCACTTAAGAGCCCGAGTGGCTTCGGGCGCCTCCGAAACCGAGTGCGGCAAGCCGATTATGCCGCGGCCCGAAATCGCGTTGCGCAAGCGCCGGGAATTTCGTGGGCGATCCGATCGATCGACAGGGGCCGATCGATGGCGAGCGGCAATTTCTCACGGTTCCTACGAGGATTAAAAACGACGCGGGCCGGGTGTAATTGCGCGGAAAAACACAATGGAATGCCCGAAGGCATGCGCGCGAGAGGGACCCGGCCTCGATAACCGGCAGATAGCCGATAAGTCGATAATGCCGAAGGTATGCTGAGTCGTCAAAGTGACTGCGGACGAGACCGCGCATCATCTTACGCGCGCCCGTTTAGCCTCGTCATCCTCGTTCCGCGGTCCCAGGGACTCTCCTTCTTCCCAGAGATGCAGATCTCCCTCCGTCTTTCGGATAAACAAGAAGGATCGCTTCATTTCGATCGGAGATTCCGCGAGGAATGACGAATTTCTCCAATTAATTTGGGAGAAAATAGGGAAAGTTCTTTGGTCTGAAAAATGAGCGGTAAAGAGCCGCGAACAAATTGACGGCATTGAATGGTAAACACATTGTTTGCGTTCTATACCATTGACGCGCAATATCAGTTGCGCGCGTGTGAAACCGATCAGGCCCCGCGCACAAACGAGACTTTAATCGCTTTATACTCGCTAAATAACGAGCGGTTCATGTATCAATCTCCGTCCAACTATGCAAATGAGTTCCCAATCGAAACCTCGGGTGGCGGAATCGCACTCCTCATTAGTAATAGCCGGATCGGGCCGGGTGAGTTACGCGCTGAAAATCGAGGGTCGGCACCTTCGACACGCGCAGAAAGGCGAAGCTCGTGGCGCGGGCGTGGCCGGGGTCGATCCTCCGGTGACACGAGCCGGCACCTCGATCACGTCGCCCCCCCCCCTTCCACCCCCGCGGGGCGGCCGAAGGCCTGTCATTATCACGCGAGCGAGCGCCGGCTGAATAGGAGGCTGCCGAACTACGTCGTCGCGGTCGTCGGCGTCGTCTGAGGGAACGGGGCCAGGCCGGCGTTACCGCACGGACATCTCCTCGTCACACCTCGTCCCGTGTCCCGGCGGCGAGGGCCACACCTCCCTCATTGTTTCCGGACACGGCCGAGGACAACGTCCTGGAGAGACCAATCGACTCACCCCCTCCCGGCGCCCTCACGCTCTCCTCCAATAATGCCAAGGTTCAATCTACACCTCGGTCTCTCCCACGAGCGCTGACCTCGTCGATCTCGAAGGCTCCTCTCCACCCCCCTCGCGCCTCCTCGGTGCACTTACGTGCGGCGAGCCTCGCTTTGTCCACGGCTATCTCTTTCCATCTGTATCGCGTGCTCTCTATCCGGGGCTTCGATCTGCCTTTGTCTGCCAATTTCATTGATTAGATCACCTCGGGCTTATCGGGGGCCGGAATCCCTTCCTTCCGCTCGCCCGCCCCAACACGCGACTGATTGCGCCGCACTAATGAAACGGCTAAGGGCTGCGAGAGCGAGCCTAATCTTGTGTACAAAATAGAAACTGGACGGCGGACCTCCTCTCCGGGACGCGACAAGATAAAACGCTCGTTTGCCCGTTACTGCGACGACCGCGACGACGGCCACGGCGAAAAAACCGAGAGACTTTGATTAGTTCGAGGTGCCGCGCCTCTTCCCCGAGCGGTCAGACTCCAGTGACAGCGCGGAAAATAGAATTTTTTTATGCGATTCTACCTCTGCCCTTCTTTCCGCGGTTCCTTACTAATTATTCGCGTAAAGTTCGAAGCACTGAATATTTCGAATTCGACTAATTTGTTATCATACGTTATTAATTCTTTCAAAAAGTTTTACGTTAATGTTTAATGGCTGCTCGACGGAAAGCGATCCATAAACAATAATAAAAAATCGTCACGATTCCCTATAATCGTCGCTAGACGCGCGCGTGCACTTTCGAAATTTTGGAGCCGAGCGTGGAAACAGGAGGGCAGCGAGCGCGAGAGCACGAAGAGCGGGGATAATTATAACGTTCGTGCGCTTAGATACAGGGCGGATGGGCAAGCCTTCCACCTTCCCTCCTCTCCACCTCCTCGTTGCACGCGCTCGGCGTGCCCCGGGCGCGTCGATTCTGCTTCTCTCCTCCCCCTCCACACACCGGAGCTCACGCCGGAACCCGGCAATCATCCCCAGTCAGTCTTTCAGTCAGTTCCTGTTGCTATTTAATTATCCATTTAAAGCGTATAATTTTCTCCAGGGGCTCAGTGAGCCCAACTCTTGCCGTGGCTCCGGCTCGTTTTTTCGACTTCGCCCTTCTCCCTTTATTTCTCTATCTCGGTACGTGCGCGCGATTGTTCCCCTTCCTCGGTAAGCGTGGCGCGGAAAGCGTGGGAGTCAACTGCCGAAAATCACGGTCCGCACGGGACTTCTTTTGTGCCGCTGATACGTAGCAGGAATTCACTCGGTTCTGTGTTTGGTGTCTTTCCCCAAGCCGTTAGTATAGCTTGAAAATTTAAATGCCAAGCGATTGAAATGTCTTGTGGATCTAAACTGACTCAAGAAATCGCACGAGGGAGGAGAAAATGAGTGCATTTAAATTTAAAAAAAAAATATGAAGTCGTAAGTCGGAAATTGGAAGGGCGAACTAGCGCTCGCTTTATAAACGAGATGGTTGTTAGGTGGATATTGGCTACGTCGCATCGCCGATATCCACGCACCCACGCTCGGCCGCGAATTTTTCTCCCTCCTGGGCTGCAACCACGGCGTCCCCCCTACGTGCACGCGCGCCCGCACGAAAACCCGTTTAGTGTCAATTTATTCGGGATTCCCGAGATTCCCGAGGCTTTGCGATCAGCTCTCGCTCTAGGCCCCCGGCCGTTTGCATAATATTGTATTTATTTCGTCTTGTAACCCGCTCTCTTTCCGCGGCGCGCAGACGAAGAGGCGGAGGTGGACGTAAGCCGGGGCTGCTGCTGGCGGCGGCACCGAAATGGGCTATGTGCGAGTTACAAGGGGATCCCGAGAGCGAGGCGTGCCCATTCACGACGAGCAATTTGGATCCGGCACGTTATTGGACAAGCGCGCTCAAGCTCCGGGCCGCTCCAAAAGAGGAGCCCGGTGCCAGCGAACTTTCTTTCGTTTTTCTCTACCCTTTTTTTCATCCGGTCTCTCTTGCTCTCTCCCTTTGCCCTTTTTCGTTTTCAACCTGCGGCAGCTGAGACTCTGCGAATTTCAAAACCTAGTAAAATTTCTTACCTTTACTTTGAATAGTCTACGATATTACATGAACTACTTTTTGTAAAAGAATTTACTGCAGAAACATTTTACAAGTAAATTTCGATATTTTAGTACTTCATTATTTTGTTGTTATTTTGTTGTGCGCTGTTGAAATGTAAAAATTGATATTTTCATCGTTAATTAGAATTCAAAGAATGAGAAACAGAAAGAAATCTTAATTCAAATCTTCACTGATAAGATAGCAAATTAATACTTGGTAGCTATTAATTACCGATACGCGAGCAATCAGATTTGATTTATTAGACGAGAAATTATTGGAACACGCCATTAAGATTTCCGATATCTCAATATTATGTCTATCTCCGGACAGATGAAGCCACGTCCAGAATTTAAAAGCGAAATCTTATCGTAACGCGTAACTTCCTTCTTCCGCTGACAATTCGCACGAATCCAATCGCCGACGGCTCTTATCCGCCTGACCTCGAATGCCCGGCAAAAAGTCGCCGATAAGCGACGACAATGATGCAGTCTTCGATTTCTGCAAATTTATGCGAACGTCGGAAAAACGGAAGCGCGCTCTCGTGGAAAAGGGAGGAGCGAGAGAGGAGAAAAAAAAACAACGGCGAGCAATAACTCTCGCGTATCGCGGCGGATAGCGATAATAAAATACAATATTCGTAATGAGCACGTCAATCAGCTCGGTGCGCTGGATCGTTGCGGGATGCCGATATCCGGCGTGCAAGTAAGCGTGCACGAAAGAGTTTTGAGTGATTGACGCGCCGCGTAACGAAACACACAGCCGCAGCTGCGCTACGTGGAAATAGCTGATCGCCACTTGCTAGCTCCTAGCGCATTCTGATCCTATGACACGCCTACGTCAAATCCCCGCTAATCGAATCATTTACTGTCCATCGTAAGAACGTGTCATCTCTTTTTTTTGCGATTTTTTTTCGACTGAGCGACGTGATTGTTGAAAACGTCGAGGCGCGCCTAAAATTCTAAATAAAATATTTGCGCGGAATTGCTTGAAAATTCATAATTCATGGCGTCAATTTTTAGAAAGTTCTATTATTCGTTTTTAAATTAACAATATGACTTATTGTTAAAAAATTAATTAATTTAAAATGAGATTTAAATAAGAAATTT
Organism: Eurytoma adleriae; assembly: GCA_900480045.1. Taxonomy (NCBI): domain Eukaryota; kingdom Metazoa; phylum Arthropoda; class Insecta; order Hymenoptera; family Eurytomidae; genus Eurytoma; species Eurytoma adleriae. The sequence goes on along the minus strand of UXGC01000003.1, from coordinate 303,207 downwards.
TCTCTGCGACGAAAATTTTTAATTGCAGCGTATAGCCAATTGAACGTGAAAACGGGTGCATTCCAACGATCCCCGCGAGGCCAATATGATCGTAACAATTGATCTGTCAGACAAGCATAAAGCGTGCAAGAGCACACCTGAACATCCCGCGCGGGATCTCGCGCTGAAATATAACAGCGAGACAGGCGGACAGGTGACTGTCAGTGCCTACGGCCGGGCGCCCTAAGCTCTTCATAGGCCATTTGTGAGGTATTACTGAAATGTTTGCGGAAACATTACCGAACCGCCGAATCGCTTCCCCTCCGCGCCTCTTCAATCGTTTCCGTTATTTACTCCCGCAAGCTCGTTAAAATCATCAACTTAGATTTTTCCACGTGAAATTCCGTCGCATAACTTATTCCTCATAAATATAAAGATGCATAAAATAACTGCGTTTTAATAGTGATTAATATTGTCAAGTAAAAATGGGTATTCGATCCAATTAAGTGCACAAGCAGCGTTTATGCAAAACCGAACGACAGAGTCTAACCAGCCATAAATATGAAAGTAAAGAGCGAGGAAAAAAAAGAGGCCCGCGCCTATCGAACAAGCGGGGCAGCACAAATTTTGCATAAACGATGGAACGGTGCGCATCGGCGGCGGGGCGTTTACACGTAAAAAGTACCTGCTCATCCGGGCGTCGCTATCGGTTAAACGCGCGGACGCTGCTGCCTCGGCAGATAATGCCGCGCGTTAAATCGATTTGGCGCATCCGCAAAAATGACGCGTCATCGGATTTTAAAAGCTCGGGGAAACAGGCCGACGCCGCGTGATTTTCATCGCTGTAATAATGCGCCGCCTATCGACGTTTCCGATGCGCGTCGATATATAGCCGCCACCGGGGGCGGTATAGGTGTACACGCGTCGCCGGGCCAGGGAGGGCGAAGCTCATAGCTTTTATCGTTGCAATTTCGGCCCCCCGCCGGCGCGCCGGGAGATTGCGCGATGCACTTTTCCGATTTATGCGCCGTTTACGCGCCAATAAATATTTTTTGACTAATGAACTTAATTCGCTGTATCGCGAGCGAGCGCGAGCCCGCGCGAAGGAGAGAGCGCGGGCGCGCGCTAGGATTCGCCCCGGAAAATAATAAAAGCGTGATTAATACGCGCCGCGTCGCCGAGCCCCGACGTTCGATAAAGCGCAATTATTTTATTTTTATTGCCGGCTCGCGGTATTTTTTGTTTTCTCGCTCCGAAAAAATAAAATTTTCGAATGGCGTCGCGCGTTGTTTTCTATTCAAAGTTATATTTCATAATTGAAGCGCGAGTGGCTCCAAAAATATTGCATATTTTCTCATATATTGCTACAAAAAATTTTATTTCCAAAACATTGAACCCATTTGCTTATTATTGATGCGATTTCCGACTTATTTATTCGTTTTATTTTCGCAAAAAAAAAAACAAATAATTATCTAATAAGCACGTGTTCAGCCACGAGCTCGTTGTATCAATCAGTTTATAAATATCGAAGGGGAGGAGTGGAAGCTTAGGCCGGAATCGCTTCTCGCGCTCGGGTGGCTATTTGCTATCGTCGGCGGCATTCAACAAGAGGCGAGCCAAGACGCGCGAGCAAGAAGCGAGAGGCGGAATTCTCATACCGCGAAAGGAAGTCCCGATTATGGCGGTGATTCAAGTTCCTCGCGCACACATTCTCGCACGGTTTTGCATTGCCTCGGTCAATTAAGTCAGTGAAATTCAGCGGTTATCCCGAGCTGGATAAGTCGGCTCTCACCGATAGCGGCAAAAAAGCCTTCGACTGGATCGTTATCGTTATTTAATATCCCGTCATTAGCGCGCTCTAATGCCCGCTCGAGTGTTGTTTATGTTGTTTATGTACGAAGCTGCGCACTCCTTCTCTCCCGGACGAGAAACGAATGAAGTCGCTGAGTAAATGGCTTTCTACGGCTGCTTCCCTGAGCCAATGATGCTTTTTTCTTCGTACGCAAAGAAGCGTTCGATTACTTCACGCGACTTTTTTCCAATTATCACAAATGATGTTCTAGAAAAAAAACTATCAAATGAACTATCTTTGTAATTTATTGCAGGAAATTATTCACTTTCATCTTTTTATTATAGTAGTTGTACTTAAAAATTATAATTCATAAGACGTTAAATTTGTCTTACTCTTCTAAGTACTTCTCAAGATTAAATAAGTTTCAGATTAATAGAAATATAAATTTCTAGATTAATAAGAAATTTTCATTCTCTACTGCTATTCGCACAAGAAGATTTTTTTACTTTAGATGTCGCCAATTCAAACGAGTGATACGGTCTGCTTATAACGGCAGACGGATGGGATGAGTTAATTACCTCCATGCCGGATCGCGACGCGTCGCAGTTTCGCTCAGTTACTAATAGGCCGCGGCGACCAAAGGTGCGGAACAAAAGTTATTGACTACCGGTATGTGCTTCTTCTCATTCCGCGGCTCCTCGCGTCTGGCTTTCTTTACCGCTCATTTAGCAGTTGCCCGAGAAGCCGTAATTAGACCCGAAGAAAAACGTGAGAAGAGCCAAGCTCACAACTATGTGATCTGCATTCTACCATCATTAGCATTCTAAACCGATAGCTGTTCCTCAAAACTTTATATAAAATTCCATTCTATTGTACTCCAAAAAAAAAGGCTAACATTTTTCGAGGCGTAAGGCTACGAAGCAGATGCAGCCTCGGCTTTCCCAAGTAAGAATTCCAGAAATTCCTTAGCGAACGTATCAAGATCGTCCCCGAGTGCCTGGACCGTCCAACGGTCTTCTCAACGATCATTTTACACTTGCGCACGGTCCTCTAAATAAAATAAAAAAAAAACTGCACCCGGCGGAACGGACGAAAAAAAGGTGGGAGATAGAGGGAAGAAGCGCGAGAGACTGAAAAAAAAGAGAGGAGGAAAGAAAATATCAACAGCGGGCATCGCTGCGCCGCGTCGAGATTGACAGGCGGATATTTTTATGCGAAGCCCCGCGTCCGATAATCCGTTCGCTGTTTTATGGCTGCGTAGCTGCGCTGACGTCACGCGCGGAATATGAATTTCGCATGGCCACCCACATCCCCCCCTACCCCCGCTAGACCAGCGGGTTTCGCGCACTGTCTCTCTCGCGCTCTAGCGCTGGTTGCACTATAAATTGCGCGGCTGTGTACCCAGCGCAAGCGCGGCCGAGGATTTTAACGAAAATCTGCATATTCGTTTACAGATGCTCGACGGACGGAATGACGTACGCGTGTTTGTCGATGAGCGCGCGTATATATATATACGCGCGCGCGCGAACGCGAGCGTTGGCGGCTGTTTGTAAATGCATTAGGACGCGCGCGAGTGACTTATGCATTTTTGAATTCGCTCGCACGTACTGCAGTTCCTTTTTTTTTCGAAAATTTACGCGCGGGATTTCGAGGTAATGGTTTCTTTTTTTATTTATCGCGCGTACGTGATTTTTATTTTTGGCGGGGTATAATAAAGGAAATTCGAAGCAAAATAAATTTCAACCTTTTTTTTAAGTTAAAAAGTTAGAACGAAGAACGTCGCGGAGCTTGAAAAAAAAAATTAAGGAATCGAGAAAAATACTCTGTTAAAATTGTAGACAGTTTGTCCACAAATATCGCAGATTCAGCAAAGTTAAAAGTATCGCAGCGAAACGCAGAATTTTTCTTCCTTTTATGCTCTGATTATTGACAGATGATGTTTTATCCGCGGGCAATGTACGTGCTCTTCTACGCGTTTAGCTCTCCCGCTCTATAACGAGGAAACCACTACTGTTTCTGCAATGCTCACTGAGCATTTGATTCCTCTGACGGATGATATTATTTATCGAGAAATTATTCCGTCATCAAAATAGAATATAAATCACTAATTGTCAGAAATGATCACTCTCATTTATTTATTATTTATCGAACCGCATTGGAATAAAAAAAAGAATCTGAAACTTTTGCATTTTAACAAACTGCTTTGTGTAATATTGCATTTCATTTATAAAAGCTCCGTCATTTATAAAATATGAATTGTTTTAAAATCATAATCAAGTTTCAATTGACCTACAATTACACTTCATAATGCATGAAATTTGCAGTATTTATTTCTTTCAAAAATGTATGGTTATATTAAAAAGGAAATTCTTTTTTAGACTAGCTATCGCGTTTTTCATTCTTTTTTTTTAAAGAGCTTGCGAGGGCAACCCAATTGATAGGCGCAGTGAGTGATGCAGCCGGTGATTATGCGCGCGTAGTATAGTAGACGCGTAATTTCAACAACATTTCGAAGTCATCCGTAATTAGGCGGATCCTGCGGAGTACAAGCCGTCCGTAGGCAGAGACACTGTACAGACTACTAGTCCGGCTGGCTCCGACTGGCCTCGCTCCGGCAATTACAGATAGCTACAGGGTTTCTCCTTCTCTATCTCTCGTGTTACTAACCCACGCCGCGTGAACGACAAATGCACTTCGCTTATTTCATTATTACTCTGGTACTTTCCACAACAGTTAATTAGTTGATATTGGCTAAAAAGCGAGATTCGTCGTTTTTTAAAAAATCAAGATTTACTAGATAGTGTTTCTATTTTTTTTGTTGAAAATAAATTAAGACCAATGAATATACGCTGCCACTAAATTGGCACTTATTTTCCTCCAACTTATTTTATGGCTTCTAATAACTGTATAATATAATTAAAATGGCATCAGAAACTTTTAAGGATTTAGATTAAAGATTCATGTAACCAGCAGGCGAGGTAATAAGAAAATTCTCGCCAACGCAATCTCGGTAGAATAGAATCGAAGATCCGCAACTCTGGCGTTTAAAAAAAATTGGAGCCTACAAGCAGGGAGGGTCGAAGATCACCGGGTGTGCGCCTCGGTTACACAAACCGCAGATATTTACAATGGCCCTCTCTCGCCGGTGGTTACACCCCACCTTCGTCAGTGCGGGGGTGTCGGCGCCCACCTACCCGTGTGTACGTATGAACAGACGTGATACGGAATATATGAATAATAATGGCCGGGGTGAGCGCGCGGTATCGCGACCGCCGCCGCCGCCGCCGCCAGCGGCACACACAGAGTCATCGCCACCAGGGCCGCAAACCACCGTCACCACCGACGCGTTATGAGCGGCGCGAGCAAGCGGCCGAGCGCGCGCAGTGATGTACTGGCGAGCCGCGCGATACACGGGCGCGATTCGCTCTGATTAGCGCTATCTGTAACGATAGCCGCCCCCTCCACCCCCTCGCGCCCCGGCGCATAATCTCGCCATAATCGAGCCGATCCCTCCCGGGACGCGAATGCGCGATCGCATTTTAACTTTGCCCTCCGGCGAGCTTTGCGCGCCTCGTTATTTTTGCATTTTTTTCGGATTTTTTTTTTTCGATTTCCTTAGCGGCGACCCACCTCGAGAATTCAACGGCCCCGCGGGCGGTTTCCCGTGCACGCGAGCGATTTCTGAATTAATCGCTGCGCTCGCGTTACAACTATCTCGTGCCTTGCTTTCTCTTTGTAACGAGGCGAATTTTCAAATTCGAGATTTTGATAAAATTCGATGTTTTTCAGGTTTTTGAAAAGAGAAAATGAGCTTTTAAAAAATATAGACCATATTCTTAAAGTAGATTTCCTTTGCATTCATGTATTCACCGATTTATAAGATATTTTTACCTTAATAATACGGGTTTAAAAAAGTTACAAAGTTTTGAAAAATACAATATTTTCCCTTTATTCTTCCTACATCGACCTAGAAAAAAGGAATATTTAAAACATCGGAGAAACCCTTTATACTGATTATGAAATCTTTTTGAGAAACATGCTATTCATATCAGTGAGCAGCAGATCTTTTTTAAGTTGCAGCCACTGTTTTATTAACTACTTCACTTCTTCTCTAGCCGAGATTAATTAAAAATAAATGATAGCCTAGACTGTCCGTCATCCCCCAAGGTGAAAATTTTGACAAATCACTTATTCGCATTATCCAGGAGATGGTGGCCACAATGCTACATACATTAATGTCGCGAAGTGTTATAAATATGGTTTATGTAGAAGCGCACGAGGTGCAGCACGCGGCGCATTAATGCGGCTGATTGCCCGTACATCAAGCCACGGCGATGCGGCATTGCCTGCCCTCCGTCTCTTTCCACCTCTCGGCCCCGGCTGCAGCGGCGCGTTAGTTACGCCCGACGGTGGTCGAGCTTTATTAAAATATTGGGTCAACCCGGCCGACCATAATATAATATACTCGCGGCCGCGCGCACATCGGGGACGCCGGGGGAGCGGGGAGGATAATGCCGCGGAGCGGAGGATGCCTCGTTACACCGGGGCGATATCCTTCGCGGGCGACTTCGTTAGGCGCGCATACGCCCGGGGCACGGCGAGGAAAATATGACGCCGCGAGCGCGCGCCTCTGCGTGTCTCTCCCTTTTCTTGCCGAGACCCCCGCGCGCAAGTTTTATGAATCTCCGCGGCGCGTTTTCTCCTCCTCCGGGCCGGAGCTCTTTCTTATCGCCGCGAGCCTCAAAAGAAGCGCGAAGGCCTCAATTTATAGGCGGCATTTTTGCGCCGGCGACCTTCCGCGCTAATATTTAGCCGCTTCTTGCGCGTACCCGCGGCGAAAAAAGAGCCCGAGTTATGGACCGAGAAATAGCGCGAACGAAACGAACGGTTTTGTACAAAATCAAGTGCATCTTAGAAGCGAATAAACTTGAGTTCGTTGAGCGCGATTCTCGAGATTTTAAAGTAAGAATGTAACTAAAATTTGAAAGCGTACGACGATATATCAGCGAGATTTTTCGCGCCGGCGAGTAAAAAAGGTGAAGGAGGAGGCTGCAGTGTCAGCACCGTGAGGCGTCTATTTATACGGAGTCGGCGACCAATAATTCATCCGCGGCGCGACACGTACGATATGCTTCACGCTTAAAGAAGATTTCCAAGTCAGCCGGATAATTGGCTCTAATCTATAAGTTTACGACTTAGGAAATAAAGAAGCCCCCCTCGCTCCCCCGCGCCTCGGACTTTTCCTCTTGTTCAGCGCCGCCGCCGAAGTTGGCTCTCCCGCGCGCCCTGGCCCCTTTTTCTCTCTCCCTCCCCCCGCCTCCTCCTCGGTCAGGAAATTGCTTGCTCGCAGCTCGCGGCGTTATTGAACGACGAGCGAACAAAGTTGCTCTAAATTATTATGCGCGCGCGCCTCCGAGAGAGCGAACGAGATCGACTTGCGCTCATGCAACCCCCGTGGCAAGGAAATATATATTCTCGGCCGAGACGAAGGCCGCGTTTCAGCTCCGTCCGTCTCTCTCGCGCCGCCGCCTTCCCGCCTCGGCGCGTGCATTATAAGCGAGCGGCCGCTACAACGACGCTCGCAGCTCCTCGTCGTATTATATATCGACAGGTCCTCAGCGGTATTATCCGGCATTATCCTCCTCGGAAAATTGTTTCTCCGGGGCGCTCCCTCCCTCTCTCTCTTACACTCTGCGGAGAGAAGGAGAGTTTCGTTCGCCTTCTATCTTATCCGTTCATTCCACGGAGCCGCCACCGCCGCCGCCGCCATTATACTGAGTGGATGGTACTTTGTGCGCCCGCGGAGATCAGAAGAAAAGATTAACTTGTGTGGCAACTTAAATGCCCCGCGAGTACGGCGGTATGAATGTTAATGCAACTCGGCGCATGCTATAATCGATTCATTAAGCGATACGGTTATGCGAGCGCGCTGCACCTTTTCTCCCCGCGCGCGAGTCTCGACCTCGAGAGCCGGCTCCGATGATGTGCTGCCGCTGGACGCATTAGTTAATGGACTCAGAAATAAATTAATTCAATGCTAAAAGGCCCCGGGAACAATTACTCTAATTAACATATTTTTGTGCTCGCGTCATTATCGACAGCTCGGCTCCCGATCTTTTTTTTTAAGCGGACTGGAGTCGCTCGCTCCGTGGGAGAAAAGAAAAGAAGACCAACAAACGTTACCTCACGAGTTTACGTGGGAAACATTAATAAACGTCAAGCAGTCAATGTCAAGTTGGAGAGGTTAAACAGCTCTTTCGCGGAGACCGCTCCCTCGTGTCCGCCGATAAAGCGCAGATCCGACGTGTCGTCCAGTTCGCGTCGGCCGCGAGATAAGCGCCGGCTGCGGTGGTAGGCGTTCGACGTTATCCATAGCGGCGGTATGACGAGAGAGCGAGAGGGAGCGAAAGCGCAGAATCGACGCGGAAAGGGCGTTGAAAGCCGGATTCGCGCGCGGCTAGAGCGCGAAAGCGCGGATAACATTGTGCCGGCGACGAGAAGGACGCTGAATGGCGACGAAAGCTCGGGCGTTCGAACGATAACTCAGAACTCGCGGAGGAAAATCGGATCCCGATGCGGATTTCAGCGAGCCGCGCGGCTCGCGATTGATTTATAGAACGCGGGGCGTGCGTGCGAGAGGGACGACAGTTCAAATAGTTGCGATATTGTTCCTCACCATTCAGCCTAAGGTTTCAATGCTCGGCGAACGAGATTACGAGTGACAGCGCGGATCGCGAATATCTTTACAGAAACGTCGCCGAGCGCTCGAGTTGCATTCTAATTTCAGCGGGGGATTCACGCCGCCACGCGCGTTTGCGGAATTCGAAACGTTGATTTACACCACGAGCGAGTAAAGCAGAAAAGATAGCGAATAGAATTTCGTCGTAAAATTCGCACGCGACAAACGATTCGCTAGTCGCTAAGTCAGCCGGTCCGCCGAGTATTTTCGCAAGATAAACAAGTGCTCGGGGCGAGTGCGGCGCATCTCGCGAAATTTGCGAGCTCGGCCGAGCGAGCGAAGAAGACGGCGAGCCGCACGGGAAGGAGCGCCGGAGGGGGCGATTCCCAGCCGCGAAAATGACAGCCGCCAGTCCCTCTTTCCGCCCAGCGGGTAATTAAAATCTCTTCCGACAAAAATCCCCCGTAATTGCCATAAATTTACGAGGCGGTCACGGAGAAGCACCGGAGGAGCGGGGCGAGGGACGGAGGAAGAGGCGCCGCGCGCGCGCGAAAACGACGAGCTCGAGAGGGATCCACCCCCTTGACGCGCCGCAAAAAGACGCGGCGCTCCGCAAGGTAAATAAAAGGCCGCGCGAAGGAGGGAAAGCGGAAACTGCGCGGGGCCGGACTCGCGACTTGATGCATTGCTGCTCGCGCGGCCACGCGGGGGAAGGCGAGAGACTTGTCGCGGACGCCGGCAGCGCCGCCACCGCTCGCCTCGCGCTTTAACATTTCAGTTTACACGACCGCTAATCATGCCGGCGACGCGATGCATTTGCGAGAGTGCGCCTCGGCGAGTTTTCTCGATAAACGAGGGTTATCGCTCTCGGGCGACAGCCCGACCGAGTCGGAATTTTAACTCGCGGCCGAGTCCGCTAATTGAGTTGTCCGCACCGGGCGGACCTGCGCGCCTTCCCACACGCTCCGCAAGTGCCTTTTTTCTCCCGGCCGACGTTGCTTTTATCCTCCGCTCTGCCCACGCCTATCAAAGCTACGGTTGGCGCGGTCGTAAGGTACGCACAATATGACGTGCTGTTAAATGCTCATTGTAAACATTGGAATCGATTTGACGGTCGAAATTTATGACGCGTGAAAAATGTCGATCTTTTTATTATACGGTTCGTATTAAACGTCAGTTTAATAGAACCTAGTTGTAATCAAATGTACGTTAACAGTTGCGCGTTTAATTGCCAATGTTATTTTTTCGTTTCCATTGCGATAGTGATCTCATAGATTGCACTTTTAACGTTGTGCCATCTATGCCCGCAGGCGGTCTTGCTTTATACAATCGAAAACGATGCATTTAATACTAGATAAAATTAATCGTAAAAGCCATTCAACGAAGCCATTAAAAATACACGTAAAAGATTATTAAAAGATATACACGTAAAAGAAACATCCGGAATAGAGCTGTATCTGAATTTTATATAGCATTTTAACGTAATTTATCGCACAATTTAAGGAGCGATTATGCCTCCACAAAATATGTAAATTTTCTAAATCGTATAAATTTTATATGCAACTTAAATCCTTACACACAATTTGATTCGAATCCACGGCGCATTATTGCGCCGATATTGCGCTGGATCGGTGTAAAGTAAAAAAGCCGAGAATCCGCGCATAAAGTTATGAATTTATGCCTCTTTAATTTTCTTCATTGGGACAAAAATCGACGCTCCCGCAGTAACAGCGGGCGAACGATCCGCGTCGCCGTTTTTACGAGTCTCGAAGAAACGGCACGGAAAACTAGTAGCCGCCGGAGGAATTAGGCGAGCGCGACTTTAATGCGCAATTACGAGTCCTTGGTCCCCGGGCTCGACCGCTATTCGCGTTATTGTTACTGTCCAATAATCGTTGGCCGATAAGACGGAGCCCCGGTGCCTTCGATGAAAGTGTCGACGAGCTCGTCAACGATCATCGGCGAGCTTTAATAAAGCGGTTTTCTGCCGGATTTTACAACTTTTATATTAGCGCTTCGGAGCGGCGAATGTCGCATATAATGCGGAGGGAATCCCCGCAATGGCGAAATTCGCGCGATGCGGCACGAAGAGGAGAAGAAGGAGAGTGAGGGCAAAGGAGCGGGAGAAAATATCAAGACGGCTGGAAGTGGTTTCAATAAAAAATGATGGCGCGCCGTGGTGCCAAGCGACTCCGTAAGTGTGTCCTAAGTGCATTTAACGATTATTTTATATTAACGGGTGAATTTATTAGCGGCCTCCATTATCGGGGAGAGTTTGGCGGCCGCCGACGCCGCCACCGCAGGCGACGACGCGCCCGACCGACCGGAGGGAACGAATAAAAATTTCGGAAAAAGGCAGAAACGGTCACGCCGCAAAGACGCAAAGAAAAGGCGCGCGCAGAAGACTGGTGTCGCAAATTTTTTGTAAACTATATTACGGTGTCTTTTCAAGAATTCACTGTTATCACTGGACTTACAACAAGGTAAGTAATATTCAAATGAGTAATGTACGTCCCGATTTCCGGTTTCTTCCAGCATTTCTTTCAACGTGACTTAGGGTGCAATAAGCGACCCATATATAATAAGTTCGTGCCGAGAAATATAAAAACGCAAAGGAGAAGAAAAAAAAATCATCCGCGCGAGGTGGAAAGCAGCGAAAAGGTGGATATTATAAGAGAAAAGTGGAGGTCAGGTATATACTCTCTCGGTGTCTTTATCGTCTTTATCTTGCGCTCGAAGTTATCTCTCTTCTCTCTTACTTCCGGGATTGCCGTCCTCTAGATTACTTGCTTGGGGTTTCTCGCTCCTTTCTTCGATTCGCGCGCGCCCGCACATAAAGAACGTAAAAAAGTAACGCTGTCGCTGCCACGGACTCGATAAAGCCGACTTTAAAAGCTCTGCCGAGCCAATAACACGAGCCGTTTAAATTTTACACTTTATGAAATTATTTTAATTCACTTCGTTCCTATATCTTTTTCGCTTAGCCTTGTTCTCCAACTGCGGCGCGTTTCGATAAGCGGGAGCATAGAGAACTTCTGACCGTTGGAAACGAGTAATACTCAAATTGCGCAAGCAAAATAAAGGCCTCGGAGAAAAAAGTCTCTGGTTTAATAAGAACGTGGAATTCAATGAGTGAAGGTTTTCTTTTAAATACTCATGATTTAAAATTATAATTAAATACGAATACTTATGAATGAAAAGTTTTTGGTATTTCAGAAACAGACGCATTCAATTTCCTAAATTTTAAAATGGCGTATAATCCAAACAAATAATTTGGCGTAAAGGCAGCGTAATTCAGATTTTTTACTTAATTGAATTGTTGCAGAACAATTCATCACTTTACGTAATTTAAATGTATTAACAAATAGCCATATATCTCGCTCGCGGCGTAATGTAAATTGTTTTTTACGAGCGCGGCAGAGGATAATCAGCTACTCAATTTTAAGTAATGCGGCGAAATCATTTCCAAATAACATAAACAACACTCTCAGGCGATACGATCTCCGCATTAACCGGTAATAAAATGCGCAAAAAATTGTATAAGTGGTATCCGCTGCTCGGTTCCTCGCCATCCCTCCCGCTCCCTCCCACTCTCCGAAATCGCGCAAACGAGTTAATAACGAACGTTCCGTACTGTCACGACAAGATAATTTCATTTTATGCACTGGGACAACGGGGCCGGGCCCGCGTTCCCAAGCGGGCAACTATGGCTCGGCCCCTTTTTCAATCCCCCCGGCGTTCCTCCCGCGAGAAAAAGGAGAGAAAGAAACGTCGATTCCCCGGCAAAATACGGCGAAAGAAGAGGCTTTTTCGGGCGCGAGCGCCTCGAGACCGCAGGACCGCGTCCCTGAGCCCGGACTGCGAACGCAAACCGGGGGGAGGCGGCGAAGAAAAGAAAAAAAAAGGAGAGCCTCTCTCGCGTGGGCAGATCGCGGAGAAAGGGCGCACTTAATGTGGCCCGCGGGACCAGCCCTGATGGGGTTATGGGCCTCTCAGGCCTACTCTTTTCCGCCTGTTTCGCGTCCCGTTTTTCCCTCCATTTTATTCCATAATACGCCGACGGGAGTGAGACGTATTCGTCCTGTAGGAGGCCGCGAAAATGCATTTTAGATTGCCGGCTTCTTTGTAGAAATCTGCGGATTACGGAATTGTTTTATTCAACGCAACCCGTATGATTTTAGTACTGAAATCTGTCGGATTATATCTACAGTGTACTCACGAATTAACCTCCAAAGCACGCTAGTTTAATTAACTCACCTGTAACAAAAAAAGAAAACATAAAATTAATATGGAACACAATACACCGTCATTAATATTATAACAGAATATTTTTTCTTAAATAAACAATTTGAAGATTTTAATTCAAATTTCAGTTTCACCTCGGTGATATGATTTTCCCCGACGCTTCTACTTACAACAGCTTGGCATTCGAGCTTACACGAGCAACAACATATATTTTTATGACAAGCCTCGTGTATGTACACTCGTACGCTATATATTTTTGCGCAAAAACGGCAAACAAGAGGAGTCGCGCTCGCGTTCCCTCTTTTTACTCCGGTCGCCGGTGCCTTCTCGCGCGGGCCGGTAAATCAAGCGAGCCGGCATCCCAGTATTCCGGGGACTCGACGAGCTTTCCGGCGCTGGGCGCGGAGAGACGCCCACGAGAGAGAGACGGAGCGAGGCAGAGAAAAAGGGAGAAAGAGCGAGCTTGCGCGCGGCCCTTCTCCTCGCTGTGTCGTCTGCTCTTTGCAAAAGGGTGTCTCGCGCAGCGCCGGAGGGTGTAACCCCGGCTTATTCATTCGCAGGAAGCAAAACGAAGGAAGCGGATGACGCGACATGCAGATCATTCCGTTCCTTTTCTCTCTCCCACACGCGTTTCTGTATACCGTCCCGTATCGCGGCGGAGGGGCCCTCCTTTCATTGCTGCTCGCTTACGATAAATAAGTGCGGGGGATTGATTTCACGCCGATGTGTAATAAAGGATTTACTTTATGCGCTTCTTGAAATGTATAACGAATTTTTAATTTTATTTTCGTACACAAAGCAAAATTTTAGTTTTACGTCGCGCAGTAGCAACGAGTGTGCTGTAGCGGTAGAAAAAAATCTCGTTCAAAAGGTACAAACCGAGGGAAAAGGAAAATAAGGAGGGCCATATCGAAGACGGACGGTCTCCACTCTCGGCAAAAAAAGATTTGCATTATAATGAAAAATCATAAAACACGCGGCACTGAAAAAAGCCGAAACGTGGGAGACGGAGGGAGAGAGCGAGAGAGAGACAGTACGATCCAGTAAATTTCCACGGCAATTTTCGGTGCATCCGTAATCGAAATACGGTGGGGTATAAGCGATTTTCCCGTCCGCATAGAGCGATTCGCAAGTTTTACGCGTCCTCGAGGACCGATTGTCCGCTCCATGGATTACGGAAGCCGCCCCAGAGCTAGGAAAAGAGAAAGAGAGAGAGGACTCACGCCGGTGGAGAAAGGGGCGAGATACAGAGAGGCGGAGAGACAAGAGAAATTCGAGGAAAAGGTTATTTCAGGATTTTGCATTATTCCCGCGGCAACCCTGCCCCCTTTTCCCTTTTGTCCTCCGTCCTGCATCCTCCACCCCCGCTCGCTCTATCTGCGCCGCCTCATCTCGCGGCGCGGCGACGCTCCTCGGCGGGCTCCGCTATGCTAAGTTTATGTTACACCAAGGGATGTCGCCCTTGTAAAACCATTTTCAGATAACGCATCTCTCGCTCGCTCGCCGCAATAATGCATGAGCGCGCCCGCGCGGGGCCCGATTTCTGGCAACAGCCGGCGCGCGCCTCGCCGCATTATATATGAATTCATATCGTCCGCCCGATCGCTTTATGGTTTTATATTTCTTTCCGTGGGGTTTTACAATGATTGGAAACGCGGCCGCGTTTTCACGCGCCCGTAATACGCTCGTTCCCCTTGCAGGGCGTGTAAATCGTTTCGTGATACAGTCGCGCGCCCGGGAAACGCGTCGATTCTTAACAATGGCCGATTTTAGCGGAGCGAGTGTGTGCGTCGATGGGGCTGCGCGCGATAATCAGGAGCCGTGTTGTGCGTGTACATGGTAATGCGAGGTAGCATGTTGTACGCGTGGATCTTGGAAACGCGAACGATCGTAATCTCGAGAATTAAAATATACAAATAATTCGTCTATGTACATGCAATTATGCATAATGATGTTTACGCGCTGTCATGTGCGTACGTTTTCATATACATATCTAATGTATCTGGAACTCATGCATACATAATTTTCGAGAACTTATGAAAATTTATTTCTCCACAATCAACCGTATCTTGCTCGCTTGATATTACGATATATTTTCAAAAATTTTTAACAATTTATGTATGATGTTTCAATCGATAAAATAATTAACCAGAGAAATATGTAAATAAATTGGTTTTGTAAATAATTTATATTTACGAAGCAATAAAGCTTTTCGAACTCGAGTAAAAAAAATTCACCGAAGGGGGTTGAAGGATATTCCTCTAAGCGCGGGGCACCGGGAATCGCATAAAAATTGCATAACTGGCTCTTAGGAAACGATCGAAGCGAGTCCCGCAGCCTCCCCCGGGGGATGCCCTCTGCTCCTGCTGGACGCATCGGGACGATTACAAGCCATGCATTTTTGAAAAACAACTCGAGAAGAAATGGACGAAGGGCGAATCCGTCGGGCTGGCCCTGTCGCTGAAGGGACAACCCTTGCGAGCTTTCCATTATTCGTATCATCACGACCGCGCTGTACCGCTATCGATCGCTCGACCAGACACTCGCCTTCGCTCTTTCAAAAGATATCCCAAAAAATAACAAAACAATATCTTTCCATATTTATCTTTTTCAGTTTTTAAATTGAAATCATCGTTTTGCATAAATTACCAGATAAATCCGAGCCTTAAATAACATTTATACTGCATTCGGTTAATGAATCGGATGCTCGCTTTCTACGCAACATTTATTTTTTCCATTCCCTCTGACACATAATGAAAGCACTGTCGGCGAAATTCAATGAATTCGCAATTTCCAAGTAATAATGCAAGCTGTATTTTTGTAATTTTACAAATTCATTCACGCTCGTTTTGGTGGCAGTGCGCGAAAAGCATCAGCGGGAGCCCGGGCGCGCGGTAATAACGTAAAATTAAAACCATGTATCGTGCAGAATGTATCGAAGCGGGAAATGAATTTATTCAACCGAGCGGATCGCTCGCAAATAAATTCTTAAAATCATTTATACTGCATTATTTTGCGCGTTCGGAATTAATACTCGACACCGGCTTTGCTGCGAACTCATTCGAAATAAATGCAAATTTTACGTGGATGCCCTGATCCAATAATTTCCGGCTTCCTAAATTTGGCTTATTTTAGAGTGATACACCGTGTTTGGGCGAGCGAATAATTCAGTAATTTTATTGCGGGAAAATCCATCCTAAATTCGATTTCAGCCACCGGCCGTTACAACTTTTTGTTCGTTATTGAATAAATCCACGCGTTGCAACATTATACAATCTCGTCATTACTTTCGGACGTCAATTACAAAAGCGAAATGAAATTTAATTTGATTCGTAAACACGAATATCCGAAAATGAAACAAAGTTAATTAAAATACGCGTGAATAATAGCAGTTGCAGTTTTTTTAAAAACTTTTGTCCCATTAAATATGTTATTAATTACATCCGATTTTTCATAATTTGCACGCCCACCGTACTTCATTTGCATTTTACCACGGATCGGATTTTCTCACATCGCGCAATTCTTGTTTCGACCACTAACATGCTGTATTTTAATATCGTGCGATTTAAGAAAATACAAGGGAATCGAGGAGCAGCGGGACGGAGATAAAGCGAGAAAGTGGAAGATTGCACGGGGAGAAAGAGGAGGTGAAAAAAGAAGGTATACAGAGAGGCGATGGAGAGGAGCGATAGCGGCGGCACGTACCGAGCGGGCGGCGTATCGAATAATTGGCTCCCGCGGCAAGTGCACATCCCTTCCATTATGTGCATCACTGCATCGCGGCGGAACGAGGCACGAATCTCCCGATCCAATCGACTCCTCGCGCCGCGGCGAAAGATCGCCCTAGACCTGAAATCTACGAGCGCGAATTTTTCCCGCTCGATTCCGTTAATCACGCTCCGAGTCTCTTCGTCCGTTTAGCGCGAAAAGTGCGCCCCCGCCGCGGCGACAAGTTGCGGCAGCTAGTCACGCGGGTACCTCGGGAATCCCTCGCGGCGCTGGGCCGTCGCGTCGTCCCCGTGACGCGGCGGCCGCGCAAGAGAGCGAGATAGACCGGCGGCCCGGCCATAATTTCATCAGCGACGGCTCGGCCGCAGTGGTTTCCCCGGGCTTCGCGCACTCGCCCAGGTGTATGCGTTTGAATTTGATTAGTGGCGGGCGGCCGGTGACACCCTTTGGAGGCTGGGCGCGCGAGCGCACCGCAACCCCAAGAGCGCGGCAACCGGCCGTGCGGCACAGTCTTCTCGGCTGCCCGGCCGCGCTCGCCCAGACGACTGCTGCATTCACGCTCCCTTCGCGCTTGCAGATCGCAACAGGGCACGGTGGTTTGAGGTCGCGCGCACGTCCTAACGTCCTAACGTCCGTGTAACGGAACGTCGAGTCGGTAGTAACTGATAAATTTTTATAAAAAATTATGTAATACAGAAAAATAATTTCCACGCGTAAAACGCACACCTGATCAGTAAATTGAAATGCTTGTAGCGTACAAAGTGTTATTACCGAAAAAAGAGGAAGAATCGATCCTCTCGCGTTGGGTATGCGGCGCAGAGTAAATTTATAAGCGGCAATTAAGCGACAATTTAGGAAAGTTGTCAAGATGTATTTCGCGATCGGTCGCCGTCGAATGATCGCTCAATTCAGCGGCATCAATCACTCCCCGCGTCTCTATCGCTTTCCTCCTCTCCCGGTGCCGGGCCGTAATTCTTTCGCCGGCCTGAGAATCGGCCCGGCCGCGAGTGTCTTTTACGAGCTTTCGGGGCCTCGTTCGATCCTTTTTATAACGCTCCTCTCGATGCGCCCCGCGCTCGCCTCCCTTTTTTTCATACGCGCGCGTTCGGTTTCGGCGGCGACGGCGGAGGATACGCGCGCGACGCCGTGTTTTATCGTCGGCGCTCGGGGCAGTATCTCCCGGCGGGCCGGGGCCGGGCTTTTTAAGGCTTTAATTAAAACCTAAATCGCGATTTAACGGCGCCGTAAAACAAAAGCCGATCTGTCACTCTTGAGCGGGCCATTCCTTGCTGTCGCGCGGCCCGTCGCCGCCGCGCACTCGCGACGATATCGGTAAACGTATGCGCGCCAAAGCGCCAAAGCTCGTTGTTGCCTTTTTTCTCTCCGCGCGAATTTCGTACGACTAGATCGTAAATGTCCGCCGACTAAATTACTCGTGTCTACTCGATAGACGCGTGTGTCACGCGCCGTAGGGGGCGTGCTTGCCTCCTTTTTTTTTAAGTCGATAAAGTTTGGCGATCGTTAGCGCGGAATTAGAATGAAACACGACGGAGAAGTTGTATAGCTGTCCGTCGTTCGAGATATACGAATGTTGCTTAAAATCGAAACTTTAACTTCTTTTATACATTTTTATGCGTAACGAACGCAATTGAAAACTTTAGTATTAACATCTTGAATGAGCAATCAATTTTTAATGCCAACAAACGATAAGACGAAGAAATTTTAACTGCAGGTTTAAGGAGAAAAACATCTTTATTAAAGAATTTAAGAAAAAAAAAGATCTCGTTGATAAGAGATCGTTGCGCGAAGAAGAAATCGCCGCAGCGAGCATGGCGCACGCGTTCTCGAAGCTGCACCGGGCGAGCGAGACGGTGCGAGGCGCTTCTCTCTATCTCTCATTCAACCAATCCCTCTTCTTGCGGCTCTCGCGTCCGTCTCTTCTTCCCTTGGCTCGGCCAAGGGACGACGAAAGAGAGAAAGAGGGAGAGAGATGGCAAGAAAGAGATCCGCATATAGCCCCGGCAATAACGTCGAGCACCAGACGCTAATAACAGAGCATGCCGAGGCTGCCCATAGGCCATCCACGCCAATGAAACGAGACCAAACAAAAATTTCTCTCTCCTCTCTTTCTCTCGTTCTCTCTTCCACGCTGGAATTATTATGGCGGACGGAAACGGGAGAGTGCAGAAAAGGAGCTCCTCCGATGCAGCCCTGGGGAATGTGTGTACGCTGGGTGATGAGGCGAGCGGCGAGGAGCAATATAACGAAGCGAGCCTTCATTTTGTTGCCGTGCCTCGTTCGACCAGATAGAGAGCGAGCGAGAGACAGAGAGAGAGAGAGAGACGGAGGAGGAATTTTCATTATCCGTCGGGCATTGAATAAAGTCGTCGCGTACCCGCAGCGGGGCAGCCTGGTGACGAGCGTGAAGATCTCAATAAATGCTTTACGAACGTTTGATTGTGCGCGCTGTAATTGCACTGTAAAGATCGCGCCGAACGCCGTGGCCGCGAAGAAAGCCGCTTTCACGAGCCCGATTTTTATCGGACCGCGCGGCAATGCAAACAGCGCTTAGGGTATCGTAAAAATTTGCCCGATTCATTCGAAGAGTTATGACTTTTAAATTACGAACGCGAAATGCAAATAAAGAGGAGCCGCTATTATGTTCGCGGGTATTTTAAAACCGATGCAACATTACTCGCGGAAAAAAACAGATTTTGACTGACGCGCAGAGTGGCGAATTGCCCAGGTGAAAACCTACCCGGAAAAAAGGGGAGATCGTTAGACAAACTGTTGCTGTAGAAAGGAAATTAATTTTTTTTAAGAAGATTCAGAATTCAAGTGTGTTATTAAATGTTGATCGGTGTCGAAAATCTTTGCAATCCAATTTTTTCGCGTTGCAAATTGACGTTTCGAGTGCCGCTCGCACGAGGTTCGAGCGGGGCTGTAGAAGGTAATTTCGCCAACGTGGGAAATTCCCGGTGAAGAGGCGCGGGCGCGCTGTACCGCGGCGCGGCGGCCTCGCTATTATCGTCCACATGTACTTAAGCACTCGCTTGGCGCACTTATACGCTTATGCCCGGCAACTTAAGCGCATTTCTGGCCGCGCTCACACACGTACTATAGGTATATCGAGGCACCATCGCCGAGGCATTCTCTCGCTCCCTCCCTCGGCTCCGCAAGAAACGCATTTGAGCACACATGTGAGAGAGAGAAAGATCGACGCATACTCGACCTTCACGTGCACGCATCGCTGCCCTAAGGTGGTAACGAAGAGGAACACATCGCGAGCGGGCGAGAGAAGGAAAGAGAGAGAAAGAGAGAGGAGAGGCTAGCCATCGAGAGGAACGGCGATGCTGAGAGCCACAGAGAAGAATGGCCGACCGCAATGAAGATTTTAACTGGTACCCTCGTTGCGAGGGCTAAGTCCTTTTTACTTTCTTCGTATTCGTCTTCTTCTTCGGTCGCTTCTTCCTCGCCTTCTTCCCCTCTCTGTCTTTCATTTCGTCGAGGGTGCCTTTTTTCCATCCTCTCCACCTTCTCTCTCTTTTTTTTTGTCTCGGGGAAGGATTTATCGAGGTCACATTTCCAGTCTGTAGGAGTAAACACACGGAAAAGGGAAGATCAATGCGCAACTCGTGTGAAACAGCGCAAACAAACCAGACACATCAAACTTCGTCCATCCGCGGTCGCGTTAAAAGGTTATTGAAAAACTAAATTGTAGATAGACGATTATTTTCATGGATACCAATGACTGTTTGTACTTGACATTTCGTAAACAATACAGTTGTACATATTCTAGTGCATAAAAGGAGTGCAAACAAAAAGTGAAGACATCCATTAACGGCACGGTCGCGCTTAAGCAAGAGGGGACCGCTTACGACAGGTAAAGACGTTTGCGTGACGCTGCGTCGAAAATGCACGCCCACACACGGGGGATAGCTCCGGCGTACTCACACTCCGGGCGCTTGCACGTGATCCGACAATTCAGGGAGGGCGGCAGGTGCTCGACCCGCCATTGGCCACCTCGCAAACATGGCCGTACCGTGGTACCCTTTGCCTTTTCGCCCGCCACTACCGACTCAATTGCCCGCGAGCCTCGCAAATATCGCCATCGACCGAGCGAACGGCAAAACAAACGCCGCATTGACGCCTTTAATTCGAATGGCGTCTAATTCGATTTCATTCGATAATCTATAGCTCGTTGACTTTTAACAACTTCCGTAATAAATATAATGTTTTATTCAACGTGCGCGTTAATTAATTAATTTTAATTTTCAGAAAATTTGTACTTCCCGTTATTTTATTAAATAGAAATGTCAAAGCTGAATACTGGAGTATTAGATTTGAGAGAACCGTTATTAAATAATGTTAAATAAAAGATTAATAATGCGCTCTTACACCTTGGTCGGTTTAAAAATAAAATTCCCATCTCGAGGATCGCAGCGTACGCCCGGTTTTTCGAAACGCTTTAATGCAAAATAAATTTCATTAAAAAACAAACTTGACTGATGATTAAATTTTACAGTTTTTCACAGATTAATCAAAAACGCGCCGTGGAGCGAGCGTAATCGAACATCTGGCTGCACACGGCGCACTAATACCGAGCTCGGCTGGAAATCCCAAAGTGTCCATTGGGCTCTGCGAGCGGCAGCGGCGCGAACGAACTCGCGCTCACCTTTTTCTCCTAGACCCCCCGTCGGGAATATTTAATTACAAGCTTCGGTAGTCGCGAGCCAGCGGGTTAATATAACAGCGTCTTTCCTCCAAAAGGGAAGCCATGGAGAGAAAGAGAGAGGGAGGGAGAAAGAGAGAGAGTGGACGCGCACACACGCTCGCGCGCACACAACGTGTACAACGTACACACGTACACTGTATTTACCTCGCGCTTCGTAATTGCTCGCACGGGCTCCAGCCAGCAATTACATGAATCCGCGATTCTCTTCCTCCAGAGGAACTTGGCGATCAGGGCCCAGAGCAAGGAGCGAGCGCCGAGCTAATTATATCGAACGTCGATCTCGCCGGCGCTGCAAGGTGCAGCCGTTCGGAACCGCGGGCCGAACACACCGTCGGATTTTTCACTATACCTCGAGGGCTTTAATGTCGGTGTTACAAAAATCTAGTCTTTAGTTGTACCATTTATTTTTAACTCTGTTTCTTCTTTTTGAAATACTGATCGTAGGAAGTGATAGCAATGATGATAGAATATTTTATGAGTGTACATTATAATTTATTGCGTGAGCTCGGTTATAAGGATATAATACTTACAAAAAAAGCGCGTGGAATGTTTTCTCGAAATTTTGATCTATTGTTGTAAAAAGATACATCATTCAAAACGTTACGGTTGAAGAGCAAAAATTATATTGACTAATTAGGAGATGCGAATAACTTGATCTCGGACGGATATTTAAAAAGAATGATTTATAGCCGGGTAAATTTATGCAGCACCGTCCTAAAGCTCGCAAAGGACAATATAAATATTCAATAAAAACCTCGCCTCGTCAGCCTCGAGCCGGTGACCTATAGGAAATCCTAGAAAAGAGATACTTCGCACGAGGCTCCGCGCGCCGTCCGAAAACCATAATAACTTCGTGACTAAACGGAGCCCTAAAAAAGGAAGCGGGAGCCTCGCCGGACGGGCAAAAAAGTAACACACAGTATTATAGAAGAGATAGAGAAAAGAGTTGGACGGGATGCGAGCAAAACGACGAGGCCGAAGAATGAACGAAAAGAGGACCCCAGTGGGTTTAAAAACGAGAAGAAAAGAAGCGGGAGAGAGGGGCCCGGGTAAGGCGGTCACACACAAGGTTGGCTTTCTATAAATCATTTTAGTCCCTCAAATCCCGCGGACCCGTATTTACGAGCGTTCGAACGGGGCCCGCGCGCGCGCTTGTCCTTCTCTCTCTCTCCCCCGCGTGATTACCTCAGTCTCTCCTGTTTTCCTTCTTCGCCCTCGACTCCCCCTCCCCCCTTCTTTAAGCAGACGTCTTTCGCACGACTTCTTTGTATTTAACGGCCGCGAAACTAACTTTTTTAACGACGGGACAAAGTTATACTTTTACGAGCGCGCAAGAACGCGGGAGGGGCGAAAAAAGAGGGGCAAGACATTGAAATTCACGGAACTACAAAACGCGAGAGCATTTTGCGAGCGACCGGGATTTCGCAAGGAGACGCGAGAGCCGAGGGGATTGAAATATAAAGTTTTCGGGGATTCGCGGGATCCGCGGATCTCGCGCGGGGAACTTGTCGCTATTTTTATAGACTTTATGAAAGATACGCGATTAAACGTCACGTTTGCCTCCGCGCGAAGCGTTAATGTCGCGAGGGTTTACTTTATTTTCGTATTTGCGGTATAGTTAGACGCCCACGGTTACAAGCATTTTGTTTACGAGTAAATTAAAGTTATTATTAAAGTTATTATTCAGTGCCATACTATTGTAGTCAATAATCTTCGTATTAAATATCGGTAGTCTTCAATGTTGAGCTAATTATTGATTCATAAAAATGCTCTTCCGTGCTAATAAATTATTTTTATTTATGAACAAAAAAGTGTTTCATTAATTTAATTTTTTTCTTAAAGTGATATCACTGAATCAATACTACCTGCAGAAAATATCTCCGGCGTAAAAAAAAGAAGGTGAGAATATCGTGTCTCACACAGCTCGTAAGCGTAGAAGGAAAATCTGATAAAAGGCGACTTGAAGACACGAAGCGAGCGTGCGTTCGCAATTGCGTATTTATCTCATATTTTTATCTTTTTATCACGGTCTTGCATGTTTCTCACTTGCCTGCATTAACCCGTTTTTTTATAATACAATTTCCGGTACGACAATCGGCCGAGTCGAGTCTGAGTTCTCTTCCTCGTTTATTATAGACTTTTTAATGCAATTATATATTGTTATTTGAATAAAGGAAACACTCCGTACAATTGAAGTTGCAATTTCATTATCGGCGCTATGAATTATTCAGGATGTATTGAGTGAATTAACACGATAAAATTGTTGTTCAACTAATATGAGTATTTTTCATTCGTATAATCTAACATAATATCGCATTTAAACATTCTAGGTTGAATCAATAATGCCTCTTTTAATGCATTATTTATTTCCTAGTATGAGCGAAATAATTTCATACGAATTAACTAAAAATTATCCAAAGTGTGTCTCAAACAATTTTTCAAACTGTATATTTCACATAAATTACCTACGAAAATTATAAATAAAAAACGATCCAAAGATACATTTGTTTATAAGCAGTGCGATCGAATAAAAAAAAATGCGGAAAGCGATTCTCAAACAATTTTTCGGCCGGCAGCGCGGCGGGCCGTCAAAAGCGCGCGAGCGGAGTTCCGGAAGGAGAAATTTGGCCGAGCGGGGCGCGGGCTCGCGGGAGAGAAAGCTCAAACCGCGCATCCCATTCGGATATCCGCGCGTGTGCGCGCAGCCGTGTGACCTTGCGTGCGCGCATTTGCGCGGGGCAGGACGTGCGCTCGGCTGCGGCGTCGCCGAGCGCGCGGCACGCATCGCCGGCGATCGTATCGACCCACCCCCGCGAGCCGCGGACTCTCCACACCTCGTTGACTCCGCCGAACATCGACGGGCCGACCCACCCGCGCGCGTATACGCCGATTTCAGTTTCGGGATGGGCTCGAAACAACGCCGTTACATCGTAACGCCTCGCGCTTCCCGTCCTGCGTGTGTATAGGTATACGCGTGTCCACTAGCGAAAAAAGCTCAGGCTCTCTTTTTTTTTCGTTTTAAATAAATGCGCGCCGCGCTTCTCGGTCTAAGCCTAGCGCTGAGCCGCTTTTATTCGCACGGACGCGCGAGCGCTTTTTGCGAATTGAAAAAATATTGCACCCGCGCGCACTTTTATTGTCGATGGCGCACGTGGCACGTTTACCGCGTTTCGCACGTTTTTAAGCTTGGATAATGGATGCATGAGCGAGAGGCATAAATTTGCGTTTATCGACGCGAGATCAGCCAAAAAAAGCCTTGATGATTTGGGAGACTTTTGTTGCTGTTTTATTATTCAAACGTAATTTCACGTACTTTTATATTGGTTAAAAAAATGTTCTCTTAAAATTGTATACTTCAATTCGTCAACTCAAATTTGTTGGTATTTTATAACAAGTCATGATTTTGATTTCAACACTTCATGTATTCGAAATACGATTGACCACTATTTTATCTTTCGGAAAGGAAAATCGCATCCCTGCAAGCATCTTCGCTAAAATCTTGTAAGACTACAACTTGGCATTTCCCTGGTATCGAAATCGAGGAGATCCGGTATATCCATGATCGCAGCCGTCGTCGTCGTCGCTGACCGGCGCTGAAAGTCACGGTATGGTCCTCGGCGCTCTAACGCCGCGGCCAAAGGGAGCACGCGGCAGCGCGGTGGTGGCGTTGCGGGAGAGCGAGCGAGAGAACCGGGGGGTCGCCGGGTCGGTTCCATTTTGTTTCTCTGCCGGCGTGTGGCGGTGCGATAGCAGCGGCACTCTGTCAGAGCGTGACGTTATCGCGACACCCCTTCTCCCCCCTACCCCCGTCGCCCTTTCTCTCTCTTTCTCTCTCGCGCGTATATACGTACTGGAGCCGGGGCGCGAGCCTAGAGGGGCTTTTCGTTAGCCGCGCGCAACTTCGCCGTCCTTCTCGCCCGCGCTCCACTCGTTTTGCTATTGCTTTTGCTACTTTTACTTTTTAGAGGGGTGGTGGACGCTAGAGCGCGCGCCTTTAAGGAGCTCAGCCGCGATAAGATTACGAGGCGCCGCCGCATGGCAAGAGTTAGAATTTCCAGGCATGAAATTGCACAAGGACCGCCTTTTTCGTTTAAAGAGTTGGGAAAGAAATTCATTTTTTAAATTTAACGTTGACTGGTGATTCAACTTTGAATTGGTCGGATAGGAGGCACAGGAAGAAAACATCAATTATTCAGAAATTAACTCGTAAATGTTATACTTCGTTTATGCACATATTCCGGGCAGCTGTCATGAATGAATGAAATTCCTGCGTGTAACTCGGGAAACCATAGTGAAAAGCTAAAGCTGCAAGTGCGGGCTTATTGTGAATACGCAAAAAATGTTCATTATGCGATTTCGGAGCGGTATAACCGGGAACATTTGAGAATGAGAAAGAAATAGTGATGGAAAGATCCCCTTTTGGATCTAAGCGCAGGTATGCAGGCAGCGGCTTGAAAATAAGCAGCGACACACCATCAGCGTAGCATCGCCATAGCGGCGCGCTACGAGAGAGACAGAGAGGGAGAAGAGCAAAGGGAATCTCTCGCATTTGACTTTTTTTAGTCCAGCTGGCAGCCTGTTATAGCGGCAGATGATCTTCGGGTAGGCGAGCGCCTCGTTCTCTCTTTCTCCCTTGCACCTTGAATCTTTTTCTTTCTATCTTTTCTCCGGCTCTCGCCGCTCGCGTCATCTCTTACCCTTTCTCCTCCATCTTAGCCCTTTTATTTCGGCTCATCCTTTACCTTTTCTCCCTCCCTCGCTCTCTCGCTCCTCCATTCACTACATCGCATTCGGATTTCTGCCTCTTTTTCTTTTACCGTCTCTCCCGGAAAAAAGTAATGCCAAACAAAATGCATCTTTTATCTGATTTTATAATACGCGGCATCTATTTATATACTTTTCGAGGTAAGCGATTTTATTTGTTATTTTTTTCGTTATAAGCGACCTACTGTAAATTCAAATGAAATTAAATGTCAAGGATTATATTCACCGCTATAAATAATGAAGTCATATCTTGAAAAAAAAGTTTGGGTTGACCACGGAATTATCCAAGAGGAGCGTTCCATTTTCGCTGTATTAATGCCGTATAATTCGGCAATATATCTGGCACTCCTTTCGACAAACAATACATCACCGCTCCGGAAAAGCATGAAATTCTAATACAGCGTTTATGCAGGCACTTCCGTCGTGCGGTTTCCATAAAAGAAAGTATCAAGTCGTAGAATCGCGGATGATCGTACGATAGTCGCCGCTCCGGCGCGTAAGCGCAGCGGCGCAGTAAAAGCTCGCATACGCGCTGAAATTCTAAATTCCGAATATTAAGGAGGCGTCGCACTCGGGGACTTTTCATATTTCGTACGCTGACCACATGGCGCCAGGCCACGGCTCTTTCCTTTTCTCTCGCGGTCGTATACACAACGGCGCGCGATCCCCTTCCATCCTCCTGGAGCCGCGGCGGCCACGGCTCGCTAAGGCTCACGATTTATTTCCTCGCGGCGCGCAGTCGCACTTCCGAGACGAATAAATTCCTCGGGTGCGCGTGAGCGCGTACACACGGGAGGGAGAAGGAGCGAGCCCCGCCGGGAGGAAAGGCGTCACGCTTCCGCGCGTCTTATTCTTTCAACGCCGGGCGTTCGCCATATGCCCCTCTGGAGGATTGGCATTACACCTCCTATCCGTGAGAATCGACGGGCAAAATCGAAACGGCTTTGTGTGTTTACCGTACGTCTCGACGCCCGAGTGCGCGCGCGCGTCTCGCGAGAAATCCTTTCGGTCCTATACCTACGCCGCCGCCGCCCCCGAGGCGATACATTTTCAAATATTAATGCTG
Organism: Eurytoma adleriae; assembly: GCA_900480045.1. Lineage (NCBI taxonomy): Eukaryota > Metazoa > Arthropoda > Insecta > Hymenoptera > Eurytomidae > Eurytoma > Eurytoma adleriae. Next base: position 276,218 of record UXGC01000003.1, on the reverse strand, counting down.
AAATAGAGCTGGTGACTTTCTTGAAATTGATTTGCTCTGCTTTGAAATCGAAATTTTATATAATTTAAAAAAATCATTGGTTTTGAAAAATACTATAATAAATAGTAGAAAATCCACTGCTTGCGCGTCCTTTTTTTCATCGGCGAAATTCTTCTCAAAAGTCGAGAGGGAAGATCACAAATGAAAGTCGGGAATGGAAAGAGGCGAATTAAAAGGAGACCGAAAGCGGACGGTAAAAAAAACATAAAATAGAAAAACGTCGCGCGCGAACGCACACAAACGTACACTTGAATAAAAAAAGGAAGAGGACGGGAAGATGAACGAACGTAGCCGCGGCCATAAGGGCGACACCGTCACAGCTCGCTCGCTCGCAGGGATATCCTAAACTCGATCGAGTTGCCATAAATATCGGAAGGCCCGGCCGAGAGGCACACACGGGGGGGAGGAGAGCCGGTGCACGATCTCCCTTGAGAAAGCCCGTGCGGCCGCTCTCAGAAAAAGGAGAGAAAAACCGACGGCGCGGAGCTCGCCGGAGGAGGTGAAGAAGAAGGAGGAGACGAAATTTCCAAGAGAGGGAGACTCTTGTTTGCGTGTACGACAGAAATCTCCGATTTTTATCGGCTCCGCCGGGGCCTTGTGGTAACGAGAGGATTCGTAATCCCGTCAACGCTCTGCATCGAGCGCCGCCATCTCTCCGTCCCGGAGGAAGAAAGAGAGAGAGAGTATGAGAGAGGACTCGATGGGAAAGGAACGAGAAGTGTAGCCGTGATGAATTTGACGCGCGCATCGCGCGAGAAATAAAATCGTGGCCGGCGAGATTGGCCGCGGCGCGGGGAAAAATTTCAGATACACGCGATTTCAGAAAGCCCGAGCGCGCGCTGCTCTCCGTTTATACGAGATACTGCCGGGCTCGAGTCGCCGCGTGTAATGTCTGTATTAATAGGTACATCACGACCCCGAGTACAAATTTCTTCGTGCGAGATTACGGCGGATTAATGTTGTTTTGAGGTGTCTGCTTGTCGATGTTTTTTCGCGATTAAATAAACGTAATATCGGGGATACTGCTGAGACGCTTGAAAAGTACTTCTGATGGATTAATCAAGAGAATGAATAATTTCGAATAAAAAAAGCTCCCTGAGAAAATTACACGTTATACGCGACGGCTTTGATTAAACAGTGTCGAAGAGACCAGCGATAAATAATGCCCCAAACGACACTGCAATGAGCTAATCACGGCGTTTAAACCCATTGTCGGTGGATTGATTTAGTGTCCTCACATTGACACTTGATTCTCAGACTGCAGGTAGATAAGATGGGAATCGAAAGGGAGCCGTGGAGAGGCGCGAGGAGGAACGAAATAGGCAGGAGAGACGAATACCGTGGACTGTCGGAGCGTCAAATATCGAAAGAGTCCTTCTGTTCCGAGAAGCGTCCAGGCCGCGATGGTTGTTAGTTTCTGGTTTAAACCGAAATAATTAATCAAGCACGCCGGTCGCCGGCGGCTCATTCTCCTTCTTCCTCTCGACGAAGTGAGGGAAGGGGGGCAGAGCCCCGGGGTATCCATTACATTATACATCACGCGGATACTCGAATTCTAATTTATTCACGGCCGTCCAAGAGACTCTTCGAAACTTCGTCTTCTCTCCCCCTTTTCGCTGCGCTTCTCTTCCTCGCGAGCACGAGTTCACTTACTCTCTCCCCCTCTTATCCCTTTTGTTCCTGCTGCTCCTCGCCGGCTTGCCCCCTCGCCCGATGCTCTTTTTTCCCCGAATAAATCTTTCAAGCGCGCCGTAATTGTCGCGATCCGGCCGGACTTGCACCTTCACCGGCGACAAGTGCAAGCCACTCGGGCGATTTCAATATTATCTTAAAGATCGATCCGAGGAAGCGAATATCTAATTGACGATTAAGAGATAGAGGTGCCACTGAATGGAGCGAACTAAGCTTTGGAATTCGCTGATATACATTATTTTAGAGCTGCAAATGAAATTATTTATTATTTGTTACAATTTTAATGCAAATGCGGCGTACACTTTAAAGCAATGAAATTTTCACGTACTCGTTCTTCCTTGATTTTTCCCTAATGAGTTTTAATTAAAGGTTTCAGCTGAAAAGTGCTTTTTCCTCTTTTTAGTCGCGGAAAAAGAAAGGGGCAGAGGAGAGCTCTTCTCGTTAAGCGTTTTAAAATCCCGCAAATATGGCGCGTTTCTCTCATTCCTCCTTTTTTCGCAGTCGCGTCAGACGACGGCCAGGACAGATTAGCGCATGGTACGCGTCCGGCGGAAAACTTAACGTGCCTTAATGCCGCTCGGCTATCGCAAAGAAATTTAGCTAATTAAAATCTCGCATTAAATTCGCTTTATTTAAATAATAAACGTTGCTTTATGAAACGCAATTTTTTTACACCTTATCATTAAAGCTTTGAAAATAAAAGACCATATACCGGGAGCAGCCCGAAGGCATTAATTTTCAACTTTACTACAGCGCGCGAAGTCGCAGCTGCGACGGGGCTCGTGAAAAAAAATTGCGCACATTGTTGCATAATTGCCTGACGGAGTGGCCATCAATAGGCGATTTGCATATTTATGATCGCAGAATTAATGCGAGGCTCTATTTCGATTGATCGAAGCCGTTTATTAAAAATATATAACGAATAATGGACTTTTTCTGAGCTCCGTTCTCCTTTTTTTTATTGCGCTCTACCTGAGCTCGCGCGGATAATTTTCTTTGACGAGTTCCAGACTGGACTAAGGTCGCGCGATTATAATTTCATTTATGCGTGACGAGCCGCGAGCGCCATTAAAGGTTCCATCGTGAATAATTAGGGAATAAAAAAAGGTCTCGGGAAGAGATATCGGCTCGTGATCGACGTCATTCCAGTCGGCGAGTGGATACGTCGGGAGGACGGCCGGTTTCATTGGCTCTTACCTACGACCAATAGACCTGCTCTGGAAGTATACTCTTTTATGCATTCCGATTACTCCTTTTCCTTTTAATTTCAATTCTTGAATATACTAACATACATTAATTGTATATCATAAAAATCATAACTAAAAAGTCTTTGCTCCAATTGAAAAGTTCCACTTGTAAGCGAAATATTCTATTTATACAAAAAAAGTAGTGCCTCTTATTAAATCACTTCCTTTCTATGGCGCGACGCAATGCGTAGCTTTTCGGCGCAGTCAGGATAATTCTGAATAAATGTCCTGGAAATACGGCATAAGCCAGACCCCCGTCGACAGGCGGAAATGGAAGCTTGCGGTCGGATGCAAGAGCGTACCGATATTTCGTTTGGCTCGGCGAATTTTTTTTCCCCCCACCCCATCCATTTCTGGCCTTTCCCTTGCGCGAGGTCCTTTTCTTCGTCGGCCGCCGTAATACGGCTAGTCCCCGATATCCGGAGGGTGACCCGACCACAAGAGGGCCGGATTCCTCGATTTTGTACGCGCCGACAGTTCCTAACTGCCGACAACTGCCTCGCTATGCTCACTCGACTCCGCATTTCGCTCGACTCACTTTTGTTCGTAATTACGAAAAACTTCTCGATGTCAAGAGCTTCGTGTCAAGTCTCACTGCGTAACTGTCCATTGTCCAATTATTAAGTGATTAAAACTAAAATTACAAAATTTAACGAGAGGATAAGAATTAAGTGTAATTAAAACAAAAAAGAGTTACTTCGGTTTCCGAAAAAAAAAAGAATTAACGTCTACAAGTGGTATTTTGTACTAACTCACGCAATACTAACAGAAAGCAAGGAAAAGAGGTAAACAAGGACGCGGGGAAAAAGAAATAGCATCGCAGCGACGGAGGCGTGTGAGCCGGGGGTTGCCGTTTGCCGTAGCAACCTCGCGGAAAAGAGCGGCCAGCGCGAGGAGAAAACGTAAAGGGAGAGAGTGAGAGGGGGCGGAGGGCGGAGGGACGGGGAGGGCGGTCGCGGAGATTTATGACAGGCGTTAAGCAGTAATGAAATTGCTCGTTGCTCGTTTCTACGGGAGAGGAAAGGGTGGCTGGGACACAGAGGGGCTGCTGCCTCTCACTCCGACGCGGTCGCCTGTGTGTCTGTGTGTGCGAACGACGGCGGCGCAGTCGACGAAGAGTCACGTGGCGCAATTACCTTTGCCGGCTCTCTCGCGACGCGCCAAGAGCCCGGGACTTTAATTCGTCCTCCCGCGCGGCCGCCGCGTCTCCTTCCCTCATGCGCGGCCCTTTCATGCGTTTTATCTGCGCGAGAGCTCGTAAAGAAGCGCCGGCAGATGCATGGCCGCCGCGGATCCCCGGCGTTTTTCCGCTCCTTTTCCTAGCCCGACCCCCCCGGACTAACCGGTCGTTTAGATGCGCGCGCCGATCTCGTTTCGCCGATTCAATTTTACTCGCGCCAAGATTTACAGCGAGCGCTGCGCCCGGCCCTCGATATTCGCCGGGCGCGGCCTCGAGATATCGAACGGGTACGTATATCGCCGCTAGCTCGGCTTTTTCTGCAAGGGCAAATTTTCGAAATCGAGATTTTTGCCGGGCGCGAGCGCGCGCTCGCCCGGAATGTTGATTCGAATAATTAGAGCCGGCCGGGCAAAAAATCCGTCCCCATAAATCATCCGCTCGTCTCGTTATACCCTCGCACCGCGGGCAATCGGGTGGAATCTCTCGGAGCGCCGCAAGAAAGTGAACGCGCGGCCGCGGGAGGGGCGCGGAAGGAGAAGGGTATAAGGCCAGCGGATTTTTCGCGCAGATCGGAATTTCGATGGGGCGCCAAAGCGAGGCGCGTCGCGGGCAGTGAGCGCGAGGCGTTGATTAGTCGGACGTCGCGAGCGAGCCTTTCTTCTGCGTCGTCCGCCCTTCCGCGCGCGCGCGCTCATTCTCACCTGGTCGCAGGCGGAATGCGGCCAATCGCTGCGTGCGCGGCGGCAAAAACTCGCCCTCGCCGCGCCGAAACCCGCTGTAAACCGACACGCCGGAGGCGCGCACCGAACGACTTCGCTTTTAAGCGGGGGAACGGGGGGAGGAGGGGGGAGCCGAGCAGTAGATCTGCCCGTGTATACGCTTACCCGACCATGATCGCGATTATGCCAGGTGTAAGCTTACAAGCGAGCTGAATTTGTGATCCCTTTTGCTCTCGTACCCCGAGTGTTTACGCTCGGAAATTTTTTGCATATAATGATTACTCGGAGGCTTTTTGCTTTAATGATCATTAATACTTCGAGAAGGATATTTATAGCGGTGTATTAATTTCATTAAAAAAACGTTGGCACGGAACATTAATAAACGTTATCAGACGAAATTTTTAATTTTTTAATGACTTATTAAAAACAACGTTCGTTATCGTTGAATTATTATGCGAAGAACCGCGGAGAAGCGCCAAATCGAATTAGTTATTCTACGTTACGTGTTAAAAGATTTTCCAAAAAAAAAACAACAAAAAAAATAAAATTAATTAAATCGTGGGAGCGACATTAATTAAAGGTACACGCGAGAGCCAAAAATAGCAGCCAGTAGCAAAATTGGATGAAAGATTTATACGTGGCAGCGATTAAATTTTGCCCGCTATCGAGCGATATACAAGAGATACAAACCATTGCCGGGTGGGTATCGAAGTACGTCACGTGGTCATTGACCCGCGGCCTGTTCATTTATTTGTGCGACGGAAAATAAATTCCATAAAGCTCGGGAGGCGCTCCTCGTCGCGCGCGCACCACTTAATGAATGGAAGGCGTTTGCATAATTAATGCACATCTCGCGCGCGAGCGACTTGCGACTTTAACTGTCAAGACAAATCCAGAATGCGCTCGGGCGACGGCGATGCCGCGAAATCGGGACTGGCGCCAGATAATGCATTTTAGTGCACTCGCGCCACGTAATACCCACGCGCGCTACTACATTGTTCATTAGTCTGCCCCTGATTCGTTCTCGCTCGTTAATGTACGATGCGAAGAAATACGCACTGTTCGCGCACTCGTGTAGTCATCGGACTATCACCTTGTTTATTACGGATTTATTATTGATTATTCGCCGAGCAGTTGTTAAGATTTTCCATTTGTCACGACAACTGCAACTTTATTTTTATCATCAACGCAATCGCGTACGTTTCAATTTGCTCTTAACATTCGGTATGTGTAGTCGAAAAAATTAATTCTTTCGAAAATTTCTATCAAATAAGTCCTAATAGTTCCTTTTCCCCAATCAACTTTTATTACGCGAGCGACGGCATACGCGAAAACGCACTCAGCGATAAATCTTAGAGCATTAGAACTACACGGTTTATCGAAAGAGCCTCGTTCGGAGCTGGAGGCGACTCGCAGGGAATAAAAATGCGGGGGAAATTGGAGTAAACATCGACGGCGGTGGCGGCGGCGGCGGCTAGACGATCGGCCCGAAGTACGTCATTTCGGTAAACGTTCCCGGGGCCCATAAGGTCTGATCAGCGCATCGGAAGTCGCAGCCGTACCCGGAGCGCGCGGTAGCAGCTGGAGAAAGAGCGGAAGAGGGGGTGGGGGCGAAAGAGATGGGATTCCTTATATAGAGATAGCCGCTCGTGATATAAGATCCGGCGGATCCCGTAGGAAATCCCGAGAACGGATCTATCTTACCCCGAGGGATAGCCGGGGAGCTGGCGGTGGGTGGGGGTCCACCTTTCAACCTGAATTAAAGGATGGCCGGGATGCCCCGGCGAGATGGAGAGAGAGCGAGAACTGCTACCGCCGCGCGCAATTGCCGTTCGTATAACAATGCGCGATGTTCGCTAAAAACTCGAGGTCTTGCGAACACTGCAATCGGCGCAGTGAGTCAAGGTGAAAATTTTGTCGATCGACGAAAAATTCTCACAGCGAGGCTCCGCGGATATCCTGACGCATTCTGACGCGCGGCTGGAAAAAGCCGAGCGCATCTCAAATCCATTAGCGTCGTCGGGAGGCGCATCGTCAAAAATAAGCGGCGCATTCCGCGGTTTCTTTGTCCCCGATTCGTCAGCCCGCCGCGGCCGCGCGCCAGTCATCTAATCGCTTCTGCACGCCTTTGATCCAGCGTTTCTTCAGCCGGGAGAAAGCAGCCGCGGCGAATACCACGATTTTTGCGCTACTTAGCCCGCGATATACATTCGTTCCTCGGCCATTCGCCACGGACGTCGCGCCGATGATCCTCGCCTCGTAGACTCCACCCCGTCATCCTGGCGGCGAAAGGAAATTCCATCGGTGACTGCATAAATAATCGCGGGCGCGTCGTGCGCCTTGAGCGCCGAATTTAAAAATCGCAATTTTCCGCGTGGAAAGAGCGAAAAGTGGGGGAAAAAGCTCGATATTTTCATGATCTTTTGTAACTACTCTCGCGAGGGTAATTTTATAAGATTTATTTGAAAGCGAATTGACAAAGCATAAATTTCGCGTATGAAATTAAATACACAGTAATGCTTCGAAGTAAAGAAAAAAAGTGCCTCGACAGTAAACGCGATTAATTTACTGCTGTAATTACTGTTTATCAGTCGGTCGCTGTAGCGTGGTTCGATCTGTTAAGCGATTTCGCGTCGCTTAAAAGTACAAATGTGAATAAACATAATACAAGCGTTAATTCAAATAGTATACATTACAAAGATGAAAATATAAAAGAAGAGCAAACATTAACTTGCCGGTAAGCGACAGATACACGCGGAACTCCAACGATTATACATTGACGGTCTCTCGTATCAGCCACGCGCTACTATACAGTATTTTATAATTTATGTTTCAACGCACGGGCATAATCGCACGAACAAATGCACGGGGCGCGCGATGCGATCAATTAACGAATGAGCGCATTTATAATTAATTAATTAATAATGCATTAATCATAAAGCGGAGATCAGAAAATCCGTTTGACACGGCTCTCCGCGTGCGCGTAGCTTCGTTGCGTTAATTCAAAATTGAAGTGTACGATGCGCCCAGATTTACAGTGGGTTTACTTTTTATCAAGCGCGGCATAATGAACAAGCGAATTCGATATCCGCGCGAGCGGCTCAAAAACAATCAGCACCGATCAATCGAGCGCCGCGTCCCTCGATTCGCGTTGCATGATAAGTTCTATGAAAATTCGGCCCCCCCATCGTTTTGCCGCTTAATGCGCGTGATTTTCCAAACGCAAATGAACTTCCGACTTTATTACGCGGGATAAAGAGGTAGGGACCACTGCCGCGCCAGTGCGGCCCGTGTTGTCCGCTGCGCCCGGCTATGTTTATTTAAATCGCGCTCCCGGGATTGTTAGTTAATCGAATGCGCCGGGAAACACAAATGGCCCGCGTTTTTCGCAATAGAAGCATGTACCGCTACGTCGTGGAATATATTAATCCCGCGCGGAGATGTTTACGCATTTTTAAATGAGCGAGCGCTCGCGTGACGAAATAGGTCGACTCGGTTAAAGCGGACAGGTGCCCGGCTAGTGGAAAAATTATCGCCGCTACCCGATAGTTTGAAAGAAATTGTCTAAATCGCCCGGCCGAGTGAAAGGGGACGCTCGTAAATAACTCAGCGTACCGATGTCGTAAATGTTTACGCGTGCGCGATAAAAAGCGCGGCATTAAAGGTGCAGGGCGCGCGAGGAAAAAAAATCCATCCGATCGCAGTGAGCTGCTCTTAAAAAGTCGGGGGGCTAAAATATTCAGGCCGGGGCATGAAGTTTTCAGCGAGTCCCCGGCTTCCGTGAATTAGTTTCCCGTAGCGTCGGCGGGGCGTCGATACCGCGCGTATGAGGGAGACTAGTGGAGCTTTCTATAAGACTGGTATCAGTATTTACGAGGGACGTTACCCCCCACGAGACCATTAAACGCTCACCGGAGATTCGCTGGTCAAGTAATCCGGCTGCGTCCTAGGAATGCACGCGCGCGTTTGCTTGAATTTTCTATATTCCCTCGGACACGCGCTTACACATCACATGGAATTTTTAACAGCGGACTCGCCGTAGGAAATGAAACTCGACCGTCTTCAATAATTCAGACCCCCGCTCGGTTTTCCAAATATCTCGAGCTTGGCTCAACTTTGGCCTCCCCGTTAAATTTACTGCCTTCTATCAGTCGTCGATGGCTCGCGTCGTTGAATATTTAGGCAATATTTTGAAAATTGAAAACATGCCCATTGCCATGGCTTATCCTGTAAGGTAAGGGGATGGCGCTTAGAATAAGTCAGTAGCTGCTTTTCATTACTAATTTAACGGAGTCCGAGTATCTCGTACAGGAAGCCATATGGATGCAGACGCTTTTTCACTTCCGTCTCTTGAGGAGTAAATATGCATCTTACTTGCATCGACCATTAATGATTCAAACCAAAACGTCTGCCTTTCAGTTGTAAGTTAGTTTCCCCAGCAGAATCGTCCGATCTTGGCTCATCGACGTATAAACTTCTATGAGTATGGGGTTACATCACGAGTCATTAAAACTTCATAAAAGCCTACGAATGTTTGTAAGGGTCATTTGCGCGCGTGAAACCGAGCTGCATTGATTTCGTGAGAGAATCCTCCTGATGGAAGAACCACGAGTAGCGGGGCGCGTGGCAATGGGTTATCACGGTTGCGCAACCCTCATAGGAAGAAGTCAGATTCGTATGGTCAACGACCGTCGAGTGAAAGTGCTTAATGTATTGTGAATAATATAATCCGCGAGTCATCCCCTGCAATGGGGGGTCAATGCCGTATACTCCCAACTCTGGGAGGGTCGCTGCTATTCTACACGTCGATACTCGATGGCGTTCTTACGTTGCCTACGGTTGCGAGCAGGTACTAGTGTACCCTAATAAACCAGAAAATGGAGTTTTGAATATTTTACTGCATTAACGAACATTGACTGATATTCCTCTACACGCAATGAAATTGTATTTAAAATTATTTTGTGTATTGATGAATCGGACATAATCTAGAATTTAAGTCTTCTCTGTGGATCATAATAATAATAATGCGTTGCTTTTATTGGAATCATAAAATTGATTTAAAAGGGAATGATTGGATACTTTAATCAACAAAAGTACAATTTGATTAGTTTTATATTGGAAACCGTCTGCACTGACATAATGAAATGCAAATACGAAATGAATCATCTACATTTCCGACAACCGTAGACAATTAAACGCAAACACTTCATCACAAAAATTACAATACTCTTTCCACGAAGCAAATCTAACAACAGGTGAATAAATTTTTATTTCGCGTGCCAAATCAACAGTAAACAGACCACCATTAAGCGAAACCTAACCGAATGTTTTACTGCCCACGCAATGGCGCTATAAACGGCAACGAGCGAGAAAGATGAAAGAGCGAGTGAATATTTTTCGAGCGATCAAGTCCCCTCGAAAGTCGTTGCAACTAATCTCTCGCGAGATTTTGTACACGAATGGAGTGGCGATGGCGCGAGAGCTTCCCGTGTCCAATTCGGACCTCGAGGATATATCCAAGGGGGCGCTAATGTCCTGCGCATACGGCGCTCTCGCACTCGGCATACGTAATTGGATTAATTTAAAGGATAACGGCGCGGCGTCCCCCTTTTGCGCAATTCTTTCGGCGCGCGACGCGGGAGAATTACGCGCGAACTGCCTCCTGACAGCTCGTCGGGAGAAATATTCGCCGACGCTGCCCACGGCTTCCTGTAGGAACAATGCGTCGACGCTCACTCAGTCATTTCGATTCCCGGAATTAAATTATTCTCAAATATCAACGGCGCGCGAAGTTTATTTTGTCGTTTCGCTTTTGACTTTTTCGTTCCCTCTCCAAATCCAAGCGTTACGTTAGCACGAAGTAAAGATATTTTAGGCGAAGATATTTTTTCAGTTGATACCTCGACGAGGTTAGTGAAAAGAAAAGAAAGAGTGAAAAGAATAAAGAGTGAATGGAGAGGAGGTCGGCATCGGAGCTAAGCCTCGCAGGACGGAAGCACGGCACGAGGATTACCACGTGCGACAAGTGGGACCGTAAAGGCTAAAGAGGCGCCTCCAGTTAATACTGCCCTCCGCGTATACCCTGCATCCCGGCTCGCGCGCACCTTCTGCTCTCTCGCAGCCGCGCGATGCAGACTGCGAATGCTCGCTTGAGATACGAATATTTTAAATCCTGCGGGGATTAAGCACACCCGTATATACGGGCGCGAGAGGAAGGAAGAAACGTCCGCGGATTAAGCGCACGCACTTTTTTTAATATCGACGAGGTAAGTGACGGTCTGATAAGGGAGAGGAGAGCGGGCAGCGCGAGGGCAGCGAAAGGAGGTACTGTGCGATGAGAGAGAGAGAAAGAGTAAAGAGAGAGAAAGAGATAAAAAGCTCGTTGGCAAAAGAGCTTGAGGGATTAAAGGCGATAAATTTCGCAAAAATGGAGGCTTAAACTGTCGCGAGGAAAACGCTCTAATCCGGGGGTCCACCGGCGTCGTCGCCGACAGAAAGAGAGCGAAAGAGGGTGGGAGAGGAGAGTTGGAGAGATGGTGGTACCAGGATCGTTTTCAGGAAATACAGTTTTTGCAATTATCTGCGAGCGACTCTTACGCTTCCTTTCTCTCAGTCTTTTATCCTGGCTCACCTACTACTTCAAGCGACGGATTATATGATTACTTTTGCTCCGCGGAAAAGAAGAATGAAATTCCCCCGAACGGAGTAACTCTTTACTGCCGTGCGTTAAATTGCTCGGGAAAAAAAAAATTGAAAAAAATGTTGAATTTTTTAACAATATAATAACGAGAGAGCATTAAATCAGATAAGATTATCCGGCCTCGGTCCATCGGTCGAGTGCAGGAACCGGATCGAATTCTCGCGCATCTCGCCTCCCGGCTTCGTCTGACCGCACTACTCACGGAGCCATCGCTGGCGCCGCCTTGCATTTGAATATAATGCTCTCTCGGTCCGCGCTCGGGCCGTCACGCACACGCACACCCTCCCCCCCTCTGACTCATTCGGCTATCGCGAGACTGTAATTATGTTGATGCGCGCGACCATTGTTGTGCGCGTCGGCCTCAATGGCCGCGAGGGAACGCGAGTCTGCGAAAAAAAAAAGCGGGGAGACTCTCTCCCGACGTACCCTTCTATGGCTGCGTTTGCACGCGCCCGCGCGCCACGGTGACGGGCCTGCGACGTCGATTTTTAGGCGATTGTTTTTCCCGCTGAGGACTTGTCTTATTCCCGGCTGATTTATATGCGGCGTTACAAAGGGCACGATTCAATTTTTAACGACTGTATATCGTGCTTCTTTTTCTGCGCACATTCAATGCGTACTTCAATGAGAATCTCAATCTGCTTTGCTCAGAATAATGAGCTGTGCTATATATTTATATAGATTTTTAAACGCACACAAAAGAATGTAAAATTTTGAAGATTTAAGTCCAATGTCCAGGAAATGTCAACATAGAAACATAAGAAATAAATGTGAGAATTTTCTTTGCGGTATTTTAATAATAATTTCTCTTTACATATGCAGGCACATCTATATATAAAAAAAGTCAGAGCACTTCATTCAAAGTGAAAAGTCAACGTAAAAAAGTGCAAATTTTATCACGAACGTCCGGGAAATTTTATCAAGACGAAAGAACGTGAGTCAAATATATTTGCAGAGCGCGCGCGCGGCGAGGAGGAGCCGGAAATTTCATTCGCATCCCCGTTTAAAGCGCACGCCAGCGAGAGAAATAACCCCCTTCGCGGACGTTTCGAATACCATCGCAGATTCCCTGACAAAAGAGTGAGCGCGGGTAGCGGAGAAAATGCAGAAAAATCCCACGGAGAAAGAGAGCGGCAGCGCGACGACGCCCGAGCACGCGCACGCACGCACACGTACACACGGACGGGCGAGCCATTGACTTTGCAGCCCTCGAGGATTTGTTCAGGCGGAAAACTGCCGGTCGATGTATGCAAACGTCTCCTCAACGTCCTTTAGTGCCGATAGGGTGACAACGGGTGTGTCGGCTGCGCGCGCGAGGAGTTTCCGAGGGGGGGACCGCCGCTCAAGTATTGTCCACCGAACTCGCTGTATTTCGCGCGAGACGCTGGAAGCCGGAGCTTCGCGGACAATAGATGTCAGGGCGCCGCGGCGATACCAGATCTAAGTAGGCCATGCCGGGCTACGGTTATGGCGGCATAAAACGCTCGGCAGTCCTAAGACCCGCGCCGGCAGCGGCGCAGCCCCCCCTTTACGGCCGAAAAAACTGCCGCTATGATTGCCTATGCAAATTGTTTAAGATATCTGGCGAGCCGCGAGGCTCCGGCTCCCCCCGCTGCCACTGTCCCCCGTGTCTTAAACCCCGCAGGTTTTACGCGCGTAAGCGCCGAGGTGAGTAGTTGAAAATTTTTACGAGCGAACGCGGATCGTTCGAAATCGATGTAGCGCATAAACCGATTGTCGTTTAATTTTATTTTCTTATCGTGGATTTTAAATTACTTACAGAATGACGTTCCACCAAATCTGAGTGTTAAATACACTTACCTGAAACAAATAAAGAACATAAATGCATTTTACATTTAAGTGTGCTTTTTACATGAAAGTAAATATTTTAAATTTCATCAATGATTAGTATCTCGCGTTGCGAGTCCTCGATCTACGAGCAAAGAGCTTTATCGGGATTTTAAATTATCGGCGCGCGCAATTCGAGCGATACAGCGAAATTCCAATTTTCCGAATGTCAAGCTCGTACGTATAAGCGTGCGTTATACCGCTCCAGCTCGATGTAATTCCTTGGAATGGTTTCCCCGTTGATTTAAGAAATGCGGAAGGCGGAAATGCACGCGCCCTTTCGCCGCGAAAGGGAAGAGGAAGTTGCAAGCCAAAACGGGGATGGCGCATATATCTCCTCCCCCCCGGGGTAAATTAAGAAGGATTATAAATTTCATTCGAAAAATCTTCGATCTCTCCGTTCCGCCGCGGAGCTGGCGCGCGCTTCCTCCCCGCCGAGCGATCGCAGGCAATTTTACGAATCGCCGAAATTCCGCGCCGAATAAATCATTGCGATCGTTATATTTTCCGCGCGCAGCGGTGCTCGCCTTCCAGAAATTGAATCTTCCACTTAGCGGGTAAAGAATCGCGTTGCTGCCGCGGCCATATATGTTTTCGCCGTGCGAGGGAAAGTTTTATGACCGGGGCGCTTTAAAATGAGCGCAATCAAGCGTCGGCTGCTGTAAACTTAACGTTGGTTATTCAAACTTTAAGCTCTGCTCCAAGCTCTATTGTTATCGTGTAAAAGTTCGATTCGAAATAAATTAATTTCCATGGAAATCTCGTCGCTAAAAACAGTGCTTTTGGGTTACATTAGCAGACGCGCGGAAGTTTTCGGCCTCTCCAGAGGTGTACATTAAACGAGGGAGACAATGAGTGACGGGCCGGTGAAATTAAGGCGCATAGGTGCAAAATATGAACTTGGCGCGGGGGAGGATACGGGCGAGAGAGGAAGGCCGAGACTGCGTGATGTATATACCCGCTCTTCTGTCTAATTAAACTCCGGGACGAGTCGTCGTCGGCGACGCAGGCTCGCGCGTTCGACCGTCGGACTACTGCCGCCTGCTACTACTAGCCGAGCGGCCGCCGCCGCTACTGCAGGCTTTCAAAATGACAAGCCTGACGCAACGTCTGACCTCGCTCCAGAATGAACGCGCGCGCTTCTTTCTTCTAAATTTGAAAACGCTTCACGCCCGTCTTTAGCACTTTCTGCACTCCACGCCCGCGCGCTGCTACACCCCGCGCCCGCTTCTAATATTAGAGCACTTTCGAAAGAGCACTTTAATTATCCACCAAAAACTGCACGTCAGGCCTTTTCGCTAGCGCCGGACGTTTATTGAACGGTGAATTAAAGCTCCATAAAAATATTCGAGTAGAGGCGACAATTTTCACGGGAGCAATCATAAAAAAAAAGAGGGGCGGAGGGGGTGACGGGGGGCTAGAATGAATTTCGAAGCGTCGAAGCGATAAAATTTCGCGGCAAAATCAACAGACGCATATATAACTCGAGCGGGCGAGTCCGCCGGTTATAACGGGAGAAATTTTTAATTTTCGAAAATCATTCATCATCGCAGTTGTCGCGCGCGCCGCCGTAGTTTCATCAATTTATCGCGGTGCGCGCGATCGCACTCGTTTCTTTTTATTGGCGCATCAACGCCCGGCTAAAAAGAGAGCGAGCGACAGAGAGAGAGAGGGAGAGATGCAGAGGGAGGGAGGGAGAAAAAAGTCCAGCGATTTCTACGTGCGGCTTTTCTGATGGCGGGGGGCAGGTCGCGAGTATAATGCGCGTATCTCGCCGCGCCGTGCAATCTGCGTAACAGGAACGAAATTTAATCAAACGCGGGCTCGCGCTAGATACGAGACGCGCGGTCGGGGCAAATATGCCGCCGGAATTGAACGCGGCCAGAGAGAAAGAAGGACGCACTGCGAGAGAAAGAGAGACAGAGATTCGCGAGATTTCGCCTCCATCAAATTAATTTAATTTATATCTGGCTGTCCGAGGCCGCTAGGAGATGCGGTCGCAACTCCCTGCGTCTACCTCTCTTGCTCGCCCTCAGTGTCTTCTCTCTCCCTCTAATTCCCTTCCGTGCCCCCTTCGTACACCGTTTTTTCATTTTACAGTAATGCGAATGATTATTCGACTGTAAATTGAAAAGTACGACTAAAACGCGTTATAAACAAATAAACAAAACCGTATAATGTAATAAAATAATAAACAATTTTTTGAGTAACTAACGCGAACGCCCAACTGGCTAGACGCTTAAATTTTCCACGCTCGTCATTTTTTTCCCTCGGCATGAAATATTTATCGAGACATCGGTTTAATCTGGCAGCGGTGAAGGCGGCATCGCCTCCGCGTGTCCTCGTATTCTCGAATTTCGGAATCATTATTATGGCGATGAGCCGACACTGGCGCTGTCGCCTCTCCCCCCAGTCACCCGTTATACGTAAGCCCGATTCGATTACCTCCAGCCAGTAGTCTCGCCTCTCTCTCCCTCTCTTTGCCGATCGATCCCCGATAGTTAACCCAGAGCCGTGAACGCGCTCGCCCGCTGCACATGCATTAAAGCCAAGAACCCAACTATGTTGCCGACGTCATATCCAATACAGCCGACGGCTCGGCGTGTTGCGCGAACGAGCGAGAGAGAAAGGGGGAGATTGAGGGAGGTAGTCTGGAAGCCCTCAGCGCCACCCCCTGATTGGGCAGTAATGGCATTAACCGACGCTGCAATATGATTACTGCTCTCTCGCCAAGGTAACCTGATCGTGCCCGAAATCCACGAAGCGAGTTCCCGCTCTCGCGCCCCGTCCATCCATCTTTATCTGCCTCTATCTGCAGCCTGCATTTTGCGCGTCTGCAACTCCGCGATTTTGTTCGCCGCAAGTGTTAAGGACCATACGTTTTTTAAATTTCCAGAAGTATTGATATCAAAAAATACATTTTTATCTAGACGGCTTCGCATCGATTTTTAAAGAGAATTGCATTTAATTGGATTCGTACTACTTGTTAATCCAGAATATAGTGAAGGTGTTTAGTATAGTTCTTTTGCAATAAATTTTTATTAACGCTTTTTTGTTTGGCCATAGAAGCTGACATGTGTGCTATTGTGATGAGATTTTGCGACGGTAATTGCGTGATACAAAGTTATACGGCGCGCGTGCTAAATCGCGTTGTGCTTTTTGCGGCTCAGATTACTCGTGAATCGCAGGGGGTGCGAGGACCAAGGGGACGCTCCTTATCTCGGTATTAGGAGATTAGGAGATCACGATACGACGTCAGACAGAGGAGATGCATTCGATCTTTTTTTTCCTCTTATCTAGTTACATTGTTCAAGCAAGAATGTTGTATTGTAAATAGCATCTCCTTTACTCACCCTCAATGCATATTACTTTTTTTATAGGAATAAAATTTAATAAAAAAGTATCGGCGTAAATTTTTGGATCAACTCGACGCTAATTAATAAATAATTCGCCTCGTGTTTTCCGCGCTCCGGGAACTCGAAAACGATCCTCTTAATTTCGAGGAAACTGTCGTCAGCCTCGCGCGAGGTATAGAAAGAGAGCGGACGTTTAATTAAAGTGCGCGCGGAGCGACACGCGATTTCAAACAAGAAGCAACAATTTCACGCGCTGCCATCGCACTTTTTTGCCGGTTCAACGCTGGAATTTCACGCGGCGGGAGGAGAGCGAGGGAACGCGGCTTTCGACGAGCGCTGGGCGACGCTTCGCGGAACGCTGATTTCGAACAAGCCATCGGCGCGTCGTCGGCTCTTCTCTCTTTCTCCCCCACCTCCCGGCCACTCTTTTTGTACATCATTTCGCTCTTATTCATCTCGTTTTATTTTGCACGTCGCCGGCTTCGAGAGAAACGCGTTGCGTTGCCCGTGTATAAAAACGACTTCCACGAAGCGACGTCCCCGAGAGCAGGCGAGCTTCTATATACCTACGCGCGCTCGCGACTTGAAAATCGTCTCGCGACGAGGATCAAAAGTCTTGTCGAGCGCGAAAAGGGAAAAGCCCGAGGTGGAGTGCATCCGTGCTAAGGAAGAGCCAAGAGTTTGCGAAAAATATCGTAGGCGAGGTTCGCTTACCGTTAGGTGTTGAAACAGCCACGCCCTGAGGATGTTGGTCGCGACCTTGGGAAAGATACCCCTCTTCTTTTGGTTCTTCTTACCCGACGAGTCATCGTCTTCCTCGCCCGTACCTTCGCCGCTACCGATACTCGCGTTACTCGCATCACCTGAAACAATAAGCGTTATATTGCACATTAGTAAATTGATAAATTGATATGGTACACGTTTAATCACATTGTGGGCGAATTATACTGTACTGATTCATAAATTGTTTTTAATTTATGCATTTCAATTTACTGTCGCAGTAACGGATAAAATTTGATATCGCGAAACAAGGACATTTGTTACGAAAATGATTCATTTGGTCAATAACGTTGTCCGAGGGTGGAATAAAGGGAGGCAAGGTATCGGCTTTAAGCCGAGAAAATGCTTTCTTTGCTTTCACGTGAATACTCCATTTCTCCGCTATAAGAACGCAGCGCTATCGCATAAATTCCCCGTCGTTTATCAATCTTAGCTTTTTAATTGCCGTGCGCCAGGGGCTCACCGACTCCCTAAAGATCCTTAGCGAGCTACCGAGCTTATGACAGTAATGAGAGATATTAAAGCGACTTACGCACCTACGTGAGCTAAATATCGTTCTTATAATCTCCGGGGGAATGACGCGACAAAATTTTAAAAGACGCAGACTTACGTAATAAGGTCCATTTTTTCTCCTTCGCAGTTCCGGATCTTCCAGTAACGGAATACTCAAAGAGAGAAAAATATAATTACAATTGAAAAAGTCGCAAGGCTGTATTTTATTAGCTGAGGAGGTAGAAAATGTTAAAACGAAACTCAACAAAACCTGAGCGTCTCATTTTTCATCTCTCTCTCGGCGATTCCCGTTGAAAATAAAATGGCATTAACGAACGCGTAAGAAGAGCGATTAAAGCGCGACTGAGGAGAGACGCGGCGTAGCAAAAAGAGAGATGGAATCCTCTATCAGCGTGACGATGCGAATCGACGTAATAACGTAAAAGTCATCAAGATTAGGCATCGGCGCGTCGCATCGTGGCGGCGGCGAGTCCTTCGTTCGCTACATTAACCCGATTCGCCCAGCAAATTAGCCGCAATCGTGGAGCGAGCGAGAGAGAAGGAAAGAGAGAGGAAGGGAGGACTCGCGGGGCCATTTTGCCGTCGAGCGTATATTACGGCCGACTGCTCTATCCATTCGTTCTTCGTCCGAACGCCATTACCGAGGAGCTCGTCTAGCGTCGCTGAGGATAAAGCGAGAGAGACTCCCGGGCTCTCCTTCCTCCCGGCCTTTTTTTGTCTAATGTCCGAAAGATGCGCTTCCCGCTCCCGCTAACGGTCCCGCAGTTATGTGCGCGTTCGATAAAAACCAAGAGTTACGGGGCGCAGGAATAAGGCGAAACTTACGCTCCAGCGATTTAAATTTTCTTCGCCGGAAGAAAGTCGCGCAAAAACTGGCCTTTGAATTTTCCCTGGCTTCGATGAAGAAGCAACGGGATTTTAGAACGCTTTCGAGGTGGTCTTCTTTTTTTCTCGCCGAGAGAGAGAATATCGCCGTTCTCCTTGAGAAAAATGTAACCGCAATAACGCGGTAGCGCGAATTCGTTTATAGCATTGATTCGAGTTAACAAAAGATTTTCTTGGCAGCCGGTCGAAGAAATCGGGCTCTCCGAGAAAATATTTCGAGACAAAACACAAGTCGAACGCGAGAGGACTCCGGAGACTTTTTATGCGCTGTTTACTTTTCTCGAAAAGAACGAATTTTCTTTTAATAAAGAGAAACGCCGGCTGCGGTAGAAAGCGCGAAATTTCATCGAAGAAAAAAAAATAAAGGAATCGACGAATAGCCGGAATATTTTTGTGCGCGGTATTTTTCTCGGGCGTCGACAAGTTCAAAGTTAATCTCGAATGCGAGACCGCTTGGCATGTGAAGGAAGGGTGTTGTCATCGTGAATCTTCGAAAAGAAAAAAAAAAGGAAGGAAAAAAGGAACTGGCTGTTCCTCTCCTCGCGATTCCTTCGGCACGATAGAACCTTGGGAAACGGACCGTACGATAAGATTCGGTCATTTATAATCCCGCTCTCTATCAGATAAAACTTTGTCAGAGATATGCCTCCTCTACCGTTTTGCAATTGCTTTCAATTTTTTGCAAAAAAGATATATTTTTTGCTTCTAGAGAAATTTTAATCACACTATTTTGCAATTTTTCATACTACTCAAAACAATGAGAATATTTGATTTTTACGTAAGCTATATAGATCGAAGTGGCTAGAAATTCGGGTATTAATGGAAAAATAAAAATAAAGGACCAAAGCGTGAGAGAAATAGAAAGAAAAGACGTAAGGGTGAATAGAGAGTTAGCGGGGTGGTCCAGCGCCATATCGTCCTCTTGTTGATTTACGCAGCGGCTCGTGCATTTTTACTGCGGCGTTATAGAGATTTAAGTGCAGCCAATTACACGTTTATGCGTCTCTGTACGTTACGCCTGAGCGGTTGAAACGTTTTTCTCTTCCTCCCCTCTCTTTCGCATGCTTCTCTCTCTTTCTCTGCCGTTTTCTCTCCTTCGACCGGACTTTTCCAACTAAAACTATGAACACCTGCGTGTCCAGAAATAAATACCGCGCGTGTTTTATATTTCCCATTTTACATTAAACTTCGCGCTATCCCACTAAAATTAGAAATATACTAAACTCGCGTAAAATTAAAAAAATCTTAATCAGCATTTGAAAGATGATTTCTCAGAAGTGCAAAGTAAAATGAAGAGAAAGAGAAACAAATGTAGAAGCCGACCGGCGCGGCTAACTGCCGGTGCGCACGTAGGTCGTACCATTTCGGTATTCACACCGAGACATCTTCCTCCCGAGAGAGCGAGATAGCGCAGAGGCTTACGCTCCTAGACTCTATTTACGGTCTTGACTTCGAAACTCGCTCACTCTCCTACTCGGCGAGCCCTGTCGAAATAACCTCGCATATGGTCGACGAAAATAAACCTTCTAATTCCCATCTCGTCGAAGCCGCTGTACACCACTCGGCTTCGGTATATACATCGACGAGCAAGAGAAAGAGAGAGAGAAAGAGGACCGTAGGAGAAGCCACCCCGGTGTTAACGCGGCCCCTCGCGAGAGACCTGGCTCAATGCACCGCCACCGCTGAGATTTATACCGGATACTTGACGAATCGTCTGCGGAGAGATTGACTGTAATACCTTGGCCGCTTAATTCTTTGTTTGTCCCGAGAGGATTTATTTCCGTAGTTAAAAAATCATCGGCTGAATTTATAGCTCGTGGCCACGTTTTTTAATCGCGTATACCGGGAGATAAGTTTTAAATAAACCTGCTATCACATCGAGATCGCGCTCGAGTGAAATTCATTTAAGACCGAGTAAAAAGTCAGCTTACTGCGATACCAATATACTGGCGGAGTTGAAATTGAAACATAACATTTAAATTTAAAAGCTTTATATTTTCCGTAAATGCGGGTACGAATAAAATAATAAAATTAAATATTTAAGATTAAGGTAAGAAAGTATTACTGTAACGATAACAAAGATGCGGGAAAGATAGCTGATAAGAACAGATTAGTTAAGGAAATGGAATGGAAAAAGTATCTATAGGACGAAAAAGTAAAGTTGGAGTAGAGAGAGAATGTATACACCGGATACCGAGACATTTATTCGCTGCCACGCTACAGTGCGCCATGCGAAGGAACAAAAAGAGAACGAAGTAAAAAGAAGATTAAAGAAAAATACGAGAAAAGAAGACGAAGAAGAGAAGACTGGAGAACAGGAAAAACAGAAATATCTACTTCTCTTTGGATATCGCGTTTCGCGGCCGAGCAAACTTGCTCCCGCGCTTAATTTTCAATTTATGCTTTATTAAACTTTATTTTAAATTAACCCATTTTTGTTTTATAGAATGAATTAACAATTTCCAAAGAAATTCCAAAGCTTTTTTTAATTCGCGCAGACTAGTCATTCTGTACCCAATATTAGCATAATTTGAACGTGCAAGCAACAAAGTATTTACTTTCAGCCTCGATTTCAGCCGAGGCAAAACTGATCGAAAGCTCGAAATCGACGGCGACTATTGAAATTTTTCGCCCTCGTCGTCGCGCAACCTCATTACCTCGTATCGCTATTGAATTTTCGACGAGCGAGTGCGTCGGCGTGCCTCACAGTTCTCGCATGAAATTTTGCCAAAAAAAAAAAAAACGACGAGAAGAGTAGGGGGAGGGGGAGGCGAACGAAAAAATCGACGGGAACGAGAGAGCGAACGCAGGCAGACTCTTTATGGATATTGCCGCGGGTGCGCGACGCGCCCGGTTTTCTCCGGAGCTCGCCTTAATACCCTCCGCTCCTTCGCGTGTAACCCCCTCGGGCGAAAATATGCACGGGCACACGCTCCTACGAGAGGGCGGGCATATATTCCCGGGGCCGCTTTCTCGGGTATTTTCAAGGGAATGGCTAAGCGAAAGATCGCCGGGAGATCGAGCGTCTCCTCTCGAACGGCGCGCAGCGCGAACGAGACCTTTTCTGGCTTAGCTTGCGATATTCCGAAGATTTCGAGCGCTGCAGCTGTTACTGGTATAAGGGGAAAGGAGGGGGTGAGCGCGCGCAAGGAGAAATGCAAGGCTTTTTCCAAGAGCCCGGGCTGCAACTGATGGCTTCCACGCAGTTTTCTTCGCTTGCCTCTCGTTCGCGGTGTCGGGGCGAAGCGTTACACTTCCCGGGCGCGCCGAGGGTTTCCAGAAAAATTCCGCCGAATATCGATACCGCCGTAAATGCTTTGGCGCATATCTCTCGCTTAATGTATTTTCGAAATTTTCCTTTTTTTTTGCGTTACGCTTTTATATTGAAGCCCGACGCGCACTTCGCGAGGTAGACGCTGCCTCGTACATCCGAAGGCGCAGAAAAATTGAAAAGCAAATGAAAAAGCATTCGAGTTTTGTTTATCCGCGCAGCGGCTTCCATTAGCCCGGATCGCTCGCTTTCGCTCCGACGATGCGCGGCTCTCCGGCGGAAAAACAAACGGCAATTTTTATTAGCTCGCGCTCGAGGAGGCGTGCGCGAGAAAGGCCAGTGGCGAGGATCCGGAAGAAGGAGGCCGCGCGCGCGCTCGTCCGCATTCCTCCGTCAGACGAGGCACAGCCCCGTCGGAATTAAGTGCCAGTGGCACTTAAAGTGCCCCGGCGCGCCGAGGCGCAAATGCAACGGCGATACCGCGCGGCGCATGTGCCGCGCGCGTATATACTTCCACATAGAGGAGCTAATGTTTTCGCATACTCCAAATCGAGAGGGGGTCATTGCACCAAAACACTCGCCCGCTTCCTCGAAAGTCGGCTTACCTATCTGCACGCTCCAGCAAATTTTATGCGGTGATGATGCGAACTGAATGTTAGGAGGAAAACAGTTTGTGGATCGCTTGTAATTAGGTGAGGTGTGACGGAAATATTTATTTTAATAACTTGGAACCCGTGCAAATTTTCAATTTCACTTTGATAATTGTGAAATGCGAGAAGAAAAATTGAAATTTTTGGACCATTTCAAAGTACTCGAGTGGAGAAATTAAAAATAAAGAGAATGTAAAATCGCGTGAGGAACCGAGCCAAAAACTTCACGAAGTACAACTATTCTCAAAGTAATCAAATTTGATGGTAAGTAAAAAAAAAAAGAAACAAGTGGATCTTTTCGGAAACGAAGCCAAGATTTTTTTTCTCTGGACGGAAAAAAACGCAACGAAGCACTCGACGAGGGCGAAGTCGTGCTGAGACGAAAGAGGAACGTTTCACTTAGACGGAAGATTAATCGAAAATTGTACAGTACGTGCGATGAGGCGCGAAGTTGGCTTTTACCCTCTCGACGTCCGTACTAAATGTTCGCAAAGCAGACGGAAAATAGAGATTACATCTGACAACTAAAACAATACCTCTTAGCGTCACTTAAAAATAGAAAAACAGCACTGAAAATACAAATTAAAATTTATATTTAAAATTGTTTTCGACTGAAACTCTAAAATAGAATCAACATCGTACAACCCAGCGATCTCTCCTGAGCCCTACTAAATTTAAGTTTGTATTTTTAAAAGTGACATTTTATGTTGATCTGCCCTAATATCTGGTAAGGCGCGTTAATCCTCAAAGTTTTGAAGCCCGAAATTAAAAGAAAATTAGGATAAAGAAAACCCGCAATAAATTAGATCGGGCGTAAAAACGAAGAGACAGGAGACGGTGCGACGCGAGAGGAAATACAAACACGTATAGATGGGCGAGCGAGTCGGAGAGCGTGAAGTTTGTCTTACAAATGAGCCGCGCGACGCGAATGATTTAGTGCGACGGCGGGCTGCCTGCGTTAACCTTTGCCGCGGATGACGGAGCGTGGGTGGCTAGTTACACTTTAGTTATTAGCCCGTGGCCCGAGACGCGAGGCTGCGGCCGCTGCTCCGTCGATGGTTAATAAATACCGGCGAGTCGTTACGACTGCGCATACCGCGTGCGTACACGTATATTTGGCCCGATGCTGTGTAAAGCCTTTTGGCGGTAGCCCTGTCCAGCGATAAATATCGATCGGCTTGTTACACTTGTTCCGGAACATCAAAAGCCGTGTAGTAGTCAGCTCCGTCTCAAAAACTGCTTTTAATGGGTTTGTTTATATGCGAGGAGAAATAAAGAGGGAGAATCGAAGGGGCTTTGAAGTGATTACGAGGAAGTTATATTGCCGACTGGCTTTTCGATATGATTGATAGGTTAATGCCAATTTTCAGGTGTACAACGATATTTATAGCTATCGATTTCTTTTACACGTGCACTCAACGCTATAATGACCACTTGGTATCTTGACTGTGTACTCTTAGTAATTAAAATATAGTTTATCAGATATTTTCTTAAAATTTTAATCCAGAAGAAAAGTCGTGCGACATCTAAATTGTTTTTTCCAAATAAAAAGAAACTTTACGTGTCCTCAATAAATAAATTCCGTCTGGAGCAATAATAGGAGGGAGCAAAGAGGCGACGAAAGTGATAGTGAATTATTCTAATCAAGATGACGCACCCGGCTACCACGACGGAGTAAGAAATGTTTAATTCCGTTAGGCACGGCGTGAGGTACGGTCCAAAGGGACGAGGAAAATTCGGGCCACGAAAGTTATGCGGATTAACGTATAAGGAATCCTACGCATTCGAGTCCCTCCTAACATACTAAATCTTATCTTTGTACACACTGGAGACATTCTTTTTTCCAGTTATTGAGCAAGAAAAGAAAAAAATGTACCCCATTAAATCTCGCGAGCAACCGTTATCGAAATTTCAAAAACGAAAATATATAATATGTTTAGAAATATGATTTACAAAATTTATAGTATTGAATGATTTTTGGTTGTCAGGTTAATATTTCACGGTTTCAAATGCAACTGTAGGTGATATGCGGAGATCTTCTTTCTTAATGTGTTATATCAACGAATACATTTTTCAATAAAAGGTAAATGACCATTAATCGTTTAAATTTTCAAATTGACGAAATGAAACTTCCCAACGTTTAATAAATTTCAGAGAATTCAAAAAGTAAAAGTACGACTATGAATCTTTACTCGTGATACATTATTCTCAAGTTTATTTTTACATGCCATAAATTAAATCTCTTTTCATACTTCCAATCTGTTCAAAAACTTACATAAAATATATAAATTAATTTTCAAAGGCTACGATTACTTTTACAAAGATGCTCTTGTATAACACTGAATTATTCATATGAGGATTTTGAAAAACCCATAATAAAAACACGCATGTCTTGAACGAGGACAGATTCGAAATTTTAACCCACTCAGTCAAATATTCGGGACGAGTTATCGGTAGCCCCTAACAATTCATATTGGAGACCGCCGCGAGAAAGGCGAGGGAAAGAGGGAGGTGCAGAAGAGAAAAGTGAAAAAAAAATTGACCGCAAGAACGTCGTTTGCAGAAAAGTCATTTGCAATGTACGTTGAAGAGGTGTACATAATCGGCATTGGTGAATACGAAAGAGCGAGACAGAGCATAGCGCGCTTGACCGTACAGAAAGGGAACGAGAAGAAGATGGGAGAGAGAGAGAGAGAGGACTTCGGACTCTCAACGATTGAGACATCACTCTTTGGAGCGGCACTGACAGTTATCTGATTCATGGACATGCCGAGTGTATTTTATGCCGTACGACCTATGAATACAGATCGATCGCCGCTGCTTCTGCTTCTGCCGACTGCCTGCAGCACACGCGAAGAACCAACAGGGAGAGAGAGCGAAGGAGGAGGAGCACCGACTGGCCCAAGCGGGAGATCATAGGTGCATCGCGTCCCGGCTACTTGTATATCAATTACACTTACATACACATTCGGACTTTATGCGCGAGCAATGAGCAGCGCGCACGAGCACGCGGCAAGCAACGATAAGAAAGACGAATTGCATGACGCGGATGACGATGCTCGAATTGCAATTACTCAGACGCATCGCGATCCACGCACGAGAGGTTCGTTCGCCGAGATCCTCGCGATTTTTTCTTCTGCTAATCTCTCGCATTATTGACCCCATTTATTTTATTATTCTATAAACAAACGTTTGCTGATTACAAGACTTTTCGAACGTTCAAGCGTCGCCGTTAAAAAGGAAGATAAATAAAAGGTCTAAATTGGAGTTTGAAGCTGAAAAAATTGCTCGTCGAAAGAGCGTCATATCTCTCCTTTCCGAGCCATTATCAGCATATGGATTTGGACAGCCGGACAACACGCGGTCCCCGGCGACGCTCGCGCGCTCGCGGGAGGGCACTTTTTAAAACGGCCGCAGCTATCCATTTCTCGGGGGGTGGCGAGCGAGCGCGGGGGGCGCGTGGCCGACATAACGGAATCCCGTATTCGACGACACATGTGAAAGCGGGTATTATATAGGAGGCTGGGAGGCGGGAGGGCGCGCCGGCAGCGGCGGCCGTTCATCGGCGCGCGTAGCTCGCCGTTCCGCGAGGATGCGCCACTCGTGCGCGTGATAAATTGGCGCTTTGTCCGTGCGCGAAGCTTTGCTATTATTTGCCTAGGCGGCCCGCTGCTCTCCATATCTATCGTCTCTGCGATCGGCTATCTCTCTTGCTCCATTCCGCACTTTTTCCGGCTGAAAAAATGGCCCCGCCGCTCCGCGAATTCCTTTTGCCCCGAAAAAATCGGGGAAAAAAGCCGTCCTTCAGATTCTATTGAAAATGCCGTCTACAAAAAGAAAGCGGACGTCAAAAGTATTCAAAGGATTTTGTACGTCAGCGATTGGTGGAAAAAAACATTGACGCGCGATGATGAAAGGAAAGTTATGAATGTCGCCGGGAGAAAATCTGCACCTAAACAGTGTGCCTCCTTAATGAAGACAGAGTCTCACGAGTCGCTCGCCCGGCCCCGCGAGGTAATTATCATAGCAACGAGCGCTCGCTCGCGGAATCACCTCCCGGGTCTCCCACGTCGGATCGGAGGCATTAATTAGCGCAATCTCCGTACGTGCCTACGCCGGGACGCGCTCCCGTGCAATCTTCGAGGGATACCCTCCTCCGGGCACCCGTTAATCCGGCCGCGAGATTTGGGGATTCCTCTTTCCTGCTTAACTCACCGATCGGATTAGTATTTCAATTGCCGGAATTAAGCTCCGGAAGATCCGATTTCCCGTTCGCCTGGTCGTTGATGTACTCGGTTACTCTTACGCTCGGCGATTAATTTTTCAGGGAGCAGCGCCCATTACTCTCCACGTAATACCTCGATTGCTATTTTTAAAAAGGATTTATTGACAGATAAATAAAATTGATCGAAAACAGAGGATTTAAAAAGAATGGAGGTTGTGCAAGCCGAAAATACATTCCTTATGTAAATGACTCGGTACCGTGGGTCATCACGGCGATCCCGCAAGATAATTGCTCGGCTCTTTCTCTTGACTGGGCGTATTTGTATAAAGTCAAGAGCTCGTTCGGCGGGGCGTTAACGCCACCGCGAGCGCAGTAAAATCGCTCGTTCGAGCGGCGCGGCTCCGTAAGTGTCGAAATAAAAGCTCTAATGAAATGGCCTCGCGACGCTTTGTGTTGTGCACCGAACGAGAGAGACAGAGAGAGGCACGATCCCGCGTCGAGACGAAATAAAAAAAAAAAAGAACGAATCAGCTGGTTCGAAAAACAACGAATAAATTTGAGCGGGCAAAAAATAGACGGGCGAGAAGGGGGGAAGGACAAAAATACGACGAGGGCCGCGAGCGGTGGAGGAAGATGAAAAGCCCGAGACGAGATGATAGGAAGCAAATGCGAGGACATGTGACGAGCACGTGTCGCGCGCGAAGCTTCGTTAGGTGCACGCGCGCTCGCCTCCGCGTTAAGAGGCTGACGTATGGCGCCGTTTTGAATTGCCGGAAGATTTCTGCTCGCGCGCGCGCGCCTCTCCCAAATCACAACCCGCGCGTATAACTCTCGCGGCGATTGTATAAAACTCGAATCCTTCTTTCCGCGGGCGAGCGGCGGGCGCCGATAGATCACCGGCTATCATCGGCGACGTTTACAGCGGCCATTCGGTTTTGTCGACTTTACCGCCGCGGTATTTCGAATACGCCGGGCGTCGCGACAGAATTTTCAAAACACCGCGGGCGCGGCCGCGAGAAAAAGCGGGCGACTCGTAAATAACGGCGGGCCCGCGTAAATCAAGACAATACGAGGGGAAATAGAAAATCGCGAGCGGCCCGCTGCGCCGAGAATAATCCCTAATTCTCGGTGAATCGGCGCGTTGCGCATGATTCGAGGTTAATGGTCGTGCGGCGCGCGTATATATACCCTCAGTGGGCCGTTGCAGTATAAGCCGGCGCGCGTGGCTTAATGTCCGCGATTTATCAAGCGGCCGAGTAGGAGACGAAACAAGAAAAGCCTGTCACAGAGCGCCGAGCGGCTTCTCGCGTCTCCTTCCCACCCTCTCCTCTCCTCCCTCCCCCTCATCCCCCCCTCTCCGCGCGCTTCCTATAATTATCTCCCAGTCCTCTCGTCTCGGCCTCTTCGCAATGGCCTCGTAAATATAAGGATTGCAATTACGGGTCGTCAAACGGCCCCGCGCGCCGCGGAGGATCAAAACGCGCCCGCGGAAAAAGGGAGAGGAAACCTCGCCACGGAAAGTCCGCGGACGGGCGAAAAAGCGGGGAGGTGGGGGAGCGCCGCTCGGGGAGAAAGAGGAATGGGCGCCAGCGGCCAGTAATGAGCCAGAAAACTGGCGACAGCTCGCTACGCTATGAAATGTGGCGGCCCCGGCTGCCTGCGCTGCTCTACACGTGTCCGTCCATGCGGACGCGCGCGTCCGCCCGGTCCCATATTTCACGCGGGCTCGCGGGGGCCCCCGGCTTTCGGGAGTCTTGTTAGCGCCG
Organism: Eurytoma adleriae; assembly: GCA_900480045.1. Taxonomy (NCBI): domain Eukaryota; kingdom Metazoa; phylum Arthropoda; class Insecta; order Hymenoptera; family Eurytomidae; genus Eurytoma; species Eurytoma adleriae. The sequence goes on along the minus strand of UXGC01000003.1, from coordinate 247,347 downwards.
AACTAAGCGACTCGGCTCGACATTAAGATTCCCCGGGCGAAACGGCGACGAGACGAGTCGGGAGCGACGCTCCCGATGTCGCGAGATCGATGGCGAATAAAGAGACGCGCGCGCTGGTGCTAATCTCTCGCGGAGATGTTCCCACTTTGTTATTCCGTCATTTTCTTCGTATACTCCAAGCGCAACCGAATGATTCCCTTCCGCGTGGATGATCGTCACGTTCGCTTGACTTTCTTCATCCTCTTATCAATTTTATCTCTCAAAACTTTATTCATCAAGATTTCTCGGATTTGCATTTCATTTAAATGCCCGCTTAACGAAGCGCCCACCGAACTGTTCCCTAACGAGCATCCGAAACATTCCTCGAGGCATCCATCGCGATCGTTTCGGCAAGGCCTAGCGGCGGTGCACGCACACACGTGCGTATAAACGCGGGAATCGCGCTATCTGGGTGGCGCATCTCTTCGGGCGCGGGAGGGGGAGTGGGGCGAAAAGCGCGCGTTATCGCGGCTGCGAGCTGATAAATCCAAGCCGAAGAATAATGAGACGCCATTACTCATGGGACCCGCATCCCCCTCGTCATCGCACCGTGGCGCGACGCGCAACCTCTCGACGGCCTTCGCCGAGCCAAGTGCGTCGCGTGCACGCGCGATTGTTTTGATGCCTTTGAGAGACAGCGCGTTTTGTACAAACTATCAAAACTACGCGTGTAACCCCGATGAAAAGTGTATTCCGCGCGGCAAACATGACAACCCGCTGATATTCCCACCTCGTTGCCTGCAACTCTTCATTTCATCGACAAAAAAAACGAGGAAGAAAAAGTGGCGAGAAGCGAAGAAAGGTTTCTCTCGATAACGGTCAAAATATTTCGCGCGTCCACGTGCTCACCGTCACGGCCGCGCGCGACGTTGAGTGACACGTTAACGTGGCCGTTTCATCGCGACGAGTCCCTCGTTACTGCTACTGTGGGCGCGGCGCACGGGGCGCAGCCAGCGGGTACAATAAAATACGCGGCGACAAATTTGGCGGGCCGGCAATCGTGATCAAAACCAGCCGGCCGCTCGGTACACGCGGAATAGTTTATGCGGCGGATGCTGATGCGGTTGCTCGACGCGGCGTGAACCTGCGGTCTTCGATCGGAAACAGCGGAAAGGTGGTCTCGCACGGCGGCGCCTGAAATTTCATATCGAATTGGGACTATCGATGCGTGCTATTACGGAAGTTTGTTCGGAATTGTGCCCGTTCTTTCGAGCTTGAACTTGTGTTTAACGACTGTAAGGTAGGCGCAGTGCTATCTTTCCACAAAGTCACTTTATCATTCGAAATTATTAAAAAATTAATTCTTTATATCTAAACAGTCATAAAATTAAATCTCATAAGCAGTACTCAAACTTTTCCTTAATTTTACGTGATAGCTTTGATAGAAGAGTAGCTCACGTTATATTCGTCTAAGAAATAGATCCGCGCGATTATCGTCTCTCTTCTAAAAAGACTTGGCTATGACATCCGCCAAATATGGATCCACAGATTTCCGCCAACGCCAGGTAGAAATAATAAAATGTGCAACGAATGATAAAGGGTCTTTCTTAAAAGAAAGACAGAGATATGCAAGCAGACACAAAGAGGTGAAGACAAGGAGAGAAAGAGAGAGTTACCAGGGTGTCTTACATGGTGGGGCACACGTGTCCCAACTCCCCGCGACTATATATACAGCGGTGGCGCGTCGATACTTATATGCAGCGCGAGCGTACGCTCCGAGGGAGAGAGATAAAAAGAAAGAGATAGATAGGAAGGCTACGGAATGAGAGGGAATCCGACGGGTTGAGGGGGCAGCATTCCATCAAACCAGCCTTCATCTCGTATATAAGCCTATCCTCCGGCTATATGCCTCTCTTCACTTTGATTCTCTCGTTCGCTCTCGCTCACCTTTTCTCTACACTTGATTTCTTTTCTTTGTGTTCCTTTTTTTTCTCTCTTTCTTTTTTTAATATACAATCGCAGGATTGTATTGGTATGTACGGATATAGCTATGGAATGAGAACGAGCAGCGCGAACGAATCTAAATTCTCCGAAGGTGGAATTTCTGCTTCTCTTTTGCATCTTTTTGCGAACGCGTGTTGACTCCTGCCAGCGAATATAACCGAAAGGGATTTTTCGGACTGGCGAAGATTTACGACGAATCGCGGGATCTTTTTATTAACTCCGGAATACATCACATTTATTAATGCATAAAACGCAATTTAGCAGCGGTAGGTATTTTTCTTTTTCTCAAGCCGTATACTTTTTGGTGCGTTCGCGAAGAACCAACACTTATAGTTCGCCTCCACACGGCGATTCGCGTATACATCACCCGCATTAGAGGAGTTGACAGAGAAATTACAACGATCGCGTCACATCAACATTCCAGGACGAACCGCACGGAAATAGGTCCGCCCGAATTTTTCGAAAAGTCACGTCTAGCGCGCCGAATAAAGATTCCAAATAGTCCCGTATTCTATTCCCATCGTGCATCTCGTTCGGGCGCGCGAAAGACGCTCGTGTATTTATTGTCCCCGCGGCTTTTATTATTAAAGCCGAGATAGTAGCGCGCGGGGCTCGTACGTGGCCGTCACAAAAGCGCACGATGAAGCGGTTAAGGTCGACGACGCGTGCGACACCGGGCTCGATGGATGCATTTTTAACGCAACGAAAATAGCGAGACCACGCGCGAACAGTCGCCTCTTCCGAAACCCACGCAGGGAGGAAGAGCGAGGACGGCGGAGAGAACGAGGGAGGGGATGGGGAAAAAAGGAAAGCGCGCGTCTCTCGAGAAGATGCGGGGAAGAGGAAAGGGTTCGACGACGGGGAGGAGAGAGAGATGCGCGCCAGACAAAACACGCCGGCAGCTGCGTCGTCGACGACGTCGGCGAACCACGTAGACGACGTATCCCCTGACTCGCCCGGCGTCTCCTCGCACCTTCAACGTTTCAATTCTATCTCGCGCATTTTGCGCCGTTGACGCGGTTGTTCTTCCTACTCGCCTCTTCCCTGCGAACCTTCGTTTTTGCTACAGTTTAGAGGTGACGCTGGGCGCGTTGACATATTTCGCCGTGCACTGCCTTCCTTTGTTCGGCCTTTCACTTTCGAACAGTCGCTCCGTTGCGTCTTTCTCTAGATTACCGTGTAAAAAATGTTTTCACAAAGGGGAAACCTAATTGTCGCTCGGCCCGAAAAAAAATCTGTCCCCGAAAATCTTTCGTTCGACAAGCGCGTACACGTGCGGCAAGAAGCGCGCGACACGGCGTCGTAAATCATTCGGATTGGCCCTCTAAAAACCGATTAACTTCTCAGTGGAGAAATTTTACGAGTCCCCGCGGAGGCGGGCATCTGTTTTTCCCGACGAATGCGCGGCCGGAAGCTGGAGAACGCGAAAGGAAAAGGACGCGTTACGGCGCGGGCGTGGAGACCACCGAAGAGGTGACGAGGCTGCGGCGCGTGGACGACATGATGACCTCGTAAATCACGCTCGCTTAGATTGCGCCATATTAGCACCCGTTTTACGATGCACTTAGCGAGATACAAGGAGGAGGGAGGAGGAGGCGGCGACGCCGGGCCTGTTTTCTCAAGGGTCACGTGGCTAAAAATTGACGCGAGACCGCAAACGCCGTAATTAGGAAGCCTCGGATAGCCGCTCTCTAAACCTAACACACCTCCGTTTGCCGGAGCGCCGAGTTTCGCCGTTGTACTACAATAAATGCGTGTCCATAAATAATACGACAAGTGTGTATTGCTTTATTGCTCGTATAAATCATCAAAGTTACGCCTGCCTGATAGCATTACGCCGTCGAGGAAATCTGAATTGACACCTCGAATTATTTTATAGACGTTCGAAAATTCTCACTTTCCGACCTCCAACATATAGCCTCGAATAAAAAAGTCTCGCGGCCCATAATTTATTAGCTGTTTCCAGTTGATCTCTCAAAACTCGTAATCAGTTATGAAACTAATCTATTTATGAAACTGTAAAACAAATAAAATAAACTTCCGGCGGAGTGTAGCACAGCGAGCGCCGCCGGATGCCGAGGGAAGAAAAATAAATAATTGGGCAGCTTTTGCGCGGAGTGTCTCGACCCCGACAATGCGCGAGAGCCTCGCCATAATTTGTCGAGTGCGGCGCGCGTTATGCGCGCTCGGAGACGATACACGCCCACGGTAGCGTCATTGAGTATGTAAATGTTCCGTGGGAGGGGGGACGGAGGGGAAGGAGGGCACCTGCAGTGATAAATTGATTATTCCTTTCCTCCTTTTCCTCTCTCTCACTCACTCCTGCTCTTCACCTCTCGCACTTTCTCTCTCCGCCTTGTGCGACGAGTCGCTCGCACCCTTCGGCAGTGTAATAAATACGTAATATCGATGCTCTTCGCATATTACCCGATTTGATATGTATGTGTGCACGCGGAAGAGAGAGGAAGGTACAGGGTGCGCGCGTGTTTGCGTTTGTGTGCGAGCGGAGGCAAGACATATTTCAAATGGGCTCCGCCAATTAACGATGCATCTTTGATGCGCCTGTGTGCACGACTGCGTTTGTATGTAGAAGCAATACTCCAAGTAACCGAATAATTGATAAATGTGATTAATGAACGGCTCCGCTTGTTGTTCTCCGTACATTTTCTGAATTTATTATGGCGAGCGTTTAGATATTAATAAGAACCGAATCCATAAATTGTTCATAAACATTTATTGCGCTAACTTCGATAAAATTGTTCATTCGATCGTTTATTTTCGTGCATTCGTACAACTAAACGCGCGCGAATGTTTACAATCGCAGCGAGCAAGAGGCACGACTATGTGATCAAGTGGCGACTTTTTAAAAGCTGTTTGTCGCCAAACACGCAACCTGCATCTCGAAAGCGAGGGGGGCCACGCTCGCACTTGTGCGGCACGTACGCGCGGTGCATTCCGCAAATCCGGGACGACGCATTGTTTCGCGCGCGTCCGATCTTGAGGCAATCTACCGTGGGCCCTCGAGAGTCGAGTGGGCTCTCCTCGTGTACGCGACCCTCTGTTAAGCATCTCGAGTGCTTGGACGTTTTCGACCACCCTCTCGATTCGCCTAGATCTAAGCTCGATTCAACCCCCCTCCAGCTTGTAACCCCTTGCCGCTTTCATCCGTTTCTTTGGCCGCGTGTGTGTATACCTTGCATGGTTTCGCCAATTGTTCTCTCATTAGTGCGCGGGCCCACTCACGAGTTTCAGCGAGCCGGAAAAATCGCTCCGCTTGCTCGGTTTGTTCTCGCATTAAGTACTGATTAAAGAACAGTCGTACCGACGCAAAATGTCAAGCAGAAGTATCCGACATTGCGATTCCGCGTTTTTCGGCGAACGCGAAGTATTTGAGGAAACCTTTGCAGCGTTTCTTGCTGTTATGAAAATAATAAAATTTAAAACGAGCGAAACCTTATCCCTCACGGTTTGCAAAGATAAGAGCGACGGTCGAGGGACCTACAAAAGTCTTTATTTCCCGCATACTTTCCGCGGATCAGGATGAAGAGGCCCGGCCGAGACGGCCGTGGAAGAGAAGAGAAGCATAAAAGCGCGGCTCGTATCGCCGCTAATTAACGAGCACGAAGGTGTTGAAATCAAGCCGCAGTATTTCACGCGGCGATCGCGAGAAAGAGAAAAAAAAGGGAGGGGGCGAGAGGAGAAGGTAAGGAGGTGTAGTCCCGGGACACAGGAACTAATAGGCGGAGTGAGAAACAAGCCGGTCGCCAGATAAGGGGACGGATGCGTCGGGCCCCGGCGCAATAATTTGTTTCGGCTGCTGCCGAACTCGATTCCTCTTTCTCCCAAGAGAGAAAAAGAGGAGGAGTTAAAGACGTCTTTATTAGAGTGCTATGATCGAATATTCAAATCGCGCGCCTTTGCGCCGAAAGCGGTTTCAGATAAGCACGGATGTTGTGATAAATTGGTTTTTAAAGCAAAGTAAATGAAACACTATTCCTTATGTATATAAATTTGAATGATTTTTTAAATATTCAACTTGCTACATACAAAGTATTACACGAAGCGAAAAATAATTATTATCAAGTGGAATGCACTAATTATTATAATTGCAATCGACCTTATCATTTCTCGCAAATAACTAAGTATCGCACACGCTAAACAGATCCACTGCAACTGGTCTCTTAAGGTAACCCAATGAGCGCTCATTAAACTGCTCCTCGATAAGAAGCGATCTCCGCGCGCTCGATCCCTAATCGGAGGAAAGTGGCACAAAGGAAAATCTTACAAAAGCGAAGGAGTCGGCATCCCGAGCGAGGGTTTCATTATACGAGCCGCGCTCAAGATTAAAACGGCCGCGTCCTCGCATAACTTTTAATTTTAACGAGCCGGGGGAGATCCGCGAGGCCGCGCGCACTCGCTCGCCGTTCGCGTGGGCCTTAAAATGAGAAACGAGGATGTTTCGAGCGCCGCGGCCGCGGCGGCGGCGGCAACAAGGTCGAGGAGTGGACGCGACGCTCTCTTGTGGGAGGCGAAAGCCGGCCGAGTGTCCGTCTCGCGTGCTCGCGCGCGACCGATAAAAGGCAACGCGAGAGGGAAAAGGAGTGTCCCGATGATTATTATATATCTAAGAAGACAAGAGCACGAGACAGTGTCACGTGTACGCGAGAACGTAACAGCGTAATGACACGATCCTCACGCGTCTCGTCGATGTTTCTCGAAATACATACCGCGAGTCGCTTGTAAGAAGTTGGCTAAAATGCGTCTCAGTCCCGCGGCGAAATACTGCGCGACTGGAGTAGACGTGCTGCGTTTATGTAAATGAGGAAAAATAATTTAAAAATGAGATTAAATGTGCTGTTGCCACGCGGTGTGGGCTAAATTATGATTTTATGTAAATGGAAATTCGACGTGCTATAGAGGGAAAATGAGTTAAATACCACGAAAACGCAGTTAAGAGGCTTGAAAAATAAGAGACCAAAAATTATGGATTTTCCGTGAATAGCTGTTACACGATTTAAAGGCATGTGTGCAGCTTCTCTCGTGATTTCGTGCGATCGTTAAATTTTATGTCCATCTGAAAATTTTTGCATTTTTTTCGCTTTCTAGAGGCCGTGAGAAGGGAAATCATTGTGACAATCGACCGGTACTTCACGATAATGTCAGATATTTCATTCTTCATCCTCCACTTCCGCACATAGAAAAAGTTAATATAGAGTCCTCTCAAAATTACTAAATTTAAATGCACAATAAAGTGTATTAAAGCTGAGCTACTCGCGCGCGCAATTAGTTGACCGTCAAAGTGGTGACACCGAGTGCGTTTTGGATGCCGGTTAGGTGTTTTTCGAGACCGCGCGCATACTTTTGTTCTTCGTCATTCCGGCTTGCCCGTTGCTTCGGCAGTGCGCCGACTCGATTCTCTTTCTCGCTCTCTCATTGTTGTCCAAGTGGTGGCCCTCATTGTGCACCGACACAATAATAATTGCTCTAATGACCGCGTTCACCGCGCAAAAATGCCTCGTAATCGCCCCGCGCCGCCTTATATATATTCAAATGCATCTTTAACGATGACTACGTGTGCCGCCGATGTACAATGCACTCGCGCGCCTCTTTCCTCCCTATTCTTCTTCTTCTTTCTTTGAGGGCGGCCTCCGACGAGTAGAGAGAAGGCTATGAGCATCGACGATTAAGCCGCGAGATTTTCATTTGACTTTCGAGATTCATTTAGAAACCACGAGAGTATAAGAAAATTAAATAAAAATGAATCCAAGTAGATTAAAGTGTTAATCAAAGAAGCTTCGAAAATTTAAGAATTTATATTTGTTTAAAGGGGAAAGCCGGTGATAGTCGGGGAACCACCTCAATGACACGTGAATAAAAAAACTGCTGCAGGGATAACAGCCCCACGGCTGGACGATCGCGTCGATTTTCCGCAGCCTCGCGAAAACGAAACGAAACTGAAACAGCGAAAAAAAATTCGGAACGAATCGTGCCTGGACATCAAAGCCAAGCGCTTGAAAAAAGGCCACTTCCCCTTCGAAAAAAAAGTGTAGCCTCCCCAGAAAAACAAACGAGAATCGGACTGAAACGAGTAAAAAAAAGCGACTCGCCAGAGTTGAATAAAAAAAAAAGGAGAAAGCGAGAGAGGGAGGGAGAGAGAGAAAAAGGGAGAGGAGTCGAGTGGCGAGGCGGCCGGCGAAGGGTAGTTTTCTCCAGCGGCGTAGAGCATATACGGGTCCGTAAATAGCATATATAGGGCGGTCACGCGGAGCGAATGCCACCCTCTCTCCTCGTGCGCCTCTCTACGGAGTTTCGAAGCGCGCACGAGCGACCGAGCGCACGCTCGCTCTCTCCCTCTCTCTCTCTCTCTCTTCTCGCCCAACAACCCAGACCCTGCAGCTGTCAAACGCAGCCAGAATCTTCTTCTGCTCGTGACAGCCTGGAAATGAAGAGAATGCTGCCGCTGCCGCCACCGCTGCCCCGCCGTATCCTCTCGGTGCGTGCGTGCACGCGTGTGCGTACTCGGCCTGCGGAGTTTCGCACTTTGCCCGAGAGGGAGAGAGAGAAAGAGAGAGAGAGGCATCGTCCTGCGATCTCTCCTTTCCCTTTCTTTCGAGGCCTCCTAACAACCCCTCGGCTCGGCTTTAATCGTTGCTCGCGGATGCAATTATTTTCCTTCGTTTTTTTTTCTCTCTCTCCGTTGGTCCGCTCGTTCTGGCTGCGGGACTCGCCCCGAGTGCTTGATTATGCTTTTATTGGCTGATGAGAGAGAAAATGAAAATAAAATTGAAAATGGGATTGCGTTATGTAAAGCGAGACCGAGGCGTCGCTCCGTTCTCACCACCGCATTGTTTGCGAATCTACAGTTTCTATTGACTCCGATTCAATCAACTTCTGTCTTACGAAACATTTCAACGAAATTCTTCGATCGTTCAAGTCCTGCAGCAAAATCAACGCAAAAAATTCGAAAAAAATTCGAAACCCAAATACCCCAGGAATACGCCTGCGCCCACTATGATTAATTTAACTTTTCGGCTCGTGTATCCTATGTGTCCTACCCCTTCGTCCACTTTTTTGTCGGTCTCTTTTCCCCGCGTGTTCGCCGGCGCTCTTTTTTCTCTCGCCAATACGGTATCGTTCGTAAATGCACCCGTCGGGAGGGCGCACACAAACCCTTTCGTAAATACCACATTTTAATTATTCCACCGAGGCGCACGGTACACTCTCTCTTTTATTTTGTCCGCGAGCGTTCGCCAGTGGCCGAGCATTCGCCGCTCCGCGCGCCTATGACTGCGAGCGAGGAGAGAGAAACGATGAAACGCGACGGAACAATGCGCGGGCGTCCCATAAAAATCGAAGAGAACTGCGCGGACATTCCGTCCGCAAATTTTTCTCTCGCGCGCCGGCGGAATGAAGGCTAAGGGAAATTTAAACGGGCATGCGCGTTCGGCCACTTTTTTATTTTTATTTCCGTATACGAACGGTCGATTGAATTTTGTTGCCTAACGCACGCGAGGATAGAGAGTCGAAGTCGAAGTTGAAAATTTAGTTTAACGTAAAATCGAAATTGTAAACGATACACACGCATGAATAATTCATAAAAAAAATGAAGACCATGGTAATATTGTAAATAAGGTTTAAGGGACATAAAGATTTCAAAGAGATTGCACTTGGCCGCAAAAATTCGCAGTCGCCGGTAATTCAATTTAACATTGAGGCGCATAAATATAGTCCGCTCTTCCATTAGGCGCGCGCGGAAAAATTCAAAAACTTCATTGAAGCGGCGCTCGCGCTTCCGTGTGTACGCGCGTGTGTGCAGCGGAAGGCGTATAAATTGTAGCGCGCAGGCGAGAAGAAAATGACTCGAGGCGACGTTATGTCTGCAACACCATTACGCGCAGCTGCTTCTCCGTGGGATACGGCGACTTCGGCGCAGGAGCCGCCGGTGACGGACTACACGCCGGTACGAATTTCATATCGTGACTGATATTACATACCCCATGCGTAGGTACGATAAATAGCTTATGAGTTTGTCTCGATGTTCTCCCATGGTGATTTCAAAATTATGAAAATAGTCACTTCCCCCGTTCCTTTTTTCCCAACTCCTTATCCAGACTCGCCGACAATTATTAGCAGAAATAACGCGACGCGAAAACTGCCCGCCAGAGTGGCAATAAGCGCTCTTTCTCTCGGACTAATCAACGTTTGCGTAGAGGTAACAATTTCAATTTCCCCCGGATATACAGCGCTTTCTTTTATTTCGGGCCGCGCGCTCGCAGGTATATACGCCGATTGTAAATTCCAAACGCACGTGAAACAAACAGCATATGCGAGAAAGGTTACGCGCACGCATTCAGAGGCGCGCGCGCGCGCGAGAGCGAAAGATAGGGAAGAAAAGAGAAGAAGAGAGAATTCGAAACGCAGATGCACCGAAGGCTGCTGGCTGTTTAATATCAGAGTCGCACATGGGTACAGCTCGGAGACACATTTCACTAATATTACAGAGAAGCGGGGAAAGAGAGAGAGGGTATATACCGGCGGGCCGCGCGAGAAGGACAAAGAGAGTCATATTCACTCTCCTAGTCGCGCGCGTACGCTTTACATATCTCACGGCGCATTAATATATTCAACGCGTATGAATATTGCGCCGCGGCAAAAGTATGCACGCGCGCGCTCGGTATACGGGAGAGAGAATGGAAAAAGCGAGAGGGGGGTGCTGCGGGGGAGGAGGGAAGGCTCGCGTGCGTACATTGGCTAAAGCATTGTGCCTATCTCGCGGGCTCGCGGGCTTCATGAAATCTGCGGCTTTCATTGTTCTACGACGTGGAGCTTTGTGCTTTGTGCCCGACTCTCTCGCTCGCGCGCTCGCGCGCGCTCAGCCAACTCCGGAACTATTCTCCCGGCCTTTGAATAAGGAACTAATGAATATCCCTGGACCGCGCACCGCGGCGCGACAACGCGCGCGTCTCTCTTTCTCTTTTACCTCTCCCTCTTTCTCTCCCCCCTGCACCCCTCTATCACTTTTCTCGGGCTATATCGCGTCCTTCGCTACGGGAAGATAGAGGCTTTATTTCCCGGCGAATCGCCATTTATCGAGGTGTTCCATTCTCGGGGTTTCCGTAGCCGGAAAATTTCGAGCCGAAGAAAGAAGTCGGCATTATGCGCTTTTACTTTGTGCCGAAGCTGAATTCCATAAAGGCGGGAGAAAGGGCTGAATGCTTGACGCAGTTCTCTCACGAAGCGCGAACTTCCTCGAAGGCGGCCTCTCGCACGGCATCGCTCAAACGCTGATAAAATCGCGGACAAGTGGCATTTGAAGAAACATCGAAAAATGCCGTGGCGCAGCGTGTGCGCGCGCGCGAGAATACGCCTCGCGCGCCGTGCGTGAGAAGCGCGCGTGTCCGCTCTCATGGACAAGAAAGCCGGAGAGGCCGGCGGTCAAAGAAGAGGAGAGAGAGAGAGAGGAGAGACCCAGCGGCCGGTGATGGATCGTCCAATCAGTGCCGCAAGATGGAGCACGGCGCGGGCCGCGTGTGTATGCGTGAGCGCGCGCCTACCTACGGCTATTCGCGCAAAGAGCGGCACAGATAAAGAGCGGAGAAGAGGTCACGGTCGGGTCGCTCGCAAAAGAGCGAGCGCGCTAATCGAACGACGCCGAGGTGTCTTTTCCCGCGCGCCACATCCTTTACGTAACTTAGCGCGAACGGTGCTCGTCTGTGTTATTTTTTCTGGTGGTTTTTTTTTGCGCTCGCGCGGAGAGTCGTGCGAACGGAGCCGCCGTCGATAAAAGGTTCTGGCTCTCGAAAGATGATGGGATCGGAGGTGGTTTGATAATCGGATGCGCGCTATCGCCGCCGGCTATTTGCCTTTTTTTTCTGAGCGCTAACGCACACCGGCGAGCCGAGATCGGTATTATGTCGGATAGGCGTAATTATTCCACTTAGAGCGATGTTATTGGAGGTATGTAAGCGTCTGCCAGAATTAAGTATCACGATGATGGTGTGCTTTGTGTGAGAAAAAAAGTAACGTTAAATGGTTCGGAGCTAACAGGTATCGATGCTCGATTAAGGAGTTATTAATTATTCATGCAATTAGACAATTCGCTAGTTAACGTGTAAAAGGTTTTAAACATTTTAAAGCATAACAGTTTATCGAACGATTTTATCTTTAAATTATCATCGATTACACTTCGTCTTATAGTCATTGCGCGAAAAAAAATCTTTCAGCAACGAATTCACATGAAAATTGTTCAGCGCCTTTGCAAACTACTATCGAGGAAACTTTGTACACTTCAAGTATCTTATCAGTCGAGCTAAAAGCAGAATCGACTCTATTCAGTTAGAGGTCAAGGAGCAAAGCCAACTTTTCATTAGCTTATCATCCCCCAATCTAATAAACAGCCGCTGGATCGGATTAAAAAGCTCGAGCCGCGAGAGAAGTCGCCTAAGAACTCGAGCCGAAATGCAATCGAAGATCCTGCGAAATCGAGAGAGACAGGTTCGAAACCACCGGCAGTATCTCTCTCCGGAGGCGCAGGTATAACTTGGAGGCCGGGCGCGAAACTTGCGGTTTCGTTCGGAGGAGGGCAGCGGGAGGGGGGGCTGAAGCCGCGGGACCAACACATCTCTCAAAGCGCTCGCCGCGAGCGAGGAAAGAGACCTTCCCAAACAATGCTAATAAATCTATCGGGAGGTCGCGGTGGCGGCGGCGAACTTCCGTTTTCCTGCCGCCGCCGGTCCGCCGAACTCTCGGCCGCATCCCCCCTCGCCGCCGCCCGGCATCGACGAATGGAAAACTTTGGCCAACTGATCGATCGCAGATATTCGCCGCTGGTCAGGGGAGCTTTAACTTTGGTAACCGACTTTCGCGGAGTGAATTCTCCCTCCCTCGGGTCTTGGAATTTGCCCGTCGCTTTTTTTTATACCTCCCTTAGATTGAATTTTATTCTACGAAAGCGACGACTATTTTATATGAAAGTAAATAGCCGGCTGAGTATAATTCAGCTCTTTTTTTTTTGTTATACCTAGCGAGGTGAAAAAAAAAGGATTTTTATCGCGCGAAAAGTCGTCGGCAAAAAGCGAAAAGGTGAGCGAATTAAAAGAACAAAGTCGAGCGGCGGATCCCCGACGCAAATCCCGGCAGTCCGCGCGGATTTTTGTTCGCTTTTGCCACATAATTCTTTGGCCAGAGCCGGTGCGCTCGCGCTCGCTGTTTTGAAAGCAAGCGCTGGCACTTTAAAGGGAAAAGCGAAAGACACGGAAAGCGAACAAGAGCGGAGGAAAGGGAGAGAGAGAGAGGGAGAAGGAGAGCGGGGAGGGCGGCTAACAATGGCCGCCAACCAAAACATCCGATAAATCTAACCGGCCCGGACCTCAAGCCCCCCGAGGGGTTTTAAACTCACACAAACGCGCGGGGGCCTCGCGCAAACTCTTTCGCCTCCCCCCGTCGGCGCTGAAACCGAGAGCGGCGCGCAACCCTTACATTAAAGGCAGACCTCAATGTCGAGAGAGCCGCGGTGTGGGGGAGGACGGACGAGGCGGAGAAAACGCCGGGTGGACCCGGAGACTGCCGGTGCCGCCGGCCGCCAGCGACACCACCGCCGAGCTAAGCGGGGAGGATGATGTGCGAGCCACGAAAAGCCGGGCGGAGGCACGGGATTTTTCTGCGGGAAGGGACACACCGTCGTGTTTGAAGGACATTTGCATGCCTCGTCCTTCTGCCGAATTAAGCGAGCCCGGGCTTAGCCGAAATGTCGCTTTGTACTTTCGGCGAAATGTATATTTCTTGAAGAATTCATGCCGCCGACTTCGTTAGCAAATTAAATGGAATTAAATATTTAACAATGGGAATGAATGACTTTAATAAGCAGGGAGGAGGACGCGCGTTCGTCGTTCGGTCGCGTGTCGCGACTCTTAAGGCGATTTGAACCTCGGCGGACTTCCCTCGGGCCGCGACACGTCACGAGCCTCCGCGGTAACGAGATCCCGTGACCGCCCACTCTTTCGTCGAAATTTCCGTAAATTTGTATGCGGTCACGTCGTAATTCGTTTTGCGACCCCACTCGCACGCAAAGCGCATTCTCTCATCTTTCCGCATTCCCTCGCCCGCGTATCAAACATTCAAAAGTGTACTGGGACGCGCCGAGGGAAAAAGGCGGGGGCGGGGGGGTCGCGCGCGTCCGAGGCCGGACCGCAAATTGTTTCTAGCTTTTCGTAATTTTCGGCGGAGAGGCGAAAGCTCGAGCGTCCACCACCGGAGGGGAGGGGGGGATGAATAATAGAACGCGACGCGCTCTCGAGACTACTTTGACTCGCGGGAGAATTTCGCTCGCGTAAAAAATTCATAAAAATAACTCGGTTAAGGGTGAACCCGGCCTGCGTATATCGCGTGATGCCGCCTGCAATTGCTACGTCAATAAATGATATTCAGTTTTAGTTTTAATATTTTACAAAGCTCGCTTTTAGTCAAACGCGCAGGTGCAGCTGTATCTCTTATTTATCGCGGAATTTATTCATAATAATTGCATTAATTACGCGAGTGCTCATCCATTTAAATATTGATCATAAATATTGGTATATTATCAATTGCATTATTTCCATTATTTATTAAACATTGTTTTAATACGAGCTTAATGTTTAAATGTAATACTCTTGTAATGAAAAATTAATATAATTAAAAACCAGAAATGATACGCAAATATTGATATCACGAAATAACGTTGTCACTAATCTCCAGCAACTATTATATAGAACAAGAAACAATTTGTCGGTCCTCTTGACAAGACATTCAGTCGACTGATAGAAAATCGCTTTCGTCATCGGCCACATAAAAATGTCCCACCAATCAGTCATCTTGAATCGCAGCGGCGGTTCGAGAGAATAAGTAACGTGACAGTGATCGCGCCGAAGCTTATCGATTACATCGGATCTCAAGGTCGGTCTCGCCTCACGATAGAGCCAGTGACGTCAGCGAGTACAAAGTCTCCCGGCGAAACGTCATCCTCGGGAGGCATCCCCGCGACTCCAGGTGGTCGGGCGAGCACAACCGGAGCCGAAGGTGCACCATCGCCGCGCGGGAATCCTTCTTTTCCCTACCATTCTCCTCGCGCCTCTCGGCGCTCCTCCCCCCGATCTCCCGCTTCCATCTCCCCGCAGCTTTCCGTCTGGAGTGCGCGAAAAAGAAAAGGCGAGCGCCGGAGCAGAGGTAGAAAACGAAGCCGCGAACGGCGGATCGCGGAGGAAAAGAGAAAAGTATGATATTATCCGCGAGGCGCATGCGAGAACCGCGGCGGGGGGAAAGAGGCGAAAGAAGAGGCGAGCGAGCAGGTTCCCGTGGGCGGAAGGAAGAGGTCCAGATGAGAGGAGAGAGGGCCGCGAGGGGAGGCCGGGAGAGAGGACAGACAGGTTGGCCCGAGCAGCGAGAGGAAAAGAGAGGGCCAGAGAGTGCGCGGCACGCTGCCATGGTTACCGTCGCATTCCCGCCTCGCTTCGTTGCCATGGAGACCTCACTCGCGCTAACCTTTCGCAGCGCCCTGCCGCCGCCGCCGCAGCCGCCAGCGTCGCGTCTTTCCCTCGCGCGCGCACCGCCGGAAAGAGACGGAGCGAGGCGAGAGGAAGAAAGGAGCGACGGACGCAGGAGATGCGACCTGCACGCCGCGCGATCCAAGGAGTGTAAGGACGAGTGAGGCGAGCCACCCGCGCACGCGCGCCAACGACGCTACTCTTCTGCTCTCCTTCTCTTTTCTTTTCTTTTTCTGCTGCCCCCTGTTCTTTTTGCTCCGCTTTGCTCACTTATCGCTCGCGGACTTTTTGCGGCTTTCCTTTTTGCAGGATTTTTGCCGTACTTTAATGCTTTTTTGCGGCTCGTTTTTGCCCACTGTACGCTGTACTGGACAAAGGTGCATCGCGTGAAATATGACGTTTACGTTTTGTTTTTGCGTTATTTTACAGTCGCTATGAAAAATTAAACGCGCAATTATATTTCTCAAAAGATTTCATTTAATGTAGCAGTATACTAATTAAAATAATAATTACAATTTTAATTTTAATTTTATCAAAATCTTCTTTATCATTCTTCACGTCAAACTAAATTTTACGACTGCGCGTGTTACATATTTTCAAGAACAAAGGAAACTTTCAAACACATCAATCACGGAAAATTATTAATCCAAACATTGTAATTCAAGCGATCAAAAATTTTCCAGAACGACACTCCCCGACCGCAGGACTGACGTCAGTGTCTCCGCCAGCCATAACGAGTCCGATCGCCTTTGAAAAAGCGGAGCGATAAGCGCGCGATTCGGCGGTGCGCGCGCGCCGAAAAGAAAAAAATTCCGCGGCTCCGAGTCATCGGAGCCGCATATAGAGGTGCAATCGGCGCGGCGCTTACGCGGCTCCGCCGTGATTGGTCGTCGCGTCGCGCCGCACGGGCATCAATATTTATTCAATGCGGCGAGCTGGTGCGCTCGCGCGACGAGAGACGCGCGCGCGGTGTTTACACCGCGAGGCCGCCTCGCTCCACCCACCGCGCGCCGCCAATGCACGCGAGGCCCGAGTGATTGCGTCTAAAAACGCGCGCGCAGCCTCGTCTCGCCGTTATCGCGACGCGCCGCGAGATCTCCCACCGCAGCGGATCGCGCTTCCGATGCGCCTCCGCGCCATTCGTCCGTCGCGTTTTTTCATCTCTGCGACCGCGAAGGACGCGTCGGGTGTCTGTTATCGAGCTGCCTCGAGAGCTCGGATAAGCGTGATCGACGATAAAGCGCTTTTACTAATCGTCCATAATGGACTTCAATTAGACGCGCGATAATTTATGAGTAATGACGCCAGTGTTCGATGAGGCGTCACTTTTAGCGAATCGCACTTTCGACAGCTTAAATCGATTTTAAATGATATTGTTTTTCTGTTTTGTAAGAAAGATTGACCTACCAGGACTGCCGAGGAAGACGGAGGAATAGAGAACGCCGCGTCGCGCGGCGTCGCTTGCTGCTCTTTGCGGGTCTGGCGGCAAGCTCCAGTCTTGTGGACGACACCATTTACCTGCAATGCAAAAAGAAAAGAAGCCTTTACAAAAAAACCACCAATACCTTTTTTGAGTTCGACAAAAGCCGTTAATTGTCGCTCGACAGCTTGCAAGTAGAGCTTTTCAAAAATTCCCCTCCCAACAATCGTACTTGTGTTCGCGAACAAAAGTACTCGAGCGCCAGCGAGTATGTCGTTGACTTCTTAATACCGGCTGCATGTACGCGGTCGCAAAAGAAACGTCTCGCGGAAAAAAGGAGGCGGCACCGTCTCGCTAGAAAATAATAAAAGAGATTTATCGCGGCTCTCCTCGAGCCCTTTTTTATGTGTTTAACGTAGAAATAATGTTGTATCGAAGCGCGCGCGCCCGGGGAGGAGATCCTTTGGTTAGGCCGGTCACGCGTAGGGGCACACTAACCGCGGGCGTGCGAGAGCGCGGCTCGATCGTAAAGGTGCGAGCCAGTAAATCAAATTCCCGTGTATAGAGCCCAAGATAGAGAAAGCGAGCCAGGCGCGCGAGCGCGCTTAAAAACCTATAACGGAAGTTATGACACGCGTTACGCGCCCCGCTGTTTTTCCGGCCTACGGGGTGACGCGAGAAAATTTCGCTTCCCTCTTTCTCCCGTGCAGCGAGGCCAGACGCGCGGGGTGGCGCGGAGAGCGTTGTTAGTACAACGTCCGCTATTTCGAAACTTGTTACTTTGTTCGGTGAATTATGTTTATTTACTAGGATACTTAAAAAATAGCGACGGTATTGTGGATTAAAAATCACTTTTCATATTGTATACGATACAAATTAATTGGTACGAGTAACAGTAGAATTATTGCTGGATCAAAAGGAGACCTTAACAAATTATTGTAATAACTACTATTTTAACGAGTAATTCTCCGAATGAAATTAGGCAACTCCTTGACCTCATTTTAAGTAACACTAGTAGAAAAAGTGAAATCATGTTCGGCCGTTTATCAATAAAGTCTGCGGCCGCTTCATTATTTCACGGCAACAATACTTCGTGCCTCGTCAAATTACAGGCCTCCCCGATGAATTAATTGACGTTCGACCCGGTAAGACGAAGAAAAAAGCTCCAGAAATCGTGCGCGCCAGGATAAGATAAAAGGGAGGAAGCGAGAGAGGAAAACCCCACGTATATAGAGAGCGGAGAGCGCGAAGCAAATAAGTTCTTAATTGTCAGCGGTCGGGCCGATTTTATCTTGCGTGACGCGACGGGGCTTATTACATTTTTTTACGTGCACATCGTGCGATCCAGTACGCGGAATAAATCGCGCAATTACATTAATTGGATAATTGCGAGCGCGCGCGAGGAACGCGCGTTATCCCCGCGTCGATCGGGCCGGCTTCGCGCCCATCACACTCCCGGAGCGCAAGCATCCCTCAGGCGAATCGTTCTACATTGACGGCTAACAAAGCCTCGCGCTGTTGTTTTTCTTCGATCAAGAAAATTGAACCGTTGACGCGAATTACGAGAAAACGGAATTTTACGAAGTTTATTTTAATCGATACTTAAAAGTAACCCGAGAAAAGCTTCGCGTATTTATTTATACTCGTTGGATAGTAGTTGCAGGAATTCAGTCAATGTGAATTTGTTGAATAATCAAAGCGATTGAGCAATCATAACATATAATTAAGGACTGATATTCTAAAGGAGTTACGAAGCATTACGTTACAGTCTTATTTGGTAATAGAATGATGTAAATCTACCTTAGGTAACAAAAATGGATTATATTTAGAGTTTAAACCCCATGTGCAAACTATAATTTGTAAAGGTATATTTGAAGTAATACATTATGAAAATAGAAATTGGTTAAGTAATTCCTATCTTCACCAAAGAGATGTACTGGCACAGTATTAATTTTAACCGATTACGAAGTACATTTATTTCGAGAAAA
The DNA here is from genome assembly GCA_900480045.1 of Eurytoma adleriae. Classification (NCBI taxonomy): domain Eukaryota; kingdom Metazoa; phylum Arthropoda; class Insecta; order Hymenoptera; family Eurytomidae; genus Eurytoma; species Eurytoma adleriae. The sequence continues at coordinate 228,439 of UXGC01000003.1, read as the reverse complement.
ATTTACGCGATTAAATTGATGCTTCGAAAATTTACGCATGTGCACGTCGTACAGCAAGACGAAAATGGGTCGATCGCCGGCCTAATTCCACGCTCTGCGTAGCTTCTTAGCCAAACATTGATTCTGCGCAGAAACTGACGAATCGCGCACATGATTCAGCGGGGCGCGCACGCGTGAGAGACAGGACACATTGAGAAAAGCAATTCGTGCCCGCTCGGCGTGTATATATACGCAACAGCAATTTTCCAGATGTGAAAATAGGAGAGGTATCTACTTTATTTCCAGGGAGATCCCGGGCTGAATGAGAATACACGGTAGAACGGAGGCGTCGAGGGTAAGCCGCGGAGCGAAGTAATTTCACACGGGGATGGCGTGAGCGCGCGCGCGCGAGCGAGGGAGGCAGAGCGAATTCGCGAGCGCCGCCAGTCTTATCTCGCAAGCGGGGAATGCGAGAGCGAGAGAGCTGCAGGCGCCCCGATCCCCAGCGCGAAAATTATATTCTCGAAAAGCAGAAAATTACTTCCCTTCGACGAGCGAATTCGGGAATTTCGCGCCCTATCGACGCCCGTAAAAATCGCCCGCGAAATTACACTTCCGTCAGCGGGAGAGTCGCCCGCACACCCTCGCAGCCGCGCCCCCCTTCTTTTAATTCTCCATTACCAGCGGCATTATACTTCCGTTTCTTTTCAGTTTACGAGCTTTTCAGGAGCGTTCGTGATTTAACGGCTAGTCTCCGGCGATACTAAACAAATGAAAAAAGCCGATAAATAAAACAATTTTGAAACCGATAAGTAGTCCCGCATCATCCATTTATTCAACGTACAAATTCGTCGTAAAAAAGCGCCGTGTAAAAAGGCGGTTATTATTAAACTGCGAATCAATTGCGCAACCCGCAATTTGCCGCTTAGAGAAAAAAAGCGGGCCGTCGGTAAATAAGGAAAAAAGGGGGGGATCGACGAAACGAGCTGTGTCGTTTAGCGTTTATCAAAGAGCGATTAGCGAGAGGAGGAGCGTGGAGCGCGTGCAGGAAAGAGAGCGAGAGAGGGGTGGTGGGCCACACCTTCGCTCGGCCCAGCAATTTCGTGCGTGGCCCGGGCCAAAGCTCAAAAGGCGCGCGCGCCCCGGTCGCGTGCTTAGCGTTATACAGCAATTCGGAAATAATGGAAGGAGCCGGGCTAGCCGTTGACTCTCCCGCCGGGGATCACCGTAATTATACTAATGGCAATAGTTTGTAGCAGTCGTGCGGGGAGAGCCCGTGCCGCCGTCGCTTTTTCGCCGCTCGCGCGGCGCAGTGACGAGTGCTTTAATGCCGGGGTATCGACCGAAATCGGCCGAGGAATGACTGGTCAATTCCGGGCGACTTTCTTTCCAAATTGACTCACGACTTATCGCGTTTAGTCTTTTTATTAAATGATTACTGTGATTCCGGGCGTAATAGCTGCCGGGGAAAATTGCGACTGACACCTGGTATACGGGACGAAGTACGCTTCGATTTTTTTTTTCACCTATTCCAGCGCTCGCACTGATGTATTATTAAAGAGTCCGGGGTATCGAGCATTTTACTGCCGCGTAGTGTGGTAATATTAGAAATCATAGGAAAGGGTTTAATAAGAAATGCGTAGCATTGAAAACTTACTGCACAAATGTCGCATACATTTTTTATGAAGATGCAAGTGTTGTATTCACTATGAATAAACTACTCAGCGTTATACTATACAGTACTTATTCATTAATTTTGCATGCTCCGGTGAAGAGCAAAATAATTGTTCTATTAGATTTTTGAGAATCAGTAATTACAGTCCCTCGATTAACTATTTAATTCAATTTGCACTTTACTAATTCAACAAATAATTACATGTATAAATAATTGATTTTAAAAATCGAACCTTGCAAATCACAATTGCTCATTCAATTTACACAACATAGCGATCAAGAGAATTAAATGTAAAAAAAAAATTTTTTTAAGCAAACCATGAAAATGTCATTTGCCAAGGCACCAACGGGTCTTGGAAGAAGATAGAAAGAATCGAGAGGAGTACGCACGTGCATACCTGGTGCGTGGAGCACAGCATTTTCGCGGATAGGGAATAGGGGAGGAGCGAGAACGGGAGAGAGATTTATAGCCGCTCGGAGACAGGGTGTAATCATACGCATCACCCCATCAACCCCGTAACTCTGATTTACCGTGGGAATTTTAAAAGTCGTTTCGATTTCTCCGCTCGAAGCGTGTATACGCGCGCGCGCTCGCTGTCGAGAGAATTCCCGACGTGACACGCGCTTACGTGCCGCCCTCCTCGTCGATTCCTTCCCGACGGCGAGTATACAAAACAGATTTATCGCTCGGCGTCTGCATTACGCGAATCCGCGTTGTTTCTCGCCGCGCTCCGCGCGAGGTGACGAAAATTTTATTTTCGCTTTTCCGGCCGGGCGCGCCGTCTTCCCCGAATCCAAAGGGGCCCGCTGTCAAAAATATCAGGGAACAATTTATATTCGTCGGGGCGCGCGCGGACGAGGCCTGTCAGTGACGGATGAACTTCGCGACGCTCGGTACACGAAAATAATTATCGCGGCGCGAAGGAGGCCGGCGGTCGTGCGCGCGGGAGAGGAGGAGCCCGCGTGTGGCGCGCGGCGTCTCGGTAACGCGAATCCAACAAATGAAGGCGCGGAGCGTTCCATTTGAGCCGGGGCTCTTAGCCGTGACGCGAGGGCGCGCGGGCCGGAGGGGCCTCCGGCGGCCGATTCCCTGGCCCCCCGGTTACACGACGGCGGAGGCGCTGGCAAAAGATACAGTGGCCGGTGAGCGCGTCGACGACGTCACGATCGCCGGCGCGTAGCGGCATCGTTTATTTTTGCGCCCGCGCCTGACAGTTATAAATTGAAACGTGATTCGACGGACGCGCGGCACGCGAGCGAGGCCTACGCAGTGCGCACTCCTACGCCTCCGCTGCAGCAGCAGCAGCCCCCTTCCCTCTCTTTCTCCTTCTCGCTCGCCTGTGTACTACTCTCCCCCCTGAGCGCGCGCCAAACTTAGTCCCGTGCCGAGCGCAAGGCGATAGAACCCGCGCCCGTGTATTTTCATCTTTGTTACTTCGCGTCATGGGCCGCGACGATGCCACCGACGCAGCCCCGAGGGGATTTTTATTTTCGTATGAGCGTCGTCGGCGACGCTCCACTTTTCTAAGCGCCGTTCATTAAGAAACAGACCAATGAACTCGCCAGGTACACTCATTCGTCGGGATTAACATTTTTTTTATTTTGCGATTGTAAATATAGCGCGATCGTAACGAGCGAGCGATTTCTTTTTTTCAAAAAGCAGCGCGAAATTTGCATCCCATTTTACAGAAATAAAGCGTCGGACAATAATCGAAGGCGCGATTCTGGAAGACTCAGCGCTTGACGCTGCTTTCAACCCTCCGTGAAAAGGACTACGACGACGGCGGCGTCGACGCGGAGGACGGTGGAAGCCGAAAAAAGACGAACTGGGTAGACGCGCGATAGACAAAGTGGGCGACGCAGCAGAACGCTTATTTCCCCAATAACCCCATCGGAGAGTGGCTGCGCCGCGCGCTCTCTGTCGCTCGGTATAAATAAATCAATATAACCCATTCTCCCCGCGGCCTCTCCTCCCCGGCGGCGTGACGTACGAGGCTCTCTCGCGTAAGAGAGGAACTGCGGCTTCTATATATAACGCGCGCATCCAGCCGGCAGCCACCCTGTTATTTCACAGTTAGGCTCGTTCCACCCTTCGTCGTCTTCGCGCGCGCACTCATCTTCCATCGCCGCTTTTCCTCTCTCCCGGCGCCGTCTCTCCTCGCTGCTCGCGCGCGCACACACCGGTCCCCGGGGAAGCTTTTGTCCTCGAGCTGTAAGCGACTTCCTGACAGGCCAAGTTTGCACCTGCTCTCCTTTCCCTCCTCTGCCCCCCTCCCTCCCTCTTTATCTCCTCTAGGCGTCTAGCTCCCTCTTTAATGCCCGGCGCGCCGCCTCGTCCCGCCCCCGCACGCGCGTGCGTAATTTATTCCGGGCGCGCGGCTGCGGGCCCTTCGACGCGGATAATCCCTAGATCAGCCGTCTCTCTCGCGCGCGCGCCCGCTCGCCAGAAACATTATTTTCTCTTCAGCTTAGTTCCGCTCTTTCCCGTTGTCACTTTTAAAGCCGCGGAGGCGAAAAAAAGGCGGAGCTTGATTTACGACGCGTCGCCCGGGCTATGATGCACTGCTGTAAACAATCCGGCCTTTCGGGACCGCGAGGTGAGGAGACGCGCCCGTCCGTTGCGAATTCGCGCGGACTCCGGGCGTCACGGCTAGTTGTGCCCTCGAGATCCTCTTGATTGTGCAATTCACGTCATCGCGCGGACCGAACGGGCCGCATTCGCGAAATTATACGGAGCGAGACAGAGAAAGAGCGCCGGGGCAGGAAATGAGGATGGATGCGATGATAATGGAGACATTTATCAAAGATTTTCACTAAATAAAAGTGAGCGCGGCTGCCCCGTGGGGTGTATAATTTATGCGCTCTGCAGTCGGAGAGAGAGTTTAGTGCCTTTTTATGCTCGTTGATGCGTTTATCTTCGAATCAATCTTCCCTGTCGGTGCGGTGTGATTTAATGAAATTTGTCGAATTCTCTACTTTGTTTACACTAACTCGAATTTTTAGATACCGTTAAAATGAATTACACCGCTTTTTCAAGAAACCGAAACTATTAGTTTCTAGTAATCAGATGTAAAAAATTTTAAATCAGATAAAACTAATAAAAAATATTGGAGTGTAGGGCAAATAAGAAAGGCCTTGGCGAAAGTGAGCCAACGGGGTAAACGATACTTGTGAAAGGGATTACGACGGGGAGTAACGCACATATCAGCTTGCCGGTGCGTACGGTCTATGACCTATTCCAGTTTAATTCTATGGGTACCAGCAGTAAAGTCGGGGGTGTGTCACTGCGACCGTGCAAGCTACCGTTTGGCTTTCCGGCAAAAGAGCGGGAGGGAGAGAGAGAGAGGGAGACTCGATCGTAATCAGTAATACGGCACGTCTAGATTATGCTCGAGATTTTGATGTGAACACGTGATGCAGTTTGTACTAGCGCGGCACGAAACTGCCTACCTGTCGGCCAGACGGACGACTCACTGAGCGTGGCGCAGTAATTAATTATGAGCAGCGGGGATGCGATATTCTCGTCTTACACATGCTGTCGCTCGCTCACACTCTACCGTGCCTACGTACTGTCGTGCTGTGGGAGGACTCGGAGCCACCGGTCTTTACACGTGCGCACCAAGTCAGCACATAATGACGGCGACAGTGTATAAGAGGCAAATAATGCGCTCGTGCTCACCGCGTAAAAATTCATTAGCATATATACGAACGGCACGACGAGAGATAAAGGTAGAGCGGCCTTATATCGGACCCTTTCTTTTTTTTTTCATTCGTACGCGCGCTACGTTGGCACGGAACTAAACGCGCCTTTTGTTCGTAGGACGCAGCAAATTTATCGCCTGAATTAGTCACTTTCGAAGGATTTTCAAAGAGACGAACACCGGGGAAGGAGAGAGTTTATGATCGTGAATAGGTGTCACTGGACAAAACACAATTGCTGCTGGGTGTCTCGGTGCGAAAAATGCAGAAAGTCGCTGGATTTATGCGCGCACGTGGGTACTCCTTAAAGCTTTGACAATTAGGCAAACAATTCCCAGTATTTTCGCTACTTTTCGTGAAATAACATTAATTTTTCGAGATTCAATTTGTTGATAATTATTGTTTAAGAATTTATAAATTGACTTCACAGTGTCAATTTAAACTTATTTAAAAGAAGTTTGCAACTGCACAGAATGAATTAACCCCTCGTTTTAAATGCTGAAGTTTAATTTAAGTTAAAAATGCGTATCATCGTCTCTTATCATTCCGTTTACAGTTGAGATAAACTTTGTTGTATCTGTACGCGTATCACGGAAAGCAAGTGGCACTAAAATTCACGTGAGAACGCCTTTGTATTCATCGAGCTGCTAAAAGTAAGCTACGAGCGCGACTGGCTTAGATTAGATTAGGGGTCACCTCGGCAGCACACATTCGCGAGAGCGGAAACGAAGAAGCCGCCACCTCCTCCGGGGTGATAAGCATCGGGGAACTGCACCTCCCGCCACTGCGACAGCTGAGAGAAAGAGAAACCAAACTTCCGGCGTAAAAGGCAAATTCAACAATTAACACGTCTTTGAACGGTACCACCGCGCACGCCAAAGGCCCCTTAGAATTACAAATTTTAACGATCGCGTGCTGGGAAGGTTTATAGACGTTAATGCATGAAAAAGAATATTTGCAGATGTTAACTAAACAAAAGGATACAGTGTAAACTAAATGATTTGGCACTCTATTAAAAAATCGAGTTCTCAGCACAATTAAACAATAAGAAATTAAATTGCAACTAAAGAAATGATTCAAAAATTGAATAATAGTAATGCGTATCATTGATTCAACTGTATGTTAAGTGTGCGAGACAAAAAAAATTGGCATCTATTTACCGTAAAGACACGCGAAAGTTCGTGTGACGAGACCGAGGGAAAAGCAGCTCAGATCGAATCGAACCGGCACGAAATGCATCGCAATCCGAAATAGACCGTAGAGGCCGTTCGTACGGGACGAATAGAAATTACGAAAGTGACGTCAATGTGTCGTGACTCTCGTGACGAGCGTTCATGCTTTAATTAGCGATACAATGCCCAGTAAATTCGCTTATGGCGCAGGTATAAACATCTAAATGCACGTCTACTAGGAGCGCACCAACTCTTCCCTCCGACGATTCTTTCGCGATTCCCTGGCAGTTTGCCCGTGACCTTTGACCTCGCCAGGATCCAGAAGCGCCGGGACACGTCGTTCGCTTCGTCCTTCTCGCTCTCCACTTTTTCGTCCTACCCCTTTCTCCCTTCATCCGCTGTGTAACTTGTCGCTATCGATTGTTCACCTTGGAAGTTATGAATTTGACAACGATGACATTTAAATGCAGTAGAATGCAAATGTGATCACGAGCGATGTAACGGTATAACGGTACATTTGCACACGATGCAAATTTTATTCAATTTTTCGTTAGATTTGTAGATTGCTTTAAAAAAAAATTGAAATTGTTGCTCAATAGATTTCGAATACAAATTCATACAAATTCATACATTTATCTTTTGAATAATTATAGACACTAGGCAATTAAGTGGGCGTATTGTCCAAAATGTTTTTATTATTGTTATTAAAGTATTTTCTCTTCAAAAGAGAACGACGTGTCAGGCTAACCATGTGTTAACTACACGTTGCGTTGCCTAGAGAGATTTAAAAGGTTACGGCAGGTCGGGCGAAAGGAAGGGGGCGACTAAATGATGATAAACTATCTCGACGGCCCCACGGGCAGCAGACTGACCCATGAGCTGCTTAAATTATATTCTCTCGAACGCGAAAAAAAAGGGTCGAGAAGCTCAACGGCGGCTGTAGAAAAAAAGTCGACGAACTAAAACCCCACGTTCCAGACATTCCAGCCTCCAGACAATTATAAAATTTTTCAACTTTCCTGAGCTGGATACGAACAGGTTACACTGGAAATATGTGAAATTGCCTTTTTGTACGCACGTGAATTAATTAACCGGTTTAAGTCGATTAAACTGAATTTAATAACTGTAGAGAGTAACATTGAAATTAGTTTTCTCAATACGAATGCATTTGCATAAAAATTGGAACGACTCGAATTACCGATGCACCGGTACGCGCGCGTCCGTAAACCCCGTGCCAAACAATGCACTGCTTTTCGAAATTCTCTCTCAATTAACGCGATTCCATAAATACATCGAACGAGTGCTCGGCTGCGCGGGAACACTAAACCTCTCCAAAATTTATCGGTCCCCATAAATATGTAGCTCCGCTCTTTATTTCGGGGCTTTTTAAAAGCAGGATCTTTATCTGGTCGCGCACGCGACTCGCGCCAATTAATAATCGCATCGGAGCTAATTAAATCAGGAAAACATGCAAATACCCGCTGTTTATATTTTCGGAGGACCCGCCGAGCGTGGCCAATCGCCCGTAGTGTTGGCCGATAAAACCTGCGTCGCACCGGGGAGGAGAAAAAAAAAGGGAGATAGAAGAAGTTCGAATTTCGCGAAGCTCTTTTCGGGCCGATTTGATTACAAATTGGTCATAAAAATGTATAAAGGGAGTTCGCGCGCTTCGTTAATTAGATTTTTGCGTGCACCACCTTCGTGGACGTCCACGGAATCAATTCCATATCGCGGTCTCATCGACGCGGGGATTCGATTTCACCTTTTTTCCTTTTCTATTATTTAATCTTTAATTAAAAGTCAACAGAATTCTTCTGTTAATTAAGTCTCTACATACAAATTTCGAATCTTTTCTCCATGAAAAAGATGCTGAAAAGATCAATATGCAACGCGAGTGAAAAATGGTACCAGCATTGACGCTGCCTAAAACTGATGATCTAAAATAAAAAGAAATCTCAAATAGTTCATGAACAGAACAATATGACGTCTAAGTAATAGAAAGAAATGCAAGAGCTTAATAAAAACGACAGCCCGTTTCTCCTTGCCGGTGCTGTCAACTGTCGGCAAAAGCGGGAATCAACTCAGCGCAGTTCTTGTCGTGGCGACGCGCCGCGAGTTCCGCTCGAACTACGTCGGTGGACTCTCTTTCTCTCTTTCTCTAGCAGCGTGTGCAGCAAAACCGGCCCTTCCCTCCTCACACACGTTCTCGCACACGCGGCTAGCCTCTCCCCTTTCGCTCCTCCCGTGTGCAACACGCGATCCTCCTTCTCGGCTGCGCTCGTAACAGGTACACGCGCACACGCACACCGTTCCCGCTGAATTCCCGCCGCGAAGGAGGAGGAAGAACCGCGCGCGATGCAGGCGAAACGAGGAGGGAAAAAGGCGAGCGCACCGCACGGGAGGGAGCGAGCGAGAGCAGCGAAGGAAAAGAAAGTGGCGGCGCGGCGCCGGTTTTTATTCGGTAATTACGTCGTTAAGCGCCGCGGGGGCAATTAAGACAAGCAAGAAATCGAACAACAATCACATTTACGGGCCGCTGCCGACGGTGCCCCGCTCGCGTATTGATCCGCGATGCGATGGGATAGGAAAAGGAGCGAGCGCGCGGCTCTCCTCGCCCGAGCGTCGAGAACGAAAGTAAAGAAGAGGACGGGAAAAAAATAGGAAGAGGAGAGTGGGAGGCAAAGAAGGGGCAGGGACGCGAGGAGAAAAAGGACGCGCGCCAGATATATGAGGGTTGGAGGAGGCGGGGGTACCGGGATGAGATAGAGGCGAAGGAAAGCGGGCAAGAAAAACGAGAATGGACGCGGGCAAAAATACAGCGGAAAAATTAAAAGACTTTTCCTCGGACTTTCGGAAAGTCCTTGGTGCGCGGCTGGAGTGATTTTTTTAAATTTTAACATCTCGTCCGCGAATTGAAGAAGCGACGCCGGCAAAAAAGAAAGCATGCGATGGAATGTCACGGAAATTTATCGAAAGAAGGGAATTTTTTCCCCGGGGTAAATTGCGCAACTCGGCGTATCGGAAAAAGGGCAGGTCGCTCTCAGAGTTTCACCGAAGACCCTCGGTTCCGCGAGTCTGTCGGCTCGTCAGAAGGAATTAGTAGCAGCTATCGAGTCGTGAAAAGTGTGCGCCATACCTGGGCGGCGGCCGAGCTACGCTATAAAATAACGTTTAAGGTGCATGATACAAGAAAAAGAGAGGCAGCGAGAGGAGGCGAAAGAGGGTCGGTAGGAGGCGAGCGTGTCTAATGACGTGGGAATAAAGGAGCGGAGCCGCGAGGGAGAAGGAAAGATGAGAGAAGGAGAGCAGAGCGGCGCAGCGGCGAATCAAACGATATCGGGCTTCTGGATTAATTTATGCAACGAAGGCTGTTAAAACGCGACACTCAAAGGCCCGCCGACCGGCTCGCAATCGCACACGCGACTAACGCAGTCATGAGCACTGCGCCGGATTCGTTACGCGTTGCGAACTTTGCGCGCGCCTCGGACTAATACCGCCCGAGTAGCGACCGGGACGCTGATCCATACTGCTTCCCAGCTGCATTCCGCTCAACTTCGTCGCTCTTATTTCACACGGTACTATTATTTATATTTATTTTATTAACTTCGATTTTAAAAAATTATACGGAAATAATACTTTTACATTAATAAGTTTCTTTATTTTTCACGAAATATGTAAATCCATGAAAGAGAAATATTAATTATTATATTTAATATTTTATAAAACTGAAAAGCGCATGAAAATTGTTCTTCCACCGTATAACAGCTTTTTAAAATCGGAATCACACTGCAGAATTTTCGTTTTCCTTTAAAAGCCTCAATTCCCGAAGCTTCATCTCGCGAGACTTCCATTTCCTCAGACTGCTGCGACGCGTAGAAACTCTTTATCGATTTTATCAAACTCTGATGCACTCTCGCCTGACAATTTTGCAGTTCTTTTTGCACGGTGTACCTCAATATTAAGTTTTTTGCTTCATCATAAAGGGAGTGTTGTAATAGTGACGAAAAAAATTTTTGTCAAATAAAACGCGAGTATCGATTGCGAAGGAGTACCAGTGGGAGTGTCAGAAGCTTCGTAGAATGAACAATTGAAATGATTTCATTGCGGTGAGGTATGACGGAAAGGATCGCACGGACGAACGCATTTGTAATTTATATCGGCAGAACACTTATGGAAATAACGCATGCTCTGCAGTAGGCGCCAAGAATCGAGGACGATGAAAAAGTGTAAATGTCTCGGCCGATAATATTATTACGCTGTTATTACTGCTATGGTAAAGGAGGACGTCATCAGTCCGTATGATTCCATTTTTCATTACTTATTTTTATGCAAGAATAAAGGTGTGTCTTGCAAAAGAACCGGTGATTAATTTCTAAGGAAGAAAAAAATCAATTATAGTTATGTCAGAAATTTGTCGTTTTTTTTTTAAATTATATTTTCTAATATATCCTGTGTAATTCTTTGAAATAACATTAACTAATCACTAACAATTGCAGGCAATAGCCAAGAAAGCCATAAGAAAATGAACGTGTTGGAGCTTTTAACGATAATCGATCGATCTATTTCTCACGTATACGCGAGCACCTCGCCCTTCACGAATACACTCTTACGTTTATGTGACTTCCTGCTTCGAGCGGTGCTCACTCATGAACAATTCTCTGCCTCACCTTGGCGTCTTCAAAATGGTACTCTCGCCTGAACCTACTTTTGCACATGAAGAGAAAATGCACGTACGGCCCGGAATAAATAATTTATTGATAAAAATTCAGTAGTGTATTGTCGTAGCCGAAACATGATTCATAAATAATTTTCTGGTTTGCGCGCTTGCTAATATTTATTACAATAAGAGAGACTCGCGGAAGAATAATCTGCGTTCGTGAAAGTTTGAGGAAGATCGTCAATTATTGTTGTGAGTTTTTTTCAGTTCCCGTACGAGAAAGTACCTCGTTATTTGAAAGTATTGTTTTAGAAAATAACTGATAAAATATTAAAAATCAGGTTTCTTAAAGCGAAGTTCTTTTTATTGTTATTGTCAACAATTAAACTATTTAAATATGATCAAATTATTAGAAGAATCAATATAAGTTACACTTTTTGTTCTACGGCGATAAAATAAAATCCCGTAATTCAAAAAAAGCAGCTGTCTAAAAGCCGGTGAAAAGTGGAGAAAATTAGAAAAATTTAATAAAGCGAAAATTACAACGATGGCGCAAGGATCAAAAAAGTGCGGCCGCGAAAAAAGAGCAAAGAAGAAGAGCCCGCTCTATCGCGAGGAAAAAGAAGAGAAAGAGCTGCCGCAGAATCGCTGGAAAACAGAGAGAATGGGGAACGGATATATTATATATAAAAGTCGGGCGCCGAGGCGGAGAGAGAGAAAGAGAGGGAAAGGGTGGAGAGCAGGAGAGGGGGAGAGGGGGCGAAAGAAAGGGGTTGGATCCGACGAAAGTAAAAAAAGGGAGAGAAGAAAGTGGGCAAGAGAGAGGTGGACGTACGTGGCGAGGAAAGAGGGATGGAAACGGGAATACGATTGGTTTGTACGGGTCGCCATTTACACAGAGGGGGTTGCTCGCCCTCTCGCTCGCTCCTTCTCCCCGCGTCTCGGGCGCCGCAGGGAGTCTGCGTCAGAGGGACGAGGCTCTGCTGCGTCTGCGCGGTTCCTTGACCCTGGGATCTCTCTCGGAGGCAGCGGGCGAAAGAGAGAGGCTGCGTTCCGACCAACCGGCACGAGCTTGACGGACGTCGCGACGCCCTACGTCACCTTTATCGCCGCCCGACGCCCTCGACTCGCCGAGCCAAGAGAGCGCGCCCCGCCAAACGGCCACTTTTTTCGCGCACTCGATCCTTTTTTGCCTTCTCATGGAGAAAGCTTCGTATCGATAAAAAATTTTTTCGGCTTTTGGAGCAGAAATTTATATTACGCTTAGAGAATACAAAAAAAGCTCTTTCAAGAATCTCTATACGTGTGCATTATATTTATATGCGTGGGCGCTTTGTGGGAAAGCTTTCTGGCAAGGCAATAGTAAATTGTCAAAATTTATTCAAGGTACTTTTTTTTATTTCTAATTGCGCAAGGTTGACCTCGTAAATTACCGGAAGGGGCAAAAAAGGCAACAACGTTGAACAACGTCGGACAGTTTTTGAAGCAAACAAATACTAAAAAAGAAAGAAATGATGACGATGGGTAAGTAGATAAGGGACGTTAACAAGCTAGACATCGTGTAAGAGAAAAAATACGACATTATAAAAAGATCGTAAAGGGCAAGAATGAGTCGAAGCTGCGACGACGGTATGCAGTCGTAGAGTTTACCAAGGTATAAAAATAAATGCTGTAAAGGCTCTCATTTCCGGGGCATTTAAGAAGATCTGCGTAGGAAACGAGTTTCGTTTTCCGATCCGAAAGAGATGCGAGCTCCACTTTGGTCTCGCGTCATAAATACGTCTGTGTGCGTATGTATATACGCATGCACAGACTAGGCCAAGGACCTCGACGCGACCTGCCCCAACTTAGCGACACTGTCTCGTAAATAACTCCTTAAGTGTGTGTGCGAGACGGCGGCCAGGCACACCCAAGACCCTGTTACGCTTTCGGGAAGTGTCGCGGGGTAACCCCTTAACGCTTCTATCTGCTCTATTAAACGGTGAGACTTTGCCGCCAATGGCTCGCCTTTATACACGCTGTTTTCCTTCTCACGGGTTATGTCCGGACTTATCGGCCGGGTTTAGTGCCTACTCACGAGGATTCGGCACTTGAGGATCAGTCGCGTTTTATACACTTTGTATGGGGTGTGAAATGCTAAACGAGCAGTCGCCTTTTATGTTACGAGTGTCTTGACTTGGCTGTTAAATTTTTTATGAAGATGTCCAGACGCTTTTTATCGGTATAAAATGCTTTATGAGTAATAAATTGACGCGCTTAACGAGCAGTATTGACTAACGAAGCATAAATTGAAGCGGCCAATTTCAAAATTTACCAATTAATTTTTAAACTGCCGGGTAGCGAAGCCGAAAGCGCGCTTTCATTACGCGACCAGGAAGACGAGCAGTCGCGTCGGTGGAAAGGGGCCGAGGCAGGGGCAGGGTAAGAGTGGACTCGCGATTAAATTTAAATATAATGCAAATCGAGGAGAGATAAGATGAATAATAATTGTAGCAGCAACGTCGGTCGGCCATCAGGCCGCGTCTATTGAGTTTCCTTGATAAGACGGCGCAAGCGCGTGAGCGTCGCTCGAGCTTGCAATTATTACCTGCTCTTGAGTGTGCTCCTCGGCGAGAGCGTAACTACGAGGCAGAGTGCAATTTTGAGCACGAACGGCTCTTTGAGATTTGTGAGTTTACGTTACGTACTCGCATAAACATTTTCTCGTAGCAGCAGATTATCTTTTAATTATTTATCACTCAATTAGAAAATTACGTAATTATTAGCCATAATTATTAGCCAGTTTTTAAGGAGTTATATTAGGATCGAAACTTGAATAGAAAAGCAGTAAAATAAAACCGTGGAAGGATAGCCTGATCAATGATTTAGAATATCAAAGCTTAACCGGCAAAAGCATGGGGCAAAGCATTCACAAGCAATAAGAGATACTGCCGATTTTTTATCCAGCGTATGGAGTGTCTCCATTCAGTAAGGGATTGAACAAAAAAAAGCTGCATACCCCTCGGTGGTATTCGTATGAGTAAAGCAAGGTTACCGTCTTATTCCCGTACACTGCAAGTATAGTAGCCGCTGCTCGATAGATATCTGATTAATTCGCAACGCGGATGTCTTTATTGTATTAATGTCTCTCGAGCCTCGGCGGTAGTGGCAGGATAAGATAAGGGACTGTACGCTTCCTAGCCGGCAATCCCAATGGAGAAGAGAGAAAGACGGAGAGAGAGAGAGAGAGAGGTGGGTTGAAATACACGCGAATGCGAGAGCAAGCGGCACACAGTCCGGTGGCGGGCTCGCTGCATACTCAATGTACTGCCGTGGAGTCGCATGTATATTTAAGGCGCGCTTATAATCTTCGATACCGATCTGCGATAAAAAAACGGCAGCTTTATGCTAAGGTTAAGGAAACCACCGGCTGGATTTTTTTTCAGCCTACCTCGCCGAGGCGGCGAACCTCGTTAGAGCCTCTCGTTTCGTTTTTATATTGTGTGCGGTAAAGACTACCTGCGGCGGCCTTTCGGATGATAAAAGCTGGCACCTTGCATTTACCGCTCTTTATCTGTTATTGCCCTTATCGCCGTGTAAAAATTCACATCATAGACCACTTAATTGCCCCGCTATCTATAATTTCATTTCAAATTTCATCTCGTCATCGAGATGACCACCGACGGCTCACTGCCGATGTAAAATAGTACACGCGCATAAAATAAAGCAGGTTATAAAATCGGAATCCCCCGCGTTATTCGAGGCCCATTTCGCGGCAAACGCCCAGCCGGCGATCGCATAATGATAAACCGGAAATCTGCTCCCCGTCGGATGCGCAATATACCGCGGCGTCTTATTCCCCATAAACTCCGCTCCCCGTCGAACGGCCGACGTTAAGTCAAGAAAGCCCCGAACACGAGCTGTAAACAAAGCGCGGCTCGCGTGACGCGATGACGATTCGCGCGGAGTGGGTTAGCGCGGGCACGCGTGGGCGCGGGGTGCATCGCCTATCGGTGACGCCGGCGGAGGAGGCGCGGTAGTATAAGAGGAAACGAGCGGGAGAGGGAAACGGGGCCGACGGCCGAGCGAGGGAGAGAGAGAGAGAGAAGGGCATGGGGTATTAAATCATAGAGCCGAGCGCCGCCGGTTTACTACCGGATAAAACGCAGTGACTGTTATGTTATGGACCACCTGTATGCCTCGACCCTGAACTCCATCTCTCTCTCTCTTTCTCTCCCTCTCTCGCTCTTGAGTTGGTTGAAATCTATATAGCGACCGAAAACAGACCTCTTCTTCAAAGCCTCTCTTCCCTTTCGAATGATTGACTCGCGCTCTCGCGTCCGCTTACACGTCACGTCTGTTACGAGGCGTCGTCTACGAAGGTGGATGATGTGTTACCCAGTGTCAGGTAACATCTTGAACTCGCGATTTTTTACTTTCAGAGCAGAAATAAATTTGTAATAATCCGCAGTACCAACAATTTTGTCAATTGAAATTGCGAGAGACAACTGATGAATTCGTTTTAAATTAGTTCAATTAATAAATTTTCATTGACGCGAATTCCGTTGCTCACTTCTCTACTCGCGCATTTCCAGAACTACGCTCTCGGCAGTAATTCCGATAAATATTCAACGAGTAGCTATAGATTAATAAATAATTGATGCGTAGATATGCGGTATAGATTGCTTGATTGCCTCGAAACATTGTACGACTCTTACGGGGCATGCCCAGGCGTGCACGATACAAAGCAGACGGTGTGCCGACGTTTAAAATCAATCCACGAAGTGGAGGAGCGAGACTGCAGCCGGGACAAAGAGGCAGCGAGCTAATAATGCGAGTTGTACGAGCGCCCGGCGAAACAATAAGGGCATTTGCATAATCAGCGCGGTTTAATCGGCGGGCGCAAATTATCAAGTTTCCATCGAGAGGCCCCCGACAAAAGAAGCCACCCCCGCGAGCCGCGGGCTCCCAGCTGACTCGCTCCCTCGGTGTGCATCCAGCGCCGCGCGGAAAACGACCAATCAACGGTGAGCGCCGGGCGGGAGGGGGGCGAGCGACGAGGGATCGGCCGCGTAACAGCTCCGAAACATTTTCAAGTTGGTAAGCCGCATAACTCGCGCCGCGCAGAAGCTCCGTAACTCTGTTAATTCATATCTAGAAAGTTGGCCTGACGATGTGGGCAGAGAGGCGGCGGAGACGGGGGGGAGGTAGGGGGCCGGAGGAAGGAAGAGGGGTGGGAGGAGGTGGACGCGGGGGAGGAAGAGCTGCAGGCTAGAACGACGAAAGCGAGAGCGCGGGGGCGTTTCTGCCAGCGGCGTCGCACGGGGTGGGGCGGCCCGGGGGAGGAAGAGGAGAGGCTCTCTCTCCGCTGCTTCGCCTTTCGCCTTGGCTTCCAGGAATCGATACGCCGCCGGTGCTGGAAAGCGCCAGCGCCACCAACGCCTCTCTCACCCTCTCTCGCTCTGCGTCAATGCAGCCGGTGGGGTTCTCTCCCTTCCTCCCGTGGCTCCCCGACTCCGACACTGCCATTTCGAAATCTAGATTCACCTATGGAGCGCCTCCTCTCTCTCTCTCGCTTGCTCTCGCCCCGCGCCTCGATGTGCACTTTCGCGGTCTTACCTTGGAGATGTATATGTCAGGGGATAAGTTTCGCTCTCCGGAATTGCCTCGAAACTGAGGAGGGTGAGGGACTTGAACCCACGAGCAAACGGCGTTTCCGCATGCTGACGCCGCCGAGACTTTCTGATTTATGCTCTAATTGCCGAGCGTTATAATCGCAATTTTCGTACGCGGTTGCCTCTTTGTGGGTTAAAGTCTATAGAGCGGGTAAGCGATGCAGTCGAAGCTGAGGAAAGTGAATACAGATCGTTCGCTCGACCAAACAGTTGATATCAAAAGAAATTCGCGTCTTTCAGATTTTTTTATATTGATATTGATATTTATTGATACGGGTAGATTAAACTTCATATTTAACCATCATCGCTTTTTCTCTACAAGTGCACCTTTACGAATTTCCCTCCTATTTGCTTGAATTGCCCCAGATTAACGTTTTGCCGATTTATTAATTCAATCAGACGATGATTAATAAAAATTGAAAAATTTTCCGCGCTTAATTTGGTAACGTCGCAGTCGAGTCCGACGCGCGAAGAACTCGATACATCGGAGACAGGGCCGCGAGACGGCGTCGCGTTTCCGCGCGGTTAGCCTTATATTCGAATTAGCCGAAGCAGTTAAAGAGACATCGAAATGACACGCTGCGTTAACTTCTGGCACTTCTCGATGCTAATGTCGCCTCCCTCGCCCTCCGGCGTTCGGAACGTTAGGCGCGAAGTTGAATTGCGTCCCCCGTGACTTTCCCGAACTCCGCGCGCTTATTCAAATCGCATTCGTCTGGGGCACCACGTCATTTGCGGCGCTACCCTTGCCGCCTCCTTTCCCCGTGTGTGACGCGTCTCCCGCGGCACTCCTTCCGTCCGGCTCAACGTTGCGCGTCTTTTCGACCGAAAAGTTTCACTCGCCCCCCTTCTATTTCGCGGAGGTATAGCATCCGGTCGTAGAGACACTGACGATTCGCGTCTCCCCGTTATTTGATTAACGATCATGAACTTCTCCCGCTCCAGCTGGGATAATGACGAATGACGTTCGTCTACATCGAATTTTGCACGACAATGACGTCGCTTTTTGCGACTCGAGCAGTCATGAAATTTGAGAACTTTCGGGACGACACAATCCGGCAGTCATTGACTTTACTGATTTAATTTATCATTTTTCAGCTTTCCTGTTCTAACGATTGATGCAAAAATAACTTGTTTTTCAATTTCGAGTTCGAATTTCAATTAATTGCAAACAATTGGTAATTGAAAATTAAGATTTCCAACGAAATTACTATAAATCTGCCCTTGCAGTGAATAGAATGGCACATAACACAAAGCAAATGGCAAATTGAGAACCTCTCGGAGCTGAAGTGGGAGCGCAGAAATGGGGAATCGGTTCGAAGGGCTCTCGAACATTTGGCTTTGGCAGAGTCGTAAAAATAATGGAACGTCGTGCATGCGGAGTTGCGCTGCTTAAATAGCATGTAATGGTAAAGGCAACTTGACCGCCTCTCCTCACTACAATGAGAATGGGTCCACCCTCGCAATACTTTTATTCGGACCGCCGCGCAAACAATTCCAATCGTTAATTAACGTTTGTGGTAAAAATTATATCAAAGATTTGTGTTACTGAAAGAAATAAAATGGTAATTTAGTGATAATATTTCAGCTATCCTTAAATTGAAAATGTTTAAAAAAAAATTATGTAAAAAAGGAAAATACTAATAGATTATTGGAAGACGAATTCGATGGTTACGTATATACGGTATTACGAATATTATATCTTCGTGACGTCGGTTGCAAGGGTATGAAGAGACCAATCGAGACAATAAATACCACGGTATCTTACGCGACTAGAAGGCCTTTATTTTCAACGTCACCCGTCCGCATTGTTATTTTCATCTCTCTCTCCCTGAGCCACGACAATTGTCACGAGCGTGCACGAGTCCGCTCAAGATTTCATAGCAAACGCACCTGGTCGTCGACCTACTTCGCCGATTCATGTACCCAGTCTACATTGTTTCGAATTTATCGTTTTATAAAAGGAATTATGACGCATGGAGTCGCAAATCAACGATACGACTCTAATTGATCGATGTATTTCTCTAACTTACGAGCTGCCAAGTTGATCTCGCATGGAAATAGACCAGGACTAATCGCATTGAACTTACCTGAAACAGAAAAAAAAATATATAAATAATTTTTGTAAATCTTGCATCAAAAATTAGTTTAAGTCATTTAGTCAGATTAGTGAACTATAGTAAAGGTTAAATAATCACATTCAATTAAATTTTCGCGCGCTCTTTAGAAGCGAAAGGCTGAAAAAAGTCGAGGGAGCATTAAACCGCCACCCACGAAATTTCGCGCGCTCGTCATAAAACGCAGCTCGCTCGGGCCTCCACTCATTAAAATCTGTTTAGCTCGCGCGCGCGAATAATAAGCGGCGCAGCCACCCTCGTGCGGCGCCTGGAAAAAGCAGTAGCGGAGCTTTGCTCCCGCGCCGAGCGCAATCCCTCGAGACGGCGACGACGGCTGACCCCTCTCCGCGCCCATTTGAATTTCCATCATAAAATTATCAACTATTTTGATTTTATCGCCCGAGGCGCTAGCTCTTCGGAATTTCTCGAGCTCTTTTATCGTCGAACGCCTTTATAGCCCGGATTATGGAGTCTAGCTGCGCGGCGCGAAAGCGATCGTGCATACGCTCGATAAAGCACTGCAAGCTTCGCGGCGAAAAAACGGAGGGAGCATTCGTTAGGCGTCGTCGATATTTTCCTGCATCATCGTCGCGGAATTTTGTAAGTAAAACACTGAAAAAAATAGAAGCTCGACCTTTGCGAGCCTCTCCTTTATCGAGCGGTCAATCGCGACACACCTCGGCGATACCCAGACTCTCGGGTCGTCATCGCGGCCGGCCGAGCCAGGACGAGCGGGGCGTTAATGCCGGTGCGCTGCGCCGTCACGCGCCGGATTACGGCTGCGCTAATTACGTGGCAATGCTCTCGATGGCCGAATAACGCCTGTTTAAATTAGACTAATGGCCGACGGCCGGCGTTGTCTCGCCGAGCCAGCAGAGCGAGCGCTATCGACGCCGCAGCTCTCCGTCCCGACGAGGCCCGGCCGATTTGGAGCGCGGGCTCGAGCAACCTCGTGACGGTTCAATAATTATGTTATAACTCGCGCGTGCCAGAGACCACGAATGTATTATATTTTCCGTCTTATACTCTACGCTCAATTTCCGCGGTTGTCGCGGATAAAGAAATTTTTCCTTTTTTGCAGCGCCGAAGTATCGCCAACTTTTGCAAAGTCTATAGATGCTTTTAACGTAAGTTAAAGTTTAATTGGGTAAGAGGTAACGCTCAAAAGAGCATACAACGTGAGTAACTTTATTATAGTACTTAATAAGGCGCTTGAATAAATTATGGACGTATAAAGTTACACCGGCTATTTTGAAGTTGCTAAAATCAATAGAAAATTTAATCAAGCATTACGCGACGACCTCACTCGCGCTCGGAAAACAAAGACAAGAATTTCGAGAGCGCCGTCTCCCTTTGTATATTCAGTGTACACGAGGAGAGGAAAAAAGGAAGCGACGCGGAGACGGGGCAGAAAAAGCCCTTACAAAAAAGAAGCGAGTACGCGAGTTAAGTGGCTGTTTATGCCTGTTTTTCGTCGACCCCACCGCAACGCCCATGCAGTCTCCACCTCCTCGGCGCGCTTCCCCCGGTCTCTTCCACGCTCGCAGTGTGTATAATACACACGCGAAGCGCGCCTCGCTCCTCCGCGACGCGATTTTATACATCTAAACGCGAGCGGAGGCGCACGCACGCCAAGGGGAGGAGAGGGATAACCGCGGGGTTTCGGCGGCGGATGCGAACGGTAAGCCATTTTCCAGACGATGAAGCGCGAAGCCCCGTGTGTAATCCCTACCTTACCGACCGGGCCAGCCCGAAGAGGAGGAAGAAGGAAGCCACCCTCAGGTGCGCGAGCCTCGCCGGGCTTCGTACTTACGCGACCAGCGCTTCCCGTGACCGCTCGAGTATCGTGTATTCGATGCAGCTGTCCTGATTACATTTCGCCAGATTATCGGACATTAGCCTCGCCCCAGGCTGCTGGAGGGGAATAGCGAGCCGCAAAAGCGCGTGATCCATCTTGCGAGTGGCGCGGCGCGATATCGATTGACGAGAGTGTGGAGCACGTGTCCTGTGGATGCACTCTGTAACCAGATGCTTTTAAAAGAATCGTATCTTGAGATATGCACGCAATTGTCCAATGACAGAATTCAGTGATAAAAGTATTTTGAAAGAAAAATTCACAATTTAATTTTGATTGAAGCCCCGTACAGTAAAAACTTTGGAGCGTCCGACGAACGAGACGCGGAGAAAGAGAGAGAAAGGAGTTTCCGTAAAAAAGCGCGACCGGAGTGGATGAAATTGACGGCAAAGAGCGAGCGAGACAGGAGGAGGCGAACGAATAGCCGTGCCATTACGTAATATCCGAGTCTCGACGGGGACGTCCCGCGGAGTCGCGCTCTCGCGCCTTCTCGGATGCAGGATTTATGCGTCCTTGGCGATGGAGGAAGTGTGGGGTATTGGTCTTCCTATGTCCCCCTCCTCCCCCCCGACGCGGCAAGTTTCGAGTGCCTCCCTCGCCTCCTCGGTTCGCTTGGCGCGCCGCCGTCGCCGTTAAAGCTCCGAGGAGCTTCCGCAGACGATCGCTTACAGTGCGCGCCCGCGCCGCTTCATAAAATTCGACCGCCCGAATCTTATCCTCAGACCGTCCCTAAATTGCTCCTTTTTCTGCCGATTCGAGAAAAATAACCGCCGCCACGGGGAGGAGACAGAGTATTTATTGCTTGTCCAAAAAATTTGTTATCCTTTCTTTACAATATTTTTATTAATAATTTTGAAACTTTCCTACCAATAATAAGATACAGCAATAAATAAAATGCTGAAATTTAGCATGTATTTAACATTCGAGAAGCAAAAAAAGTGAATGATAAATTTATTAACGTTGCGATCTGCTACATGAAGAACCAAAATTCGACTTGCTAATAAAGTCGTCAGAACTCTTTCTCGCTGTCACCGAAGCGCGAAAAAAATCGATAAATCATCGAAACGCACTTGCTCTGCTTTGCATAAACGAAAAATCGAAATAATTTCGCGGCTCGTTCGTCGGCCATAGACTTGCGCTGAGCGGTCCATTAACGTTTTCGGGGGGCAATTAACATTCGTGTCACGCGAGCCCCGACAGAGTGAAAAAAGAAGCAAGAGGCAGCACACCGCCTAATTGCCAACATTTACTTTCAAGAGGAGCCTCGCGCGCGCGCGCGCTCGGACCACGGGGAGATAGGCCCGCGTATGCAAAAATATGCTGCGCGCGCATTTTTTTCGGCGCGGCGCTTCTCAAAGAGCCGCAACGGATGATTGGCCGGCATCACGCGACCGGGCTATTTTTTCCCCGTCGTTGTTCCCGCTGAAATTCACCGGACGCCGACACCGGGGGTGGCCCCGGCCGCTCATTATGCCGCGCGCTCGCCGGGCTCCGCGCGGTATCTGCGCGAAAACAGACCCCCGCTAGATAACAGTGTGTGCGTGAGTGCGCGCGCGTGTAGTTTCCGCCCGGAGAGGCGGCCGGCCTTGTCCCTAAAAGTCGAGCACGCGGAATATTTAACGAATTTGAATATCAAAGTGACCGTGTGCGCGGCTGTGTGAGCGTTCGCGCGCCGCGGAATAATGTAAACAATCGGCCGTGGCGATATTTTTTACGCCGCGTAATTTATTCTAATTTATTGCTAGAGCGAGAAACACGCCGCGCTAAACTTTTGCAATGCAGAAATTTTATCGAACTGACAAATACGCGGCATTTAAGCGGACACGTGTGGTCGCGGCTCTCATTGAAAATAATGCACCGATTTATTTTCTACCAGATAAGCCCAACGCGCGCGCACCGTCCTCCGTCGAAGCCACGAAAAGTCATTCGTTGCTTTCCGCGTCGCCTCGCGATTTCGAGCCGCAGGCAACCAAAAAAGGCACACGCGCGAGACCGAACGCGTGCCTTCCAATCTTATTTACAGCGCAGTCCCTCTTTTTAGCACTTGCTTATCCGAGCTAATGCCGGCATTAATTTCGATCGGGTTCGTTTTAGCGGGTTTATTAAAAAAATTTATCCGGCATCGAGAGCGCGGAGGCCCCGGCGCGCTTATAAGGCCACGACGCCGGGACACCTCGCTTGTAAAAAGCAAAACGATACAGAGGAGGCGGAGGAGGTGACTTTAATCGCGCTAAGCTCGTAGATGTGACTCATTTATTTTCCCGGCTGCGTTTTGAGCGTGCACGACCTCGGCCTTTGTCCCTATCTCGCTTCTTTTCACGCGCGCGCGCACATAATTGCTCGTTTACTCGACTTTTGCCCGTCTCTCGGTTCTTTCGCGCAACGCGAGCAATTGAGCCAGTTACCGCGCGCTCGCGCGAGGATGACGGCCCGTCGCTCGTCAGCTGTTTGTCAAGGAGTCAACGCCGCCGGGGTAAAAGGTATAGGCAAACGAGGTCGACGATTATTAGAGAGGGACCGAGGCGAGAGAATAAAAAAAACAAAAAGCTGCGGATTCTATTAACGCGCTCTCTACGTAATTCAGCCTAATTGGTCAAAATAATCTTTTATGAATATATTCGGGACGCTCGCTGCGTCAGGGTGTTTAGAGTCTGTCAGCTTTAAAGAGGATGAGGAAATAAATAATTTAAGAAATTTAAGAAAATTGAACAACTAAGGCTTTTGTGCAATTGATACGAATTTGAAAAATAAGCGACGTGGCTTAATTGGATGTTTAAAATGT
The DNA here is from genome assembly GCA_900480045.1 of Eurytoma adleriae. Taxonomy (NCBI): domain Eukaryota; kingdom Metazoa; phylum Arthropoda; class Insecta; order Hymenoptera; family Eurytomidae; genus Eurytoma; species Eurytoma adleriae. The sequence continues at coordinate 204,850 of UXGC01000003.1, read as the reverse complement.
GTATGAAAAAAGAAAATGAAATGTCATGTAATGACGTCACGTCCAGTAATAGTTAAATCGATCAGAAATGCTGGTACATCACGTGAGCTATGTAGGCAAAAACATTTGCATGTACTCGTTAATTATAGTTTGCCACCCTTGATTGTCTAATCGGTGCGAATGATCTTTTAGCCTTTTTATGTCGCCATTCTCGGTGCGCGAACCAATAAAAATCCACTAGCAGAATTAAAATAACTTTTTGAATACATTAATTAATTTTTCCAATTAAATTTCTTTGGATGATAATGTACGTACTTTAATATAATAAATTGATCGACTGCTTTTAAAAAATTGACATTTAATGCATAAAAATTAAATTAAATTTAATTGAATTATCTGATCGTACAACGATTATTGTAAATTTAGCAGAACCACATAAATCTGTTTAAATAGAGAAATTATAACACCGTTTTTTCTACAGTAAAGCGGCTTCACCGTTTTGGTAAAACGCCTCCAATCTCCCCTCCGCGGATTTGCAGAAGGGACGTGGTGCCGGCGATAATATGTAAATATTCCGTTATCTATGAATACCTTATACCCCACGCTCAGAACTGATGACATTAATGTGTTTAACAAAGTCACTGAATATTTGCACAATTATCAAGCGCAGCGTAGTCGGTGAGTCACTAAGCATCGCACGATCCAATCAGCGATCGATAAAAAATTCAAGAAAAACTATTTTGTCACGCCGTAAATTGCATCGTTTTGTTTACAAAGATATACGATTCTCCGTGAAAAAAACCGAGAGAGCGATAAAGAGTTTAATTAGAAGCGATTCGTGAAAAAAAGAAAGGAGAAAAACCTTATGAGCTATGAGTTACTTTTTTTAATATCTCGAAGTTCAGTCGAACGTTAAATGTACGATGTAAAAGTTCCTCGCGCCCCTCCCGGCACTGGCTTAAAGCCATAGAAGTTGCGCGCGGGCTGCCGAGGCGACGAGGCGCTTATTCTAAGCGCGTAGTAACTCGTGCAATTACGCAGCTTACGACAAATCGATGGTCTTTAATTGCGTCGCGGAATTTACGGCGCGGCCCTTTCCCAGGACGGTATTCCTTCTTTTTCCGAACTTCCCCCGTCGGCGCGCGGAGGCGGCGCGATCGTTATTTCAACTCCTCTCGATTTTACCCCCCCTACTTCGTTCTTCCCTCCTCTTCCTCCTTTTTTTTACGATTTCATTGCGTTTCCCTTATTTCACTGGCTTTTTACGCCTTTCTTTGCCGCTCGCGAATAGCATCGGAAAACGTAGGTATATACAGGTGCCGCGAACGTGAAATATCGCTCGGTTTACAGTTTTCTTTACTTTGCCAGTTGGCGTTTTATTCGGGGCATCGATATTATTAATATGCAAATACACGCGTCGCACCGGTGAATTTAGTTACTCGACAATTAAAATTGCTCCCGCGAATTCGCATTCGATGTAAATATTAATTGAAAAGCTAATCCATGCCCGCATAAGCGGCGAAAAATAAGGAAGCAAAATTCACTTTGTAAAAATATCAAAACCTATCAATCTTAATAATGGCACGCCCTCTTTGACAAAAACGCAATAATCAAGCGATATCGCGCGACACTAGAAAAAAGGAAGCCAAAGCCCGCCAGCGAGCTTATCGATCAATCCGAGCATGATAAAAAAACGAAAGTTGGAAATGGAGTATAACCGAGCGGCAAAAGGGAGGTAATACAAGGGACGAGCATATATTCACTCTTGCAGACACGGTAGCGCATCTCGGAAGCAGCAGCTCCTCCGCATTTATGGAGGAGCCAAGCTGCTGCGGCGGCGGCCGCGACCCGAAATGATTAGTTATTAAAATGCCGATAATTATATATAATCAAGCGTCCCGGGGAGTGTCCTGTACGCGCGCGTACGTGCGCCGCGCGCGAAACACGCGCATATTATGAAGAAAGAGCGAGAGAGAAGGAGGGAGAGAGGGGGAAAGGGGACTCCACCTAATAACTGTTATCCGCAAGGATCTCGGGCCGGGCGAATATGCGCGTGGACCAGCGGCGGCATGGCAGCAGCGCGTACTTTCAAGAAGCCCGGGCCACTCTTCGGCAGGAGGAAGGTCCTGCACACGGTAGGTAATGGAGGCTCGGCTGCGCTGATTATGCGGCGATGAAAAAAAAAAGGCAACCCCTCGGCCGGGTTATCGGATGATGGCTCAGTGTTGCGGACCATCAACGCGCTGCCTGCAACGCATCCCCCGTTGCGCAAGAGTTTAATAGGTAAAGGTTTCCTTCGGAATTTACTATTTTTTTGTGCAACGTATCGATCCAAATCAGTTGGAAAATAAAACTGTTAGATTAATGGTACGCAATTGTAATTGAAGTGTTTTAAACATTTCTTACTATTTTGGATTTCACTTATTATTCTTCAATGTGAAAAGAAAAATGTGAAATGAGTATTATCTTTAAATTTTCTGGCGAGATACTTAATCAGAAAATTCAAAGCAAAACTCGAGTACCTGCTGCTTCGTATCTTCGTTGGACATGTATAATTAACTACAAGTTACGAGAGCGGCGAGATCAAACAGAGGAGCGTATTACCCGAGAGCGAAAGAGACAAGCTTCACGAATCCACGCGGTTTATCTTTGGTAGCTGATTGAAATATCAACGATTGCGCGAGAGTTTTATTAATTGCGTGTAATCAAAGGAGCTTACACCTTGCGTCTGGTTAATTGAAAAGGTGTCGCGGGTATATCGCCGAAATAAATTAATTTTTTCTCTGAAAATGGTTTATATTTTTCAAGTAATTGATTAATTGCGATGGGGATTATTTAACGATAAGCAATCGAACTTGCAGTTTGCAACGGAATAAAATAAAATATTATTTACACGAAACATGCCTTTATAAGTGTTGTTTTTATGCGAGCGGCTCATTTGATGATAACCCACATTTTTATTACATTCATAAAAAAAAGAGTTCTGATTAAATAAACTGTCCTGCGTGAAATCATTAAAGCAGATCTTATCAGTGTATCATTAAAATTTCAGTTAGAAATATCATCGGTGTACTTGCGACATTGCAAAAGTCAAGAGTTTTATATGTTTTTGATGTCAAATCAGTGGACTAACGCGGAATTTTAACGTTGCGATTACTATTCAATTTATCGTAATAATCTTTGCAACTTCTTTTAAGACCGTGTAATAGAGATAACCTACAGAGAAAGTGTCTGCTAATTTAGTAGAAATTAATTAGAACGCACGAACTAACCTCTGTAACTATTTTATTGTTATAGCTTTCTTGGATTCAATTGTTTGAGATGCAGGGCTGTAAAAACTATAAGGAAAAATTGTTGAAAAAAAATTTCATGAATAATGCATGCTTTTTTTACTCTATGCTGCTGTACTCCAAAGAACCATTTTATTTGCGATTCTTTAAACTTGATAAGTGCAATTACGTTGCCTCTCAATTTATGACTAGCATTTTTACCTACTCTCCACTTTCTGCAGTTTTCTTGTTTATTTTCTAATGTCCGCACTAGAAAACTTCGAGCCAGAGAAACCTAATGATACTCATTTTTTTCCGCGCAAAAAGGATGTAGATAAATCTAAATTAATTTTATAAGAAAGGTAGATCTAGAGAAAATTATAATAAGCCAGGTTTAAGTCGCAACTCCTGAGGCGTTTAAACATTATATATCCTCGGGCTGGCCTTTAACTTTTTAACTTATCTCGAAAAGTACTTAGCGCGCGCCTTTTAAATTCGCCTTTCTTTAATAAGCGCCGGAGTTGAACTCGGGCGAATTGCAAACGAGTCCTACATTTCTGAAAAGGCGCTCTTAATTTACGCAATTCGCGCGCGCTCGCGTATACGGACGTTATAAAGTTGCGCACTTAAATCGCGTCCTTTGCATTTTCCCTGCAAAATCATCTCCTTTGAGAAAGATAGCAAAAGAGAGAGAGAGGGAGAGGGAGAGCGAGGCTCAAAGTTATTTCTTAACATCGCATTTTTTTCGCTCCTCTCGAGCGAAGGAGCGAAAAAGAAACGCTAGCGCGAAGTCTGCTTTGCATATCTCCGGTGGCGATAAGCGCGGCTAGCGAGCGCGTTCGAGCCGATGCACCTCGATCTTTAATTGTGCATTCATTATGCGGCCGCGGCAGCTGCTGCTGCGTCATGCAAAGACCGCGCGCAAGTGTGCGCGCGCGAGCCCTTGTCCGAGTCACCTATCTTTCGCCTCACTCCCACTACCGCCGCGCGCTCTTCCTCGCTCCGGGCAAAGCGGCACACGGGCGCTTAGGTGTGTATCGCGCTGACCTTCGATCCTTGGCACACATTGTACGCTCGCCGCCGGAGGATTTAACGTCTTTGTATTGTGCTCGCTTCGATCCTCCGCGCGAGCTTTATATGCATTGACGCGCGGACACGCTGTACTCGCTTATACGGACACGACGCCACGGCTGCAAGCCGCTTTATCTATATGTATGAGAGAGTTCAAGTGTGTCCGCGGAATTGCGAAAAAAAAACTTTTGAGATTCAGAATAATAAATCAATTGGTAGCGCGCGCGCCTCAGTGGGAGACGCGCGCGTTTTTTCGCGCTAATCAATGCGGCTTCGAACGCGGAGTATGGCAATGAGCCTATGATTGAAAGACTTACGCGATAAGTGTCATGTAATGTTATGGCCCGATGATCGAACAAACACGTTCTTCGTTCGATTCGGAATTTCATTCAATTAGGCCTAGGCCTAATAAGCCGGTTATGTAAGTCAAGATCGCGGTAAGCGAGCTTAACTAAATTTACTGTTAGTAAGGTAATGTACCTCGGCGCGTGAAAAATAGCGCAACAGTTTATCTCGCGGAAAACACGTACATAAATTTTGCACTGGCGTTAACTCAACGCAACTTAGTATAAAATGAGCGTACACGCCAGAAACGTCGGCTCAAATTCAAGCCAACTTAAGCGCAGCGAAGTCAACGGGTTTTGGCGAAAAGTCGCCGGCGTATCAAAATCTCGCAGAAATTTACTTCCTCGATGCGCGCACATACGGGCGGCGCGGCCGAGGCTCGCATGCGGGTGACGTCGATCGGTTTCTCTCCCCTGCCCCTTCTGCGCATCGCTGATACTCGGGCCGATCTTTTTCCCGGGCCGATGATTTACACGGTCGCCGGGCTGACTTTCCGCCGGGGCACACGCGCGCGCGCACGCACACGCGCATCTCTCCGCGTGTGTCGCGGCGCACACTCGTAGATTTTATACGCTTATAAAGATACGGCAAAATGATATTCCCGCGTTTTCGCACGCGTAAAATGTGTTAAGTGTCAGCGGACACTAAAGTTTATTGAGTCGGACAGCGAGCGCCGATCGTTAATCTTTCTAATGAGAGCTGTAAAATATTTTATAATAACACCTGCGGGCGAGCGCGCCGATGCTCAATAAATTATCAATTAGCCCGAGACTCGCGCGTTCGAGATCACCGCGTGAAAATTGTGTCCGTGTATATATCTCTCTTTCTCTCTCCCGCTCCCTCCCGCTCTTCCTCTCTTTATTTCTCCGTAAAATCGCGAGATTAAATAATAACTGATCGTAATGGGCGTAAATCACACGAAGCTTCGATCTCGCGGAAAAAAGGAGAGGCGCGTTGGATTGCGCAATCGGGAAGACTTATGCCGGCTACTTTAACCGATCGTACCTTGACATTTTTACCGCGTTGCTTCGCAAACGCATGCTCGGAGCGATGGTGATTGCATAAAACAGTATTTGTTGTTATCCTGACGACAAACGGTTCTTTTTTTTTCCAGCACCGGCACCAAGTCGCTATTTTCAGTTTTATACGCTTTCCTAACGCAGTGTTTACTTACACGCGCAATTAGTTATATATCCACGGCGAGAATATAACTCGTATCGTAAACGTCGTTCAAATTGCCGCTTGACTATTTTTACGGAGAGGCAAATGTGCCCTGAAAGGCATCCACTTTAAAAACTATAAAATGTCACGTAACAATGTGCATTTTATTATTAGAAGCTGCGCAGCTGATGTCATATTAATTTATGCATATTCGTCGAGAGACGTGAAAGTACCGCGCGTGCAATAACAGAATCAATAAAAAATACAATGATGCTATTGAATGCACGCGGAGGATGCAAGAAAACTAAATGATATTAAATTTGTTTTTAACTTATCGAATATTTATGCACCGCAGTTGTGCACATTCTGCAACTTCTTTTACATTTTATTCGCGTATAAATTTCAATAAACGCCGAAGCTATCGTACTTTCCATTTTTTTTTAATTTAATCCAGCAAAACTAGACTCGTTCAAAAGCGACCAAGATAAGCATCGTTTTCCTCTAGTCGCGCTCTTCTCGCGTAATTTTTCGAGCTCAGCTCATCACAATGCACACGCGGATCATGTCAAGGTATCCCAAGTAAGGAGGAATAGGCGATCGGGCGCGAAACGAACTCCGCGCGCGGTGAAAGTAAAACAAGCAGAGTAGTCGCCGAGTCGGTTCGGCGCCGCGCTACTCCGCGCTCATGACTCGCTATTTTATTCCAGTCATTTGTGTATAAATAAAGTCTAATGGGGGAACAAGCGCGAAAATAGCCAATAGCGAGGCAACTCGGTATTTTTATCGGCCGGCGGCCGTGTGCCTCGCTGGCGAAGGTGTGAGAAAAGAAGCGCGCGACACGTGGAAAGAGAGATAACACCGAAGCAACGACGCGGCGCGGACGTGTCTCTCATTAATTCGCTGCTGTCGAATTTGTGCAAGAGAGTCCGCCGATATACGGGAGTGAGGCGAGCGAGAACGTCAGGTAAAAGGACGAAAATGGAGTTGTTGAAAGTGAGCGAGATGAGTTGAAAGATTGAAAAAAAAAATATAAGGTAATTTTGCAAAAGCATTTTAAAACGAAATTGAGAAGCAGCGCGAGAAATTTGCTCTTTCGTTTTACGACAAAAAAACAATGTATCGATTGTGCAAATCATATTTCATAAATAATTGCTGTCTGTCGATATTTTCAGTTCTTTTAGAATCTGTTCTCCAGCATTAGAATAAATCTAAAATTCTAATGTACCGCGAAGAACATTTACAAAAAAACATCCAAAGGAAAAACATTTTCGCTAGAGTACTAAATTACTCTCAAAATCAGGCGAAATAAAAAAAAAAAATAAAGGCCGCGATAATGTGTCTCGCGCGCGTTGTAACGACGCCCATCAGTCAATGGTAGGCCGGGGCGCCGGAATGCTTCGTAGGCGAAACACGGGTTCCTATTTTTCCTGTAAATTCCGTCGTTTACTCCGGCGACCCGTCCAAATTACCGAAATATAATGCCCGTTGCGCTGTAAATCTCCGCTACGGCGAGCTCGCATAATAAAAGAGCGAGAGAGAGAAGGAGTGGAACCGCGAGATACAAAGATAGAAGGGAAGTCAGATTGTGCCAAGATAGAGCGGACCGCCGCCGCTCCGTCAAAACTCGTAGGCCTTGAGAAATTATGCGAACTATGCCTTCCGCTCGGCACTTTGTTCGTCCGAGAGAAAGAGAGAAGTAGCCAGCGCGAGCACCGTGAATTTACGAACTGGCGCGGTCCGTATATATACCCATAGCCGGGCGCGATCGGCGGCCGCGATCGGCGCGCGCCTCCTTTTTAATCGGCCGGCTCGGACACGCGCTAGAGCGTCAAAAGTCGCCGTGTTCTTTCGCCGCTTCTTGGAAATATACTCGCGCGCGATTTCGTAAGACACGACGCCCGCCACGTCCACTTTGACGTGACGCGTTCGCTTACTTAACGTAATACATATTCAATAAATCTCGCGGGAGACACGGTTCTCCGAGTTTCGCGCGTTTTTTTTCTTCTTTCTGGCCAACTGCGTCAGCGCACCGCCGATGAAAGTGAATTTCGACGGCCGAACGGTTGATGCTTTCCTAATTTCGCGATGGTCAGCTGAAACTCGAGGGATCGTGATGCAATCCAATTTTTTTTTCAACACCCACTTCGATATTAGGAAATTCGTCGTATACGCCGTGTGGGTAGTTTATTTGCGGCCGAGAGAAGAAGCAGCAACATTGTATCGACAAAATTTTACACGGGCGAGGAACAAAGCGAGCCAGCGGTGAAATAAAGATCTTTCGGCGGACTATACGCGAGGGTGGGGGAGACGTTCGCGGATGCTAAGCACGGAAGCCTCTAAAACGTCCAGGCCTGCGGAGAGAGCGAGAGAGAGGAAAATGCAAGAGGCGAGCCGGACGGGACTGACCTGCGTCGCGGACAGAAAAAGAAGAGAGAAACGCGACCGATAGCGGAGAGACGGAGGAAGAAGTCGGGCGGCGGTCAGCCGCGTCGCGCCACGTGAATTCTAAAGCGTTTGAGCAAAACCGTCTCTCCGCCATTTCCCGGGGATACAATGCATAGCGCACGTGCATGCGTCGGCCTAACTTCCAGACGAGTTTCATGAATTTTAATGAAGCCCCCCACCACCCCGCTCTTGCGCCCTCCCTCAGAAAAAGTAATAATTGAGCCAGCGCGCGCGCGTACACATGCGTGCATGTACGCCGAGCCAATCTCAAGGTACCGCGCTCGTTTCGTAATTTTAATTATAATTTCGTGGGCGCGGCGAGCGCGTACGTGCGCTCCGTGGAAATTCGGCGCGTGCCAGTCGAACTACGCTTTTAATTCAATTTCGAGGTGCGCGAGTTAGGGTTTCGCCTTCGCTTCGCAGCTTGAATGAACCGGAGAAGCCTGCTAATATTGAGACGTCGATTTTTCGTAAATGTTGGCTATGTATGCTAATTGAACAGGCGCGGGATTTATTTTTGTACCGTGTGCCATTGATTAATTAAACGGTTTTTTGTCGAAATTTCCCATAAGATATTTACGCGTCCGGCAAGCATGACGCGATGGACCGACGAATAAACTTGTTTACGGCGTCATTAAAATTTATGAAAATCAAAGATGAAATAAAATAAAATTTCAGCTTCGAATTCATCTCATTAGTATGATAATGGTCGCGAGGTGAAAAAGAGTACAGCTCGATCAAGACTCATCTCTCAGGCGCGGACACCGAAAATTCAACTTTTTTGGCACGCCCTCCGGAATGTGCGCGCGCGCTCAAGCTACGGGGAATACATAAATAAAGGCGCTTTTTCCAGTCGCGCGCTTCGATAATGAGAATGAAGGAATTTTCCCGACAATTAACGGCGTTTTCATTGAGCTATTGCGCAAAACATCGTGTACGACGGTCGTCGCCGCGGAATAAAAACGATTTGTGCGGTCACTTGTGCATACGCCGCGCACGCGTGAGCTAAGGCTGGGACCAATTGCAAGCAGCTCGCATTATCCGACGCGCCGGATATTTTCAAACATGTCTTTCAATTTCATGGAGGGAGGCTGAAGATCGAGCAATGGGGAGTACACCTGAGGCAGCAAGCACGAGCTTGGCAATTCCACGTTACGTACTAGGAATAAAATTTCGAACGATCCTTTTATTTCTTTCGCTCAAAAAGCTCACTGTATGCTGTGAATGCATAATGCAAGTGAACGGTAATTAATTCCATTTAGTAGGGGCAGAGTTTTTTCTACTGTCTGACGCTTTCGTTCGACTGATTCATTGTTAGTGTATTCAATGTAGCTTCGTAGGAAACTCGAAATTTGTAGCAATTTATAATTTACATAGGTGACGACAACTGATTCAATTATTCCCTGCCATAGCTTTTTAATCCAGGTGCAAGTTTAATTCTAAAGATCAAGAACGATTACACGCAGTGTATGTCGTCTGCGATCATCAATTAAAAGAATAGAATGTTTCAATTTTAAAGTACCTTAAGGGTGCACGTAGAACCCCGTGCGAGAGTGCCTTACACTTGTAGCTACAGTTGATTGACGTAAGTGCACGTGAAAAATTAACAAGATTCAATTATCCAGATGTTCTTCGTATTTCCATTCATAAAATAGATAACTATAAATTTTTAACTTTCTTATTACACTCGGCACTGACTTGGACGGAAAAATGTGCAAATTTTATTCCCCAGATCCATATTACATCGCTAAAAATTACCTAATTGAAACGAACGAGCGCATCATTCAATTGATCGTGCTAAATAATAAATAGCCGTCGATAAAAAATCTTCGTACGCGCGCGTATAGGTAGTTTAAAAATGAATCACCTTAATAATCCCCATATCTCGCGGCCGCTCGGAAACGCAGGGAATAACAATTTTCTGCGCGCTCGAAGGTGTCGGGGACCGTGGCGCGTGCGTTCGAGGCTCTCATGAAATATTAGCGCGGCCTTCGCTCCCTTTGATCAGACCCGGAGAAAATCGTCCATCCCGCGTGGTCCCGCGAGGGTCGCGCGCGCGTTATATTGATTTAACACCGCACCCTCGCAAGCCCGCCGGCCTGCGCGCGCCCCCACCTCCCGGGCGGGTAATCGTCTGCGCGCCGGCCCCACGCCGACCTTCGCCGGGCGAGTGTGTGCACGAGGAATCCCCGGCGCGCCGCGCTCTTTTGCTCTATTTGCTCCTCGCGAGGACGGTGCAATCGTCAAATTGCTCGGGCCACACCTCGCGCGCGATAAAACCGGCGATACGAGGAAGTCGCTACGGGCGCCGCATAGACAACCGCGCGAAAATGGTCCCCGCGCGTCGAAGCGCCGTTTCCACGGGAGAGTCGGTACACGGTCTTCCAGTCTTTCTCCTCTTTTACTTTCTCATAGAGAAATTTGTCTGACGTTATTTTTTTGTAAAGATTCACATTTTACTGTGTTCCTTATTGTATGCAGCGTTTAATGTCAGTGTTTGAAATAAACGTTATTTAAATTTATCTTTCTCTTACTCATTTATCTCGCCGTAAAATAAAATTTTATCATTATATGTGACATTTTTATCGATGTCAGTAGTACCATTAAATGCAATTTTAAAATTTAGCGATCTCTATGAGAAAGCGTAACACCAAAACGGTTGGCAATGTTTTTTTTCCTCTTCAACCCTCGCGCAGCTTCGGTCTCTCTTGGTCCGGGGGACACGAGCGTTGGTCATAGCTTATGTGCGGCACGGCCGCGCAGCATCATCCGCAAAGGGGCCGGCGAGGATCCGCGCGAGCGCGCGCATCATTTCGTATTCGGCACTGACCGCTCGGCACTTTCGCGTGCGCTCCTCTGACCCCGAGACGTGCGCGCCAACTGTCCATGCTCACTTTGCGGCCGACACATCGCCGCCGGGGCCGGGAGTAGCCGGGAATACGAGAACGGCCTTTTTCGTATACTGACCACCCGAGGAATTTTCCTTTGTGCTCGTCTTTTTTTGCGCGCGCACGCTACGTGCCCCAGCGCGCTTACATATTTATGAGAGAAATTGGAAAAAAAAATGAGCGCACACCCTGAGACTATTTTACAAATTGATTCGTGCTGCGGGTATCGACTATTATTCATAAGCGAGGTCCGTTGATCGGGGGATTAATTTAGTTTCGTTTTGTCGATTTTTACATTCGAGCTTTTGATTGTGGAAATATATCATCCCTTTAAATTAATATCGCTCGATTCATGATAATCAATGCACTCCGTGTACACTGAGCAAACATTCGAAGGCGCGCGGCGTGTGCAAAGAAAGATATTAAAAGTCATGGCGTAATAAAATTATCCTAATGGAGGCATCGAAGTGACCGCTAAATGCAATTACGATTCCTAATGAATAAAATGACAAAGCGCAATAAAGAGGAAAAAGTTGCAAGGCTCTCGAGAGGGAAAAAAAAGCGACGACGATAGGTGCGACAAAACACCGGTCAACTCCTTTGCCGCGCATAAATCATAAGCGCTAGCCAAAGGAGGATTTATCGTGCAATTAGCGAAGTCTGGCGCGTCGACCGGTTTTTGACTTCTGCCTCCGTATAATCGCGTACGTGCCACGCTTATTTATTGAGTCCGATATCGCGAATTCGCAATTTATCCGAATCGAGATATTTACCGACTCACCTCTGCGATTCGTTTTGCATCGCCTCGCGCGAAATCTTAAAGAAACTAGCTCGCTTCTTCGAAGCTAAACCACCTCTCGAAGACATCGTGAAATAATAGTACGTACTTTTTATTTCGCCCGAACAATTGTCACGAAAAATCCCCTTTATCCCCGCCGACTTATTAGCGGAAACGGCAGTAGAAAGCAAATGGAACGAGCGCATTAATCCGCGGCGTGGTCTTGGCACTCCGTGCGCGCACAGCCCCTTCAAGCCTCCGCGGCACTGCCGGTAAGACGAAGCGTTTCCTGCAGCCGCGGCGGCGGCGGCAACCGGGTAACTCAATAAGACGGCGAGTTGGATTACAAAGGGCGCCGAATCAAAGTCCGTTTCGTTTTATGAACTATCAAAGGCCGCGGCCTCGTTCACACACGCGCGGGGACCTCGGTGGGTATTCAAAAGCCGGGGTCTGCCTCCCTCGCTCCGCGAAACGCCACGAGCACTGTACGTAAACAGACTACTCCCACCGATTGACGCTGGGAGACGGGCTAAATTGGCCCCCTTTGAGCGAGAGAAAGATTGAGCGCTTACCTGGGCCGGTGGAGGGAGCACTAATGTAGCTAAAATCAATTCCGTTTATTCGATATAAAGAGGATTGGAATGCGGTGAAAGAAGCGTACGTCGACTATTAAAGGGTAAGTTTTTTGCAGAATTAATTTCATTTGCAAACTGTGTATTCCTTAATAACGATTGATCGATCTTGCAAAAACCGCCATTCGACCTTCAATCTAAAAATGCTATATTTTAAGCGTTTGCCGCGAACTAAATAAAAGCTTGCGCGATTCTAAAGAAATTAATTGCGAATCAGATCCCGGCAGAGATTACAATTATTATGACTGAGACAAGACGGGAAAAAAGTAATCACAGCGAGAGAGGGAGAGATGAAGAAATGTAGGACAAACACGTGAAGGAGCAAAAAAGTAATCCGAGGATGTACGAAAAGGACTTATAAGCAAGTGGCGAAGAGACGACGGAGATGGCGTCTCCATAAATCACGTTAATAAACAGCACCGCCTCGAGAATGCACGACATGCATATGTACTGCCTTCATATATGTATTCCGGCCTTTTCCGCCTCCCTCCTTCCCTCCCTCTCTTTCTCTTTCTCTCGCTCTTCCTCCTAGCTTCTCGTTTTTGCGATTCCGCTCTCCGCCAACGCGATAAATACCTCCAAATTTCATTCATCCGACAAAGACGTTTTCGTTTATTTCGATCATTCCCTTTTGCCTCGCCCAAAATACCGTAGAACTAAAATACATTTCTTACAATCGTTTGTTATTTCTTCGAGAGGATCAATTTTAATTTACGATTACATTAAAAGTGCATCGTTGATAAAACGCGCAAAGTAAAGCTCTGACGAGATAATTGAATAAGCGAAAAAAGAGAATTCATCGGATCCAGCTCGATCAACGAGTGTCCCGAGTAATTCCGCAAGTACTTCATTTCCTTCGGCGAAGGGGATGACCGCGTCGGCGAAGGCGGCTCGTACCGCGCGTCGCGTCATTTTAATAGCTCGTGACACAAAGTGAGCGCTTCTTGCGCGTACGCGCCGCCAGGTAGCCCCGCGGCGTGACGGACGAGTGACTAAAGTGTCCTTAAAACGCGATCGCTCACATCCCGAGCCGCCTCGGCCTATCCGCGTTTCTTGCGCCGTCGGCCGGCCAGAAAAAGTTCGCGCCTCTGATCTCACCGCGGAGCCTCCGCCGGCGGATTTTAAGCTTGTTTATCTACTTATTATGTCAGCTCGGGCTAATTGGCCATATTCGTCGCATACTGGCACGTATAGATCGGCGCGTCCGCGCCGGCCCCGCTCGTCTCGTTTCATCCGCGCCGATTCTCTCACGCTTTCCTTCCCCTCTTTTTTCAGCGCGCGCGCTTATCTTTTATCTTTGTTGGGCGGCGCGCGACGACGTTCCCGGGGACCGCGACCGCAAGAAAAGTCGCATAACTTGCGCCGGCCATCGTCACTCCCCGGGCCATTCGTCTTTTCGGAAGTATGCATTGTGCGCGCCCCTTGTTTCTCGCTCCATCCGCTCCTTTTCTTCTTTCGCCCGAAGAATGAAGCGCGGCCAAGAAAGATGCATCGCTTCATTCCGCCTGCGTTTCACGTCCTTACCGCTGTCCGCAATTTTTTTCGGGCTTTATGAAATATACAGTGAAATCCTTTTTTTGTCCCGCTCAATCTGTCCGCTAATTTTTGCATCCTCCGCGCGATAATAAATAGTAAGCGTTCCGAGCGATAAAAGAATTATTAAAATGTGCAACGCGCAGGGAATCGGAGAAGGGAGTAACGCGCAAAGCGCGGCTAACGAAAATCTAATTGGCGAAGGAAGAAATCGTGCGGTTAATCGAGTGGCGACGCTCGCTCTCATGTCGGCTCGTCATACGCGCACGAGAGCCGCATACACAATGGGCCCGCAGGCTCCTTCTTTCCAGACCGGCGTACAGCATATACGACCCCCGAGCGCGTCGATTTAATAATAGAACAGTTAGTCGATTCGGGACTACTAACGCGTTACAATTTTTCCTCCCGAGGAGGGAAGGGTCGAAGCCGCCGCGGGGACGCCGCCTACGTGAGTGGCATGTAGGCTCGGAATGACAGAAAGGGGAAGAAGGTAGTGCCGAGGGTGAGGCGGAGGTGAGCCCGGGCGTCACGTAATCTATTTGTCGGCCGACCGCGGCGCCAAATTCACCAGCGGGGGGGCTGACGCTGGAGATGAGGAGCTATCGCGCAGTTGCCACCGCGAGCGAGGATGCCTCTGCCGCGCTGCGGTACCATTTAATGCCCGGGAAAGAGAGAGAGAGAGAGAGGCGGCGGGTAATTGCATTGCACGCGCCCCCGCTCGAATGCATATTCAATTACGCGCGGGCGTTAAAGTGTTGCGAGATTAGGCTGCCGCAGCAGGGAGGAATCTTTTCGGCGATTCTTTCGGCGCGCATCTGCCGGCACTCGAGTGTTTTGTGGCGCGATCGAAAATTCGATTTTAACTGCTGCCGCGCCGCGACTTTGCAATTCTACCGCGCGGTCGGATTAAAAACGAGACTAACTGCGCAACTGTTGCGAGCGGGAGCTTAACAACTTGCGTTAATTAAATTGCACCGGCAGTAAACAATTCTAGTGCACCGCAATGCAAATCGCGCGTTACATCGCGTCCCTGCTCCTGACTTTTCTTTGAATTACAAACGCGAAATTCGCGCGCTGGCATTAACTCTCGCGCCGGGGTACGGGCCTCCAAAAATCGACGAAAAATGGCTAGATAATCAGAGGCGAAGTTTAATGTTTTCGACGTGCAGCCCCGCGATACATGCGAGGCTCATATTTACGCAGACTGCGCCAGCGGACCGGTTCGCTCGCGTGGAAAAAATCATTAAATCGCGGTTGCTAATCTAGCCCACCGGTTCCGCAGGCTGCCGCGATTCGCGCGGGATACCAGCCGCGCCACACTCTCGCGCACACACGATCGCACACGCGCGCACGGGTAATACGGTGCATACATATTTATGGGGAGGACGCGGTCTGCCGTCCCCGCCGTCGCTCGCCGCTTTTGCCGTTTATATATTAATTACTGACGCCCGTTAGCGATCGGCCGCTCGCGAATTGCGCATTTTTACGCGGAAAATTCGAAAATTGATCGACCTCGAACTTCTTCGAAGCCGGCGCACGATTATTTCGTTTGGTTAATCTACACGGAGCTGTCGTTAAAGTGACAAATCCTGATAGCCTCTAAGCAATAGCTCTTTAACGACGCCGCTTCGTTGTTTATTATTCGAGTCACTAACGCGAACGGTTACTAAACTATAAATTAAACGGACCAAGGGTCAACTCTTTAAGTCGACGTAAACGTATTTATCTAGTTAATAATTGTTTCCACGAAACCAATTAAAATGCAAGCAGTCAAATGGCCGTAATAAATCTCCAAAGCGGAAATCATTAAGGCATCGACGCGGGCCCGCGATATGGAGGCAAGATCGAAGGAGGATCGCGCGCGAAAAGGCAAAAGGGGTCGGCGAAAAGTCGGGAGAAAAATCGGGACAACAAGGCGAGGCGTCAAAACGAATGTCGCGCGTCGCGTGTAAGCTATTAAGCGGCGAACGTGTCGGGACCTCGAGCCTCGCACGAGCAATGAATCGCATTGCGATCGTCGATTAAACCGTCGCCGATACGGGGAGAGAGCCGGCCTCGCCGCCTTATATTCAGCCGAGAAATCGCCGGGCGCACGCGAGTACACAGGGGGCGAAGCTGTCCCCGGGTCTTCATTACGCGAGCAGCGCGCGACGGGCGTCGATAGCGCCCCGAGGAGGGGGGGGGGCAGCCTTAACGAACGTCGGCGACGATCGCCCCGGTTAATTGCGATCATTAACGACCTCGCACTTGCGGGCCTCTCGCGCGAGCGGCATAGAGACACGAGATCCCGCGGTGATTTCCTCGGCGCGCGCGCTCCAGCCTCATGAAAGCGATCGCGATTGGCGCTTACCCTCGAGTGCGCCGCCGGAGAAAGGCCGATTATTCCACTTACCCGTGGCATCTGAAACAGAAAGGAGAGAGATTGTGGTTAGTGCACGTGTCTGAGTGTGTATGGGCATTGAAAAGCCGCGAGCTCGCACTAGGCTTTCGGCGGAAAAGCTTGGGAATTGACTCATCGTTCAATTCGCAAGGCTGCCGCCGGTAATTCGTCGCTTTAAATCGCTTTTAAATAGATACGCTCTCCTATTTTGGACTTTCGCGTATACACACAGCCTGCGCAAGCTGGCCGGCGAACGTCTTTATTCCGCCTCATGAATAGCGGGTTTTTCGAGTCCAAAGAAAGCAAATGGACGGTTAACATTTTACTTTTAAATACCCGAATAAATATTCACCGGGCGTTTTAGAAAAGCTCTTGATTAACATTTAGGTGTCGTTTCAATCGGCAGGAAAGTTAACTATTTTTAAATCGTCGAAAATTAAATATTAGGATACAGTTGCTCATTCTTTACAGGCTTTAAAAAATGAAACAGAATTTTCTTTCATTTCATTGATACACATTTATTGTTTATACATCCAATCTTTCAAGATTTTCTTTTATTTTTTTCTTTTGCTAGTTAAAAGAAAATAATTATCCTTGCTGAATCTACCTGCACGAGGCGGACTAAACAAAGGTAGACTCGACTGGGAGAAATAATTCGGCCTGTCAAAAGAAAAGAAATAACGAAGCTCGCGTAATTCCTCGATAATCCGCGTCAACACACAGCCTCCTTCGCTCGGTATATCTCGGCTCGTCCATCTCTATTTATTATTCCCGCGCGCGCCGACTAAGGGCGCACGTAGGCCACGGCGGGACTTTTTCACGCGGTCCGTTCCACTTTGCGATCGCGGAAAGACACACGTAAGCCCCGGTGACTAACCATTAGCTCGCGCCGCCGCTTGGGAAGCGGCCGATTGACGTGCGCGAATTTATTGGCCTGCGCGGATTCCGCGCGCGATCGCTTTTCCAGAGTCTACGTGGGCCTGCCTCTTTTTTCCCCCCTCATGAAAGCTGCGCATACCGCGCGGATAAGCGAGGAAATAACGAATTGCCCGCGATTTTAATTTCAAAGATATCGAGATGGATTCCAATTGATAAATATCCATATCGTCGGGTGTGATATCGGTCGTGCGAAAGAAAACTGCGCATAATTGATTACCGCGTGGGCAAAGTGCAATCTCTATAAGATTCAGAATCGTTTGCGTGCACGCGATGAATTGCCGCTCGGATGCTCGACTGATCAAACTTAAATTTATGGCGGAAAATCGAGAAATTTACGGCCTGAAAAGTGAGGGAGGGTGCGCTTTCCAGGACAATGAAAAAAATTGATTGTATCTTTTTTTTGCAGATGACTTGTTTTGCAAGGTAATCGGGCAAATCAACGGACCTGATCAAAATTTAGCAAAAATTTGAGGCTCTCACGATAAAAAAAAGTCAGAACGCAAGACAGCGGATCGCACGAAGATCTCAACTTGTAAAAAAAGGAACTTACGAGACGTATCCAACATGCAAATAAATTATATTGTCAAGATCTCAGAATTATACAGATGACATCAACAATACGGTTATCCTTATTAAGCAGCTGTCCTAAAAAAAAGATACGCATCAAAATCTTTTCCTGTGCCAATTCCACCATTAAGCGGCGAAGAGAGCAAACCTTGGCACTGATAAAATTTAAACTCGGTACAAAACTGCAGGGTGACAGCGGACATCCGATAAACCTTGACGCGATCTGCCTCGCCGTGAGAGCAGATCTTGTCCATGCATAAGGCGAGTTCAAGAAGTTCATTGTATCATTCAAGTGAGGCGTTAAACAAACATCGCATTTATGCACGCGTAATCTTTGAGGAAGAAGAGATGTTCACACGATTTTATTTGCAATCAAACGATCTGGTAGGTCAAATTTACCCCACAGTGTAATAAAAATCTGAAATAGCTTTTTAAAGTACTTCGCTATTCTAGCCTATTAAATTTAAAAGAATTTCGACGCAGACAAATTTTTGATTCATTAGAATTAGAAATGCCTCTTTACAAATGTATTAACTGAAACCGTCTTACAGCTGAACTTAAAAAGTTGATGAAAAATCTAAAAAATCTGTGAATAGCTTTTCATTCTCCAAGTAAAATAACTAGCATACTCGCAATTTCTTCGCAAAAAAAGATATTGTCTTTAGATTACCATTTAGGAATCGTTAAATTAGGCTCGCGAATTTTTGGAATTTAACTCGCAGATCAGCGCGCATGAGCGAACCTGTTGAGGAAGAGGAATACCTGACGGAAGAAGATAAAACGAGCGAATCCCTCTACATTCCGCGTAACAAATTTCGAGAGCCCGTGGCAAAAACTTGATGTTTGCGGTTCGACGCCTCAGCATTAGGAGGCGCAAAAGAAGTGCAACGGAGACGTATACCCCCGGCCGCGCGTCTCTTATAGTAGTTGATGCATCGATAATTTTTGTCCGCATACGGAGAACTTCTTTTCGCGCGGCGCATAGCAAAAACTAATTACCCCCGAGGCAGATATTTATTGCGCCTCGACCTCTCGCTGTGAGTACGAGTGCATCGTAAATAATGTTAAACGAAAAGAAACGGCGAGGAGATATTCGACTTAGAAATTTGCGGACAAGAAATTTTAGAAATGTCCGGTCAATAATTACCATAATTAAAGTAAAGTAAGCGGATTGTGATAATGTTAAATTTTTGGCATAGAACATCAGTTGGCGCAGGTGAAACGTGAATGAAACATTATGCGAAAATTTTAACTCTTAATAAATAAAATAATTAGTTCAACAATAGAAACTGACGTCTTGACAAGACCATTTAACAATCATTTTTCTCGCATATATGTGTCAAGTCTACTTTAAATTTACTTCAATATTAAAGCGTCTCAAAACTATCACTAAGTCGTACGTCAACGAACAAATCTCAAGCGCTGGCTGAAAATCAAAGTTGCAGTTACATCTAACAACATAGGTTATGTCAAAACATAAAAGAGTGCTAATAATTATTATTGTTCTATGCAATCTTTTGTGAGAAATAAATAATACAAGTCTCATCTATTTTAAAAATATTTTAAATTCACGTTTCTAGTTAACCGTGTCAAGTAACTTCATTTTTGTCGCGTCACGTTGCCGCCGAGCTCAAATCAGTAGAAAAAGAGAACCCATGACATCCCAAGTGTGGGTGGCCCTAACACGTGTAATTAATGTGATCATCTAAACAGAGCTGTGCCTTCTATTTGTCATTCCATTCACAAGCCCTGCTCCAACCAATTTTTGTTTCACTACATTAGAACATCTACTTAATTTCGCTCGTAACTGACATATCAATTTTTTACACAATTTCAATTCGATAATTTGTAGGTAATTTATTTTAGCGTCATCTCGTATTAAAATAAAAGCCCGAAGATTCGTTGTCAATGATATAATCGGCCTCGGGTCAAATACCTCGCTCTCCGAATACTACAACATTTGAAGTGCATCCAGCCCACGAAGTTAAAATCCATAAATAGAAAATCTTTCAAAAGCAGAACAGCGAGAGGGAGATCTTATCACGGCGTGTTCGAAGCGCGTCTGCACTTCGCTCACTTCGTGAAGCATAACAAACGGGGTCGTCGCCGCGCCGCGGGATAAGGCGCGATTCTTCGGCCGCGCGGCTGCGGAATTTCTCGTTCGCCGTGGCGCGCCGCGCTACTAACGTCCAAAATAAACTGTCGCGCCTCGTAATCTTCGAAAATAAACAGAGATCCGCGAATTCTCCGGTCGGGGCGGATGGACGGGGAGACGCGCGAGCGCCAGATAAAATAAAGTCTCGCCGCGGACTCTACTCCGCCCGGCCGGGAAATCGTTTCGAAATTTGCGCGCCCGCGCGAACGGCCAGTCGAAGCATTTATTGCTCGGCCGCGAGGGCCCCGCGATTAATCAACAAACAGAACATTATTTTCACGGGAGCCCGCGCCCGCGCGCCGACTGATGTTTCTCTCGCCTCGGTGCGTTTCGTCGCGTTTTTCTAGAATTATTGCTCGCCTTTTCCTTTTTTTTACTGCCCTGAATTAATGCAGGACCGACCGGACGAGTGATTTATCGCGCAAAAAGAAACGCGTTATCGGTTATATATTGGGTAGTGCGGCATTTACGTCAGTATATTCACAATTATAAAACTGTTATGTATAATGCATTTATTGATATCGAAGAACAAAAAATTCATTTCAACCTTTTTTCTTATTAATTTAATTATAGCGTCACCTGCAATTCAATTGAAATTTAAAACAGTTTAAACCGTGCACCACATGTCATACTACGAAAGGCAATTCGATGAAATGATTCATCTTATAAGGTATTCATTCATAAGGGAGACTGCGTAAACAAGTTTTACTTGTGACTTTTTTTCAATTAAGAAATTAACGTATACAACTGGGTGTGCATTTTAAAAAATGTGTCAATAAGTACGAACATTTCGAACTAAAAAAAAAATAATTCCGGTAAAAAGAAATATGAAAAGTCAATAAAAGGACGCGCTGTGAAATATCGCGTAATCAAGGAGCGTGCGATGATCATTAAGAAAGTTCCTGGCGAGATTAAGAGAGAAGACGGGGGAAAAAGCAGAAAAGAGTTGGCGTCGCGGAGGCATGAGCCGCGCCGGAGACCCGGCGACGCGTCGATGAGCCGGTTAATTAGTGTTCTATGAATTTGACAGCGGTTACCGCGAAAAGGAATCGGGACCAGACGGCGATGCGCGCTTGCACTTCTTGCGGCCATCGGGCAGACGGGAGGCGCTCAAAAGAAGTGGGGGAGGCGGGGAGAGGCCATTCGACGCGGAATGAAGAAGGACAAGAGACACAACAGCCGCCGCCGCCGAGGAATTTTAATTATAAATTAGTTGATTAACTCAATAGTGTTTTTACCAGCGGCGACACTGCCCCGCGGCTCGCCTCTTTCTCACACAGGGACGCGCGCCTCTCTGTGTATAAGCGACACGTCGCCGCGGAGCAGCGGTTCTCCACTGTTTCTCTCTCTCTGCCGCGTCTGCCTTCGTCACAGGGGATTTTGGAAATTTGCACACGAGTCACGATTGATCGATCCGTTTTTTGCGCCTAGGAAATACCGCGCCTGGTTTTTTTTTCGCTTGTCTTGATTATACGTCCTTATCTGTTCTCCCACTTTAGTTCACTTTGGTCGACATTTAAATGCGCTTAACTGTGAATGAATTTTACATGTTTTTTAACTGATGAAGCGGGGGATCCCGAGATACATACCGGTTTTTCGACTCTGAAATTTATATAAAACGAGAGAAAAAGAGGAGGGCTAGTCGATGGATTGTAAAGTGGATTCTTTTTCTGTATTAGTTGGATTAATGGAATATACAAGTTTCATTGTCAGATTATTTCATGCTGAAAATAAGTATGACGTTCATAAATGAAGCGATCGAATAATTAATTAGAAGCGTAACGTTTTAAATCAATTTAAAAGTAAATTAATATAAAGCAAAAATTTTATTAAGTTTTTATAATTTCCTGAATAAAATTTGATTTCTTTTAAATATTAAATACCGTTGAATAAATCAGTAAAACAAGTTAATATACTTGATTTACTTGAGCCTAAATGTCCGTCATTCTAGCAGAAGAAACTTTGAGTAGAATCAGTCACGGACAAAACTAATTTTAGTCTAAATTATAATTCACGATTCTCGTCTCAAGGTCGTCGCCTTAATATTAAAATATGAATTAGTAAAATGACTAAAATATGTGTATCTTTCTTATAAGATTTTTAATTTTAATCAATGAATAAACATATTAATTCAAAACAAAAATAACATTAAAAATTTTCAAGCTGTAGCGCATGCTAATGAAGACGATTAATTATTCATAAAATTATTCATAAAAAGAGACGAAAATAAATAGTTTAGCAATGAAAAGGATAAATAATAAAAGGTAAAAGAAGTTGAGAACCGTCGCGCCGAGAGATGCATCGACATCATATTGCAGCGCAAAAAGAGCGCGCGCACGAAACCTTTGGCACGAAGGTACAATGGCTGTCAGAGATGTACATCGGCATGCTCAATATTCCAAGCGCGTTTCGTTTGATATTAAATAAAATATGCGGAATCACTTAGAGGGATCGAAATGGTAGGAACAGAAAAAGGGCAGAGACGCAACTCGAGTTGGGGAAATGCATAAAATTGGCCAGTGCCAGTTTAACGGTAAGATAGTTGCACAAGGGGACAAATGTTGCAAGCGAGGAAATTTCACGCTCGCGGCGGTAGCGTGTAATTTGTTAAAAAGCAGGCAAGAAAGAGCGAGGGTACAAGCACCGAATTTGTATCAACAATGGCCGTTTCTTCGAGGGGAGAATCCGGCGCGACTTTGTCCAGTGACGCAAGTGCCGTGCATTTATTACGCGCACCTGCTGTCCGCTCGCGATCTCTCCAGGTGTCGGATGACAAACTCCAAAATCGCGCTTTGTTATTTAATTCCGACGCCGGCTCCATTTGCAATTTAAATGACAGGGCGAAATGTTGCTTCGAGTGCGGAAACCAATTTATGCCGCGCAACTCGTTGCGCATATAATAACCGTTAACTTTTATTCGCCCGGGCGTTTGTTTAATCCAATTAAGAATATCGCGCAAAACCGGGCGGCTCCTTTTTTGCGCGCCGATCGACCTCTCGTCGATGCGCGCGGGGCTTCGACGGCCCCGCGGCCAAAATAGAGCAACTTCTCTCGGCGGCGTCGAAAAGCCGCTAAAAATCCATCGCGAGCCCGGGGAATGCCGCGGCAAAAAGGCATTCATCTAGCACCGCCGCGCGTCTCACGGGCCGAAAAGCTGTCGCGGAGGGTCGCGCGCGTTCGGCTCCACGGCTCTCGGGTCGTCACATACCAAGCGAGAGCGAAATGCGTCGTCGTCTCCTTCGCGTTCCGACAAAAACGGCACGCGGGGCGACTATGTGACCCGCGCCGCTGCCGCCGCCGTCGCATTTTTTTGCCGCGCGCTGCCGCGGCGCAAGCGGCCGAACGAGCGACACCGGAACGTAAAGTATGCAGCTCTTCACAACTGCCAAAATTAGGGAATGGCAAAAATAATTTATAATCTTCGAATTATTGAAAACGAAATCGCGCGGTAAATAAAATTAGCGCTCGTTTAAAATAATCACGGCGAAATAACTTTTAATTATGAAATTGATTCTTTATTCGTATAGTTATTCTCCGACCTGACGATTACGGGCACTTTGGCCAGCCACTCAAATTTCGATAATTTCCTATCTCGCCGAGATAGAGATCCATGTGTTCGGAGCGAGCGCGCGCCTCCCTTTTACGATCCTAACCTTATATTTTATAATTGCACCTGTCGAATCGCGTCGACGCCGGCTTCGCAACCAGCAGCTGAATCCACTTTAGCAGCAAACTGCTTTGAACACAAATAGGTCACCTTTTATGCCGCGACTCGATTGCCGCTTGACTTCTTAAAAACACAGCTTTTACCTTAATGACCGAAAGCTTTTTTTCTTCGATTTTCGCATAAAGAAACGCGCGCATTTGAATAAGAGAATGCAGGAAGCATTGCGATCCGTTAATGAAAATTCTGAAATGCCTCGAGTCAGGCGCGAGATTTGAGAAACTTTCCATCGCAAGAAAGCCGCACGAAATTATTCGAGTTGCACGTGTCGTTACATTACCGTATACAGCATTCTCCGTAATGGCTCTCCGGCCTAAGAAAGCTAGCTAAGTGTAAAATCGCTCGCGATAAGTAGCTGAAGCCGCGGCGTGTGTCGACGGAATGCCGCGGCTGCAAAACCAGCCGCTCGCACGCGCTCAATTGGCGGCTCTCTCTTTCTCTCCCTCACGCCCTCTCCTTCTCGATTGTCATCCCCGCGAGAGCGCCGCGCTTTTGTCTCTCTTCACCTCGACGATCCCAGCGGCGAACAGCGATTAAGGCCCCGAGCTGGAAGCCTGTCGTCTTTGCGGCGGGTCTGCCCGACGTTTATCCGAATAAGACCGCGCGAGCACGCGCAACTCGCTCTTTTCTTTCGTTCGCGCGTTCCGGGCTCTGTATAAGTGTCGCGACGAGTGGGAACGAGAGGAGAGTGAGAGGAGAGTGCTTTTTGCGCCTTTTTAGCCGCTAGGAAAACGTAGTGCGCGTGATTGTTCGCGGAAAGCGCGCGTACAGGTGTGACTATTATCTCGGGAGCCGTGAAAAAATTCAATTACTTATCGATGCTCCTTACGGAAACTGTTGACAACTTCCAGGATCTTATGCGTCGTGAAAGATCTGTGCGGATTGTTTGTACACCGTAATCTTAGCACGATCCATTTTATTACGCGTAAGAACTGTGCAAGCCTAATTGCTACCAGAGAAATGGTCGCAAAAGTAATTATATGAAAGATGAATTTAAAATTAGGCCAGATAAGAAGTAAAAAATGTGCGTCATTTCTAAAGGCAATTAGACAGCCAATAAAAATTCAAACTAAATGACTACGAACGGTATAACCCATAAGACTCGCTTAAAAAAAAAAATTAATTGCCCGAGCCCGCCATCTGATCTTCATTCGTTCATACACAGTGCATTCACTTAATTATTCTTTCAATAAGCGATGACTCTTCTGCGGCGTTGCCGTTATATTGTCGTCCTTATCGCGAGTATAGTGTCCTCTCCTGGGCACCGTTCGGTCGCTTGTTCGCAATACGCTACTCGACCCTCGGCCCCCACCTCCCCCCGCCACGCCATTACATGAGTTTTGATCGCTGGTCGTTAAGTCCCGCGAGTACACGCGGCCGCGGCCGACATTTGCATAGCTACTTTGTCAATGTTGTGTCGACGGCTTTGAAGAGCGAAATGCAGGACAAGCGACGAGGTTAACGCGACCGCCGCCCGTACGGGGATGCAAAAATTAGGCCAAACCTCGCTAAACAATAAGAAAATGTACAGCGGCTCCAATAGAAATTATGATAATCAGGCGTTCTAAGCAAAATTCCATTCCGTTCGATGCTTTGACTCTCAAAAAGCTCCTTATTGTTTCAGTTAAAACAGCGAAGAATTCCGCTGCAACATCGAAACGAGCTTTACCGGGAAAAGAAACAAATAACGCCGCGCGAACAGGCGATCTGCATTTTTCGAACTCGCGAAAAAAGTCATGCTGACCTATTGAAGAATGCGGCCCGCGCGCGCTTGCATGCAAATTTCGTCCTGCGGCCTTTTTTCGCACGGCCTCTCCTGGCGATGAGAACGAGCGCGCGCACCGCGTGTCCAATGCAAGCTCCCGCGCGCGGCGGCTTCTTTCTCGCGCGCCGCCGTACGCAGAAGCAGCGGGAGTTTTTGCAAAGCTGCCGCTCGTGTGCGAGCATAAGCGCGCCCATGGGAAAAATAGCGAGCCGCGGCACCGATTGACGCGGCTCGGGGGAAAAACGGGCGGGCGTCGTGTCGCGCGAGGAAAATCCGCTTCTTTCGCGAAAAGCCACTATGCAGATTCAAATTGTTCGAATTCGTCGGAGAAATTCAATCGACGCGCGCGTCCTTTCTTGGGAGCTCGAGTACACGCGTTGTGCCGCCTCGAGGTGTACTTTATTCAACCGGAAAATTGCGCACAAATATACTCGCGTTCAAATTGTCGCGTAAGGTCAAAACGAGCAACGCCGTTTTTTCTCGGTGTCTCCCGTGTGCAGTGTAAAATTGCAAAAGACCCAAGGGTTCGCCGGCGCAGAAAAATGCGAGACACTGAAATTTAATTAGATAGATAGGATGGATTAGAATAACAGCGCTCAATGCAATCGCATCGAGACCTTTTCTCACAGTAAAGAACGTCTGTTCGACGCGACTCCTGCGGCCCCAAGGACAATCGCCGGCGTTCCAAGGCCGAAACGGCGAGCGATAAGCGAGCGAGAGAGTCCGAGTTCAGTCAAAGCACTCCTTTATCTGCATCTGCGCGACGAGTTTTCGCGAAACAAGCTGGCAGCCGGGGCGACGCATCAGGAATCGGACGTGCAGAAGAAGGCGAGCGCCGCGCTGAGAGATTGGTCCGTTCGATAAGGGCCGGCCCGAGAGGCAAAAGAAACAGCGCGGCGCGCCGAGTCGATCCGCGCGTATGAGACGACGACGGCGACGCGGACGGGAGGGAGACGAGAACGATAACGGCCCCGAGAAGTCAGGTTATCATTAAGTGAAATGCCTTGTCCGCTAGACCCCCTCCCCCGGCGCCCCCTCTTCTCTCCCCCGGCTGGATGCGGAGGTCCTACGTTTCGAGGACGATATGGTACATGGAACGAGGATAATCCGACGAGCTCATGCCACGGGGCTCTCGCGTATTCATCTTTGCCCCGAGTGTGCGATATTCCCTGATACGACGGGGCTCCGCGCGCTCCTTTTTTCATTCGGTAAAAATAATTTTCGTGAAAACTCTCCGCGCGAACGAACGACGGTGTACCTTGCGCGCTGACAAAGTGCCTCTAAGAAATGAAAACGAACTTTTTTTCTCTTTGCAGTCATGATTCAAGCTTACTATTTATGTACAAAGCCACTCTAATATTCTTAAGTGACTTCATCCATATAGAGCCCGATCGATTAGATATTCCGCTACAACAAACTTGTAAATTAACCTTCTTTATATCGCGAAAAAAATACAGCTTCTTCAAGCAAATTACAGAAAAAGAAGGAGCGCTCGCCCGTGAATTATGCCAATAAACTTGCCAACTTTGAAATAAAGAAGATATGGCGCACGCGATGCGCCTCGAGTACTCCTTCCCCCGCGCGTATATGCAAAAGCGGGCACCGAGCAAAAAGTCGAATGCGAAAAAAAGATCGAAGGGAGAGGGAGGCACAAGAGTCGAGATCGAAAGTGGCGTGCCAAGGCACGGCGCAGGATTATTAATAAGGCAGGCGCTATCTAACGCAATTAGAGGCGAGTTCCGAGGACCTCGACGTACGTGAACGAGATACCCAACGGGGGAGAGGATCGAGCTGCCTCTATCTCGCTCGCACTCGCGGGAGTGACAAAGCGATCCTTATACACATATATATGCACCACGGTGGATCCTGCGCCGATCACCGGTATAACTTGCCGCGTAATTTGTCGGCGGGACGGACTCGTTCGTCGTGTGGATAAGATCCATTGACACTCGTTGGGTATCCCCCTTTTTTCTTTTACCTTTTCACGTCTTTGAGACACATTTTTTAGTGGAAAACAATTACCTAGAATTCAAAAATGGGAGGATTTCGAATTTTTCTTAAGTTTAACTTTTTCCCGGTGCATATTCACAGTGTACGGTAATTAGGAGCTACGAATAATATGTGTAAATATACTTAAAAATTAAAATGATTACGAACAAATTAATTGTATAAATTGCGTATCTGAAATAACACGATATTAACATAAAATTTTTCAATAGTAATTGAATGTGCATATAAAATTTTATTATTGGAATTTCATTGGATCATAAAATTAATTTTTCGCTTGCCTTAAAAGACTGCGACATAATTAAATAAGATTTGAATTTCATAACAACCTGTCACCACTTATTACATGCATAAGTACTTTCCGACATAAGTAAACTTAACGGGATCGTATAAATTGCCCAGACCAGCTACTCCCTAAAAAATCGCCGAGAATATTAAAGTTAATAATAGACTACCTACGCAGACGTATGCTAAAAACAAAAATAAGCTAAAACAAAAGAAGCTTCGCAGGAGGAAACGAAGAAACGAATGGGAAGAACAGAGAGGCGAGACGGTATATAAGGAAGAAATAATTCCAGAGTTCATTATACCGAGCGAAGATGCGTTCACCTTTAGGGTGGCTAGTTAGCGAGAAGGTGTCTCCTCGTAAACACTCGGACATTTACATAACGAGTGTCATCTGCCGGCCAATAATACGAACACGCGCGAATGCAGCATCTAGCCGCTGGCGTGCGAGTCGTGACGAGGTGCACCGTTGCCACTTCGAAACCGAGGATCAACACGCCGAGATCCTTTAATCCTCCTCCAGTCGAACTTTCGCTATCGCGTTACCGCGCGCACTGACCTTATCGCGCAAAAAAGCCCCGCGAGTTCAATGCGGTGATTACTGAAATAGTATGAATTATAGGCATTCCCGTGCTCTCGGCGACTGTTTACTTAGCGCTTAATGCCGCGGCAGGTTTGCGAAATCGCCTTCTTCTCGTATGATCGAGCGCTCGGCTCGAAGCGCGAGCAGCGATGGGAGGCGCGAGCGAGGCGTGGCGCGCCGGGGCATACACCGGTAATTAGTCGAGCGGATAATTAATTAGGATGGCACGTCGTTTGTTATTTGCTCAAGGTGGCTCGCGCGCGCGCGCATCTCGCGAGCAAGTACACACCGGCGGCGCGGTCACGCAGATTGCCCGCCTGACGCCCCCCGACAACTGTATCTAGATCTTCATTAAGCTTCCCGACTTTTGCCTCGCGTGTTAAGCAGTTACGCGCGCGTTTAATAATATAATAAGTTTCTTCGTAATTATCCGTATTTCGTACCGATCGCGAAGATTAAAATTACGCAGGGAAATTGCCCGGCTTAAATGTTTTAACGTTGCAATGAGAAAATGTACAACCGCGGTGTTTAGTAGTTTCATTTATTAAGAGCTACCAATTTATGAACCCGCGCAGCACCGCCGCCTAATTAAAGTTTCTTTTTAATTTCGTTGATAAAAAGCACACCCGACTACGTGCAATTCGGTGTGAGAAAATGTTCAACAGGCATAATTGTCCAGTTTTGCGCGTCTAACGCGTCGTAGTTTCTCGGACTCTAAAAATAAACGCGCGGCCCCGCAGCTACACGTATAGGAAAATGATTTCGCGTTCCTTACGGCGCGGCGTCTCGTTTCGCGTACGTGTAAAGCTCGTAAAAAGTTGAACGTACGAGAGCGGCATCGCGAAATGGTGTATACGCGAATGCAGCCGGTCGCTCGTCGCGATCATCGGCGGGGCGATCCGCGGGAACGGGAAAGCCTGCAGGGGACTGCATATCAGCTGTAAACGAGGCGAGTCAAACAAGCGCGGCGACGTTACTTGATTTACACGGAATTAGACAGGTATATCGCGCGGCCGGCGAGCCGCTCCGCCACGCCCTGCAAATTGCCTCGCTATACACGCCGGCGACTATGACTTCTTGGGCACACACGTCGTTTTACAGCCTCGTGCGTCACTGCGCCGTAATTAAATAATTGCCGAGTTATGTCACTCGTTCTTTTTTTCTAAACGATACTCTCGAATATCGTTATTTTCTTCGAATCGATCCCCGGCGCGATGAACGGATAAATTTAATTACTTCGAAGTGGCTGTTGCACTTTTGTAAGAACCGCGCGGAGGTCTTTTATTTTCGCAAACTCCTTAACGTTTTTGAATAAGAGAGGAGTGTTTCGCAATGCGCGTAAGAAGAAATATTGAAATGCACTGCACGCTCGATAAAGTAGCCGATATAATGACTCGACGTCGCGTTTTACAGCTTCTGTGTATTGCGGGAGAAACTTTTAGCGCGAGAAACGTATTGACTGGCGATTGTGAATGAGGAAAATGAAATCGGTAGTTTATGAATTCCTGTGACGCAACGCGATGGCAAATCGCAATAATTGGACAGTTCGCAAATCAGCTGGCCGCGATAGCGCCTCGGCATTTAGCCGGAACCCCCCCGAGAAATCGCAATGTAAAATCGCGCGCGCATAACAAGCGCAATAAAATCTACGAAGAAATCAAGTTCGCTCGGCTGCTTTCCGCGGGCTATACGCTACCGCCTTGTAAAATCTCCGATATTTAACTGTGCATGTTTATGCGTCAATAGCGCATTATATTGATTTTCGCCGGAAAAATTCCGAGATACCACAATATAATAAGGAAACTTAACCATAGTTAGAAAGTACTCGCTTAGTTATTTGTATTACAAAGAAAACGGGGTACGGCCGTTAAAAAATAAATAAATTAGTGTGCTGATTACGCTGAAATGAATGGACAATTTAATTAAAGAAAAAAAATTTATGCACTGCACGAGCGATAAAATGTCTCAGAAGTTGAAACTCCGGCTTGTTTAAACGCTTTAAATTCGTCCAGATTTTCTTTCGTTCGTATCTGCGCGGAAACTCGAGCCCCGCGCGCGCAGAAAACCTCATAACGGCAGTAAGAGGGAATTCGTTAAAGAGCAATTCCCGCAGTGCATTAGGGCGGCGCATAAGTGCGCGCTTGCGCATAAATTCGAGAGCGCGAGCGGGTGCCCGCGCGCGCGCGCACTTAGAAGTATACGTGGCGCAAACGCGAATGGATATGCAAATGTCGACGTCGGCGGGGGGTTGCCCGCGCGCCCAGACAAAGTCGCAGTGGGGCGCGCCGCCCCCGCGAGCGACTCGCTCAAATGAAATTTTCCGCAACATTGCATCCGAATGCGATTAAAGCGCGAACGACACCGCGCGGGAGAAAGGAAATAAGCCTCTCTCTCTTCTTCGGCTTCGCGAAATAAAAGTTTAACTTTTCAATGGGGGATGAGGAATGGTCCCGAGTCCCGACTGAGCGTTACTTTTTACGAAAAATCTGTTAGAACGAAGAATACGGCAATTTAGCAATTATCTTCTATTGCAGAAGATTGAAGTACTTAAGTGGGAATAGACCAGTGAAATTCTTAGTTATGAAGTTCGCGAAACGCCGGAGGTGAAGTATGGAAACGAAATAGAAAGTTACGTACGGAGAAAAAATGCGAAATTCTGAGAATCACAATAACGTATTGTAGCATTAAGTTATTGTAGCAATATTTTGCGCGGCGCGCGACAACTGCGCACGCTTTAAAGCAAGAAAACATTTCAATGCAAATGAGGCGGCTCGGCGTGGAGCAAAATGATACACAAAACGCGAAGCACAAGAGAGTGATTCGCACGCGACAACGAGCCGCGAGACGTGGGAAATTTTGAAAAAGCTGCATCAATTACCGGATTGCGTCAGTCCCACACGCCCTCGGCTTTGAGCTTGCGATTATTTCCTTTCATTAGATCGCGGATAACTGAGCAGAGTTTTAGTTGCTGCGCTAAATGTTAAAGACAAAAAATGTTAAGTATACAGAATTAGGATTGGCCTCGGTAATTGAGTGCAACGTCAGTAACGTATGAAACAGAGCTTAATGTTTCGAGTAAACTCTCAAATGCATTATCTCAAACTGACAACTTGTCAAATTTATTTTGTAAGTACTCGTCTTCTCATGTGACATGTGACAACCGTGACGAACGATCGCATACTTTCTTAACTACCCTGAACAATCTACACCTTGTTTCAAAATTATTTCTGACAAAATCATTCTTTTAATTTGAAACAAAACTTGGAAAGTTCGAATTTTGAATCTTCCAGATGCGCTATGAAACCCTCCGTGAAACTGCGAACATGCCAGCGTGATTTATTTCTTGCACTGACTGAAGCAGAAGCTGTTGCGATTCGATGAAACGCATTGTATCGACGTCGTTTATCGGGAGGTTTCCCCGCTCGAAATCGTAAATTGGCGCTCGATCGCGAGGCGAGAATCGCGATTCTAAAACGCGGAAACGACGCCGTTAAGAGGCCGGCACCTCGTTCGGCGGGGCTCTCGCAAACCGTACATCACGGCGTGGGCGCGCGTGCGTGCCCGGCTATCCGAGCGCCATAAAACACCGGCGACCGTTGCCGCGGCGACATTAGAAGGGGGTGTAGTTCGCGCCGAGGTGTCACCGCAGGTGCGGACATTCTCATCGTAAAGCAAGCCAAGCGCGACTAGCTGCTCGCACCGAGCCCGCGAGGAGGGAGGGGAGGGAAAGAACGGTCCGCTCGACCTAATTGGGGCGTGGTCCCTGCGCTCGCACACCTTTGAGTCGCGCCGAACCAAGCGCCTCTCTCTCTCTCTCTCCCTCTGTCTCTCTCTTTTCTGCACGAGGCCGCCGGAAGACCGAGCGCCCCGATAAGATCGCTGATAAGAACGCGAGCGGCTCGTGTACGAAATGGAAAAAAGAGAGAACAGAGGAGCAAGAATGTATGAGGTCGAGTGCGAGCTGCATCTAGCGAGGAGTCTTAATGAAGTGGACGAGATATACCTCGAACGATTTCTCAGTTTTTCGAGATTAAGTCAATGTAACAAAGTACTTTGGAATTCCTCCCATTGGCACGCATAACGACGTCTGTATTTTCGACGAATCAAACTCGACGAATAAATAAACGCGGCGGCCGATCCTGTTCACTCCCGGCGTAAAATAAAGAAAAACAAAGCTAAAATAATCCCGTGCCTTTGTGCGGATTTCTTTTTGCGTTTGGCGCAAAATATGCGAGGCCTAATGTCATACATTCGAGGCAGTCGCTTTTTTCAGACGAGTTCGCGCATGAAAATAAGAAATTCGAATGTATATTCATGAATCGATCTGGTCTAATCGACCGGACTCCCCTCCTACGGTCCGCGTCTCTTTTTACGATGCAGAAGAGCTAAGACCACCGCGGGCGCATAAATATCCGGCGGTCCAGCGGCGGGCATACGTCGCCCGGCGAGGGGATGACGTGCAGTTGGCGTGACGAGCGGCAATGATCGGTCGCCGAAGCCTACATGCGAAAGCGGCCAGGGGACGAGGAGAGAAAATCCGCTGTCGGTAATGAGCGGTGCGTGCACCGACACAGTCTCTTTCTCCTTCTGCGATACTGGTTCCTCCGGCGCGCGCGCGCGGTGTTGCACACAAACGAAGCGTTAAAAGGTGGGCCGGTTCCGGCACACCTCCCTGTTAACCGATTGGATCGTTTCGCTTTTCTTCTCGCGCCCGCTCTCCTTCCCTCTCTCTTTATTTCGCGCACGAATTTATTGCGCGGTCCCGGGAGCTACTCGGCCTTAACTGCCGCTCGGCATGAACCTGCGCGCGGCCTGATAACGAGCGGCTGCGCCGTGTGTGTATACGCGCGCGCGCGCCTTCCTTGTTTTCGCTCTATCGCCGTGGCTCCGCTTCTTTTCTTTTCCGCGGCCGTTTCGCGCGGGCAAAGGCATGTGAGGAGCAGCCCTAACGGTACAACGCACCCGAGGTGCGCATTCCGCCTGCCGGATCGTTCGAATTTTCTTTAATCGCCGTCATTAAGCAAAGCGCCAACGTATTTGCTCGAAATCGCGGAAGCCGTAAAATCATGCCGGGCTGCTCAAGCCGCTGCGAGATAAGTCTGGATAAGACTGACGCCTTTCCGTTGCAGATTTACCGACAATGGCACGGTTATTTACGCAGCCTATGATGCGGTCCGAGTGTTTTTTTTCCTCCGTTCGAGAATGAAGAGCTCGCGAGTGAATAGTCACTTTAATAACCGCATTTCGTGGTTGTGTAAACGCCGCTCGAAATTTATCACATTCCTCGCGTAGTTTACACTGCAAACACCCGTAGCTTCCGTAGCGGAATTTCCAAACTAATTTAACGAGACTCATTCTCCATTGAGTCGCTGTTCCCACGTTGAAGGGGACGATGCGCCGGGCAACTAAGAAAGATTATATCCACTTCCTGCGCTCACCTCACGAAACTGGCCTGATAACGCGAAACGCGCCCGATAAGGCGGCTCCAAAAATGCAAAGCTGATGAATTTCCTTTAGAGGAGACGCGGGATCCCAGAAATCACAGCGTGAGAAACGCAAGTATCGCGTCGCGCCGCGGCAAATGTATACACCGGCGCCTCGATCGTTGCGTAATTTCCTCCGACGGACTCTCTTTTTTTTGTTCATCCCCGGCACAACAGCTGACGAATCTCGCGCTGATAAATATTTGTGCAGTCACACACCGGGCGTTATCTCGCGCAGCACAGCAGGTTAATTCACCGGCGCGACCGGGACCCATTAATGAAAGGCCCTCTTTCACGAAAAAAAATCCCCAGCTTAGGCCGGAGACCACCGATGTAAAAGTGTGCTAGATACAATCTAATCTACGCGGGCGCTTAGCTCTCGAGGCTGAGGGCGATCTTTTTTAAAAAACTCCAACGGCGAGTCTCTGTTACTTAAGCAATGACTCGGTGCTTTTTCCCGATGAACCGACTGTTGGATACTTTTCGAAACGCTTGTCCCCGTGCGTTTAAATCTCGCCACCTCTTTTGAGAAGTTGTAGTCAAGATTTTTTCGTCGATACACTAGCTTATGCAGTCTCTCGACAATACATCTCTCTCGGCACCTTCTATAAAAGTTGAAGAAAAAAAATGTGCTTTCGTCGCTGCAGCGAATACACCGATCGCGAAATTCGAGCCGCTCCCTCCGAAGCCGGGAAAAAAGTCGCTGGGGGAGAACGATAAATCGCGGTTATTAGCGGGAGATTACGCTGCAGGGGGGAGGAGAGGTTGATGTGCGTGCGAGCGGATTGCGTCCTGCAAATCCAAAATCTATACAATCGGAACGAAAACAGGACGGATGTGTTTGGTCCGGCCGCGCTTCGCATGTAAGAAGATTCCGACGCGTGCCCATTGTTAGGGGAATCAGATTAGCCGCGCAGATCCTGATGTATGTGCCCCCGACATAGACGACGAAGTGCCTTATACACCCCCGTGCCTTTCGCTCTCGCTCTCGTTTCTTTCTCTCGCTCCTGGCGGCACGAAAGTGCCGGAATCTAATCCCCGATACCGGAGTAATACTACTGTTCTTGGATTAAGATCGATCTGACGTTAAGTAACTGCTTGGCTTAGCCGCGCTAGTGGCCGTACGCTCGCGCGAATAGAAGGTGTGCGCGCATGAGCCAGAGATTTATTTCTCTTCACCGACTCGCGTGGAAGTGCTGAGATAATGAGATATGGCTCTTACTTTGGCTTTTATTCTCAAAAAAAAATATAAGCGCAGCGAGAAGTGCACAAGTGTTTTCCCGCCGGCGCCCACATCCGATGATTTATCGCTCGCAAAATGACTGTTATTAATATCAATTTAGCGACGTCAAAACGCATTTGACGTTAAAAATAACACAACGAAACGCGAAAATAGTCGATGCTAACTGGGCAGCTATAATGAGAACACGGAGTCTTCGGTGAAAATAATAGAACTTCAAACGATTGCAGAATAGCCGACGAATTCGCAACACAGTGTATACAGCTGATAAAATCAGCGCGGACCGAGGTGGACAAATAAAACGATAATTAGCCGGATTATATCGGTGTAGGAAAGCTTGAAAGCAAGCGCAAACGGAACTTCCTTCTCCCCGCGGTGCATGTGACACTCCAATTAATTAGCGCTCTCTCGATTTATTTTGAACTAATTAAACGAGAGAGAGAGAAAGAGAGAGGATAACGAGGAGAGCGGCTCGGACCAAAGAGGCGGCGGGCTGCGCGCGCGGGAACGGCGGAGGGAGGGCAAAGGTGGGCGAGCGCGTGATTCTCGATGCGGAGTAATCGACGGTCGCGAGCGGGAATATTCTTAAGCCGCGGACATTACGAATTCAGGAAGTGCGACTTGTTGCTTTTGGAGCGGGCTGCTGCTCCTTGTCATCGTTCCCGCCGCCGGCAACCGCTTCGACTTGTCCTCGCGCCGTTTTAATTCGAGCACTTATACCGGTGTATTCCCGGCGCCGGGGGTACTCATCAACTTTTCACGAGCGCTCGAGTTCATCTACCTACGAGGATCGAGTCACGCGGTAAAACGCGCACCCATAATGCATCAATGCTTCCAGAAATAAACCTCTTTAATGTTTATAAAAAATTCATTCGGAGTACAATACTGTTAAAAAAAAGATTTTTAAAAATAATTCAAATTATACAAGAGCGAATTTATTTGCACAAAATTGGTTTAAATGATTAGATTAAAAGCGCACTCCATCAAGATTCGGGCGATACCTCGAGAGGTATAAATTAGCATTTGGCGAAGGTAATGGCACAAGTAATCGAGACGCGTTTTCCGTCGTTTTCCGTCTTCCATATCGACAGGGCGTAATCGCACAAAGCGCGCGGCGCCTCGACTCACCTCGGCACCCCCCGGCGTAATTATCGCCGGGGCGGCCCGGGTGAGTAATGTCTTTTTTATCTGGCTCAAAGCGAGCAGCCCCGACTCGCGTCATTACGCCGGCACCTCTCGTCGTTAATGCAAACGGGTCTCGCGCCCGCGCGTTTCTCTCATTCCGGACCCGACGCTCCCCCGACTCCCTCCCCGCGCGTAATTTAACGCGTCTTCCCGGCTCACCCCTCGCAGAGTGGATTTCACCCGCGCGCATTATCGGCTAATGAAATCAGCGGGCGCCCCGCGTGGGCCAGGCCTCGATCAGAAATCCCCGGCAAGCGCGGCTTCTTCATTTGAGAAAAATCGCAGCGACACTGGCTGAGATTCGCTTTTTTCTTAAATTTACGTTGTCTCGAGCGTTTTATCCGTTAATTTCGATTGAAAACAAATAGTCTTATTTGAATCGACACCTGTTTAAATATTTTAAATGTTTACCGAATAATTTAGAAAATGAAGTTATTCTAACTCACTAGTTTCGGTAAATCTGTCGTATGCTGCAGAAAGTAGACACTTACCTAAAACAGAAAAAAATAAAAGGCAATTACAATAAAGTCCAATAAAGCGTAATCCGTCATTTGAAATTGAAATCACGGAGGGACAGGAAAATCTAATAAGAGCAGATAACTCGCGTGGGACGAACAGTATCAATTATAGGAGCTAATGGAGGGCGTAGCCGAAGCTGCTTGTAAAATTCAATTCGATTCGAGAAGGGGAAGAGACAGCTCGGCGCGCAAGAAAAGCATCGCGGTTTCCCGTGACTATCGGCTGAGAAAGAGAAGGCGCGATATTGCTCTTCTTTTTCTCCTCGAGCAGGAGGGTCGAGCGGGAATGTACAAGAAGGGCGAAAAAAGGGTGTCGCGCGCTCAGCCTTAGCGCATCCACGTGGATGCGGAGCAAACGGGAGGAAGGGGGTGCAAGGGTCTACAAGCCACGTGCTACCGTAAGGTACGTACTTGGCGGTTCGGAGCGAGGCAGGGTGCTAGAAACAGTATTGTCTTTTTACGGCCTCCGCAGGCTCTTCTCTCCCAGAGGGAGATCCTTCTTTCTCTTGATCTTCTCGTCTTATCTCTCTCCGCTTCCTCCGAACCCGCGCGCGAAAGTTGCCCCGCTTATTTTCCGTCTCAGTCCTCCTCATTTCCCTTCTCTCCCCCTTTTGACTTTTCTATTTGCCGTCCGCCTACTCCGGCATTTATCCGGGCAGATATCGCCTTTTTACCGCTCGTTGCGACCTCGTCGTTCCGCCCCTATCTCCGAGCCGTACACCTTGAGAAAGAAGCTGCGCGTAACCGGGGAGGGAAGGGGAGGAGGGACGAGGAGTGTACGGGCGAGAGCCCGTGACGAGGTCGTCAAATCCGAGGGCGATTGAAAATTATACAGGGATCAGCTTTTACGAGCGTTCACTTTACCCGCGCTGACGTGCCGGGAGTGTATATTTCGCCTTCGTCCTGCCGCAACATCCCTGCGAGTAGTCGCGACGCCCGGAGACGAGCTGGCGCGCACGAGTTACCGCATACGAATATGTAACTATACGACTGCGGATTTTCCGTTTCCTTTTTTTCGTTTCAAATTTTATGCTCCTGGTTCTTTATGCGACTTAACACATGTTCTAGGGATACCCAAATAAAACTGGAAAGCTTCCTTCTATACAGGAGTTAAACTAGCACTATGTTTCCAGTGCATCAAATATTTATTATTTTATTAAGCATCTTAAATTTGATTACCTACCTATTAAGTTATGAACTTCCCTCGGATCATTAACGAGCAAAGTAATCGTGTACTCATGCAGGCAGATGTTAATTAACGATACCTAAATCAGTATGAACACGGTACAAAACATTCAATGACAGTATCTGACGCTATCGAGAAGTGTAGCCGGACACGCGCGTTACAAGCAGAAGCTATAATCGCGCCGACGATGCAAAAAATTTACCCTTGTAACCGGGACTTTTTCAAAGCGGCCGCTCGAATCGATAGGTCGGTATCGCCGAGCAGACGCGGAAGCGCCTACCGTTCCCCTTATTACTCGTCAAAAAAGAGCGAGCGCGGCGTTTTACTCGGAATGCGCGCGGCGCTTCCAACGTATAAATAATTCGCATCGCGATACGCGCAATCGTTCGGCCGGTCAATTAAGCGGCCCGCATACATCGCGCTCGGCATGAAACGCGAATGCGAATCGCTCGCTTAGACGGCCGGGCGCGCGAATCGGCACCTGGGAGGCCGGACTTTTGCGCGGCACTTTTAACGAGAGGGACAGGGAGTGAGGTACGAGCGCCACACGGAGTATAAATAAAAATTTGTATCGGCGCACCTGGCGCGAGCGGGGTACAGGCGCGATGCAATGGCTCTCGCGGCGAGTCGCAATAAATACGCGTCGCGGTGCGAGCGCCGATCGATTCGACGAAAGAGGATAATTATATTGGCCGTTAAGGCTCTTACGCTGACGTTTTAATTAAAATTTATTTCCGCGCGCTCGTCCTGTCGCTCCCGTTCAATAAAGAGTCGGCTCTAATATCGAAATTTCACTTTTGCGCGTGCGAGCGAGCGCTGACGTTTCCGCGATTTTCCCTTTGCTCATCGCTCGAATTAATGACTAAATTTAATTAACCGACGCAATTGATAAATTTTAATTCGAAAATTAATTATCGCGCCCGATCGATCAGATAATTAACGGCGCGTTATGCGCGATCTTGAGCGCAGACGGCGCGCTCGTAATGTTGAAACGCGCTTAAAAGAGTGCTGCCAAAAATGCATTCCGAAATCGAGTCGATGGCGAGGCACACCCGCCAATGCGGCAGGGCGTCGTTACTTACGGCGAAATACTTTCGGAAAGCTCGCGCGACTCGGAGTCGAGCCGGTGGGGGCGATTTTCAACGCGTCACTGCACCGCTGCACCGCGCCTCGCCGTAATAATGCGGCGGCGGCGGCGTTCCCCGGGCTCGAGAGTTTCCCCGCAGCAGCGGCGGCAGTCTAAAACGCTGCGGCGCGCGCTATTACAAGCCGAGCGGCGGCAGCTTTTCCATCCCTCCTATATATATTGCGAGAGAGCCTGCAGACTCCATACATTACCGGCAGAGACAGCCTCAAATTGCTTCATTAGCCGCGAGATATTTTATACAAATTGGGAAGTAAATTACGGTGCGCGAGCGCTAGTTGCCCCCGGGCTCGGCCCCGTTAAAAATTCGTAATTGGACCAGGTATAACTGCCGCGACGAAGAAAAGGGCTGGGAGCGCGTGCCCGCGGGGGCGGCGGTGGCACCGCCCGCCCCTCCCGGAGAAAAAGGCGCGCGAGAAAAATGAGCGACCCGCGACGATACGGAACTGCGAGAGCTCGCCGGGAGAGCGAGTCTGTGTACGTATTACTACGCTTTATCTGCGAGCGTTTGCATGCGCAATTGTGAAATTGCCCTGGGACATACGCTGTTGAAATATAATACACTTCGAGAAGAATGAGTTGAATGTACACTTAGTCGCTCTCTGCTATCTAGGAAATCTTGAGGAGAGCGGAGTAATCGGGCTTGGGATTTATTCATGCTGAACATTGGATATAGTTATTGCTCGAATTTCAAAATTTCCATTTTGCTGGGTGTTTACTGGTTGGTATCGCAATCGGTAATTAAAGAATCTGAAGTTTTATCTGAAATTTAATTGCATTTTACAGCCTTAATCAAATATTACTCCGAGTATTACATTTGGCAATTAGTAGAGTAATTAGTATTCGCCGGTGGGCGCATTAGTCTTGTCTCATTAAGCAGAGGAAATGCCATCAGTGCATTTTCGACGCTTTTACCTTGATCGAATTTCGTCGTGTAATTTCAAAATTAGCCACTAAAAATTTATGTAGGCCAGTGAATACGTCAAACCTACATCTCCAAAGCATAAAACTTCGAATTGTATTATATTCTTTAAACGCTCTATTGAAAATAGGACAATTCACACTTAAAAAAGAAATAGAAAACGAGGTGAAAGAACGTGCAAAAAAGAAACGACGAATAAATTGGTGGACGCACGGGTGGGCGCACCCCCGTCGCCTAAAAGGCACAGTAACGAAGTAATTCCGCGTCGTCATTTCCATAACGAGATGATTTTTTACCCTGGCTCAGCCCCCTCATTTAAAAACATACTCATCCGCGAGAGACTAAGGCGCTAGCTTCTCCTTCAAGACGAATATTCGCCGGGCAACGAGACACTCGCTCTCTCCCTTTCTGCCCTTAATTTCCTCGGCGACACAAACTTCTTATTATCTCGGATGTTTCCGCCCGGCGCTATCTTTTTCCAGCCATTTTAAAACAAAAGAATAAACCGCGGGGATCCCGGGCGAGAGGGATGGAAAAAAGTCGCGGGGTTGGAAAGTCACTCGGAGAAATGAATTGGCAAGTTTTAATTAAGATGCTATCGTCAAAGTGACGTTTATTCGTTTGCTTCGCCTAGCGGTACTTCAATTAAAATGGGATATTCGACGATAGCGTAATAAACAATTGAACAGCCAATGAATAATCCGCGATCAAAATAGAAGCGCAAAAACTACACTGTTGAAGCTCGAACGCATTTGACGTTTCGGAAATGAAAATAGAGTAATAGGCCATTATAATGGAAGGTGGTTCGCATTGCGCGACCCAATCGATTTCATAAATCGAGTCTCTCATTTTCGATTGGAAAAGCTCCTCTCGCTCGGAGGTTAGGCTGAATAAAAAACAGGCGGAATCGGAGCCGCCGGCTGCGAAGGTGGGATGGTTGGTTAGCGCTTCTTTTTGTTCATGCCAACTATTCATCATCGGTGACATTTTTCGAGATAGAAGGACCCTCTCTCTTTCTCTCTCATTTTCTCGGTCTCCTGCTACCCGAGGCTGGTACCCGAGAGAAAGAGAAAGATAGAGAGAGAAGGAGAGACCCCCGGGGCCTCCTAATGGACTTGGCTTCTTCCAAGGCTCCCCCGCGCGCGCGCGCACCCCTTCCTCTCTCCTCCTTCCTTCGCCGGCGTACGGAGCTCGGAGTCTTCGAGAGATTTTAATTTCCAGCCAACGGTCCCGGGGATAATTCGACTTCTTTGCCGATAAGGGTCTCTGGCAGGCGGGCGCGCGGTTTGGCTTACTCTCGGAAAAATTCTTGGGAAGCTCGCGAAAAATAAATTGCCTGGGCGTCAGAAACAATTTACCTCGTCCGCTCCTTCCTCGCGGCCACTCTCCTCCTTAAAAAGGCCAAGTGCCGCGAAAATCGTGGAAAAGTCAATTACGGCATTAAAGGTCGTCGATTCGCGCGCCGCGAAAAATTACCTCCCGTCTGAGGTGGCCGCGTCGATCAAGCTGAAGTCGCGGAGAATTGAAATGTATAATGCCTCCTTGATATCGACGCCCGGATTTTCATTCGATTGGCGCGGTTGGGGACGCTCGACGAGGAAGACGAGGAGTTTCATTTTTTTATCTCGGGATTGGCATTATCTTTCAAATTACAAATTGGTGGAGCGAACTTTTCCCCTTTGTCGGCTAATTTTCTTGGGGTAGAAATGAACGTTTTGAATAAAAGTGGGGTGTGAATTCAATGGAACTGAAGATAAAATGATGACAGGCAAATCTTTTTCTGATTCAGCCTTTTTAGCCATTTCAGACAGCTAGCACACAGAAACTCGCGGAGCTGTTCACAAAAAGATTTATTACAGAATATCAACTTCTTAAAATAGAAAATAAAAAACTGTAACATTCTCCTTAATCACCTGAAAGGGCCTTACTTAAATACTTATTTCGAAAGCGATTTGCCTTTTACGTACAATAATAACTGTGTAACTTCAACATCTGCCAGACACATTTTT
This sequence comes from Eurytoma adleriae, assembly GCA_900480045.1. NCBI lineage: Eukaryota > Metazoa > Arthropoda > Insecta > Hymenoptera > Eurytomidae > Eurytoma > Eurytoma adleriae. The sequence continues at coordinate 162,657 of UXGC01000003.1, read as the reverse complement.
GAGGCGACCACCAAAATCCATCTGGTGTCCGAATGCATCCCTACAAATTAGACCGAACCGCTTAACGTACACGTAAAGCCAAGAATTGAATCGTCGGAATAATGACATCTGCTATACGCGGATCATTGTAAAAAGGTAGTTACTTGCATCGGCTCGGAGCGAAACCTCTGCCTTCTCATCGCGATTGCGGCCGATGCCGCATACCTCGCGAGGGACACAAAGGCGAGCAAAGCGAAAAAAAAGGAGGGGGAGGCGAAGGAGAGGACCCGCGATAAAAAAGGGAGGCAAGAGTCGAAAAGCCGGGCGGGGATTATGCGTGTTTCGAAAACGGCATATACAGGCGGCGCCGCATCTCTCACCCCACGTGGTCGTCTCATTCTCTCTTCCCGATCGACACGCGAAGCGGCGGTGGCCGGGAGCAGACGACGGCGAACAATGCGAGCACGCGAGCCCCGCGCTCTTATTAACGGCGGGCCGGCCGCCGCCGTCGCCGCCGGCGTGTACGAGCATTACACGAAAAAGCTTCGTTATGCGGGGATTACGAGGAGGGATTTTCGACGGGCCGCGCCGGCAGAAAGGGAAAGTCATCGCGGCTGCCGCCGTCGCCGCTTTGTCGCTTATCTGCGTGACGCAGCGAGATTCGTGCATTCTGCGACGTGTATACGCGTGTATACCGGGTGTATAGCGGGAGCGCGACGGGAAAGGGATAGCGCCGTACGGAGGCTCTTGTTAAGACCCCAGCCGCGTGTACGCGAATGAATTGACTGGCGCTGCGAATAAATCCGTAATTTTAAAAGTATTCCAGCCCGATAAATAAATCGCGCCGACTTTTTCTCGGCGAGTAAATCTTCCGATTTTTCCATTCGGGCACATAGCCTTTGATTTTCCTTTCCATCCGCAGCTTTCGGCCGTTTATTCTCATTCCCCGACTGTCTCCGTCGCGCCGCTTTGTTTACGTTCGAATCACCTGGAGAAACGGCAACGAGCGCCTAGGACCTCGTCACATATTTATGAAAATGGCCCGGATGGAGAGTCGCCGTATACAGGAGGGAGACGTCGAAATTCCTGCGCGGCACGATTCTCCGCAGAGCCGTAAAACATTTTCAGCCGACGATACTCGCGTAAATAATAGATGCGCGTCGCGCGCCGCCTCGAGCAACGCAATCATAGGGCCTCGGAGTGTCGCGTGAATTCCCTCCCTTTCTTTTTTCAGCTCGCTCCCAGAGGATCCACGGGGCTCGGCAGACCGCAGCCGAAAGCTCCGTGGGCCGTCCCCCTCGCGCTGATAAAAACAAATGGCACCGCGAGAAACGCACGGGGGAGAGAGTGCGGCGGGGGCGGGGGCGCATCTCCCGTGAGAGGAAAAATAAAGAAATTACCAAGGACGCTGCCGTGTAAACAGACCCAATGAATTTCGAAGGAGAGCGCGAAATAATTCCTTTATCTCCCTTTATCGTCTCTTCTTTATTTTATTTTACGAGGCTTTGCCTTTGTCTCTTCCTCTTCGCGTCACGTTTTTTACTTCATCAAACTTGACCTCCTTGCAGAATGGAATATAACCATTTTCATTGTAATTTATCGCAATGGAACAAGCTACTTTCATTTTTTAATTCTAATTTAAAGTTTTATTTACTACAATTGTTAAAGAAAAAAGAATGTAACATCCGGTGCAGTTAGATTTATTCGCAATTTGAATTCAAATGATGAAGCATTGTTTTGTCATTAAAAACGCTCGCAGTGATTTTTCCGGAAAACTTTGATTAGAAGTCACACCTTCCAATCATCGAATGAAAAGTGAAAATCAATATCAACGTTGGCACCGTATTGGTGGGTAATTTTTCAAAGCGAAGGGTATTATTATTCAAGTCTCGGAAAGATCAGTATGCATCGAGCATTGTTACTTTTAAATATCAATCATTTGACACTTAAGTTATTGCGAGACATCGTGTGTTTACACCTACACAAATTATTTCCTATGGCACCGCGACGAACCACTGAACACGATGTAACCTATACTTATCCTTTCATCAGTGACATTAATTTTTATTAGCTTTATGTAAAACTTACGGGTACAGTAGCTATTGGTAATTAATAATATAGTGCTGGTCTAATTAATCGTACTTAATTATAATATTACCAATTTTATAAGTTCTTAATATCACTCGACGACTTAATTATTGTCCGCTGATAGGTTCTTTTGAATATTCAATTGAATTAGCAATTAATTTTCTTAATTGAATCAGACCTGCCAATCATTTAAATATTTCTTTCGAACTTTTTTGCGACCGAAAATAATTTACCAAATAGAAAAAAGAAATAAAAAATTGTAATAAAATTCATTTGAAAAAAGATTTGCAATTCGAGGACGACGCGAGACAGTCCACCTGCGACAAAAGAAAAAAAATAAAACTGCGTTTAACGCGTTGAAGTTGAAGTTAAATAAGACGAAGTCAAGCTTCGCGGGACGTAGAATATTCAAGCCTCAATTTCATATTGTCGCGTAGGCTGGAAGGAGCCTCGCGACTCGGGGCAGGGAGATATTAAAAAAGGGGGGAAGGCGTCGAAGGAAGGCGAGGCGGAAGGAATTACAAAGCGGTCCTGCCCCGATATTTGACACATAATGGAACGAAGGCACCACCCGCCGCAACCGCCGCCCCGGTGGAGATTGTGTTTTTTTCGCGCCCGCGCGCTCTTATACGCTCTCCCCGCTTTTTTTTTCGAGAGAGAGAAGGCCGACATTATGTGCGATTATTATTCATTATGCGCTTTCTCTCGCTATCTTCGACGCGCGAGGGACTTCCTCCCTCCCCTCCTTCGCACTCTCGCTTTGGGCGACGAGTCGCGATGGCTTCCCCTCCTCTGACCCTCAATTCCTCCATCGACACTTTTTATACATTAATATTGTGATGATATCTCTTTATCACTAAAACGAGAGTATTAAGCTAAACTTAATTATGTAAAAATTTGAAAAGATTCAAATCTTCAAAATTCAGAAAACTTGAAACTAAAGATTTTAAAATGATATAGTATACTAAATAAAAAATTAATTACCGCTAATAATAATAAACTATAAAACTGCAAGTTAATTAATATCCTTCGTTCGATTGAAAATTTAAATTCTCTTATGTAAGCAATTGCCTCATTTAAATGCCCAATGAGTGTAAATAATTGAAATGTCGTAGAACCAATGAATCACATTACCAGCGTGCACTTGCGAAAATCAGTCCGCACGCCAATTTCTTCAATCGAGCCGTGATTAATAACTTGACGCCCGCGCGAAAATCCGCGGCGCCGACGAGTAAATAAGCGTCGAAAGCCGGGCAGGAGGGGAGAGGAAGATATCGATTCTAAAAGCCCTATAAATCAGAAACAATTTGTAAAGACCGCTGCCGGTGCGGAGATCGGGCGCACTTTGCGCGCGCGAGGGCCGAGAGCACGCGCGTGATTACCGCGCGCGCGGGGCCCGCCGTATAAACGCGTTTAGCCCGCGAGCTCGCATTATGCGCGCGCGGGCCGCATATATCTATGCGGCGGTCTCATATTATGAAGGCATGCGCCGCTCCGCTCTTTGCATACGCGTTGAATTGCAAATGGCGCGACGCGCGCCGGGGAGAGCCGAGCGGCAGGAAGAGCGAGACGGACGAACGAAAACCAGTCAGAATTTCGCGTATACGGGGACGAGCGGCGCGCACGTCCAACCCCCGACGGATGTCTCGCGTACGCGCATGTGCGCCTCTCTCTCTCCTTTCTTCCTCCTTTCGTCTCTTTTTTACCTCTTTCGTCGCGTTGTATTCGTGTGCAGCCTTGCCTGCGCGAGTCGACCAATTATTTTATTTAAACGCCGATTCTGCCGGCTCTGGAAAAATTTTTAACCTCGCGACGAGGCGAAATTTTTTCGGATTTTTTTAATTTGGAAGCCTGCGGTGCAGTATTAAAATATGTAAATTAAATACTTCAATCCAGAAAAATTGTAAATTTGGAACCTCGAGGACGTGATAAAAGGCTATTGCGTAATTTGGCGAAATGACGCACAAGTGATTTCGTAATCGTATTAAATTTTTGCCATCGACGCTCAACGTGGAGGCGAAAACCGTGCGGATATCAAGGGCAACAACACCGACTACTCCCGCCGCGAAAAGAGCCGGGACGCGAGTCTTCGATCCCTCCCTCTTCGCTGCTCTCATCTCGAGTATCGTTACGGTTATGGTAGCGGGCAATAGCGCCTACGTACAAATAGTTATTCCGAGCGAACGAGCGCGCATCGCCTTTTTTACCTCCTGCTTTAAGAGACTTTCGCATAACCCAATATCGACTTCGTAGGGGTCGTGAGTTACGGCACTCGGAGATTGCAATTTTTTTTTTTCTCCGCCGAAACTTTTATCACCGAGGCGCGCAATTTGTATAAAAATACAGTTATTCAGGATATTAAAATTCGACGGCCAATTACGGCGCGGCGGTGCACCGTTGAAAAATTGCCGGCGTTATCTGCGCGGGTGTTTTAATGACTCGCCGGCCGGAGACAAAAGGGCTTGCTCGAGTGCACGCGCGCCGCAGCAGGTGTATCGAGCGAAAGATCCTCTGTACTACATGTACTTTCCTCCGGTTCTTTGCTTCTTCTCCGTCCTTTTTTTTTCTCCCGTGCGCTTTGCCTCTTATCCACAAACGAGTTTCTCCCCTGCTCCTTTGTAAGCCGCTCACAAGAGTCAAATTTCCTCTCCTATATGATTAATTACGTTCTATAATGAACAACTTTGAAAAAAAATTGTTTAAGAACAGGCTGAGAGGTAACATATTCAACAACCAAGCGCAAGGAAAATCTTGGAAATCGCAACGTTCGTAAAATGTACACATTTTCGTATATTTCTGATTTTTGAAGAGCATGCGCCATTAAGGAAATTCCAGGAGGCTGGGGGGCGCGGAGGCAATCCGCCATAAAGCGGAAAACAAAGCCGCGGGTCCAATTACGAAACTTCTTCATTAGTCGCCGACGTCGTCCTCTCTCTCTCGGGCGGCGTCTCCGCTAGGGCTCTCGGGTAGGTTCGCATTTAACAGAAATTTCGCAACGTCGTCGTCGTCCTCGTCTTCGTCTTCCGTCATCGCCTCCTAAATGCCTCTGTCGTACATTTATGTATATTCAAAGCTCGGTAAGCCCCCGACGCTAGTAGCTGTCACCGGGGGCGCCTCTTCATCAGATAGCAAGACGCCGGGATCTCCCTCCCGTCCCCCCGGCCCGCTTTACCCCTTTCGCGGGAGAGAACGTTTCTACAAGGCCTTCCTATTACGGCGCGCGGGCTCGACCTTAAGATATTAAGTACTTTACCCGCGATTAGATCTCGCCGCCCTCTCTCCCCCCTCGGCTATGGGTCTCATTGTGCCGCGCACTGGTGTCAGACAAGCGCCTCGCTCTCCCGAGCCTAGCCGAGAGATCGAGGGACACGCCGGCTGAGGTGTATATAGGCGAGCACAATGAGAGGAGGAGGAGGTGGAGGAGGCCTATACGCGCGCGGAGACGCGAGTGAGCCGGAGTTTGCCGCTACACGTGCACGTGATCCTCGAGAGACCGAACCAAGGACTGGAACACGAGTGCACACGCCGCTCGCCGCTCTCCGTACACGATACCAGAATAATAGACGAACGATTAGAGTTACATAAAATTGCGGCTCTCGCTTTTCTTCGACCCCCTCCTCTCTCTTTTTGAGAAAGCTAACTGCACTGGCTATCGGCGTTCCTCGAGTCGCCTTTTTTGTAAGCGATGTTGACCGAGGTGTTCGAAGTTATTTTTTTACCAATCGGTCGATTTGATTGATTGCGGAAATTGGAGAAAAAAAACGAATGTTACATATAAAGCTGGGTGCATTAATGTTTTTGCCGCTTACAAGTATATGCTGATTTATGATTTTAATTAAAATACATTTTCAGTTTATAATCTCGTTAGTTGACAACAATTGCAAACGTCCAAATAAACACCGAACAATCATGAATCATTTAGGATGAAAATCAATGCGAATCTCGTAAAATCGTGAGATAATTAGCATAACTTCTATTTTCCTTAAAATGGGTCTTTTAAAAGTGTCGGAAATAAACTTGGGGAAAAGCTATCATCGCGTTAGTGCATTGGAGCTTTTAGCGCTCCAACAAAAGAAGATAAAAGCTCAGTGACTAAAAGTCGCTGAAAAAGGAATCGTACGAAAGCACGGATAGAACACTCCTACTGCGAAAGCGAAAGACGGGTTAAAAACACGAGCCAACGGGAATAAAAAAAAAGATGGAAAGGGAGCGGGTTAAACTGAAAATAAAAGCCGAAAGAAAAGCGGGTACGTAAGGGAAAAAAGGAGAGAGATAAGGGGTTCGAGAGAGGAGTGGAAAGACAATGCCGGGCTAAGAGACAATTGTTCAGAGCGGCGAAGCTCCTTCTAACTGCTGTATAATTTCCTGCAACGACACCTTCATTGTGCGTTCGCCAGTTCTCATTCTTATCTGTGCAACGACGAGAAATAAGGGCTGGAACGAGGTCGTCCGCTCCCGCGGAGTCGAGGGAGATGAAGCAACGGCGCCCGGCCCGGCCTTCGAATTCGTCCGCAATTTAACCGGAAGTGCGAAAGCTCCGAAAGAGATAGTGCCCACCCCCTCGCTCCAAAATCCTTTTATGTGCCTTTCGAGCCGGTATCAAATTAGTGCTTGCAAATTCAGGAAAAAGTGGGCGATCTGAACGGACGATTAGCGGTAATACAATTGAAAGGGATCTTTTCATTCGGTGGTACTCACGTGGAAACCGAGCAAATTACAGTCGGCTGCGATAAAAGTTTGACTTACCTGAAACAAAAAAGAACATGATATTTAGTACAAGAAAAATTTATAATTTTATTTTTGAATTACGCATAAAGGGAATCGTGCACAATTCTATGAATAATGAATGGTACGATTAGAAATAATTGATTTAAAAAATTGTAAAGTATACGTTTTGAATAGAACCCGCGACCACATCGATCAAATTCTCTTCAAGTTCAGAAACTCGTTGAGAATTAGGCGACGTCGATACAAAGCGCTCAAAGAGGCGCTAGCGATTCTACAACTGCAGGGCAATCGTTGTCGCGCTCTTGAAAAATCGTGGAGCGAGCCGGGCGAAAAAAAGGAAAGTCCCAAAGATCCTCTCCCACGATCGGAATCGCGCGCAGCTCTCGAGAGCCCCGACGCAGAAAGGAGCGCGTGAGACGGAGCAAAAGAAGGGTCGAGCGGAGGACGATCCGGCGCATCCTTCGCGTCTCCCCTCGCGGACCGGGATTCGGTTTGTTTTTCCAAAGTCACCGCCGGAATATACCCACTCGAGCCCGGCATGCGACAATAAACACTGACTGTATACATACATGCGAAAGGGGGAGGGTACGCGCCAAGGAGAGCTCTGTGAGCAGGGGGAGCGAGCGAGACGGAGACAGTCGATCGTTGCATAATGGGCGATACCGACGAGCTGCGATTTTATCGCGCCACCGACTCGCAGTAAATGTGACGGGTACACTCGCCTCGGCCGCGTATACGCGCACGTCCGAGTGAATGAATCGAAATTTTACGGCCCGAATGAAAACATTCGCCAGCATTGTGGAGGCGACTCGCGTCGCTGTGTCAATATTCCGAGGCTACTTTGCTCTTTATCTCGCGACCGGCTAAATTGCTCTTAAGGAGTCGCAGTCGTTTGCGTCGATGCCCCGCGAGCTTTCGAAATTCAACGGCTTGTGAATTGGGTCGCACCGCTCGTTTTGTCGAATTGAATTGTTGCCCACCCAATCCTCGTGTTCCTCCACTGATGAAATTGAAAAATTTGTTATCTGCGAACCGTATAATTCAAGCGATTGAAAATAAAAAATAATTAAAGTTTATTACAAAAAAAAGATCGTGAAAAGTTTTTTTATTGAACCGAATCAATCAATAAATAAAAAACTTTTATATCACCGAAACTGTCCTGCAGGACGAAATGAAAAGTGCGAAGGCTTATTTGTTATGTAAGCGACTCGGCAGGGCACTAATTAAGATGCACCTCTCGATCGTAAATCGACGCTTAATTCTTGTGTGTAAAAAAAGGCGACGGCAGCTGAGCGATTTGTACGCGATTTCTTTTTGCGCCTTTGGCGACGCGCCTCCTTCGTCCGCGCGCAATCGCGCTCGATAATTCTCATCTGCCGCGATTATTTTAATTACCTATGCAGCGGCTGCACGAGCGCGGCTCACCTCGAAATTCCCGCGCCCCCGTTAATTGGTCGTAACTTTGGGAGTTACGCACCTCCCGTTCATCGTTCCGCTTTCCCACCCGTAATCCGTCGCTTTATATCTCCTCGAGTCTTTATTCACTTTAATACGAAACTACTAATTTATAAATACAATTTAATTCACTTTAATTTTAAGGGGAACGAAACGAGAGTAGCTTAATCAGCGTATGCTTTATCTTGTAATTCATTATAAAACAGTAAACAAACTTTATATTTCTTTGAAAGTAATATCTGGAAAGAGATATTTTTAATTATTGTGAAGAAACAAATAAATAAAATGAAATTTAGAAATTCACATCGATTTGGATTGTCAAGGGCTGTAAAAAAAATCTAAACACGCAACAGACATTGAAGAGAAAAATCGAACGACGAGAGCTTTGAAAAGCGCGCGAAAAGGAAGAGGAAGAAGAGGGAGCAGCCGAGAAGCGAGGGGGAGAAGACACGAAGAGAATGCGAGCGATCGACTCAGGGCACCTAGTCGCGCCGGGCGCATTGTACACATTCGCTACGCAAGCCGACCGCAAAATCAGCGTTTGAAAGAAGAAGTGACACAATGCGAAGGTACACGCACCCCATCGGCCGAGCATCCCCCTTCGCTCTCGGCCCATTGACGGGGCCCCGACGCGCGCGCTGCGTGTTATACCCACACGCAGCCCGGAACAAAAAAAGGAAGAGAGAGCGCGTATACGCGGCTCGCTTTAAAAGGCGCAGCGATGCGTGTTGCGCGAACGGCCGAGCGCTTCCCTTCGTGACCGACCCCGGGAGATATTGTCCGCGTGTTGGCGCACACATTGTGTCGGCGCGCGGGGAAACGCGCCACCGAGGCGCGCCCTGCCTTTTGCCGCGGCGGCGCGGGGCCCGCGTGGAATGGCTATTTGCATGGGACGAATCGAGGACGATGGCGCGTCCCGAGCGGACGCCTCGAGACGAAAGCCCGTCAAGAGCCCGGACGAGCGAGGCTTTTCGGCTGATGTCTTCACGCGCCTAATCGATTTTCACCCGTGCAGCCGCAATGCCTCTCTTGTTTTCCCTTTCGCGGCAACGCAAGGGACTTCTCGCGCGCGCCTCGAGAGAGTCGAGCATTTTTCTGGCGAGGTTTTGCTTTTGAACGGGGGGATACCGGGAACCGAGCTGGCGGGAGAATAAACGCGAAGTACGCGTTGTCTCGGCTCGATAGAGATAGTATAATCAGACGAGCGTGTTCGATGGCCGGCGGAAAAATGGGGATTTTTCAATTTGATGGGAGGTTTGATATGTGCGATTGTGCTGGTCCACCAACTTGTTTGTACACGGACGCGAGCACACTTGGGGAAGCGAGCGGGAAGAGGAGAGAGCGAGGTTTATCTCTCCCGGGCGGGCTGATCGGTGCGGACAGATAAGCCTCTTACGCGGTCCAATTGGCAATTACTTATCGCATCCAGATCGTTACATAACCTCTAACAGCTTCGTACCGGTCCACGTGCAATTAGACGCCTTACGTCACATTATCCGGCCTGGCGTTAGCGCAAGTGCGATGCCTCGATTCTCGGACTTTATTAATTTCACTCGAGTTCGTCCGGCAATCATGCGCTGTCTTGCCTCGGAATTACTCGCTTATCGCTTATACAAAGACGGGGTAATTAAATTTAATTAGAAATTTCAAGACTGCTTTGTTCGTTCTAAGACAAAAGGGTGCATTGTTTACAAGTGTAATTCTCTTGACCAACGAAGTAAACTGAGATTTGACAACCGTAAGACGGAGGGAGCAAAAGAAAAGCAGAGCTACATCAAATTGCAAGAGAAATTAATTAGTATGTATTACGCTACGCCAGCATGGCCTTTTACGGTGCATTCAAATTCGCGGGTAATGATATGCCGACCGCGTAGTTTCGACACGGAAACCCGCCGTTCGAGAGTAGAAACGGCAAGCGGTTACGAATTCCAGGACCGTCGGTGTGTTTTCGATCATACAAGTCGCTGACTTTCGTTATTACCGAATTTGAAGCCGATTTTATCTGCCTCCCTTCGCTCAAAAGGCCGAAAGTGTCCATAACCGGCCCTACAGTACCTTTTAGATAAGAAAAAACCAAGATAGTTGTATACAACGTTATAACTTCAATAAATTACTGGAAAAATTCAATGAAAATATTTGAATAATAGCGCATAAATTATTTGAAACGATAATTAGCCTGATAAAACAAGTTTGAAAAATAATAATAGAGCAACTGCACACTGACATTATCTTTAGCACTTTAATATTTTCATCAAAAAGCAATTAAAATACAGCTCGGATAATTAACGTCAGTTTTATTGAATCTCGTACTCGATCATGTTGATCCTCTCCAAAGCTGCTGTCGATTTCAAATCTCAATTTCACCGGCGTCGACGCAGCTTTTCATTAAATTCTTAATCACCGGCCCGAGAGCAAGATTGGTATCGTTGCTGAAACTTTTAATTTATCGCACGATTAAAAAAAAAACGCCAGAAATCGCAGAGGAGCTCAAATTTCCGGTAGATCCATCGGTAGCGATAGTGGCAAAAGTCCGAAAATTCCGGGGAGGGGGGGTCAAGGATTCTCCCTCGTCTCGCCTCTTTGATCGTTGAACAATGCGCCACGCGCCGCTTCAAACGCATTAATTACCGAGCGCCGCTGGAACGTGTACGGCGATTTTTTTCTCCACCGGCGGAGTGGCTTGTCAGCGACAAAACGAACCGGTGCCGCGTCGCCTTGGAAAAAAAAAGTCGGAATCGCGCGCGTCGCCCTGCATTAACGTCCATTGATTTTCCCGCTGGTTTATCTGGCCGGTCGATCTCCCGCGCGCGTTCTCTCGCTCTCTGCACCCTGGATATTAAATCGTAAAGCTATTTTCGTGCTGTAAAGAACAGCGGGATTTTTTGTGCTCTCCTATCGAGCCATCTATTGCTCTGTATGAAAGTATAGCGTTCCTACATGTAAATTCAAGCGAGTTCATTAGCTCCTTTTTCATTCCGTATTTCAAAGTGAATTCGTAATAACGTGAAACCACGTTACGAAGTGATAAAACAGAGCAAGCGATACGCAAGATAAAAAATAATTAACTTCGCGAAAAAAATAAATTTAAAAATGCGATTGGAACATTTATGCCCGTCGGTGGATGAGAGGGAATTTCGGTGTAGACGCGCGTAAAGGTCCGAGAATTACGCAATGAATTTTTTATTAGATCGCGGCTGCTCGGAACGATTAGGATACTTAGCGGCGCGGTGCGCGACCGGGCGATAAAGTTTAAGGGCGTATTTACGCGATACACGCAATAAAAGTCAAGTCGCTGCGCGCCACGCACACGCGAGAGGTTGCGGCTGGAAGAAAAAAAGCATCGGCAGCTTTAGCGCTGCGGCCTGCGACGCCAAAGAACATACACACAAGAGTCGGCCGGCTCTTTTACGATCGGTACTTTGCGGTTTTGGAAAAGTTTCCGCCGCGTCTTCCCGCGCCTCGTTTAGAAATGCACACGATTACGATCGATTACGCAAACATTCGTCATCGGATCGAACTTGCTGGATTTCCGCGATTCTTTGTCAAGCAACAAAGATTATTATTGTTTTTAGAATATTATCAAAATAAAACATTTAGTAAACTAATAAATATTGAATTCTTAAACATAAATTTAATTATTTACTCTTATTTTCAAGGCATAAAACGTAATCAGAAATGAATTATATGATAGGATAACTAAACGAAATTAAAATAATTTAAGAATACAGCTAGTACTCGTATTGATTTTTAAAATAAGTAAGTCATTTTTTTGCATAAAAGTACATATGCGAGCGCACGATGGTGTAAAGTTAACATACCGCTACGCGATTATATACAAAAGGGACGGTCGAAGCGCGGGCAGACACGTGCGGGCGGCCAGGTTATTTTAACAGCGTGGGGCAGCCTCTTTGTTGATCGCGCGTTTGTAATATGTGAGAATGAAGTCTGTTCAACTGCGACTCGGAAAAGACCCAAAGACTACTTCAAGAGTTTAACTCCTCCAATATTTCTACCTTGGTATTTTACATTCCATTTTTTTCGATTGATCAATGGATGGTCGCCAATTGAAGGAAACTGGTTTCGATTGAATTTGTCGATGATTTTTCAGAAGAGAAACCTAAAGCAGCAATGGATGATGTAACTTAACGTTGAAGTCAAAGATTCTTGGTTGGAGCTCAAAGCTTCAAAAGTATAAGAGAGCAACTACGTTGGTAAAGAGGACAGCACCCTTAGTGTTTGAGGTTCTGATGTACTTGCGATTCTTCTGTTCTATGCAATTCGTATATTTTATGATAAATATTCATATATTTTTCTATGTTAATACGTGTAATTTTATCGTTTGTTAATTTATTAATAAATTTTATCGCGTATTGATTATACTTTCATGAAATGCGAAGAAAAATCTTTAAATATCAAGTCAAATCGCACAGTTTCAAAAATGTTTTCACGATTGATGTGAATCAAGAAATCTGACACTTGGTGTGCACGCAAGAAAGAGAAAAATACCTTCCACGCATACTTTGGCCCTTCCCCGGCACATCCGAATATCTATGAGTCAGACGCTATTAATATCCGTGGCGCATGTAAAAATACCATCGTACATTCGTCTTTATAGCCGGCTCTCGCCAGCGCGAAAAGAAGAACAAGTCGACGAAGCGAAGCAGTCCAGAGCATTTTCCAATCTCCCCTCGGCGCTCTGTGTGGTCCCTCAAGAATTTCCACTTACTATTCCACTTAAATTCAAAATTAAATCGAAGAACATCGTCTCCGATTTAGAAGCGGTTAAAATAGGTTTGATTTTCAAAATTGAGAGCGTACCGAGCAAATTCGCGATGCAGCGGAAAATCGAATCAATTAAAATTTTCAATTTGATCCTCTCCCGAGGAAAAACACGCATCGCCGTCAGGGGATCCCCCGCTCGCGCTCGAAGGCATTGCCGTGCCGAGAGAAAGAGGCGCTCGTCTTGCCGGGGAGAAAATGCTCTCCCGCGGCCCGACTGTGCCCCGCTGAGGGCGAAACGGCGTGACAACCCCATCCCCCCGGCGACTGCTCTTCATCCCTCTTGCTCTCGTCACGGCAAAGTTTCATCACCGCCGCGACGCAAACTCATTCCGCCTCCGCCCGCCTCGCGTTCTCGAGCTCAACTCGGCTCAGCCAGTCGAGCCCTGAACTTCAACCAACAACTTTGGCTCTCCTCCTCGTTTATTACGGGTGACTGCACTTTCCCTCCGCCTCGCAACAGCCGCCACCGCCGCCGCGTTCGCTTCTTCTTTGCTTCCACCCCACCCAGACTGCCGCGCAATTTCGTTCGATGCTCTCGCTCCTCCTTCTTTTTCTGTTATCTCATTTTCCGTCTCCTTCGCGCGCTTACCTCGCGACACGATGCGTACCTTCCGGAAGGTTCATCAGCGCACCTGACTAATCCAAGGCGTACGGGGTGTAAGCCATGCTTTTGTGGAAAACATTTTTGATAAGTTAATCTCTTTTGGCAATTAATTATTTTACGTAACTTTGGCTTTGGTTAATTATAAGATTAGTGGGACCCTTTGATGGACTTACAAGGAGAGGCATCCGCTGTAGGCCAGCAGCACTTATTTCAGAACATTAAAGTCATAAACCAACACACTAAATTATTTTTGATATACGGTTTAGGTGTTAACACACGTGGGAGCGATCGACAGATACGACAGTTCACTAGGAAGACTCGAACCAAACTCTTCGCAACTATTTAAAAGCTCTTTGCTCGATTACATTATTTTTTTTAAACCTGATTTTGCTTTACTTTACGATGACATTAAAATGCGGTATATAACGTAAAAAAGTTATGCTAATGCAGTCCACGCGGAACAGATAAAGTAACGAAGCGAACGTGTGACTCAAAGGATATCTCTTGCAAAAAAACAGCAAAAGAGAAAAAAAGTGCTACTTCGGCAGTGGCCAAACGGTGTATAAGATACAGAGGTTAGATAATACTACTCGACAACGCATTTAATGCACTTCGATGACAAATCGATGCAGTGATGAAAAGAGTAGAAAAATAAAAGCGGTGCCAATAAAAAAATATAAAATATTAATATTTTCAAATAAAAATGCAATTTTTAACTATGAATATTACTTTTATGGGCTCTTTGAATCTAAAATGCACCTTTACATCGAACGCTGAAAAAAAGTTTTTGCTGACATAGCTTTCACTACGAGAAAGCAGAAAATTTACTCGAAAGCTGATATATCGCTGGCGTTGAATAACAAAAGCGACGAAAAGTCGTAATGAGAACGAGCAGTGATCTAGCTCAATGAATGTAAATATTTGCAATTTAACGACGCAATAATAATGTCAATAAACACTCGACGATGATTTCGCAAACAGAAGCGTTCCTCTATGTCGCTGTTGACTGCCGAAAAACAATACTTGAGAGAAAGATTGAAGCCATAGACATGCGCACTTCTTAACGAGCACTAATTATCACATTGATGCCGCAATATTCCTTCCCATTTGCATCCATTGTAAGTTGCATCGGTGATAGTGGTTTAATCTCTCCTTTATGCCATTGTAACGCCAAAACAAAGAAGTAAATTTTTACACGAACCTCTACGTGCCGTTTAAAAATACCCAAACGTGAGAATAAATACTCGAGAAATTTCTACGGTGTATTCACTGCATCAAAAATGATAAAATCGAAAATAGACATCCAGAAATGCGGCACATCCGCAGGAGGAGAGGAGAGCAAAAGTTCCTTGCGCAGCTAAAATCACCGAGTATACTCAGTGAAGTAACTCTGCCAGAAAATAGGCCTTCTGTAAGAGGCGCGCCCTAAGCTCTTCGAGAAGACAATTTTCCTCTCTCTCTTTCTCTCTCTCTCTTGGTGTTCTCAGTGAAAGCATAGGGAGGGAAAGGAGAGCAAGAAGAAGACGTTGATGCTCGCAAGGCACAGCCTCGCTTCTCCGAGGGAAGAATTAGCTAATGGTGCAGGATGAATCCGTAATGGGTTTGCTCCGTTCCCGCTGGCGCATCGGGATTTTGCGTTCTGCTCTCTCCATCTCTATATTTTCTCTATTTTCCCGACTTTTTGTTTAATCATAAGATGTGCTTATTTTACGGAGCTTTATTTCGCATTAGTTTTCAAATTTATTTGTGTGAAATAAGTAGAATAATAGATGATTATAATAACGATTCTTATTTATTTTAAAAATAAGTAATATTTTGAATTATTGCCACATAATATTTTTACTTAAAAAGATCGTAAAAATAAAAAAAGAGATCGTTATAAATTAGTAAAAGGAAGTATCAAATAAAGTTAAAGTCAGCCAATTTAGAATATTTCCATAATTTTTTCATCACATAATCATTTGTCAGATTTCCTGTTAGATAGTAACATTTCGCTGATTTTTATTTTTATTTTTACACATCTACACTCGAATTTGGTTTTTAGTGGTGCTTGAGATAAAAGCTATATACGGAAGACTTACACCGCAAGGATCGAGAGCAAGAGGTGAAGACGAGCCCCAAGGATGGAGAGTAAAATTTCCAAGCGCGGGTCCCGGGGCAAGAGACGCCCGCGCTCCAATTCGAAGTAATACCCCAAGGAATGCGGAGAAGATGGAAGGATAGATAGACCGGTCCGTCGGAGAGGAATATCCCCGCGAAAAGGGGTTGTTCTTTGGGGTACCCAAATTCAGGCGGAAGATGGAACGATATAATTCGTCTAGAACGTCTCGGAAGAAGCGGAGAGTGCGAGCGAGCGAGGCGTGAACGATTTGAATAATGCCGCGCGAGATTTGACGCTCAAGTTCCTTATTCAAGTTAATTCCGCTAAATTCTGGCATTCATGAGACCGAGATGCCGAAACGAGCGCGCACTGATAAACTAATTTGTTTCCAACTTCGTGCGGCGATTCGGCTAATCTAAATATGCTAATTGCGAGAACAGATGATAAAAGTGACGAGTTCATAAACCTGTCAGCTTCGGCTTGGAAATGAAAACACGTTGTTAAAAAAATCAATGGAGCTCGGCTCTTTTAAGGACAAACACGTGGGAAAAAGGAAGCCTTGAAATGACGGAAGCCGCGCGCGCGGGGGTTCGGTCCGCCTTAAGCTTCTTGCATCTACTTTATTATTCCGAGATCGGCGCGCAGGCTTCGCGGTAATTCTCTATTTGTCTACTTACGCGCGCGGAGCCGGGTTCGCGCGCCAAGCCCGAGAAAAATCCCAGTGTTTCCAGGAAGACAATCAAAGGCCGCGCGCCAGACTATTTGTGCATATGGCCGCTATACGCAACCGTGGCGCGCTGGAATAAGAGAGGAAAAAAAGAAGATAGCATAAACGAGCTCCTCGATGCTCACACGCGAACTAGGCTCATAGGCGCGCTCCGGCCAAATCGACGTTTGGCTTGTTTTGCCTCTTTGGAGCAGCTGTCGATCAGAGGTTCTCATACAGCCGGTTTTAAAAGACACTGATGCGGCCGCTCGAATTCGAAAAGTGAATTAATTCTTCACGTTGAAGAAACTCGCGGTGGCGCTAACTAGACGTCTTTATAATATATCGCCGAAAAAGGCAAGTTATTACGAAGAGGCTGTGGCAATATCTCAAAAGCACGCCCTTATCATTAAGGAAAAGTTATGCTCCAAAATAGAATCACGAAGAAGCCGTTTCGCTCGGCCTTAACGGCGCCTCCTCGCGTCAACACTACCCAGTTCCCTCCTCCACGTCGCTCTCTCTCCGCGCTAGACGCGCACGCGAGCATCCTCCTGCGTGCACGCGTGAGCGCCCTGCGTTAAGAGCGACGCGCGTCGATAAAAAAGAAAGGAGGGAGCCCAGAGACGAAATAGGGGAGTGAGAGATGCGCGTTTTCGTCTCTCGCGAGCTCGCGTATGCATCGCGTGACGAGCCTATTCAGCGACGCATAAATAATGGATAAATAAGTGGATAAATAATGTAAGAAATCGAATTTTTCTCTTCTAGTGCCCGCGTACACACGGACGCACACACGTAACCTACTCTTCCCGCGTGCGATTCCTTCCTCTTTATTTTCTCCGCCAGGCCTCCCCGTGTACGCGAGCGTTTTCCCTCCGACTCTCTGTCGGTCAGGTTCACGGCTCGGCTCTCGGACAGGAATCCGAATCGCGTGATCGGCTCGCTCTGCACCGCTAAAACCCCGAGCGAAGGAAATTTACTGCATGCGATGAGTCGGCCCTAAGATCTCTCGTGTGCTTTCTTTTTTCCCCGGTTCGATTCTTGCCCCTCTCTCTTCCTTCCGCCCTCTCCCCTTCCCTCTCTAAATATTTTTCTCCCCAATTTCTACCTTTCTCTATCTGCTTATCCGCATCTATCAGACACTACTTCCTCGCTTATTTTTTCGATTTCAGTTTGCAAGGCAACCTGCTACAAGAAGTCTAAATGCAGGATGGAAAAATAAAAATAGTAAAGTTTCAATTGAATCTTATTGTAATTTAATGAAACGAAAGTGATTCACTGACAGATGAATTAATTTATTGCAGTAAATCTACAAGAAACATGCTTTGCTTTGCAGAAAAAAAATTTCTTGGACGTATTTATATATCGCCGAGTATAATTTTCTATCAACATATCAATCTATAGTCGCTCTTCACCTACGCGCTTCCCCATCGCGAGCACCTACTTCTCCTTCTAGCTGTCTTTGCACACAAGTCCTCCCTATTGTATTTATCGTGCCCCCCACCCCTCGCCCGATGCGTTTTACACTGGAAAGAGGATCCGTCTCTCCGCTTCGTTCCTCGAGTACAGGGTCAGAGACATTACTCATTATAACACTCGGCGCGTCGTGTTCTTGCGTATGAAAAGAGAGAGCGAGGAAAAGAGCGGAATGACAGGCTCGGTCAAGGGTCAGCCGAGCTTCGTGCTCGAGCCCGAACAAGACACGCCGAGAGGGGCAGCGCGCCGATATCGGCACTTATATCAATGGAATAACGCGGAGGGCTCGCACACATGTGACTCAGGCCCCGGCCTCTCGCGAAGAAAGAAGCGTTATGCCAGCGGTCTTCGAGGGATCCCGGACGAGACGTGCGAACGTCATGCGCCGACGGGGTATCGGATGCCGGGGAACGCGAGAAAAAATTTGACGAAGCGCGTTGCAGCGCCCGAAGACCCGTTCGCTTTCGCGCCTTCGCATAATCTCTTTCTCGCCTCCAGCTGAGAAATTGGGAATGCTGGCGCTGCGCTTTTTTTTTAACGAGAACCTCTCATCGATCAGACTGAAATAAAAGACCGACGGTCTAAAATATGCTACGTGTTTGTTTCGTTTATTTTCCGGACTACAGCTGTCTCGGTCAAGAAATTTTTCCACACGATTCAATCGAGAATGCGTTTGCTCACTGATCGTGCCGATCGATGCGCGTGCGTCGATTAGGACTGCAATTAAATAGTATAGGCGCCGCGCGTTACTGCCGTGAGCCGATGATACCGACGATAATGCCGGGCGGCGATAGCCGAACTAGGCTTTGCAACAGCGAACTAAATTACATAGATAATGTATGCGGTGTAATGCGCGATAATTGATTTTTCTCTCAATGGCGCGAAGGCACGTGTGCGCAACAAAGTCATCGAATCGAGCGGGAAAACCGAGAGGTGACTTTCTGCATTGAGACGAGTCTGAAAGTTCATTGATAGCTCGAGGATGTTATCGAGAGGCAATTAATCGTTCGTCCACTTCCACGAATTCGCTCGACAATGAACGAACGTAACTCGGAGTATTGAGAATCAAGAGCTATATAATATTATCGTTGGAGTGCCTCGGAAGTCGCTCGCGCGAAAGGAGACGATCGCGAAAAATCTCAGCCGAGATTAGAAACATAGTAAACAGAAGACATTAATGAGATTTCCATTGCTTGGACGGTTATCGGTTCCGTCGGTCTATCCGACTGTCCGTCAGCGTGACAGCGATACAAATTTATTATCCATTAACACGTCAATTAACTTTAATGCCTTGTCTCGCGCGCGCGCGGATAATCAATCGAAGTTACGAGACCAGAGCCTGCGAGTCTTAAAAATTCGATCTTAATGGTCTAATAATAACGGCGCAGCGGCGCGATACGCGGGTTGCGCAAAATTCTCTCGAATTAGACGACCGATTAAGCCGCAGACGTCGACGCCGCGAATTTAATTAATCGCCGATCGCCGCGGCGCGAAGACATTTCTCATCGCGCGCGGCTATAAATTATTGGACGCGAAAAAAAAATTAATCTACATGGGAGGAAATCGCGAGTGAAAAAAGAGGGGAAAATCCTTATCCGAAGCACTATCGCGCTCGACGACGCATAAGCGCGGGCATTATCGGCGACACCCCCGTGCCAGCGGAGAAGCCATTGACTCGCGGGCAAAAGAAAGACGTCGACGACGACGAAAAAAAAGGCGCAGCAAAAGTTGCATTACGCAAATCCGCTCTCGGCGAAGTTCATCGAACCTAGAACGCGGCGGAACCGATAAGTTAATAATAGCATGCGAGCGGCTCCTCTTCTGGAAAAAGAGCCGAAGAAAGTCGCGGCCGCGAAGAGCTGCAAAAAAAAAGCCGTCGCTCCGATATCGGTGTCGAAAGAAGCGCGACTAGCCACTCGCTCTTTCTTCCTTTTTTTGCCTCTCCCCTCGGATAAGGACATTCGATAAGAATATGCGAGTTCGTTACGAGTCTTAAACGCGCGCGCGGTGTGTAGGTGAATCTCGCATCTCTTCCAAATGGGCAATAAACGGGGCCCGCGGTCGAATCTCGCGCGGACGTTGGAAAGAGGTGGGAGGAGGAGGAGCGCGTCGCGCCGGGCGAGCGGAAAGACAGAGGCGCGCCGAGCCGAAAAAAAAGGAGGACGGCGAGCGCGTACAAGGTGCCAGGGGTTCACGACATGAAGGCCTCATTATGCTTCGGAAAGCGAGCGCACGAGCTGCGGAATCGAGTGGGGGCGCGAGGGAGAGAAGGAGACGGGCGGGAGTTGAGAAAAGACGGCCGATAACCGGCCGATACCGCGCTCGCTCGAAAACACAGAAAACACGGAATCAGCCTCATTACTTCTATCTCTTTCTCGAACGAGGGAATGGCAAGAGGGGCATAAAGAACGAGCGGCGGTGGGCGCGAGAGAAAAAAAGGAGACGCGCGGGGACTTCGGGTTTTCAAGCGGAGACGCGCGGACGCGGAGACGATTCCTCGCTCTCTCACGATTTCCGAGAATTATCCCATCTTTGGTTTCCCACTTCTTCTCCCGTGGCGAACTTTGATAGTCGTCGGTGGGCGCGCGCGCGAGAGAGAAGGAGGCAGGAAAAGGGAGCCGAAGATAGCGTCACCCTCGCGGCGGGCCATCCGCACCAGGCAGAGGCGTGTAATAAAAGCGGAGGAACGGCCTTTCCTTATGCCCCGATAAAAAAGAAACTCAGCCGACGAATTGCCCGGGTATACGGCTCGCGCGCAATGAGATGGGCTCTTAAGGGTACGCCAGCACGAGCCTATTGAATGTTTGACGAGGCCTCACTCGCGATTTTATATTTCAATGATCGCGAATGCTACCGCAGCCCACGGGTATGAAATTTTTATGCGCTCGCCGCGGGAAGTGATCGCAATCAATGTGGAGAGAGAGAACGAGAGAGCTTCTTTTGCGGTCCTAAGAAATGGTCTTTTTATGGTACTTAAAAGCCTACTCTCATGCGCCTTATCTTTATTTAATTTTTATGCCGCCGACTAATCTGTTAATGCCGTTCGAAGGATCTACATTTTCGGCGGTTTGTAAGAAAAGTCACGGAATCGTGCGAAAAAAAGTAATCGACCCAATGATGCCGGCTTTACGGCGACAATTATTTTTGATCATTATAGATACAGCGACGGAGTAAATAATTTTTTTTTACCGTACACATTTTTTTCCGTGGAATCGAAACTTTCAACGTTCTCGTTCGTACACACCTGCGATCTATCAAGTTTTTCAAACACGTGTCATGCTAAACAAACAATTTACTCGCACACGAGCTTATAATTACAGATCACGGACTCACATAAATATCGTTTAATAAGCCATGCCTCATAAAGTATTCTCTAATCAAGTCGTCGCTTGAATATATTCGGAGAAAACACAAAAATAGGTCTAATTAAAATCTGCCTCGCGGTTCGGTTCCTCGCGATAAAATCGTAATCGCGGGGAGGGCGCGTGAAACAACGTTCACCCCGAGTCCGACAGGGTTTTACGGGGTCCGCCCAATAAATTTCCGTTGCCGCGGGACGCGGGCGGCAACAGTAATCGAATGGAATCAGGTCGAGTTTCCCGAGCGTTTTCCATGTTTCCCGATCGTATCGCGAGAGATCGGAAGTCGAACGCTATCACTTTAATAATTCTCCTTTTTTTTACTACCAAGGTAACCTTTTTCACTTCAAGAAAAACTTAATCCGTTAAAAATACGAAAGCTTAAGCCGCTTTTATCAATAAATAAAACTCGTTTTATCCGCGCGAAACGCCACGCGTTCGAGAAAATAAATCCGCGGCAAAAGCAAGTGAATTAGCAAATGCGCGAAAGCAAAATAAATGCAGCGGGGTGAAGCAAAAAAAAAAAAAAGCGCAGAAAGGCACGGCGAGGCGCGAGCGTAATGAAACGAGTGGCAAATGGCTCGTTGGCGAGTGACAGCGACGGCCGAGAAGATAGCATCGGCCACGGCATTAGGGTGAGCAACCTGCGTCGCGACGACAAGAACGACGCGTTGACGCACGGCACGAGCGCGACGACGCAGGTGCAGGGGAGGCGGCGGCGCGGCGGTGCCTCGCGGGACGCGACGACGTCGTTTAAAATACAAATAATAGCGCGCCGTAATTGAGAATTGACGAGAGGATAGCATGCCGAGTCGCCGGGCGAATCGATGCCGGCCTGCTTTGGCGCGCGGCACCGATTTCGTACCGCCTGCTCTTCGCCGCGGCCGCGCATTTCGAAACATTACCAACTATTTAGGCGGCGAAATGCTCTAAGTTATTTTTTTACCCGATTGCCGCTAATGATCGATGCTTATCTAAATGCTCCTAACGACGGAATATTTTATGTTCTATTTTAATTAAAATTGTACAGTTTATAATGCACGAAAAAAGGTGAATTATTATTGCTTGCTTTATTTGACATTTCGTACTGGTAATGGATTTATTCGAAATAAAAAACGTTATTGAATTATCAGTTGCACATTATCAATTAATAATTTATTGTAAATAAATAAATCAGGAAAAGAGCAATCCGTCGATAACTTCGTACAGAGGAAGTTGCTTTATTATTCACGCTATTGATTAATGAATTATTAAGAGGCTTCAAAATATAACATCAAATATTGCACTAGCGAGAATATTGAAATCGACTTCTGCAATTTTTAATGAAACTTTTATATAGTTAAACTCTCATCGTGGAACTGCTAATAATAACTACAAAAGCAGTTTCTGTAAAATTTTCTGATAATCCCATATACCGAATATCGCGTCAGTTATTTAAGACTTACATGATTTCGTTTATAAGCGGAGCCAGGTATTACCTCGCGAATGCCAATTCTGACAGATAGAAATAGCCAGCGGGATGTTAAAAAATTAAAATAACGCTTACACGCAAAGCGCATCGGGTATTCGTTTATCTCGCGATACAACACCGCGCGAGCCCTGATTGTTATTGATCAGGCATTTCGTTTGTCCATTTTCAAATGCGTCCGTATTTGCGGACGAGAACGAGAGAGAGAGGGATCGGGATGAAAGAAAAGAGAACGCAACGCCCAGGGCTTTTATAATGTTGGCACGAAACAGCGAATACAGACGGCGGACTTTAATGAATCTTTATGGGATGGTGTCGTGAACTTGTATTCCCTCCGGTGACTGACTGTGAGTCCGTCCGCTGCTATACCCATTGGCGCGATTCCATTTCGGACTTTTCCACCTCTCTCTCCCTTGGCACACTAACTACTTTTATTTTAACAATCTCCTTATACTTCAAAAGTTTTTGCAATATAAAAAATACCGCGTCCAAATTAGTACCAATTCAAAAAACTATATTATCAAAATATGACAAATGCCGTGGTTATGACAGTTAATATATTTTGAAGTATGGAAAGAATAAGGAAATTAATACACGCATCTGCTTCGTTTTTTGTGACTCACTCAAAAATTACTAAAATTCTTTATTAATCACACTAAAAGGTGCAATCCCGCAACCACGACGCAACGTCCGCGCCTGCGCCGATGCCGTGAGCACGAGCGACATTTTTTCCTCGTAGTATATGTGGGGCAGTTTTCTCATTAGGTGGGGTAGCGGCGCTGCTCGCTCATTCGCCTTTGCACGCGTGTGCTCGTGCGCGCAACGTCTCTGTCGCCGTATGCGTTAAAGTCGAAGGGTATATCGAAAGTCCGCGCAGCGGCTCCCACCCCGCATCTTGATCTCCATCAACTCCGCGCTCGCGTGATATTGTCATTAGCAGGCCGAATGGGCGCACGCACTCTTTCTCTTTCTCCCGCTCGTTCCATCGATCTGGCCAAGGCCGTCGATTTTTAAATTCCTGCCCGCTCCCCCCCGTTCCGCGACTCTTTCGCGCGCGAGAGTATCGCGTCGGGGGCATTGGCTCGAATACTCTTGCAATTGTCGATAAGTGAGGGAGTACAAAAAGCGCGTGGTCGAGTCGCTGCATCCAGATAAAGAGAAGCTTCGACGGATCCACGCGCGCCGTTTTGTCATTCGCGATAATCTTTGACGAAGCTTTCGTTTTTTATTTTCGACGCCGAAATTGTCGTATCATCGAAATTATGACGCGTCGATGTTGCCACATTTTCTATTTTTAAAGAAGCTTGTCACGACAGACATTAAAATGCGCGTGTATGATTAATTTTTAATTAATGCAATGTACAATTACGTTAAATGAAAGAAAAACTGAAAATTAAGATCGGTTGATTAAAGAATGATAAAAGATAAGGGTCACGCGAATGGTCGATTTTGAACCATCTCGTGCTGACTTACCGGGGTCGGATGAATCCAGACTTGAGGGGGCTTGTTGACTGAGGGGGCCAGGCGTGCCCCCGCTGCCGGGGCTGCGGGCGTCATCGT
The DNA here is from genome assembly GCA_900480045.1 of Eurytoma adleriae. Taxonomy (NCBI): domain Eukaryota; kingdom Metazoa; phylum Arthropoda; class Insecta; order Hymenoptera; family Eurytomidae; genus Eurytoma; species Eurytoma adleriae. The sequence goes on along the minus strand of UXGC01000003.1, from coordinate 138,354 downwards.
TGCCGCTGGGTCCGGGGTACGACAGTGACGAGGAAGGTGGCCTCTGTGATAACAAAACATCAAACAAACATTAGTTATTGCTCCGCATTCATCCCAGTGTTGCGCTTTCAAGAAGTCACTGGGGATCACAGCGACTCCGAAAAAGTCAACAACCTCTTTGTAATCCCGTGCACGACGCGATACTGGATGTGTGTGAGGAAAGTGAAGGGAAATTGTGTAATAAAAATAAGGGTGCATCCTTTGTGGGGGAGACATTTTAATTCATCCTCTTGAACGTGATAAGTATATCTGCTGAAATTTTGAAAAGAAAAAAATGCCGGGAAGACGGATCGCCGCGGCGAATAAAAAAGGAGAGTAGCTAAGATACATGTTGTTCGGGCGCGCAGCTGCGCGGTCCGCGCGATAAGGAAGGTGCGTGCGTGCGACCTCTGAACCGGCGCGTCGATAGCGCGAGGCGAGAGCGCACGAGCTGCGCGAGGAACGATTTCCGCTCGGCTGAGTCGCGGACGGAGGAGGGACGAGCGCGTGAGCGTCGGCCACAACAATGACTGACAGCGACTCCCACACGCTGTCATGAGAACTCGACAGGGAGCAATTGTTTCGTCTCATTCTCGCCTATCCACTTGAAATCGTTACGCGATTGAGATTAGAGATTCGTTAAAGAGTTGCCTTCTACGCCTCCTCCTCCTCCTCCTCCTCGCGCGCCTCCCTCGAACTCGTGCACTCCTCTTTTCCGTTCGGAGCTTTAATACGCGCGATTTATCTCGAGGAATAATCTTAATTTCTTAATTGCGCCTTTCTAGCCACGCGCCTGCGATGTTTGTTTGGCGGTTAGCCTCAACCTGTTATTACGTCGAGTCCGGATTAGTAGGATTCCCAGATTTCCCAGTGAATCTAATCGCCGCCGCGGCTGGTTACTCGAAAACAAAGTGTATCCTGAATATTTCATAATTGGTGCTTTTTCCAGGGCCCCGAAATTCACGCGTGCGCCGAATTAAAAAGTATAATGCCAATTGCATATTCAGAGGCTGATATAATAAGATAATTAGTCGAACGAACGGGTGTGCGCGCTGAAGCGGCGATCGAAAATGATTCTCGCTCGCGAGCGAGGAAAAAGGCAGCTTTTGTACTACGAGCAAAGAGAATGCCGGCTTTCCCCATCGGGCTGCATCGCAACGCCCTTAACGCGTTTCCCATGCGCGCGAGCTCGTCTCCGCGGCAAAACAAATAGCGATCGTCCTTTTTGCCTCGGCGGCGTGCGTCTTGAAGCGCGTTGCCGCAATCCCGCGGCCGCGGTGAGGAATCCTCGCCGTATAGGTATACGTAACGGCCCATCAATAATGCATTGCGCGCACCAACTTCCTATCCTATTGCTCCAGCCGCCGCCGCCTCGTGGACTTCTAGAGAGAGAGAAAGATCTCAACCGGCCAGTTTAGGTGTCCCACGCGCTCGCGAGCAAGGAGCCCGCGAACCCTGTTTACGGCCGCTGACGTCACTTCCTACTAAACGAGGCAAGGCTGCGACTTTTTTTTTCGACAACTGTGTCGGAAAGAGGATACTTTATTTGCTCGCGAGTGAGAGAATTCGATTGCTATTTAGTTGATCAGCGAGATTGTAAGTTATGCTCCGTCGCTTTTTCTTTCAATTAAAATTGTCAGATCTTTATTTTGATATGCTTAATTCGACGGTGTTCAATATTTAACAAACGAGCGGTAAATACTTTAAAGTAGCTAAATCAACGAGAGCGTTAAGTGTTATTGAAGGAAAAGGCTTTTTATTTTACACTCGGACAAGTGACGAAAATATGAGAGACTCGAAAATTATGATAATGTCAAATTGGCCAGGCCAATGTGCGCGACGCGCAGCATGCGCAATTTGACAAAGCGGATGTCTGGCTCGCTCCTTAAACAAATCAGTGCCCGCATCTCGTGTTTCACTTTCCCCTTTAAAAGTTGGAGCGCTGGCCGATTCTCCTCCTTTTTTACCCTCGCGCTCGCGCGTCGACCGCAAGCAACGAGCGACGAAAGGAGAAAAAAGTTCGGATCGAAATGCCATCGACCGACACGCAGAATTCTCTCGGTTATCTCGAATAAAAAAGAAGCGAACGACCAGTACGCGATATCGGCGCGTGTAATTAAAAAAGGGAGAGCACAGCAGACTGATAAAATATTCACTTTCGGTGTCAAAGTTTCTTGAATTTATCGGTGCGTATCAACGTCCGAGAGTTCAAGCGTCCAGGCCTCTCTCTCTCACTCTCTCTCGCTGTCTGTCTCCGTGAACGAGCCGAGACGAAGGAGGAGAGACGAGGAAAGACGGAGGCAGTCGGCGAGCGAACGTGGCGCACGCCCGCTGTCAACGGCCAAGGAGAACAATAAATTATAAATCTCTCGTGATCTCGCGCGCCTACGAGCGGCTCACCGAGTTTACGCTCGGCGCTCGTAGAAAACCGACGCGAGGAGGCTCAAGGAGGCCGATAAAGATAACCACGGCGAGATGCAAAAATCATCGGGCGAGCGTATACGCGGGCGAGAATGAATGAGGTCGAACAAAAACGAGCCTCGTCGAGGGGCTATGACGAGGCGAAAATTCAACGACGCCGAGCGATGAAACTGCATCGGTTTAGCGACGCTCGCTTTCGAAAGAATTATTTTGTTCTTGCCGAAGAGTTAATTATTCAATATCGATTTGTTATACATTCGGATACACTTATTTTCTTACGCGAATTTCATCCGAGTGATACCGTAGTGGCTGGACGTTTTAATTAAGCGGAACGAGAGATCATTTGACAATGACATTTGTTATGGTTTCCAGAAATGTTGGTAAGAGTAAGCGAGGCACGAAAAGTCGATTTGCTGCATTCGACCGCGTGTGCGAGCGTCGCTAGTCGCATTTATTAACCCGGCCGTCTCGTAACGTAATGCCATATAATTACGTAATTAGCGACCGGACATTAGCGCGTCGCTGACTGGTTTACGGCTGAGATACGTAAATCTCCGCAATTAATTTATTGGCACGGCGAGGCTCTCGGCCTTGCCGACGTACGAGCTCTCGCGTACATACGCACACACACGCGCTGCCGTAGAAGAATACGAGGCCCGACTCCTTCGCAGCGTGCGGAGATCGACGCGAACCGAGACGAGGCGGTCGCTGCAACGCCAGAAGTAATTACATTGTAAACAGGCCCGCAGCGCCGACGCATCGAGAAACCCCGGCGTTTTCCTTTGTCGCTTTTTTTTTCGCGCGCGCGCATACCGTTTTCTCGCGTGGAAGTCGCGCGGAGTACATCTGCGGCCGATAAGCGCGAGGAGAGGCAAGGATACGGGCCGGCGAGATATCGCCCGTGTGGAATGCAATTCTCGCGGCTCCAGCAATAGGGATTGAGAAATAGACTTCGCCGGATAAACAACGACCTCACGGTGTAGATATCCCAGAAACGAGTTGGACTTTCGAAAAAAAAAGTCTCTTTAATTTCATCGCCGGATTCCCGAAGCCGGCGATGAAAAAATAAATGAGACCGGCGTTGTTCCTCGAGGAGGCCTATTTTTAAAAATGAGAATACAGCGCGACCGCGGCGAACGAGAATAGAGGAGAGGCCCCGGAGCGCGCGGGGGGAAAGGAGCGCGGCCTTGAATTTCTCAGCTGTGCGTAGCGGCGCTGTAGCGGCTCCGGGAATCCTAGATACACTCGCGCCGCGACTTGACGGATTGTGCGTTACCGTTACGTCAGTCGCGCGCGATTTCATTAACATTTTCAGCGCGGCGCCGCGGAAAGGAAATCGCCGTCTCTACTTTTGTACCTTTTAGGCGCCGATTCGCGGGCGGCGCGCGCGCGCGGCTTACACGAAAACCTGAATCTCACGAGACCGCAATAAATAACAGCCGCGGTGGCCGCCGGCAATTATTACAACGCGATGACAACGATATCTGCAGCGCCTAGCGTTTAATTGTTGACTCCGTTTTGATTCGACGTTAATGCGCGTATATTACTTCGCGCCATTCATCATTCCGCGCCGGCCGAGCGAGAGTAAAAAAAAAAAGAAATTCGCTCGTTAAGAGCTCTTCCGTGGGCGTAATTTATTTACGCGCTCGCTCGACCGGCTTGATGCATGGTTTTCAACGAAATTCTTGAGATAATGTGATCGATCTTTCGCAATCTACACTTGTCGATTGCCCGCTAATAATTCTTTTTTTTTCAAAGGCTATAAATTCAAGCGCATTTCAAATTTATTTTCAAGCTCGCGAGGGACCATTTTTTACATTTCTCTCGATCGGTCGAGCAACACTTTCACGATTCTTTATTTGCTGTGACTTCGAAATTAAACGCAGTAAAGCCAAAATATTCTTGAACTTGGAGTACGGGTCGTTACCTCGGGGAATAGGAGGGTCGGAGTGCAGGAGAGAATTTTATGGTAGGGTGGCTGTTTGCATCTTGTTAGAAGGTGATGCGGAAACGCAACGAGACTTTTAGGACGTGTGCGCATCGCAAGGTAGCAGACTATACTGACGACCCGGCAATAAATGTGAAATCCAGGGGATTTTCGTCGCTGTCGATAAAGTCGAAGTTCAGATTTGTTGTAGGCTGTAACTGCGACCCCGAAGATTTTACGACCTGTACCTCTTACTCCCCGTCATCCGCGCTGCATAGAGAAAGTCGCGTCCCCAAATTTATACTGTCCCTTGCACCCTGCTTTGGTACATCTTTTACATATCCAGGGCTAATATCTTATTAGCGAAACTATCTCAATTAAAAAATTAATTTTAAAATCAAAGTATTAACAGTTGTGTATAGCGAAAAGGGACGAGAAGTCTGCACACGTGGAAATTATAAACGATCAATTTCGGGAATGCGAATCGCACATTTTCCGAAAGATTCGCGAGTATGCGCGATGTCCTGGGCGCGAGCGCAAAATGAACGGCCGGCGTTATTAGTTTGCCATTGAACGAAAGCAAAGGACGACAAAAGCATACCGCCGGTGATAAATGCCAAGGCAATTACGTATTGACAGTCAGCTCGCTATATATGCGGCTCTGAAAGCTTTCCCAAGCTTGCAGCGTGCGAATTTGCGCGACTTTAGCTGCGCTTCCATTGTGCATCCGTTTTTTTTCGGGAGGACGATGTTTTTTATTTTTTTTTTTTTTTCGTCCACCCGGACATGTCTAGTGCAGCGCGAAAAAGTGAACTATTGCTCGCGGCATCGAATGCGCTGTACCGTCGACGCTCATTCTTCTTAATTTTATGGGTTATGCCTCTATTTTTTTTGCGTGACATATTGGAGGGCATTTCTTTTTGGCGCTGATGCACTTTTAAGTCATTTTAACAAAATTTCGGATCAATAAACTGCGCGTTATGAAAATAGCGCCAGTCGCCCGTTTAGTTAGTCACTGGTGAAAAAATAATACGTGGAAAAAAATGTTTTCATTTAAACGGCGAGCGGAATTTTGGACGCCGAAAACTATCACCCGAGGCGAAAGAAAATATTTCTGGAGTGCACGCACGCATACGGGGGCCACTCTATTTTTAGTCAAAAAGTGAATGCTCTCGAAAATCTCCGGCATTCCGGGGATGCGCGGGAGAAAGTCGGCCGGCTGCGAGAGATGATCCTCGTAGAAAGCAGCGGGGCGCGCGCGCGCCAAGAGAGTAGGTCGAGAATCGACTCGAAGGTCAGAGGCCCGAGGATTTTCAGAGGCGACGGTGGGAGGAGAAGGGCCTTGGACTCGGGAGCGGGAAGGTTCGGTGCTCGGGCCAGCTGATGGATCTAATCAACATTCCTCCCTAATCACCCCGCGTCTCGGTCCTCCACGGCTGTTCCCCCCCGTCGCCGCCGAGACCCGCTGCCTTTTTGCTCCTCGACTTCACGCAATTGCTTTTCGTCTTAATTTTTCTCCGCCCGTCGTTTGCAAGGCCCGAACTGGGTCGAGCCGAATTCGCCCCGTCGGTGCGGCGCCTAATTGAAACGGAGACCCCTGCAACACGAGTTTAATCAGCGCCGCGGCGCACGCGCCAAAAGTCGTTGAACGCCGCGCCGGCTCATTTGCGCCCGAACACACGCGACTGCCCCGGCCACGGTGTAAGCGATCGAGAGCCAATACCGAGTGCTCGTTGCTCGACGCTGCAGGGAGAGCCTCTCGCTGCAGGCTTTCACACGTGACGCGATAGCGCGCGTATCGGAGGTACGCGGGGCACTAAAGAAAAAGGAGAAACCTATCGGCCGCCACCCGCATTAACGTGCCTCGCGAGCGGCTATCACCTGTGCGCCAGCAGTATATACACACATGTGTGCATGCATAAGTGAAGCGGCGCATTAGCGCTCGAGCGCCCGCTAAGGGCCGGCCGCGCACTTTTATTATACCGCGAGATAGGCATTATTTAGCAACAGCCTCGCGGCGGCAATATTGCAAAACAAAAGATATATTATTTGGACCTGCAGCGGGAAAATTATGCGGACTGTATTCAATTAAACGCCGGAGATCTCGAGCTGGATAGGAAATAATTAGGTCTAACCGTTGAAATTTTTCGTCTGCCGCATGAGATTTCTTAATTGCGGGGCATTGCGAGAGCTGCAGAAATCTTTTGAAACAGAAGTAACCTAATAAACAAGGCCTTTTATAATACAAACTTAATCCGAACTTGAAAGTATACGGGCCGATCTGGAAATACATCGACGCGCTTTTAAGCGCTATCAAAAGTTAATTAACGCGAAATAAATATGGCTTCGAGAGCTAATTATGAGTCGCTCCTTCCCGAGGAGAACAAAAAAAAAAATCCCCGCGCCGGCAAAAAAAAAGTCCTCGGAATTATGCAAAATCCCTCATTACCATGGCCGAAGTGCGGCGCACGCGAAAGAGCCCACCTACGGGCCGGCCGATCGGGCTTATCTGCGCGTTATGAATAAACGATTATTACCGCATTCGATTCCCGCGGCGTCTCGCCCTTCCGAGCGAGCGAGCGCGCGGCAACAAAAAAGACACGGACGAAGGTATCTCAGGTCGCGCGAGCGGCGATATCGCGCGCTCGCGCGCGAGCCCGAGATACGCACGCACACGCGCGAGCCCGTAATAACTAAATGCGACGCGACGCCGGCATATATAGGTGTGCGGGATCGCGGGGTTTTTGCGCGGCGCCCAGACGCGCGATAAGGCGAGAGCTCAGGAGGACTCATATCTGCGGTGGCGCGCCGCGCTCGCTCCGGCTAATTGGTTTCCCGTGTTAACTCGCTCGCAGCCTCCTCCTCCCTCGGGATAAGACCGCGCGCGGGGCTCCCGAGATTCTCTCGCTCCCTCCGCCTCTCTCGGGCGCCCGCTCGCGTCCATTAGCCCGATGCGAGGGAGAGCTGCGCCTCGTCGTCATATATACGATGACATGTCCAGGCGGGAGTTAACTTCGCGGGAGACGAGTTTCGCTCCTTTTTTGGGCTCGCCGTCGTGCGACCCTGGAGCATTAGGACGGAAGGCGCACGAGGCACTGATTTCGAGCGGAAGCGAGAGATTGGCTCGAATTAGTGGCTTTACACGAAAATGTGAGCTAAGCGATACCGAATCGCGCGAAGCCTCGAAACGCGTCGCCTGCTGATATTTCGAGGAGCAACGGTACCTTAATAACAGCCGCGCGCTCGAGTTTTTAATACCGCATTTTAAAGGCCTTGCACACGTGTACGGTGACGCGCGCCTCGAGTGTTAGGCCATTACACAGAAGCAGAGCGAGGGAGAGAGAGAGCCGCGAAGGAAGAGGCGAGAAAGAGAGCGGGCTGGCGCGGTAAAACGACGCTAACGATTGCCGAGAGGCAACATCTTATCGTGAACTGCAATCGCATTAGCGGACAGTGACGCCCCAGCGCCGTGTGGTTTCATTAGCGAAAAAATAATCGAGGCCTTCGTGGAAGGTTCGGTCGTTATATACGAGAGAGAAGGAGAGGAGAGGCGGCGGACGCTCGCTCGATGCTCTCTCGTACTCGCACACACCGCTGCGCCGGCGAAAGGATGGAGAATAAAAATAAGGATGGAAACGCCAGTCGTTAAAACAACAGTCGCGGGGAGGAGAGAGAAACAGCTGCCTAGTTAAGGCCCGCGACGTTGACGGAATCGTTAGTAGACGACCCATGGCACACTTTATGTAATACTCTGCGGCTCGCGCCGATAGCTCAGAGCCTCGCCGAATGGATCCCGATTTAAGTATGGGTTGCCCTTGTTTTTTTAGCTCCGTCTCCAGGGCGTTGATGGCCTTTTATTTGCGAGGACAGCGTTTAGACTGTCTTTCATTAATGCTAGCTTTCGGCCCACGGACGAGGCAGTTTCTCTCTCTTAATTGACCTGCCGATCCCCCGACGTATTATACCTTCCGAGGCCGATTTTCGATCATCGTAAAATGTGTGGCGAAAATACATCAGGGTAATCTCTCGGTGTAGGGGTAGGGCGCACAAAGCCGTCAGGACCCCTTGGAAAAAGTTTCGTTAGACGCGCGCGGTAAAAGTAAGCTAGCGGGCGCGCGCTCGACGCGGGAGTTGATCGAGGATCACCTTGGAGAATCCTCGGGGAATCCCTTTTCGTGAAATAGCTCGGCGTCCGCCGAACTCTTCCGCGCGCGCACATTTTTCGACGTCGCAGGGGTGCGCGCGGGCATTCATATTTAATGGGCGAAAGCCGCGGCCCCGATGCAAATTGTTATGAAAGCTTAGTCGTGTGCCTCCATCAGCGCGGTATAGGAGTATGCGCGCGGGTCCCATGCGTTATAAAAAATATACCACTTTTCGCCTCTATGCATATGAGCTTGGGGAGATCCGCGCGTGACAGTCGACTTGGCTGCGCCACCCTCCCTTTTTTCATCATGCGCCTACCATAAGATGCCGTTCCAGGGAAGATAGTGGTGAATAATATTACTTGCGTGCGAGGCTTGTTAAACATTTATTTAAAATAATCTTGCCGGGAATAATTTTTCTATTTGATTAAGTATTTGCAATTTTTAAAGAGTAATTTGCATCTGAATTATTGCCGATTTCACATAGTCTAAAAGTTATTGTACTAAGGAATGCGTAGAAAGTTTTGCAGTATTCTGCTTCTATTTTGCAGAAAATAACTGATTATAGTTTTTACCACTAGAAATGAGAACTCATTAAAAAGCATTTTTGCTATCTGCATTGAAAGATAAATTAAAGAATGCTCATTAAACCATTCGATTGGAGAAATAAAAAAACGGAATAACAGAACGAGGGAAGTAGCAACTGCGCTCAATTAAGCTGTCATCGACGGTGGTAATTCTAAAAAAATAAATTAAGTTTCCTAGATTTCTCCGCGGAGTTTGCGAAGCTGGAGAGGGAAAAGTGCATCTTTTCCAAGAAGAAAAGTTAATCGCGCCGCGGCGGCAAAAAGATCGCGACTTCCCCCCTCGTTTTTGAGTTAATTGTCTGCGGACGACTCCGCGCGGCGATTGAGCGACTGGCTGACGTCAAAGAAAGAGTAAGAGGTGATCCGTCTTTCTTTCTCACACTCGAAGCAGTGGCAAAGTGAGTTTTTCCGAGCGCGAACGCCTGCTGGAATAAAGGCGCAAAAGGTCGGCCGATTTAGATAAACTTTGCATTTTAATTAGCGGCTACAAAGAAACTAATCAATGTTTCAGACTTTCAATGCTCTTTCCCAGTCTTTTCAAAGCTTTGCGAAATATACACGTTTTATAAGCGGGGGCCAACTGAATACCTATTGTTTCGGCTGGAAACAAATGAAATAGTGCCGATCGAATACCGGTCAACTAACGTATCTGGCCCTGTTATGGACCTCGCGGAGAAGAGATATCGCTGGTAATACGTCGTAATTAGCGAGTACGCCGTGTCTCGAGATATCGACTGACATTCGCTTGTGCAGAAACGATCGTTCTCTCTCTCTCCCATTCTCTCCCATTCTACACCCTCTCCCTCCCTCTCTGGGTGCGTTGTTCCTTATCACTGCGCGAAACGCCTAATGAGGTATGGAAATGGACTGGGCATCTCTCGCTAATAATAACACGTAAATTGAGTGCTTCGCGCGCAGCTCAATAGTCTCTTCCTCGTGTGGGTTCGAGAACCATCTACATACAAGTTGCAAGTACATCGAGCTGTTTCCTTTTTATCGCCTTGCAGTGCATTATCTCTACCCTCCTTCCCTCGCATTTTGCTTCTACAATTTTCTTTCTTCTGATGCTTTTATTATCGATTCATTTCGCGTCTCTTGAAAGATTGCACTCGAGAAAGTGAAAATCTTAAATTCAATTACTACCTAACGCGCTAGAAAAATGTTCTGGACCCGTGAAAAGAAAGTCAATTTTCATCGAAAACTGTACACTGAAAATGATTGAAAAGTGCAGGTAGATCGTTTAGAGGGACGCAATTTTCCCGCACAAAAGGTGAGAAATTCCAAAGTGAATACAAATGGGTTGCTTCCTGGCGAAACGACGCGGCACTTTCGCGGCATTAGGCGAGCGTGGGTCCTCCTCATTTTTCTCCCTCCGCGGCTCTGTCGCACTCATTTGCACACAAGTTACCTCGTCGCTACCTTTTGCGAATGGTCATGTACTATTGCCTCGGCTCGGTGAGCGACGCGCGCACGCGACTATTTTCGTCGTTCGCCATGCGCGCAGGGGCCACGGGCCAATGATTAACGATGGCGCTCGTGCGCACGGGAACACGGAATCATCATGAAACTCGAGAGCCTTTCAAATTAACTGCTTCACGCGCGCTTTGCGCCTTGCGAGACGCTCAATTAATTTTCGCGCGAGCCAAAACGCACGGGAGGGGGAAAAAAGGGAAGCGGCGCTTCTCGAAAAATCGATAGGGCCGCGCTCCTATCTCTTTCTCTTTCTCTCTCTCTCTCTCTTGGCAGAAACACAACGATGCCGAGGGTGAAGCGGAAAAAAAGTATAAGGAGGAAATGGCTGGTAGTTCGCTCGCTTGCCTCCTGTCCACGCGCGTCTGTCATTCTAAACACGCAAAGCCACTGGCCGAGTCTCGCATGCCCCGCGCTAATATTATCTGCCTCGACCGCAACGTCGAGAACAAGCCTTCAAGTCAAAAGTTCGTTTTCCAACAGTTTTTGAAAACTTTCTAGCCCCATTACTCCTTTGTGTACACAAGAGATAAGTTAATTAGAGCTATTCAGTGCAAATCGTGCAATTGAAGCTAATGCGCCTGCGTGATACAAGTAGAAAGGTTTCAATTTCGTTGTGTAATGACGATTAATATACTAACGCGTAAATTAAAATACAGCGGAGTAATAAAAAATCTATCTGGTAGGATAAGATTGATGGAGCTCCGTCGCTTCTTCGCAGTTGTAAAAATTAATCTGAAAGACATCGTGAATAGTGTGTAAACAGCGGCCGTAAAACACGCACAAAACCGCGTGATTTCTTTGAGCGTACGCGCGTATCTTAACTGCCGACCATTCGTAAAGAAGTAAAAATGGGCCACGACGCGGCGCGTACACCGTGGTCATTTTGAGCGATGCGGAAGCAGCACGAGACATCCTCTTTTTTACACCGTGCAGGGTTCGCCACTACGACGTAGTTTTCACGCGCGTTTGCCGCTAACGAAACCGCGCAATTATCGCGCGACAATTATGTTTATGGTTTCGTCGCGCGCGGACCTAATTAAACGACGCGCTGGTGTTTACATTTTTGCCCGAGCGAGGAGAGTACAGTTAAGCGTAACGATTCCACTTTGAGGGATTTAAGATTCAAGTGGCCAGTGCGTGGCGCTTTATAAGCGCGCGCGAGTACAGTAAAGTCATTTTTATCAGACTTTAAATTTAGCCGAGTGGAAGAGGCTGCTGCGGCTTGTGTACGTTTCGAGCAAATTTTATACTCCAATTAGAGCGGGAATCATCGGATAGGGAGTTCACTTTTCGCCGTTAACCCCTCGGAATTTCAGCGTTATTTCTTTTAGTAACGCAGATTCAGATAATTTCTTTTACTCTGATACCTTAATCATAATTATAATGCGTTGTTCGCGGACTTTTAGGGTAATAAAATACGAATAAAGGATTATTTGATAACAGCGGAATTCACACTTTGCAACTAATTTTTACAGACTTCAAGTTAGTCATTTGGTGTACATTCATATGAATCATTATTGCAACCAAGTATTGTAGGGAAAATAACAAGCGTCACAGAGTAAACAAAACTCTTCGAAAAAAATAGACAAATAACGTACGTACTCTTTCCAAGAAGGATTTAGGCGAATTCGAGCAAAGATTATCAAGATACGAAAAACAATATCAGCTCGTTCCATTCTTATCCTACCTAAGCACTTACTACTTCAGAATACCAACCTCAACGGAACTTTGCAGAGTTTTCTTGTACGTACAAATGAAGAACGGTATATCATAAGTCAATTAATTATTTAAAAATAAATATTGCATGTTTTGGTTGTATAATAAATTAAAGGAAGTTTTTCATAACAGTTTGCTGCTCAGTTTTGTAGAGATTGGCATTTCAGAGCTGTGACACTCACCTAGTTAGATAATACCCAATCATTTGGCGATTCATGTACTGTCCACTACAATTTGCTTGATAAAACATCAATACATTTTCCCCAGGGTCACCAAAAAGTACATATCTCTGGGCGCGGATAAAATCTGCAACATTCCTCGCTCGCTACAGGAAATTGATTCTCAACTCAAAGTGCACGGAGAAATCTAGAATCGGCGCGACTGGTGACAATTTCAAGATAACGCGGGCCACCCCCTGAGAAGTGCGTATAATAACAATTTTATGATGCTCAGTGTGTTCGCTCGCAAACCTTAAGGTCGCGTCATAAATTCAGTTACGGGTATCGGGGTACGTTTCCGCGAGAGCCGGACGATGGTACTTTTGCCCTTTGGCCCCACGCATTTACGCGCACATCACGATTTTAACGGATTTAGATCAACGCTCTCGGCAGTTTCTCATTTTCATCGTGGACGTCGCGAGGATTTTATAGCACGCGAATAAAATTCACGTTTTTAAGTGAATTTTCATTTTACCGCTATCAAATAAAATAGTTTAATTTATAATTCGGCACACTGAGTAATTCACAGCAAATTCGTACTCGAATTTAAAGTGATTAACGATAAAGCGATTAGTCGGGCTGACTCTGTATGACAGTGTTGATAAACAGAAGAAGTGTTTATAAGAATATCCAGGCACTATCAAACGTAATCAGTGTTATGAATGAGGTAATTCCTGACACGAATGTGGAAAAAGATAATACGATTGTCATTTACGAAACGAAAGATACAGACCGTTTCACAACCTAGTGACCGCGTGTCGTGGTATAAATCCGTGCAGACTCGACTCCAGGCTAGGATCGTGAGTCGCACACATGCATGTAAAACGAGAGCGGGCGCGCCAATGAACGAGACGAAACGCGCGTATATATATATTGGGGGACGCGGGCAAGCAGACGGTTGGGCGGATGTGTCGAGTGATGGCGCTTCCGGTTATTGAACGTCGCGTCTGAAGGCTGCAAAAGCGAGGCCACCGCTAGCTGCGTCGACGTCGCGCGCACGCTCGTGTGCATGTATACGTATATACATGCAGGCTCGCCCGCACGTACCGTTGCTCCGAGGAGTCCCTATAGACGCGACACCTGGGTGTACTGCGACGCCCTTAAAGGCGAGGCCGACTGGCCTAATCTAGACTGGATACTTTCCGAGAGCTCCTGATTAAACGAGACTTTGGAGGACGACGCGTTTCGCCCCTTTGGACTCCGTCTTCCACATCTGCTCCGTAACTGGAATATTTGATAGTCGTTTCGAGAATTCAAATCTTGATGCAGATTTAAAAAATCTTTTTTTTTTTGGCGTTCAAGCGAAAAAAGTGTCGTTACTAAAATTAGACGTGTGACGTGAATAATGAATCAACTGCGAAAACATTTACTTGATGATCAACAACAATTACGCATGCCGCAATTCTGCAAACTCCTTACCCCATATCTGCTTTATACGCTTTTGTTAACTATGTTATTCGTCGCAGTTTCGCCTTTCGCAGTGCACAGCGTGGAAATCTTTAAACAATAACACCACTAAAACCGTATTTAGCCCTGAATAACCTTATAAAGAAAAATTTGTACTCCGCTACCTTTCTAAAACGGCACGCTTTATCAGATCTTACTTCCATAAATAAAAAGGTCTATCGTCGCCAAAACTTAAGCCAATCCCAGTTTCCATCAATAAGTGTAACGCGTCATCTTGAATTTTTTCCCGCGCGCGCGTGTTGTCAGTCAGACGCTCCTCTTAATTGTTCCGCGGCACGCACGGGTTTTTAATGCTTTTATAATTGCCGGCATTGTAGATATAGTATGCGATAAGTGTGCGCGCCGTCGCGGCGCACGGTATTTTTATACGCAAACGCGCCAAGTCCGCGCGCGCCTTTTCCGGAAACACGCGCGCACATATATACGCTCGCGATGCCCGATGAGTCGGGTGCACGCCGGCGCGCAATGGGGATTCTTAAATAGCTGGAGTTTCTCGGACGTTGCGCATCGCTCGCGCACATATGCGCCTGGACACGGAGGCGCGCGGGGCAGACGTTTGGCAAAAAAACCGCGCGTTATACTGGCCGCCTCGGCTGAAGAGCCACTTAACGTTGCTTACATAGTTGCTGTTAATTTAATTAGAGATAAACTTCTCTTGATCACACTATTCCCCGAGATTGTCCGCACGAGTGCGGACTGATTGCTTCCCTGGCCAAGAATCTTCTTTTTATGCAATTTTTCTCTGAACAATTGTTTGTTCTCAATCAGAATCTTAATATGCTCCCGCGAGGTCAACGAAATGTTATTCTACTTGGTGTATAAATAAACTTGTTATATATTTACGCGGGAAGGGTTAAAAGGTCCAAAAAGTCCAGTGAAATCTGTGAATGATTCGTTGTAGTGGTTCGAGTGGCTCTTACGCGAAGCGGTCCGGTCCGTTTATTTATACGAATTCGTCTCACGTCGATACGGCGATGTCGTTCAATTTAAAATCGTGTCAGAGCACGAGGCTCGCGTGAGTTACGCAAGTACGTGTAATTCACAGACGACGCTTACGATGTAACTCTACCGAGTCGCCCGTAACGGGAGGCGCGAAAATAAAAATATTTTAAACTCAAATGCAATCGGTAGCGCGTATGCTAAGACAATTTTTCTCCTTATAAAATAATTCTTAACATTCCGAAAAATGAAATTACGAGAATAAAGTTAAAGGTGTCTTAATCGGCGTAAAAACGAATCGATACACGAAAAACAAACAGAACGCGAGAGGGTTGCCCCGAGCGTCGTTCCGACTAGTTGGTTCTTCCGCGCCGCAAGTGACACGCGGGGGCACGAACAAAATGCAGGCGTACACGGTGCGTCGGCGCGATTAATACGCGCGCGCGCCGCCACCGTGCTCTCCATTTTTTTCTGCCCCCCGTGCCTCACCTTCTCCGTCTTTCCTCCCGTTGTTTGCCTTTCTATCAAACCGTAACAGCTCACTTCCGGTCGCACCGCCGCTTTTCCACCCCACAATTCGGAAATGCATTTTTTAACGCTACCAGCAGTGACAACTGGCGTTTATTTGCCCGCGGAGTGTGCGGCTTTAACCGTGCGGTTACCATCGTTTCTCCGCAATGGGCACGCAATCGGGCCCGTACGGACACCTTTGCAGAATTGCGCACCGACGCGATACTAAAAATAAAGAATGACACGAAGCGTAAGATTCAAATAATCGTACGCGCTGGAAAAAATTCTATTCGAAAATAAACGAGATTGGAACTGGTGAAAGGCCGTTTCTTTTCGGCACGTGATAAACGTCTAACGACGATGCCGATTGATTTCGCGTGCAGTCCACATAAAAGCATTCATTACTTTTGAAGCACGAGCATTATACAGATACCGTGGCAATTGAACACTCGAGATATGTAGCTGCTTTCGACTCCCACGCGAGTCGGCCGGAGAGAACGGCCGACGATGTCCGCTCGAAATCCCAAGGCGCATACGCGCGCGAGGAATCGCTGCTCTACCCATTTGCATAGTCTAATGAATATGTTAAATCAATTTCAGAAACAGCCTCGGAAGAGGCTCGCGGGGAAAGGGAGCGAGGGGGAGGGGAGGAGGGAGGGAGAGAGAGGGACGAGCGAAGTCCGGGAGCCTGTTATTATTGTAATTGCCGCGCGTGTAAAACCGCTTGTGGAAAACGAGCCTAATGTGACGTGCGCGCGACTCCGCTCGCGCACGCAATCGCGGCCGCGCGCACACGCGGAAGTGCACCGCCGCCGCTAGTGCTTTTTCCTGCTTAGGTGCATCGGGTGTCCGTGCGCGTCCGAAAGGAGTCGCGCCGGACTGGTAAGAACTCCTTAATGGCTGGGTGGGGAAGACCTTTCTCATTTGTCGAGAGAAGGCTGCGCCGGCGCTTTTTGCTCGTACTCGAATTTTATGCATGTTTAAATCGATTACACTTGCTTTTCTCCTCTTGCTCTCGTCTCTCCCGGGCGCACCGCGCTCACCGCTCGCTACTCGAATTTCAGACTGTTCGACTGTTGTTTGCACAAGGTTTTTCCTCGCGTCGGCTTTGTAATCAACACACTCGAGTGCAAAAGGGAAAAATCGAACGGAAAAGAGAATCGGCGTATAGAAACTGGCTGGCTCGCGTCTCGAAATAGACACACCTATGTAATTTAACGGTGGGAGCTGCAAAAAGCGAGGAATGAGCGAGTGGTCATTAGCATACGCGGCGCATCTCCTCGCTCCTTCCGTAAAGCTAATCAGCGTCATTAAATAAAGCCGGCATCGGCAGCTTTTCCGAGCGCTTATTATAAAGCGCATTATGCAAAAGGAACGGAGTGCGTATACGTGCGCGAGCGCTATCGTCGCGCGGTTATATTGCGCCGGCGCGCGCGTGCGTCGCCGCCGCGTCGATGCGTTTCTCGCGTGCGTTTGCGTATGCAAGCGCGGCTTGTTTGTTTAATGAGGGTAGCGAATCTCGAGGTGATTTCAGGCCCTCTTTTTTCGAGGGGAGAAAGACGGAGAGCACGCACGCCGAGAAGGTCCCGCTCGCGCGCAGCGATTCCATATGTCCGGATAGAGAGAGAAAGAGAGAAAGAGAGAGAGAGGAGAAGACGGAGAGCGCAGCCTTTTCTCTTTCTTCCTTCTCCGTTCCTGACGAGTGTGGAGCGACTTTCGCCTCTTCCCTTCTTTGTGCGTCTCTCTTTTTCCCTTTTTTTTCGGCCTTCCGCGCGCGCGCCCGCTCGCAGCTCCGCAGCTGCTACGAAAAAGCTCTCTTCCTTTTTTCTGGCCGTACGAGTGTCTCTTCCTCTACCCCTCCCCCTTTCCTTTTTCAATTCTCGCACTGTGTGAAACCCGACGATTTTTCGGGGACTAACGAACCGTTTCTCATTGCCGCTTAATACTTCTGCGACGCAACGTATTATTTTCCTATTATCGCTTTCTGACTTTGGCCAGTCACCGTGAAAAATAATTCCTTCTCGCGAGCCGAGATTTTTTTCCTGAATTCACTGAGCAGGGAATAATTTGCGCGGCTAGTGAAGTGCTCAAACTTTAGTAGACTTTTATGAGATTCGATCGCGCCTAGTGTAAGAATGCTGCTTAATCTAATAATGTTATAACAGGAATTTTTAAGTAGAAAATTAAATTAGTCCTATTATTGAAACCATAAAGTTAAATTAATGTAGGAAATTTTCTTAAATCGCGTGAAAACCTGTTGCATTTTTGCGTACTTTTTTCTAATAATTTCAATTACGTGCAAAACCTGCAATTTAACATTATATAGCCATCGTAATTTTCCATAAACTTAAATCACTGATGTCATCGAGTTTTTATGCACGACTAATCGAGCACGATTGATATCGAAAATCAATTAACACTCTCGAGTGATCTACGAATTTGCATAATTTTTAAAATGCCTGCAAGGTTAAAAGTATAAACATTCAATACCTCAAGATTAAAGATTCATAGTTTTTTTTTCACGCGCAAGCTTTCTAAGCATATATTAAACTTACTGCCGAGAACAAGTGTAGTGGAACCTATTTGCACATTTTTATCTCTTACACGACAGGATGTTTGAGTTCCTGTTTATGCGACTCCTCCAGCCTCAAGAAGCACTCCTTTGATCAATTTTAAAAAAGCAAAAAAGTGCAAGAGACCTCACGATAAAAAATAAAAAACGACAGTGTAAATTGGCAGCGCATTCAATTACACCGCTTGCACGCGAAGACACACAGAGAAATTTCCCCGACAAATTTAGCATAAGCCCGTAGCTACACAGTCGCGCAGCTACCGCGGCAACGAGTTCGCCTTGCGCAATGTTCCTTATCTTTCGCCCGCCCGCGTACGGAGATCCTCGCCGTAAATACGGTTGCAACAGCTCGTAATCCGCGGGCACACACACACACGCACGGCCCGAGCACTTACACCCGTCGCGCGCAAAGACTAATGGCACCGAGGCGAGAGAGAGAGACGTCGCTGCACGCGTACTACAATCCGACCCGGAAAAAATAGCGCGCTTTAAAGGCCGCGATTCACGCGCCCGTCATCGACGTCATCGACACGGCTCTTCGGCGTCGCTGCTTAAACAAGGCGTCATCGGTCTACTAATCTCCCTCCGAAAAATTATTGCGGTCGACGACGCCGACGAGAGCGCGGCGGCTTCGATATTCCGACCGAGTGATTCATCGCGCGGGCGGAGCGGCGCATCGACGGCGCGTGTAGTCAGACGGTGAAAAAAACAGAATCGACGCGGATGACTCTCGGCGTCATGCGGCGGGAAAAGACGAGCTTCGTGGAATTTTCTTTTAACAATTTTATTTTAGAAACTTTATTTTTGAAATTAATTGCAAAATCGCTTGGTCCGGCGTTGAAATCCGCTTTGTGTTTTATGGGTGGTGTTATCGAACGGATGGTTTTCTAAATTGTCGCCGTAATAAAAGAAAATACGACTATAATTTGTATTTATAGTGAATGCAAGTAAAATCGAAGAAAGACAAATAGACGACGCCGCGCATCCGTCAACTCGATGCAGGAGGAGAGTCGCGCTTGCTTATTAAAGCAGGCAATGAAAAAACCGCATTCCTCGCAGAAGCAGCGGCGGCAATATACACAGAGTGTGGTAGCAGGTTGAGAAGAGAGACAGAGAGAGAAGCACGGGTTATATATAAAAGAGAAGGAGGGCCCCGTCCGTTTACGAGTGGCACGTGCTCGAAATCCCTCATACACCTGTCCGCCTTGTAAACGTTTACAGCGCACTGTAAACTCAAATTGATTTGTCGCATTAGCATGAGACGAAGCGTCCAGTTCGCGTCGTCTTTAATTCCCGCCCTTTTTTTCCCTGCCGTTCATTTTTTTTCCTCCTCCCCGATTGGGAGCCTCTGTCGAAACTTTTATGACGGGTGTCCCCGGCGCGCGATTGTATTATAAACGCAAAGTTTCTCGCGCGCTCCTCGCACTCAAGCTTCCATTTAAAAAGACGGATGCTTTATAGAGAATGTTATGGTTTTATCGCGCTGAAAATGAAAAGAAAAGGACGTTAATAGGTCCTTGTAGAAATACCGGCGGCTTTTTTCGTCGAATTTCCATTCTTGTCAAACTTAATCCGCTGCGCGCAATAACGCGAAATTGCCGTGATAAGGCGCGGAAACTGATTGATGGAAATTTATCGCTAAAAGGTTTTGTACTTATTTCTTACAGTGCAGCTTTGCATTTAAAGTTGGCCAATGAAAAAAAAAAAAAATTTACGCGCGATATCCGAATCCGGGTGCGATTAACTCGTTTTATTCCGCTCGGCGGGAACTTCTCGGAATGGCGCTGTATTCTTTTTTACTGCTCGCCGGCGGATAATCTTCGTTAAAAGGACGGAAAAATATATAGCCGCGCCTATCGTGACGTTAACTTTACGGCGCGAGGAGAGACAGAGAGAGAGAGAGAAAGAGAGAGAGACGCAATTGATGAGCTTAACTGCTCTTACGCGGCAAGCAGTTTAACTGCCCGGGTGCAAAGCTCGTTACTTATGTATGTACCTCGTGTCGATCGACAAATTCATCGGGGTAATTAGGCGCAATGGGAGAAAGAGGGAGAATGATACGTCGCCTGCATCGTGAGTTTAACCGCTGAAAAGGGGGTTAAACGCGCCGGAATTAAAGGAGACGTTACTTGCCTATAGCCGTCAGCGGCGTCGACACTGCACGGAAAGGAGTCCAGAGGTGCATCGCTTAACGAGATTTTAATGAAAGCCCCTGCGACCACCTGGCCAGAAAGATCGCCATAACGAACCCACGAAACTTTGCCGGGTCTCGCGCGTATTCCAGATTCGATAGCGGTATACGCGTTTTCCGTGAATTTCGCGCTAATTCCGCCAGCGAAATGCACCATTCATATTCATGAAACTTGCTCTGTGGAAATCATAGCCGTTTTTTTTATAGTTTCTTTGTTTAACGCGGATACGAAGCATAAGAATATTAAACTTGTTAGCGCGTCATGAATCATGCGTATAAATTTTGCAGATCGACGTATTTTTTTTTGTACGCCTGTACTATTCATTAGAATAAAAAAATGTATAACAAAATCTAGAGTCGTTTATTAATGCCGCGCATTAATTATTATTGATCGCCGCAATTATTATGATAATTTCAACAACGAGAAATATTAAAATATTCAAAGTGCTGGTTTGCAGAGTAAACATTCATGTATATTATTGCGCACTTCTTCCTGCGGCTCCGAGCATCTCATTAGAACTTAACAATCCGTGCAAGAAGCAGCATTAGCAATATTTTGCGCGTACGACTGCGCGCGCACTCGCGAGAGAATTCGCAATGATATTCGACGATAGACCACGCCGGACAAAGACGTTGCGCGCGTTTCTCTAAAACGGATTTAAAGCAAACTTAATCGAGCGGATAAAACGCACTAAATAATCCGTGCGCGCGAGCCCGTAAAATCCGACAAACGAGCAGCGTTTCCATGCGCGCAGAAAGGCTGCATACTCGCGAGCGAGCGCGCGCGCGCGCGAGCGTGGGCATTCCTTAAGCGCAATCGTTCGAGACGAATGGGCAAAACGAGCCTAATTAACTTTCCGGCCCCGAACACCGACTCTAATCCCGTTTACGACGAATCGCGTTACCTCTAATCGCGTTTTCCCGCCGCTAGCTCATTTCCCTCGGTGGACTCGCTTTGATTTGTCCCGGGCCTTTCCGCGCCTCCCCGCTGCCCCGTCTTAAGTGATCCACGGCCGATCGTTAGGTTTTTCCCGAGAAAAGGAGGAAGCGCCTAATGTGCCGCGCAGCCCCATTAATGACGGGTAATACTTGGCTCGTTGCGCGGGGGCCCCTGTCTATTCTCGTACCACGAGTCGTTTGATTTCGATCTTGGCTTAACGAGCAACTTATAATCGGACCTTATGCTTTACATACGCCGCCGTATTTGTCGAATTTATCGGCCGATCTCGCCGATGTACTGTCCTTTATTTAGGAAAGCACCGGTCATTAAAAGCTTTTTTCCCTTTGTTTTTCCTATAATTTTGTATGCCCAGGCCTACGTTTATTTACTCCAAAGGTAGTATGTGTGCAAACGACTTTTAATCTACATCAACTATAGATTCGTATTTGTGTATTTTGCTAAACAATTATTTCAAACATTTAATTAATTTTTTTTAAACGGTTATAAAAAAAACGGAATTCCACGAAAACGAATTCATTCGATCACCTTGAGAGAGGAAGCATTGGAAATGCGAGACGGGGTACCGGAAAAACTCCACGCGTGCAGGAAGGACAGCGTGAAGTCAAGCCAGCACATGGCCTCCCCGTGGAGGAAAGTCTTTCACTCGGATGGCATCGGTCCGGCATGTGTTCGTCATTTCCCGGAGCGACGTCAGAAAAAGATCGAGGCGTCGAAACGTCCAAAGCATATGCCCGACGAATTAAGAGGAACGAAAGAGTAAAACTCGGGGACGAGGCGCTCGGGGGCAGACGGGGAGTACGGTCGTGGGTAGAAAAAAAGTGGAGGGGCCAGCGGCGCTCGTAATGCACGCGGCAGCATGCAGCAGGTTTACTCGGCTATAAAAGCGGCATAAAGATCTGCTATTTTGACAATCCCTGACAGCCTCGCGGACTCCAAGATAGAAGGAGGAGGGGGAGCGGAGGACCGAAGCCCTCCGCTCGGCGATAAACTTTACGATTGCTCGTTTCTCGATCCGGGCGCGCGACCGCTTCAAGTATCTCGCGCGCGCACCTTTGCTCTCTGTCTCGTTCTCTCTCTCTTTTTTTTAATCGTTACACGCGACTCGCTTCCAGCGAGGCGTCCCGAAGATCGAAATATCGATTGCCGCGGAGACAAATTATTAATTTCCATCTCGGGATACTTGCGCTCGTTAATGTTTTAAGACCTTTTTAGTGGCCGGAATGTTTTCTTAACGGCCGCTCTACTCGAGAAGTCGGAGTTTCCTGTACATCCCTGTAAGTAGGTGGAAGTCTTCGCTGAAATTGCTTGGATTAAAATTACAGCCGGATCATTTTTTTTACTACGTTACGCAAGAACATCTCCAATTACTTCCAACGCGCCGTGAATTGAATTATTTTCCAAAGCTTTTTTTCTCTTTGGCAAAGGATTTCACCACCTGGAGAAACATTCAAATACCGCGAGTACGTCTATTGACGAAGAAAATATTTTTTCAGCGTCACAGGCTTGAACAAAAAAACGAGAGGAGAGAACTAATCGGAGCGAGTTTCCCCGCGTGATCGATAAGCGCTGCGTCATACGCTCGAGCCCGTTCGAACTAGTGACCGGAAGATCGGGCCACGAGCCAGAGCTCCCACAAACAAATCGAATGATAAGTGGAAAAAAGGAGCGCGCGGTCTCGACGCGCGGAAAGCGACGGAAAAAGTGCGAGCGGCACTCGAAAAATATATTGCGCCGCGTTATACAAGCACGCGCGCGTCTACGTACACCTATATTTATACGGAGAGTCGGTAAAAAGATCGAAGATGGAAGTCCGGCGTGCAAGTCACGCTGGGTAATTGTCCCTTTCGTTCGGTACCTAGGCGAGCGCGCGCGCCCGCTCCCCCGCCACTCGCGCGTGCGCCTGTGTATATACGTGCGTCCGAGGGTTACGGGTGGAAAAAAAAATTGGTAGTTCCTAGGAGGTGTAGGATGATGTCACAACTTTGACAGGTTGGCCACGACCCCACCTGGTCGTTTCCACGAGTGTGTTTGCTTTTTTCAGCGGGCACTCGAGAGGCGGCCCTCTTATCGGTGCCGCTCCCTCGCCTTACCCATTCTACTATACAATCTAACACCTAATGCATTTCATTAAATAATATCGCTCGAACTAATCATAATCGCTGGATATTATTGTGTAATAGCTGATATCTCGCAAATTATGCCGGGCATTATTTCAATAGCGACCGACTTGCTTTTCCTTTAATTCCCTCTCCTTTTTTTCTGCAAATAAACGAGAAACAGTGTTTCAAAATAAAATTTATATTAGCCTCCGTTAATTAAAGGAGAGCGTAAAATTCAATAACATTACGTCGATATCGATATAGATACTTTTCATATTAACTTTTTTTTACTCGCGTAGTACACGCTTAAAATGCTAATTGAATTAGATAAACTTTCCGTTACGAAAGTGCACGCGCGGATTCCGAAGAAGCAGAACGACGGAATTGCCAAACGGGAGGGCAAAGTACCCGTTCGATAAATTGTCGGTATAAGACGTCGTAAACTTGGAGTGCGGCGAGTGTGCGTAAGGAGCGAATAAAAAAAAGGTTCGCCGAGCAAGAAGGAGCGATTAAAATATAAAACGCACTCCGGCGAACACTAGCCACACTCGGCGGTGCCTGCGTCTTCGTCGTCGAAAATCGGAAGCTGCGCTCGCGCGCTCGGGTAAATATTATGCTCAAACATTAAACATCTTCGGCGATAGCGGCGGCAATAAAGGAAGCCCGCGCTGCGAAGAAGCAGAAGAACGGCGCTCGCGATGTGTGTTTGCGCAAGTAGTCCCCGCGCGCGCGGCCCGAAATACCGCGCGTTTCTCTTGCCTTTCGACAAAAAAAAGCGTGCACTCGGGCATTCGTAAACACGTGTAAATATTAAAACGAGTATAACGAAAGCATCGGGGGTAGAAAGAAAAAAAAAGGTAAACGCGAGGGGTGGGGGTTGTGCGAGGCCGACATACGGTGCCGCGTGCGCGCGCTGCTACCTGAGCCGGAAAAACCGAGCTGAATCAATTTAAACGGCGCTAGGGGACGGCGCTGCGCGCGAGCGCGCTCTTTTTCTTTTCTTCCCGGCTCGCTTCCCTTTTTGTTTGCTGCGGCGGCTCGCTGGGGTTGCGCCGCGGACGCGCCGCCAGCAAAGGGACAGAATCTGCGAGAAAGGAAAGCGCGCCGCGGCAGCTGACACGGGAGATTTTCATTCGCCCCACCTCCCAGGCAGCGACGGCGACTTTTGTACAAAGGAACCAAAAGCAAACCCGGGAGGAGGATCCGCTCGCCGTTGTTTACCGATATTCTTCGCGAGCGACTTAGTGTAAGGAGGACACTGCCTTTTATTAAACGAATTAACAGCTGCTCGAGTTTTTCAACGAACGTGGAAAAACTTTCGCGTTATCCCGAACTTTTTCGTTCTTTTTTTAAAAATCCGTTTGCGAGTGAGGTGTATGGTTTTAGAAATGGTGTCTCTCTCGTTGCCATTTTTTCAGACGACCTCAAAATTCACGGGGGAGCAGCCTCGGCACTAGGCCGCAATGGAACAAATTGACCGTACGACCAGGCGTGGCAGCGGTGGTCGCGGCACTACCGGTGATAAATTTACCGGCGCCGCTCGATATTCCATCGTGGAATGAAGCCGATCAAATCGCGTGAGTTTAGCAGCACTCAGCCTATGTTATAATACCTTCGACGCAGATAATAAAATTTAATTCGTTGAATTTGTCTATAATTAAAAAATAAACTCGGCTGAGTCAGCGAGTATAAGTGAAATATAAACAAAAGCGCAAAGAACTATATGACCACAGAGCCAGACGGTCTTACATGATTGAACGCGGTGCGAGTGGATGAACGAAGCGTGCGCGGAAAGTGAAATTCAAGTCGCGATGACCCCTGGGGAGAGAGGGACCGGGGTCTGCGCTCGCGCCGAATTAAGCCGGCATTATTATGGCTCGATAATGAAATTTGATGATATTGTGCATTTTACAGGCCCCGCGCCGCCGCCGTCGCCGTTCCCTCGGGGGGAGGCAGAAAGAGCGTGCCCCTTAGGTACATTGTCGAGGCTGAGAACATCAAACCGCGCGCTACCGCATCTCTCACGTTCGCCCGTGGCCTAACGTTCGCGAGCTTCTCGCTTTGTGTTAGTCCATTCTTTGTTACCCGAAAATTCGACTTGATTTCGATTCGGTATACGCATAAAATTTTTTAGAACAATATTTCTATTTTTGTTCCGTCGTGCCGTATCGCGGCGAGCATAATCGACGAAAATAAGCAAACGACACTAATGGCAAAAACTGAGTAGAAAAACATCATTACAGGAAATGTTCATCGGAGGGAGGACACGAAAGCGCGAGTAATAAAAGTCTACGAGTCGCGGCAGGCAAAGGTGGGAAAACGACCTTTTTAGGCTCGCGCGCAAGCGCAAAACACTCTTTCTAATTACATCGGTGCAAAGAGCGAAGGAGACAGGAGCGTGCGACGTCGAACGAAACGAACACCCTGACTTTTCTTGTCACGCAAGCTGCGACCGAGCTAACAGCTGATTTTTCTTTTAGGAGATCGAAAAAAAAATAACAAGAAGAGCGTCTATACTGGTCGCACGTGCATTCTAGAAGCACACCTACGAATGATACCTATTTTACTCAAAATGCACTTTCCATCAATTTATTCTTCACCATTTATATTTTCAGAAAGAAATGATACAGCGGGATAAAGAGAATCACGGATTTTCCACCTTCACCGTCTGATTCACGATGAAATCGGATGCAAAGGCCGCGTCGTTCGTGTGACATCACCGCTTCCGAACGATCGAAGGAGAGAAAAAAAAGACTGCACCGCTCGGGGGATAAGCTGCATGCGCAACGTGTGTGGCGCGAGAAAGTGAAAAGGGCCCCGGCTCCAACTTCCTCGCATCCTTCTATCACGCGGCCGCGACCGAGCGAGCGAGCGAGCGCAAGCGCGGGTATTATTAGAACTTGCTGCGAAGGCACCGCAGCCAAATCGATTAGACGTCTCCGTTTAAAATTAACTGGCGAAGTCTCGTACCGCGTGCACACCCAATGCGTGGCGAGCGGATACCTTTATAGTTATTTCGACGGTGCGGCGATGCTTCTTTTCGTCGTCTCCTCAATTATTGCGAAATTATGCGTCGATCTATAACGTGCTCTTCAATTATATACTTGCAAAACTATGCCACATTTCAAATTTTTTTTTAAAGAAATACATCAACAATGGACCATAGGTTCGAAGTGTACTTTGACCGATGAGATGATTGTTTGATAAAGGCGGTGTGTTTCAACACAAACACACCGGTGATTAGATAGAGCGCCAATGACGCCTCTCGAATTGTACAAGTTTTTCCCTCCTAAGCCAGAAAGTCCTGGAACCTTTCAAAATGCGCCGGCGCGTACCTGTTCGCTATCGCCCGAGATAGTACACGGGGATCGTGAATAATCGTTTGTAAATACCAACAGGCCGGGATGAGATTTTCCGCTGTATTCCGTTCCCAGTGCAGTTGACTGCACACTAACGCACACTACGTAGACCAAGCACCTGGCAAGAAACGAATATTGTGGCCTACTTTGACAGAAGAACGAGGAATGCAAGGAGCGCAAGAACAGCAATTACAATTAATAAATAAATTAAGTCCGCGTTAAAACTCAAACAAAAAAGTGGAATAATGGTAACCATAGTGCCAAGTCATTCCACGGTATAAAAAAAACTGATATTTAATTAAAGCAAACAAATCAATCGGTATCAATATTATCCCGCCGCACGTCAAAACCCCCGAAGAGAGGAAAACAAAAGCAAGAGTTTTCACGATCGTCGGGCACGAGTTGCGGTGTGCGGCATAAAGCGCGCCGGCGGGCGGACGATCGGCTGCACCCCTTTCCGGCACGTGGATATTGTTTTTGAAAACATCGTTACCGCGGATGACTGTCAGTGGATGTTTACGCCGCGAAGCCGCGTCGCCGCGTGTAATCGCATTAGGCCGCCATGGGCGCGCGCTCGGCCGAGCACCGCGGGACCGCGCGCACCCCCCCACAATCTCCGCGCGCCGTTGTGCTTTCGCAGGGAGCCGGGCGGTCGGCCATTGTTGCGTCATTACTCGCGTACGCCCCGGGGGTACTCGCGTGCCCACCCAGCGAAAGGGGATGGCTTCGGTTCGCCTTTTTTCGCCTTACGCTCTCGGAAGTCGGCGCTCGCTCAGCCGGAGATCTCTCGCCGCGCGCCCCGTTGGGAATTCGACTGCTCGCGCCGGGCTAAGGTCGAACGAGCGATTGTTCTGCTAATTCGGAGCACTGCGCGTGATTTAAGGTGCTTATTCGCTAAGTATGTTGTGATTTGCGCGTAATAAAATTATGTTATTAAAATTTTAAAAATATTTCCGTAATTGTGAATTTCCATTTACTACGGGTAAATCTGCACGTTTGTTTAGTTCGTATAGTTATGCTCGCACAGCGATTTAAAAAAAAAAGAACGAGATCAGGGCAATAAATGAAACGAGTACCGGCAGAGCGATGCCTCGGCTACATGGGCGGGTACGCAGACGCAGACAAGCATACCAACACGTGGGGGACCGGGTAGTTGCCGGTCGCATCAGTCACCCATCTGGCGCTCGGTCGATCCGTCCATGCGTGCCGCGTTACAACGTCCTTCTCTCTCTGTCTGTCTCTGTCTCTCCTTGTGTCCCCGCAGTCGACTAGGTATGCCGGTATATATCGACAATGCGCGCAACATGTCGAAATAACAGCCAAGGCTACGGAGGGTGTGCCTGCATAAGTGTTCCACGGCGTTGGGGTGAGAATGCGAGCGAGAGCGAGAGATGACTGACGGGGCTTCCCCCGAAAATTAACTTTCAAATCCCTGCCAGGGCGGCCGGTAGCGGGGACACCGACCCGCAGAGAGTCGCACACTTAAACGAGTCGTTTATGCGAGCGAGATCCGGCGCACCCGGTAATGTACACACATGTACGCGCAAATGGACGGGCCACGCGTTAAAAGTACTTCGGTGTATTCCTCGGGGGAATCTCCGAGCCGAGCAGATTTTATTAATCGAAGAAGAGTGCGAGTTTTCGCTGGTTTTGTCGCCCGTCAATTGGACTCGGATTACCTACGCTCGAGGGCTTGACGAATTTGGCTCATTCAATTACTGGCCATTTGCTTATTAAAATTTTTATGCTTAAAAAAAGAGACTTCGACGCGGCTTATCAATTTACGTATTACTGAAATATTCAAAGTATGAACGAGTTGCTGATTAACGGCTTAACCTAATCTCTAAAGATGAAGAAATGTGACGAAATCATGTCAACGTTGAAATAGATTTTCAAGATTTCAAAAAATTTCTTATTTTAATTTGAAATTTAATGTATAAGAAAAATTCCTATCAGCTAAATAATGCTGAATATATCTTTCAATAAAACTTGATATTCGCTTTTGTCATGCAAATGCCAGGAATAAACGTGCGAAGATACATTCAGATTATTGTCAAGAGTTTTTATCAGATGTTAAATTGCATGACCGCCCGTAAAAAAGTACAGCATAATACTATATCAAAAAATTAAACTGTCCTCGTAAAAAGAAACCTCGACCGCGCGATGACTAAGCGTCAAATTAAGGATTTAATTGCCCGATAAAATTTCCAAATCACCCCGAGAAAATTATAATCGTATCAATCATACACACGCGTTTCTACGGCCGCGCGCGGAGCATCCGGAACGGACGCTTTCGTAGCTTCAGCGAACCGGCGCTTCAAAACTAATGCACGCCAGCCGCCCGCTTTGAAGGGGCAGGCGTGAATAAGGCTAATGACAAGGAAGCGAAGACGCTGCTCCTTCCCGCTCTCAGCGATCAGTCATCGCAAGGACGACAAAGCGCATCTCGCCGGCAGCGGGAAAGGGAAAAGAGCGCGTCGCGAGACGCTGCGCGGGCGACAATAAAGCGAAAGATATTTTACTTGGACCGCGATCAACTGGGTGAGCGGCCGTCGTCGCTTCAGGATCAAGATGCAAAACGGCGGCGGACGAGAGGAAAAAAAGGCAGAGAGGAAGGCGAGTCGGAGGCGCCGTGATTCAGTGCGGCGCGCCGCGGCGGCTTTGTTTCGCCCTCGTAAATTTCGGGCGCACGAGCGCGAGCGACGCCGGAATTTTCGCGACGCACGCGCGCCCGCCGCTGCTCCACCGAAGAAGACGCACGGCCGCGCGTTAGCGCCGAGATTTATCGTATCGCAGAAGACGGGCAAGGCCGGCCGTGGCCCGTCTTTCTTTCTGAATGGGAGTCATTTTCATTGAGATAATTTTGATCCGCGTTCACCTCGCGTAGTTCCTCGATGTTCGATCGAAGAAGGACGGAATTATTAAAATCGGCGAAATAGAAAAGGCGATTACGTTGGCGAAATGAAATATTAACGTAATTTGGAGTTATTCACTGCTTCTGTCACTTCGTAATTGGTTAAAAATTATGGAATAAAGAATGTTAACGCTAATCCTTGGTAATTACACGTATACTCAACGACGATATTTTCCACTACATTTGAATACGCTTCGCTCTTTCGTCAATGACTCAACTCTTTTGTCAGCAAATCCGATTAACGCTATTTAAATTCCAATCAGTCTAACAGCTTGACACATTGCGCACGATATGTCCGTCTAAAGCAAACAAGAATATTTTCCCGAGCGCACGAATTGAAAAACCATTATTTCTCGCGGTGCGCGCGCGACTCGCCGTGATTCACTTCCACGTAATTGAAACATTAGGTTGGGGGTAAAATTTATCGATCGGCTTTATCGAAATGATAAATGAAATCATGGCGCGGCCAAGCGTGAAGTTTCGAGTATGCGACTGGCGCGGGGAAAAAGTAGAGAAAGCCGGGGAACCGCAAATCGTGCGTTCGCCGCGACCGCAACGGCCGGAGTCAATTGGTATTATTAGATTGGCACCCCCGAAAAAGGTTCCGAGGAAAATGAGGACAAGTATAAGAGGCATCGCGCCTCCCCCCCGGTCGGCGGGGTGGAGAGGCGGTCCACCCTCCCGAAACTCGCCGTTAAATTTCATTCCGTCAAATTATCATGATTGAATCAGTTGCGCCGGCCTCGCATCTCTCCCACGCTCGTGCGTCGCTCGGAAACTTCGTTTTTTACCCTCCATCCCCCGCGCGAGGAAGGTCGCGCCGATTCTCCCATGGACGTAATTCGATCACGCCGCCGCGCATTTTTGCCCAGCGGGACTCGTCACCTCCACCGCGCCTGCCCTTTTTCCCTTCATATCCAAATAATTGATTGCTCGACGTTTCGAGTCGCCAATTAGCCAATTCTTGTAATGCGAATATTCTCGTCGTAATTTTTTTCGCGTCTGCCTATCGTCACCTTGATTTGCATTATTATTCTTCGCGCTATCGGCAAAATCATCAAGTTCGTGGTCGTATACAACGTTATCGAGAAAGCGATTCCTAATTAAGTACGGACTTGGGCGAGGGATCGGTGTTACACTCGCGTATCTCGCGAGACGTGGAATCGCAGGCGCGCGCCTTATCGGCCGACGATAGGCGTCTTCCACGATCGCGATTATCGATGGAATTCCGTGCGTGAGCGATACCCTACCGTGAGCTGTGCATGTCGCGCGTTTCGGGCCACGTTCACGCCGACGACGCGGGCCGCGGGAGTGATTTATGCGCGGTCATGTCACGGCCAACTTGATACAGTTACAACCCGCTAACTCAGCTAGTCGCTGCTGCGTCGCCTTCGTCTCGGTCCCACGAACCTGTTTCTGGCCCGCGCGAATCTTTTGCTCCTGCCATTATTTTTTCATGACCGACTCTTTTGCTCTTTTTTTCCTTTTGCTTCGAACTTTACGAGAGAGAGAGGGGGCGATTGCTTTCGCAGGAAAGTTTGCCACGTTAAATATAAATATTCATTTCATCGGTCGGACAAAAAAGTTTTGTTGATTAATTAATAATTCTGAATAGACTTTAAAAGATTCCAACAAAGAAAAAGCAAACTATCGGCCCGATAAATTTTCCCCCTTCGTTTCGTTATCAAATCGAACGCGATAAATGTAATTAATATTCAATGCAGATAAGTCTATGTTGACATAATCTGCTCGCTCTATTTTCCGAAAGCATCCATTTGTTAAAATAATAAAGAAAGCAAAGTCACAAAGAGAGAAACGGGAGCCGAGGAGCAGCTACTCGATAATAAAAAGAAGTGAGCGGCTAATTAGGAAAAAAAATTAATTTCTCGGTTGAAAAGCACTGATGAGAGCGAGTTCATAAACTGCAAGCGTGCAGAAAGGGCGACGCAGCCGTACTCTCTCACGACAAAACCTTCGCCGGGTTTATGGCCCACAAAATAGCCGTAGCGGGCACAAATGCAGTGATAAATCTTACTTTGGCAATCTTACAGTACTTTATACTTTAATTAAAAATTGGTAGCAGACTTCGCATGATAGCAGCACGAGGCAATCGCTCCTTCTCTTTACTTTTGTTTGTTTTTCAAATAATGTTGCTCGAAACAATGAAATTATACCTAAAAGAAAGCTACAGAGTTATTAAAAGAAGCATGTTAACTCGAACCGTAATTATTAATGCCTAATATGTAAATGAAGTATCAAAGCCATTTCCCGTCGAAAATTAAAGACGAATCCAGCTGTGCTTACAGTTTAGAATTGCGGTAGTCCCGACGAGTACAGGCATCGCGAAGGGAACATCGAGAGTCGGTGTTTATTGGCACGCGGTAGCCGCGAATGCGCGGGCAGGAGCGAGAGAGAGAGAACGAGGGAATGCACACATGCGCAAAACGGCAGCCAGCGGCATGAACCTCCCTCGGCCCGTTCCCCCGGCGAGCGAGCAGCGCGCGGAGGCAAAGAGGAGAGCGAGCGAGAGAGGGAGCCGCACAATCGCCGCGCGCATTTCACGGGCGGGCTTTCATGTTGCCGACGCGCACAATGCGGCTGCACGCGCGTTCCTCCGCCGCGCACCCGACCCATGTGTGCAAAGAGCGTCCGACGCGCATTTCGCTTTCTCCCTCGTTCGGTCCTTCGCGTCGCGCCGCGCGATCGAACATAATGCGAACGTCAGTGCATGCAGATTGCCATTACGACGCGCTCGAGATCGAGAGTCACGATGCGCGCGCGCGCGGAGAAAAACGGCGCCCCCGGTAATTTGGACGGCGAGAAAAAAAAAATGCAGAGCCGTCGTTAGTCGCGCTAATGAGCTGCCGCGTACGATACTCTCTTTTTACTTTGCCTGTCTAGTCCGCGGCCGCTTCTTTCCCCGTCGCGCGCGTATCGCGTAATTTTATGGGCGCCGATTCGAAGCGGCGTTTCTTTCGCGATGTTACGTGACAGATAAACGGACGTGGACTCGATCATTGCGCGTTTTATCGCCGGCCGTGTTTATGGGCCTTGATACCGAGACATTCTTTTTCGACGAGCCTCAAAGTGTTGGGAAGCTTTTATCAATTTGAAAATACTCGCGCGCTTCTAAGCTACTCGAAACGCTGCCATTAGCGTTCACGAAACACCGGGTACGTTATTATCGGGACTCTGTTTTTATATATACAATGTAGCGTGGAGATAAAAAGTAATAATGTGCAAGGAGGAACCGGTGTCGGCGCTTATCGTTGGCTTGTGCTCCGGATTATTTGAAAACATAAGCCAAGTTGTATCTGCGTGTAAGAGCGAGGGATAAAAATCGAAAGATCGACCGTCTCGATCTAGAATCGCAATCTTAGCTTATCGCTCGGGACATCCGCCGAGTGTCGAGGCCGCGTCTTTCCATAATCGTAATTCCCGAAAATGATAATCCTCGAAAGAAGAATTTCGATTTGTTTTTAATTCGCGATGAAAACAACAACGAATCTTGTCATGCAAGTAAAGCGCATTGATTTCCTATCGGGATGAACTGTGAAAAGACATTCGAAATTTCTATGACATAAAGATTCAAGAAATAATATCAAATTCATAGAATCCAAACTATTTATTATTACCTACTTGAAGAACGATGATATCAACTTAGAAAACTGTATACTAAATATTTTAAAAGCCAAGAAAAAAATGCGAATAGAAAGTGAACCAATAACTCCCGCTACCTTACGACTAATAATTTTCATTTAGCATCCATCTTCGTTTTTCATTTTGTCGTCTTACGACCGCACTGGGCGAGCAAGTATTATTCAAAGCCGCGAAATGAATTTGTCGATGCGCGCACGTATACGGCGCAGCGACGCCGTGCAAGCTCGCTGTTTTCAAATTCATAGCGTGTTTCGGTTAATGCGATCTACGACAGCCATTACCGGTGGCTCGGCAAACAGCATCGAGGGCCTCGCTCTTCTCTCTCTCTCTTTCTCTCGCTCCCTGCCTCTCCTGGATATGCGAGCCGGCTCGGGGTTCGGATTTTGGGGTCGCAAAGTGCCGGAGGGGGACGGCGATCGCGCCACAATGGAAAAAGCGCCCTGTGAGAATGCGTGCGAGAGAGCGTGCCGCGCTCTGCTTCGTCATCTGGTGGTGACTTTTGTAAATATTGTTTGGACAGGCCGGAACCCGGGAAGTGCCGCTGCCGAAGATGGCAATATAAACGATGCGCCGAGAATGAGAACTCGACCATTCATCCATTATACCGGTGTTTTTATCCACTCTCTCTCGAATTCGTGATATGATTATTTTTTCTCCCGGAAAAATTCGTCCGAACGAGCTTAAGTGCAGCGCTGACACGATGACTAATTTAGCGATTTAGAAAACACGCGCAAACTCCATTAGCCGCGCGCGAATCGCCCACCGCATTCACCGCGGTAGCTGCATTTAAAATTGAATATGACGCACCGGCGGGCATGATAATTTTATTTCCAGCGGATAAAAGCGCTCCCGCGAAAGTAGAGCTTAATTGAAACAAGAGAGCATTTGACGATACCGCCGCATCGTCGCCACCCGATCAAACCGCAGAGCTGCGCCGGCAAAGCGATCTAAAGAGCCTTTGAAAACACATTAAAAACCATTGTCCTCTCTCTCGTGCGCAATCAAACAAAGCCTCGACAAACCGGCCCCTCAACATACGCTCGCCGATCAAATCCGGCCGGAGGCGCGCGCGCGCCCGAATAAAAATAAAGAAATCAAATTTGCCGAGCGGTTGGGTGTATGCGCGCAAAAAAAAACCAACAAATAATCGAGCCCCGATCGCCCGGGGCAATTCGGGTGCACAATGCGCGATAGGCCGCAGTCCGAGAGAGACGGAGGAAAAGAGAGCCGCGCTCTTGAATGGCCGGCGCATCGCGCCACCCCTCGGCCAAACCCCTTCTAAACGCTGCTAACGCTGATTACACAACGGAGACGTCCGCACGTGGCGAATGTCTGGAGCCGTCACACTCACACCGGCCAATTTGCGTTTCCGTAATTTCTCGCCCGACAATGGGCGCCGGCGCGGCGAGCGGCCCCCCCTCGGCCGCCGCCTAATCCGCGCCCGCGTTCCGCCGAGTCCGCCCGCCCGCGCCTAGGGCCAATAATAGAAATTACACGCGGAATGGAGTGCGAACGGTGCTCCACTTTCACACGCTTTCCTGCGACTCGCCGTCGCCCCGAATGCACCGGGAAGAGAGTAGCCCCGCGCGCTCGTCATTTTCCACTGGGCCGTACCGCCAGCTAGCGCCCCGGAATTGATGGATCGACGCGTTATTGAACCTCCACTTTTAATTGCTTCGACGAATTCGTAGCGCCGAGGGAAATTGCGTTTTAATGTTGGCTGACTGAAACCTTTTACGATATTACCGGGGGTTCAAAATTTCACAGCTGCGTCGAGTACAAAATTAGACTCTTTTTCCTTTTTGTATTAAATTAAATTCCCGAATAGATTTTCTGTAAAAGATTAAAACTTAAAAATGAATTTAATCTCTAATTTTACACTATATAAATTGTAGAAAATAAAAACGACTCCAGTGTTCAACTTATTAACTTTTCATCGGCGAAAAAATGTCTCGGTATACGGGCGCACTGGCGGAAAACCGGTGGAGGACCTCCCAAAAAGGGACCGTTTCGCACGCGCAGCCTGACCGTGGGTCAACGTGCCTCTGCCTCCGGAATCCTTGTCCTTCTCGGTAAACCGGGGCATTTGAGCTTGTTCGTGAAAATCAGCCGGAGGGGGACGTCCGCCGACGGTGTGCGGATTATGACAATAGCCGGGCGCAGCGGGGGCCGCCTTCTGGAAAATCCTTCTGAGAATTTTCCCGTTTCCCGCGCTCCTCTCGCGCGGACAATGCGCCGAGAAAGCCGAGCCCGACTTCGAGAGGCCGGCCGGCCCGCGCCCGGACCTTCTCGCCCATTCACCGGAGCATTAGCGTTTTCCGAAATCGCTTTAGAGCCGGGAGAGCAGCTTACGCCACGGTCAAAAGTTGAAGAAGAGAGAGGAAAGAGAGAGAGAAACGGCGGGAGAAAGGCGGGGTGAGCGGCACTAGTGCAGTAGGTTGCTGGGAGACTTCTTTCGAGATGCGTTAGAAAGAGCGTGTTGTGACGTCGCGACTCAAAGGCCCAGACGCAAACAGGACGTCCGCAGTCGGGCGTCGAGAGGCGAGGCCCCTTTCTCTGATTTATGGGAATGAAAAAATGCGCAGCTGACTCGAGCCGCCACGGCTTTAATTGCTCAAAGATAGCCGTGACGAATTGTGTTAATCGGATTTCGACGCGGTGTTTAACTTTTAACTGTGACTACACCCTGCTTTCCATTGTTTCGCGTTAAAATCGTCGATTACGATAGGTACACCGTTTAAAAGTTGCATTTTATTATTACGTTTTCGTAATCGTTGCGATTAAAAATTGAATTGTCTTCGAAGGGGATGCTCGGCTGAAACTGTAAAGGCAAACGAAAAAAAAATCCGTTCTCAATACACGACGCAACCGAGGTTTACAGAGGATACGCGCGGGGATGAAAAAAAATTCCGACCGGAACAATGGCGGCGGCGCACAGAGCCCGAGGTTCCAAATGAAATCTCGGTAAAAACGGGGTAAGCTTACTCTTCCGTGCGTGTCGCTTTTCACTGCGGATAAAAACGATCCGCGCGCGCACCCTCTACCACCCCATTGTCATTGTCCCGTATTTAACTCAAAATTGTACTAACGAAATAAAGTTTGATGACAGAGTCCGATTTCCGTCAAATGCCCCGTCCCACTTTGCACCCCAGCCGATGAAAACAATCCGCCGAACCAACAGCGATTTCCATTCTGGGCGTACAATTAAATTAAATTAATTTTCGAAGGGACGAGAGAAAAGAGTTGAAAAACGTAGCCTGCGGCAAGGCTGCCTCGAGCGGGCACCGAGGAGGAAGCCGCGGAGAGTGAAGCGCTCGATTCTTTATTTAAACTGGAGTGTACACAGAGCGCGCGCGCGGGAGAGAGAAGATCTGAATGTCGGGAGACGGATTAAAAGCGCGAAGGAGAAAAGAGAGCGAAAGGGAAAGGGGACTCGCGGCGACCAAGATGGAAAGAGAGGGAGCGAAAAAAAGGGGATCGCGAGCGGAGGGAAAAATGAGGGGAAAGGCACACGAGAGAGGATCATTTGAATGAGTAATACTACACCTCGCTTACACCCACCCACACTTCTATGAATCTCTCTCTTTCTCCCTCGC
The DNA here is from genome assembly GCA_900480045.1 of Eurytoma adleriae. Taxonomy (NCBI): domain Eukaryota; kingdom Metazoa; phylum Arthropoda; class Insecta; order Hymenoptera; family Eurytomidae; genus Eurytoma; species Eurytoma adleriae. The sequence goes on along the minus strand of UXGC01000003.1, from coordinate 101,581 downwards.
GAAGCCAAGAGCGACGGAGAGGAGAGAGACAGAGCTTTGTTTGATACGGCGCATTGTGCTCCCTGCCACCGGTTCACTTTATACTTGTGCTACGTTTTCTCTCTCTTTCTCTCTGCCGTTCGCTTTTTGGAGCGAGGCTGCAACGACGAGGCGGCAGCGGGCACGCCGCGCGGTACGGACGCGCGCGCGTTCTCTACCTGCGGGATCAACTGCTGAAAATTGTATTATAATGCGACGAGGCCACGACAATGAGGGAGCGCTGCGTTCGAGTTGCCTTATGCCAATCTTTCCCGGGCGGGGGCGGTTATGATTTCAATGCGAGAAAGAAAGAAAAGGGCCACGCTCCGTGTACCTCCGCTGCCGAGCGGGGGAGGACAAACGCTGCTCGATTTCATTCGAGTTTTTCGGGCTACCAGCATTGCTTTACCCGCGACTATTATTGTTGTTCCATCCTTATGTTCCGATTATAATTGACGCGGATGCAAAGTAGCCGTGTGCTCGCATACAGGCTGCCTCCTCTTTACATCTGCGCATTGTGCGCCCTAATGCGATTATCGAATGGGTCGGAGGCTCCGGTTCCGGGTGTACAACTGACCGAAATCGGCTCCGAGAGAAAGAATTAAAACGACTTATTCCAGAAAATGTCCGCCTGCGTTCATCCGTGATTCGAGCGGGAAAAGCGTGCGCTCCCCGCTAGCGGGAGATATTCGAGCGCAAAAAAAGGCGCGGAACAAGTCGCGGCGGCGCGTAGTTGCGAAACGCCCGGACGACAAGATTCGGCGGTGTAGGCGCAACAACGGCCTGCGGGAGTAGCGTGTCGCGGCGATAAGGCGCGGCTTCCACCCCCAGGGTGCGTGTTGCGCGACGTGTAGCCGCGGACGTGTACACACGTGGGCTACGCGCAGATAGCGAGCGGCGCACCGGGAATTTCTCTCTATCTCTTGGCCTGCTCTCCCTCCCCTCTCTCTTTTTCTCTCTTTCCTCGATGTTTATCCCGAAGTTCGGGCCTCCGCTTATCGGCCGATTGTTCTTTTACAAGCTCGTGTTTTATGGTGCACCTTGGATGCGGCCGCGCCAACAGATTTGTTTGCACGGAAATGACGTTTATGGACTTACCAGCTGTAAGGCCCGCGTTGTTTTGCTATTCTTAAGCTGTTACGAGGGACCCAACTGTGCGGGGGAAACGCTTTTTCGGTCGGAAAAGTTCGGCGAGTGAATTTTTTACCTTCGATAATTGGGACACGGCTCGAGGAACGGCTGCTGTCGAATTTTCATTACCCGAAGTATTTCCGTACGGGGAATATTAATTTTTCAGTATTATTACGCTAATTATGCGGCATTTCGTGAAAAATTGAGATCTAAACACTCCATCTAGAATCTAATTAAGAGAGTTACCCTCGAATCTACGATCTACCTGCTTAGAATTGTAAAAATATTCAAATTTTTAATATAATACGGCATTTATCGTGTTATCTCTTATTTTTCTTCCTCTATCCACGAATCCTATACCCCTATTTTGAAAATTGTGGACTACGTTGTGTCGCGCGGCGCAGGGGAGAAAAGAGAAAGTTCGGAAAAAAGTGTTTTTCGAAAAATTCTATCTCACAGATCGAGTCCTAATTATACGAAAATTTATGGGGCCTTACCGCAAGACCCTTCTAAATCAAGATAATCGACTTCGGCTGTCTCAAGATAATCATCATTGCCGCCTTGCAGCCGGACGGATGAAGAAGCAGAGCAGAACGAGAACCGAAACATCAAAGGAAAATTTTGAAAATACACAGGAAAATGAAATGGGGTGGTAACGTTGAATTTTTTTCTCCGTCTCTCTCTCGCTCTCGAGATCCAGACTTGATGTATGGCCGATTTTTGTGAAGTAGCAGACCCTTTTACTCGAGGAGCGTCATCTCCGCTCTCACGCGGAAAGGGATGCCACCGTGGAGGCAGGTACAGCTCGCCTGTCCCTCTCTGCAACCCTCGGCTCCACAATGCCACCGAGAGCCCGGGACCTTTTTGGGATTGTCGTCCAAACTAATCCGACGTTGCCACGTTTACTAAACACGACATAGCTTCTCTCCATCGATTCTTATTTCTTATTTAATAATTTCATATTTAACTTCAACGACGTCGATAAAGTAATGAAATGATAGTATCTTTAATCCGTGAGATAATAATTGACGAAGGAAACAAAAAGTTTGTTTACAACGATAAGGTACAAGAGCAGCGTAAAAAAAAATAATTTCGCACCGCCGAAAACAAAGCCTCGAAGTTTAAATCGGTCTCGGCTTTAAAAGTAAAGAAAAGCTCTTCGCAAGATACATTGCGGCGGCCTTGGGGATGGGAGCCCGAATTCCCGAGCCCCCGAGACAGACCCGTTAAATATTCAGACGCCTAATAAAATATTCCCTGTCTCCGACGCCCGAGCTCGCGCTCGCAGTCGCGTGAAATAAAGAGAGAATCGAGAAGTGTCTCGCGTGTGTTTCCAAATGAAAATACATTCTTTATCGACAATAACACTGGGATTATGTCGGCGCAGACGACTTTGACCGCGAGCGTCTCCTGCATATCCGACGTAGAAGGAAAGAGCGAGAGAGACGGAGAAACACTTTTAAATACTGCATGAGCAGATTCAATTGATATTCTGATCGGCTCTCGGGCGCGCACACTCGGACAATTTGACTCCCTGAACAAGTCGTGTGGCGTCCGACGCGACCGATAACGTATCTTCATTAAGACCGATTGGATTTTATTTCCTTGTTGATGAAACACGTCCAAACACTGGTGCAATCAATTCAGTAATTGAATTAATGCGCGTGTCATATTAAATCAGTCCCCGGGAGCAGCGAGCTCAAAAAATACATAGTCGCGAGAGAAAACAAACTTTCGTTACGCGAGCGCCGAATCGAGCGGAGGAACAAGGTAGGCCCGCGTCGTGCTTCGACAGATTTAGAAGGAAATAATAATAGAGGATACTCGAAAGAAAAAATGAGGAGTAGATGAATTCGCTTTGCTCCGGAAAGGCTTCTATATTTGCGGCGCGCGGAAAAAAGCCGACGACTCGCGCGCGTTCGTATCGGTCTAAAATTGTTGGCAAAGATAATAAACCCCGGTGGTGGCTCTCGCGCTGGCCGGGCCCCTCAATGACGCCTTAGCGCTCGCCGAGCCGAGCCGGGCATCTAAAGCGTTTTCGGATCAGTCGTGTCAGGCGCGCGAGAGTCGCGGCCAGAAGGCGCGCTCGCTCTCTCTCTCTCTCTCTTTCTCTCGCTCCCTCGCCCGCGACTTCGCCGTGGTTATTTTAATAACGTTATAATAAGACGTCGGGGATTGATGCTAAACTATTTGCTGGCAACAAGCTCCAAAGCGCCTCGCGCGAACATCCAACGACGCCGAGTTATACTGCTCCTCCCTCTCGCCCTCTCCTTCTCTAGCGCGACTCTCGGCCGCGGCGCGATATTCTCTCGGGTTTTACGCGAAGCCCCGGAGCTCTCTCGGAGAGCGGCGACTTTCGTCTTTTGAGATGTCTAGATCTAAGGCTCGTCACCTAAGAGTCATTAACATACCAGCTCTTGTGACTCGTTCAGCTCCCCTCCTCGCTCGCGCTCTTCCTGATCCTCCTCTTTTCCTCGTCGTTTCTTACAAACTTTGTGATAAAATTAAACGAAATTTTTCCTTACTTACATCATATTTTATTTTCGACAATATCGGAGCGAGCCTACTCGAAGATTCTCTTCTTCTAACTTCGGAACTCGGCTTGGAAAGACGCGTTCGGGCACGATTTTGTATCTCGCTTCGTTGTATATCATGCTGTTTGAAAGCGCTAAGTACGTTGGATTAAACGATGATATTAATCAAACTGATTGATAAAAGAATCAGTTGGAAATATTATTTTTTCACCTATTGAATGTAGGAATGTTAACGAAATTGTCGCTAATCTCTCAATTTTCACGGAAGAAAAAATATGTTCCTTTAACGAGACACAAACAGACAGCGTCTGAGCTAACGAAGCTGCAAATCGAATAGTTCAAACGAGGCATAAAACATTAGTTTTTAATGGCCGCGCGCGCAATATTCGGCCGCTCGCGCGCACGGACTCACCGCGTATAAGCGATGCCGTCCGGCAAATAAATGTCAGCAACTCGATTAATCGGACACTAAACGGAATCTCCCCAATAAATCAGTGAGAGAGAAAGAAGGGGGAGAGGCGCGAAGAAAGGAGAGCGCGCCTATCCTCTCTCTCCTCCGCAAGTGGCAAATGAGCCGAATTAAGAGGCTCTCGCGTCACGATGCGATACACAATGAACGCGTAAGCGCGCGGTGCCCTCGATATCAAATTCGAGCGCGAGTACGAGAGCCAAATGAAGACGAACGACCTTTCGCGCTTGACCTTAGCGGCGACCGATCGGCTGCCTCTCAGCTGGCTCATCGGAAACTGCACCGCGTATCAACTGACGCTTCGATAAGACCAATCGCGTCGACGTTATTCATCGAAGCTCAGGTCGACGCTCGTTCCCCGTGATTTACCGAACCGGTAGTCTTCCGACATTGTTTCGCGTAAGTGTAGATCCAGTTACGCCGCAAAGAGCTAAGGAGCATCCGAATCGCGTAGCTTGCACTTCTTTCGAGTTCAATTTGCCCCAAGGGAGAACTCGACCTTGGTCCAGCGCTCGCGACTCGATTCTACGCACGATTCATTCGTCTCGTTACGAAATAAAAAGGCAAGGAGTCCAAGAGCTTATTTGGAAGGAGAGTTCGTTTCTGCACTTATTTTTTCTGTCAGCCAGAAGTGAGAGATGCTCAAGGGGTTCAACGCTGTTACGTCGAGGATGTGCTACGATAGCCGCCATTGGACTGATGAATTTATAATACGCATCAAATTAAACGCTAGGTTTTATGGATAGGCAGTACACGCTCGAAGAGAGCAGAAGATTTATAATGCTGTATAACCTAAGTTTCTCGGATAAAATTAATTAGGTAATATATTGCAGAATAAAATTTTATCAAAACTCGTAGCTTCAGTAGCTGAATATTAAGATAAACGCTTTATTGAGATATAAATTAATCGGGACTATTTGCTGAAAGTCCGCTCCGCAAAGCGGAGGGTTTCCCCGATTGAAATATCGAGCACCGCAGACGCGCGCTTTAAAATGCAAATTCGGCCGTCGAATCGAAGCACCGCGAAAGCAAAAAAAAGAGGAAGAAAGGCGCAAAACGCCGGTGGATTTCACGGCGCGTAAAACGATTTGCGGCCGGGGCGGCGTAATTCGCTGACGTCTCACTCGTGTCACCCGGTATAGCGCTCGCTCGGTGAACGGAGGATGATGACACTCGCGCGCGGGCCGAGCGGCCGCGGCGGCGCCCGAGAGAGGGCCGAGAGATATTTTTACGTCGAAGTGGAGCGACACGCCGAGAGGCAACAGAGATGCCTGCGCGCCGCGCGCCCGCGTCTCGCTTCAAGTGCGAATCGTTCGCCACGCCAGTAAAACCCAAAGCCCCTCATAACGCGGCCGAACGCCGACCACCCGACGACTTTTTCCTTCTATCTATAAGCCCTGGCCTCTCGCCCACACTCGGCTTCGTTAATATTTACTGGGGAATTAAAGTTCGCGAAGCGCCTCGCGAAATTACCCTCCTGCGAGTATCGCTGCCTACAGCTGCCTTTACGAACCTCTTCTCCTCGCTCTTCCTTTCCTCTTTTTTGCCCCGCCCTCGCCCCCGCAATTCCGATTTCTCATTCCGTTGTTAATTTTCGGACGATGGTCGCTTAAAAATACTCGCTTCCGCGCTTTCGATGGAGATACGGAAATTCGCGTCGATTGGAAATTCTTGCGGCTTCGCTCGCGATTCGGTTCCTGCTTTGGAGAGAGAAAGAGCGGGAGAAGCAAAGGCGTCTCGAGCGAGATGGAATAGATGTTGTTTTGTAGTGCCGGAATAGATATTGGTGGTGGCTGGCGCGGAGACAGGGAAGTGCCACTATTTCTGACGAGCGTGGGGCTTCTTCTACTTTTCTCTTTCTCTCTCGCTCTTTCATTCGTCTTGCCCCTTTCGCAGAGCGCGACCGACGCTTCTCGGGGCGAAGGAGAGAAAGAGCGAGATTTCCAAGCGCTCGCGGAGCGGTAATAGAGAACAGACGCGCGCGATGATGCCAGGAATAACCGTCAAGATGTCACACTTTCCATATAGACGTCGCGCTTCGATTCTACTGCCCGATAACCCATCCAAAGACCGCTGGCTTTACACCGTCGATGCTGACCCGACAAATTGCGCGATTTGCGCCTCCAGTTTCGCCGCGAAATTAGTCGAGATTCCCTTATACTCTTTTCAAGCACAAAGAAAATCCGTGCATTTTCAGGAAGCTGCTTTGCTGCGTACACTTGGTTGGCAAAAATTGTACACGCAGGCATCCGATACCGAGCCATCGTTCAATGTCAATCGTCGGCAAATCACTTTTCCCTCGAGTGCTCGGGTGATACGCTGTATAGGGTGGAATGCAAAAAGACAAAAGGAGCGTCGAATAAAGTGTCGCCGCGCGAATACGTGCAGCGTGTCGAGACACGATGCGTGGAGCGTCGGTCGCCAAGAATGCGACGGCATCGAAAAAGGAGAGCGTATCAAAAGACAATTTTGTTACATTGACGCGGGCCTGCCAAGAGAGTGCGGTGCCGACGCGTCGATAGAACAAAACAAGCTAATTGCCAAAGCCGTCGCCGGGCGAGTGGGGGATCGCTCGGTTTATACTCGCTCCTACGATCGCGCGCTTCGAGATCTACTTGCGTTCTGGTTAAATCTCGATCCTTTCCCGATTGTTTACCGACGAGCCGTGCGTGAAAATGGGCCATTAACTCGTTCACCGACTGTGAATAGGAAAAATATGAGGTACCATTAAAAATTTGGCATAGCGGCCATTAGAGCAAAGCAGGTGGAACGGCAAAGTAATTGCTTCTTATTTGTAGTCAGTATCAAATGAATTTTTGTCAAGTCCTCTAATAGCTTCTTAATTGCATCAAATAGACAAATTGAGCTGTAATTAGACAATTTAGCGATTTAAACAGCGAAAGCTTTGGTCCGATGTGTATCGCACTCCTTTACCTTGAACTCATTAAAAGAACAAAAGACATGTTTCAGAAGGAGTCTAACGCGGCAGATTACAAAGTGAACGGAACGGAAGTTAGAAACGTCAAATGATACTTAGCAGCTCGAAACTCTCGGAAAGCATGACGAAGAAGGCGCAGTGGTTAGACGGTGTAACGCGCAGTCGATTCAAAAAGAGGGAACGATACGCAAATTCGAGGAATTTAAAGAAACGTATAGTAAAAAAGAAGGACAAAGTGTGTACGTATGCGTGAGAGAAGAGAAGGAAGGGTGGGGAACACGAGGCGAGAAGCGAGCGAAACACGTGGGTGTCGAAACAGGCAAGTAGGTGCCGGTAGCTCGGACCGAGTCGCGCGGCTCTTGTACTAAATGCGATGTGACGATGACGTGGGTTTGATGAATGTCAGTCTGGTTATCGACGTCCCGTGTACAAGAATCGACTTCATAAATTTTGTCCCTGTCTCGCGCTGCAGCGCCGCCGGAGGAGAGAGAGACGTAGCAGCGGTGCCGCGGAATCGGGGTCATTATCATAGAGTCTCGTGTAGTCGCATACACGTCCACACGCACGTTGCCCACGGCGCATGCAACTACCTCCCAGCGCTAAGTTCCCATCGCCGATATGCGAGTAAGAGAGAGGGAGGGAGATAGAGAGAGAGAGCATCCGAGCAATGATTTAAATGCGCACAATGAGACATCCTGCACGGGCGTCGTCGACATGCAAAATCAATAACTCCGTCGTGCTCGTTGTCGTCGTCGTTGTCTTCCCGAGCCAAGTCTCGCGCATAATGCGATGTCTAAGGCGAGGAGACGCGAGAGAGAGAAAGAGAGAATGGCCGAAGTAGGAAATATTCCTGATCCTCCAGATAAAGAACAGGTTCATGTGCGCGAGCGTACAATCGTGCGACCGGGCCACACCGTCCGGCGCGTTTTTCCATCGCCCGTCATGAGGGGCCGGATTAAAAACGCGCTCCTTCGCTATTTTACTATTCCACGCGCGTCCTACTCGTTTGGGCTATCAAGCCGGAGCATGTGTCGCCTAATGTGTTGGATAATTTTATGAAGGTTACGTGGCGCGATCGAAATCAAATTATCGCTGGAAGAGAGCGGCAACGCCGCGGAAAAAAACTTGTTTACATCGATTTTGATTAAAGTAGAGAGCATTCAAATGAATTGGTTTCGCTTAGTGTTAAGAAAAAAATGATCTCTCTCGCCAATAACACGTTGGTAAGTTAACGCAGGCAGATAAGTCAAATTTACAAGCCAAATCATGCATGCATTCATACCGTACGTTTGAGACAGCGCACTAAAGACACTCACTCGCCCGAGCCAAAGAGGAACAAGAAGACGAAGAGAGGAGGACGGAAAAAAGGTACACCGATACCGCTGAATCACGTCGTCGCGTACACGACATTGAACGCGGAACGTCGATTCGCTCGTTGTTGCTTTCCCCTTTTTTATTCCTCCCTTTCTCTCTGTCTCTGTCTTTCTCTCCGGCGTCTCCGTCCTTTCGCCGGGTAGCCGTATGACGAGGCGAGGAGGCGCGGAGAGACCGGAGACAGAGACGTGTCGTTACTTGGACTCCGCACGCCGGTTGGCACACCTGCCCGGCATTCCCGCCAACCTAGTCCACGCGCGCGCGACTCGTGTACGTGCGATATAGACCCGACGAGGAGGGCGTTCACGGATCTCCGCTGAACTCGTGTCTGCCAACCCCGTTCTCCATTGTTCCACGTAGAGTTTGCTTTTTTCAGAAATATTCGAAAATCGGAGGAAATTGATACTATGATTCAATGCCTAATTAGGTAACTCATACCTCTACTGTGATTTTACGCTAATTTTTTGACAGAAATTTAATGAAGCGCTTGTTAGGCTACTCAACGGAAGAATCGTGTCGTTTATTCAAACGAGAACAAGCTCATAAAGACCTATCTTTTTTCCACGGGCTATGCATTAATTCATGACTCTTTCCTTGAAAATGATAGGGAGCAGCGATCGAGGAGCTTATGAGGACTAATGAAGCAAAGTGCAGAATGGTAAACTCTTTTTTCGATTTCGACGCTTCTTTCTTCGGGACACGAGCTGGAGCAGATCTCGGGACTATTGTCGTCGGAGATAAGGCTTCCGCGCTTATAAACCTTTCGTCTCGCGCGCGCGCGCCGTGCTTATGCGAGGCAAACGAAAGAGCGAGCGAAAGAGAGAATACGACAATGACCACCCAAGCGCTATCTCCGAATGACAAATGCAAGCCTCCGCGCGTATATCGGGCTCGTCTCCCGCGGACAGGCGCAGTCAGGATCTGTCTACCTTTCAACTGCCGATCTCTCTTTCTCTCTTTCTCTCTCGCTCGCCCCCCTCGCTCTCTCTCTCTCCTCTTTTTTGGCCTCACTCAGCGCGGTCCCACGAAAGTAAGAATGAGATAGCGCGGCGCGGGGTGTTGAGAGGTGTCGTCGCCGTCTTAGTCGTCTTCGAGCGCCGAACGCGCTGAAGAAAAAGGCTGCGGGCAGGCGCCGCCACGATTCTTCTTTCTAATGCTCGCGCTCCGGGGCTTGTCAGTACGAAAATCAGTCCACGGCGCGTTTTCGCGGACACCTCCCCCTGCACTGACTGATCCTCTCAGCGATGCGTCTTGCGCTTTCTTTCTCGCTTATTCATCGATTGCTATCGTCGCCCACGTGCTCCGAAAATCGGGATTCGCGATTGTTGCAACACCAACGTCTTTTCAACGGATTGGATTTTATCTTTTATGTCTGCTAATGTTCCAAATTTGCATTTCAAGAATACTCATAAGGATATATGAAACAAATATATAAAATTATACTACGATGAAAAATAAATACCATTGAACTGATAAAAATTAAATATTTATAAGTGTTTCCGATGGATAATTTAAACTACGCAGAACAGTGCCAGATTTAAAAAAAAGGGTGAACGAAAATAAACAAAAAAAAATCAAAATTTTTCATTGAAAGTGCAGCGGTTTAGGATTTTCAGTGCTCGTCATTTTTCTCGCTTCGGCCCGATGTGTTTCTCTTTCCGAGTCTCGACAGGTCGGAGACACATCGGTCGACGTAAAAGCTCTCCGAAATTAACGGGTTAACCCGCGTACGTCCGCAGCGGTCGTTAAATTTAGATGGCCGCGCGCTTGGAAAAGGTGCGCTCGTTCTTGCCCGGCTCGAAACAGACGTGCACGCATATACGCAGACACGCGTCCGCGCGCAAAGAAAAGGGAGAAACAAGAGCGAGGAAAAAAAGCGACCAGTCGAGGCGAAAAAAGTTTGCCGGCGAAGAAGATGCCACACTCGTAAAATCACGGAGTCGGCGCGCCCGCGGCGGTAGCAATAACAAATAAGCGGCTGCAAACGTCATCTGAAACAAATTTTCTATTCTATTTACAAATCTCCTCTTCCGATTTGTCTCGTCGCACCCTTAACTTCTTTAAACTACGCCTACTTGGTTTTATTTTTATTTGTAAAATTGAAGGATATTACGGTTTACGTGCAATTTACAAATTGCCAATAATGTGAATAAATGACGAAATTTGTATTTTACTGCGCCATTATGCACGGCCGAGAGATAGGCATGCTCGCTCAGGGGAAGAAAGTTCTCTCGTTTTACTACCTCGAAATCGAGTAGATACCCGTTCTAGCCCGGAAGTCGTAGGAATTTCGAGTTCCCGCTCGGTTTGCCGAGATGCATCCGGTTGTATACGACCCTGTAACAACCCTTGCGCACAGTTAAACGTCGATTTTCATTCGTGCTACCCACCCGTACTTCGTTTACCCCGGCATTTTATTTACTTCGAGCCTACCAAATATCACATAAAATTATAATTACACTCTATTTAATTAAAAATAATAAAAGGAAACAACGCGTTTAATCCGGTTGATTGAGCCCGAATGTAAAAGTAAACTTGATTACCCAAACAATCCCCATCAGAAGGACAAAAAGTAATAATGCAAATTTTTGCACGGCTTCATCCGATTTCGTTCGTCACCCCAACACGTATAATCAGGCAGCGTAGTGAGATCAGCGGCGAAAAGGGTCGCGGAGGCGCGCAAAGCCCGAGCTCCCCAGGCCTGCATATCGAAGTGCTCACAATGCGGCGCGCATTTGCACACGAGCCGCTAAGGTTCGCCGAGAGCGAGTCGACGGCACCGGCGAGATTCGCAACCCCCTAATCCTCTAATAGGATTTATAAACGTGAGCTCAATTACCTTCAGTCAAGTAATATGCTAGCACACCCGGACGCGCCTCGGCCATTTACCACCGGCAATTTCCGCTCCCCCGCAAGCTCCTGCAAGCCCAGTAGCAGGGATATTAAGCAGCCGCGGATTAGCGATTATAACGCGAGGATTTCTCGATGCCAACATCATTCGATCAATGTTCGCCTTGGACGAGTAAAGAAACCTGAATTTTACTTCTCTCTCCGTTCAGTAATCGGATCGCTATAATAAACGAAAGCGACAAAAATTAACAAAAAAACGTGCGTCTATAAAAAAGTTGAAGATTTACTGACTTGCGGCATGAAATATACTCAAAGTGGACAGGAGATCACGATCAGATATGGCCTTTTAGGAATTTATTGACGCGAAAGAATCTTTGCGAACTCCCCGATAAGTCCGATAAAATGCCTAAAAGAAGTGTCCCGTGGCTAAAAAGCGCGCGAACGCCGGCGTATTTATGTCCAGGATTCGGGTGATTCAAATACTCCCGAGCGGAGGCCCGCGCGACTTCCTCCTTGACTTTTTCGCTAAACCCTTCAGTTCTCCCTCCTTTTCGCGGGGCCGCAATAACGATAAAGTCCGGGCACCGACGCGCTCAAGATTCATCTTTGCAAGCGGCTCACGTAGTGTCACTTTTTTCACGATCGTATATCTGGCCGGGACAGGGCCTACGCCTGGGAGTCACGCAAAAATGCCCTCAGGAATGGCTTTCTTCACACCTCGCGCGAGATCTCGCCCAACTGCTCTTTTCTCTCCCCTCGCACGACTTCTCGTAAAAAAAAAGAGAAACACTTTACGCGAAACCTGATACGTATAACTTTGTCGGAAGATGGTCGAGCGAAAATTTAAGTAAACGCGAGCCTATTAATTGTTTTATTTTCCGGAAAACCGTTTTTTCGTTTAACCGACACAGAAAATTATTTAAATTTTACTATACTGTAAGTCCAGAGCAATTATTTTTAATTACTACATTAGAGTATAATTGATTTCAAGTGTAAAGTAATTGCGGTAATTTCTGAGTAGTTTTGAAAGCAGTCGTCGAGTCTTCGATAGTTTAACGTTTGAATACGATATTACTGTACGATAAACATAAAAATATTTCTTTTTTTTAAATGCAGCGAATTCGCAAAAGGGTAAACGCGACTGTTGGAATGTGCATATTTCGAGATCTTTTTGAAAAAATATATCGAGACTCCTACGCCGACCGATGTGAGGAGTTAGAGCCGGTGCGAACGAAAGGTGAAAAAAAGTAGAGTAAAGGGAAGGACAGAGGAAGAGAGAGATGGAGAAAGGGAGAATCGTATATCGGTCGCGTCCCCTCTCACTCTGGCGCACTGTCTCTCTAAGGGCAGTACTCCTGAAAAGTGACTCCTTCCCTTCTCCTTTCAAGCGAGCCGGCCCGTTAATCCTCCACAGATCCCGGCGGGATCCCACGGAGATGCACCCAGAGAATTTGCATACAAGATCTCCCCGGCATCTCTCGCTAGCGTTCTCTCTCTCACTCTCTTTCTCCCTCAGCGAGCTGGACGACGCTCCTCCTTCTACGCCTCGTCTTCGCTTCTTTTCTTTCTACGATCGCCTCTCTCTCCTTCTTTCACCTCCTATGACGCCACGGTAACTACCACTACTTGACTTTCAGCCGTTCGCCATCATCGACCCGCTTATAAGCGCGCCCTCGCGTGTGTGCGCACACGTATTCTCCGGAGGACATGGGAACCCCTTTCGTTACTTTGAAATCCACACTCCCACCTCGTTTATGTTACGCGTTTCTTAGAAAGTCATTGATATTTCTAGCAAGGAAAGATTCGTCGGGGGAAAAAAATTGCGGATTGTGCGCCCCATCCGCGTTCTCCGATCCACGTCGATCGCGCTCGAGTTCCCGCGATTCCGAGGAATCCGAGGCGCGGGGCGAAATATCGCGTCGCGAGGTGCGAGCCGCGAAAAAAAAGCACGGAGAAAAGCAAAACAGCAGCTAGCGGCGGTCCTCCCGGGGGAACAATGCCAGCGCGCACCGCGGCAAAAGCCGAAGCTTTTAAAGAACGAAGGGGCGCCCCCTTCTTTCGGTGCGCGGCTTTGAAATGCACCTGAGCGCGCGGAGGGGGCAGAGAGAGAGAGAACTAGCGCGGACTCGCGAATTCGCATATTTAAACAGGACCCACGGGAACCCTTCGGCTTTACATTGATTTCGCGGAGGAGGAGGAGGTAGCCGGGGGAAAAAACGACGAAGAGATTTCCTCCGCCGCGCGACCATTCTCACCGGCCGGCGGACCGCGAGGCTCGCTAACAAGAGAGAAAGAAAAAATATCGGTGTTTCTTTCCGAGGAGCGAAGGAGCGAGGGGTATATACGGGCAGGCCCGATCCCCGCTTACTTTTTGCGCCGCGAGCGTGTGGATGAGATGTCGATGAATCTATTGTGTTTGGTGCGACAAGATGCCGCGTGGCGAATTTGCATACAACCGCGTCGCACCGAGCACCGAAGGCATTTTTGCGGGACGCACCGCAATTTCCAAGACGGTAGCTTGATTGAATTTAAGAGGGAAGGCTGCGCCGGCGATAAGCGCCGAGCTTAATCGACGTGGAATCCGAGGTGCGAGCCGCACGTCCGGGCGAGCCAGAAATTAATGACCGAGCAGGAAAATTAATCACAAAGCAAACGAGTCTTGCGTTACGAGCAAGCGATTTCCAATATAATTAACTTTTTCCATTTAGAGCCGGCACCGGGGCTACCGCAACCTCGCACTTCCTAAATCATAATCGAACACCCATCTACTTAGCGGTTCCTCGAGGAAATTAAAAAGACAATCGAGGAACGCCCACAAGACGAGGCCGAGGGGTTCGCACGAAATCGATCAAATGGGAAGAGAGCGGCGCACGCTCGTCCGAGGTGACGTGAGCCCGAAGAATTTGACGCTCGTCTACACCGCCGGCCGCTTCCCCAAAGTTAATCCGAGCCATATACGCGAGCTATTACCGTTAATTATATTTTCGCCGAGCGAGCGCGCCTTCGGGGGCGGCCGCACGCTCCCGCCGATACACAGACGCGCGCACGTGGCCCGGGTGGCTTCTGCGTGGGAAGGGTGGCCCGCGACCCCTCCGATACACGCCGCGCGCTGCGCACTCGAGGCTTCCCCCGCGCGGCGCGGGAGCCCCGCATGGAGGCAGGATTAAATTGGCACCAATTACCAGCAAAACACCCTTCACGCTCCCTCCCTTCTCGCTTTTTCCAGCTCCGCTCCGCGCGCTCTCTCGCCTTTATTCCGAGGTGTCTCGCGCGGCTGGCTGCTGCGGGGGCGAAACAAAAGCACCGCGCAAATGATTTCCTACCCGCTCGCGCGGGCTGTATTATTTATTCAGCGCCGCTGTTTTTCGTTTTGTCTTCACCGCGCAGCCGGCGGAGCTCATCTGCGCCGATGACTCGTCAAAGCGGGCGTAACGATCGAAGGAGAGGCGCTTCGACGAAGCTCGGCGCGAATCTCGCGGAAGCTCCGGCGTTGATTGGCGCGAAATTTGCATAGCTAATGGGGAGCGGGCGCCAGCGCCGCGCGCCCTAATAAGGGCGACGCGGAGGGGGCGACGCGGGCAAAAGAATAGGCGAGAGGAGCACGCGATGCGCGGGCGAAGAGGCACGGCTCGTTCCGCGGAACGCCATAAGTTTTCATAATGCATTGATAATGGCGAGCGCGCGCGAATGGGGCGTGACCCGCTGGCCCAGCTGACGCTCTTCGGTAATAGCGGAGGAGCGGGGAAGTTATCGCGCCCCGCCGCAGGTAGCAATCGCCCGCCTCCCTCGTAGTTGATCGCTCTCTTATATTGCGCGCGCGGGACGCTCATCCTCTCGTTCCCCAATGTCAATAGGGCGGTAATTGCGGCCGCAACCTATCTTTAAGCGAGCGTCCGCGCGAATCATTATTATTTGTTTTTGCTTTATCCTACGCCCGCTTCATGAATTTTCAACGAGAAACCGGCCTCCTTTGATGCCGGGAATTGTTTTGTACTCCGCGCTCCTCCGGAAAAGTGCTTATCTATTTTTCAAGGGGCCAATCGGTAAATGCTCCATTTAGTATTAGAACGATTATCGCAAATGAAATGAATTAGTTGTCGGTTTTTCATTACCGAAAGCATCTGCTGCAGACCGGTATTTATTCGCAATTGATTCTCGGCACGAGTGCATAATTCACGGTGAGTATCGTCCGCTCAAATAAATAGTTTATACTGAATGACTAATGCGATCCGTACATTGCCGAGGAAGGGCGGAGAACGTAATAAGCGCTTACCGATCGTACCATCTTACTCATCAAACATTAACGCGATCATTTTAATAAGATTCCAAAAAATCATTATTACGAAGAAAAAAATATTTTTATTTCCGGAGAGCTGATTCGATAGCGATCCGCAAACAAGCCCCGAACGACCGTTGAATTTTCAAAATAACGCCTGACTTTCGTCTGACTAAAGGGGGGTAAAAAAGCCGAAAGTGTCATGCCCCGAAGACAATGTATTTATAAGCGTTATATTCGCCCTCGAAAATAGAGAATAGCGCGAGTTCTCGACTCTACCGATCTATTTCGGTAGAGCCGCAAGCCGTGGCGGAGAGCAGGAGAAAAAAAAGGAGAGACGAGCTGGCGAGCGGCGCGAGACACGGAGGCTGCGGCGCTGAGAAAAAGATCCGTAATTTTCCACGAGAGAGTCGTACCGGGTAAAATAAGTTTTCCGAGGAGCCGCCTGCCACGTCAGGCGCGAGCGCGCGGTTACCTCGACAACAGCCGGCGACGGGAGCCGTGCACACACGCTCGCCGGCAAACACACAAACACGCGGGCGCGAGGAGCCAGGCGGCGCGCGGAGAAGCGCGCGGCAATAATTGCCCGGTGTGTGCAGAGGCGCGACCGACTCCGCGGGTGCGAGAGAGACGCCGAGGCTTCGATACACAAATGGGCGGGTATAGCGCGCCGCGAGGAATATCGCACTCGGCTCCAATTGGCCGAGGGTGTCGTTACACTTATCGCATTACTTCGCCGAGCCGTGTGTGCCTGGGTATGTGTGTGCGCGCGACAGGCGCGTGATGTGCCCGTGTGTTTTGCGCGGCGCCGTGTGCGTGCGCGACGCGCTACGGCCACCTTGCCACTTCGAGTTAATTTTACTTCCTTTTAAGAAACGAACAGAAAAATTTATCGCCTCCGCAAAACTCATTTAGCGGCGTCTATTCTTTTAGCCCCGGTGGCTGTTTACCCTGCGCTTTTTCATCCGCTAAACGCGAGGCTAACTCGATTAATTTTGGAAAATCATTTTTTATTTTTCGCGACGAGTTAGCTCGTCGCAACAAAAGATTTTGGTAAATTTAGATCCCCGAGCAAATAAAATTCTTGCATGGGTGTATAAACAACCGCGAATTTAAGAAATCAAAAGTTAATTTTAAATTCTCGTACCTTGCCAACAATACGAGTATCAACATTTGGTAACTTATGAAACTGTCAGTTCGGAATTTAAGCTAAGCGAAACGCGGTGCGCTCGATCGACCGTCCGTGTCACCGCAATCCAACGAATACCGAGCTATCGAGGATCCACCGTAGCAAAATCGCGAAATTGAGCGGAGTACCGGATGCGCGTTTTGCGAAAAAAAAAACGACTCCGAAATCCGCAGAGCCGGAGTTTGCGCGGGCGCGCGTGGGCGCGAGAGGAGGCGCTCTCTCGGATATTTCTAAAAATATTTGCGACGTATACGAGCGGCGACATGCTCGAGAGCAAAGGCGCGGAAGGAGGGAAAACGAGACAAGCAGGAGTTCCCTCGTCGAATAATACGCACGGCTTATGGGCGAAGAATTGAATTTACAACGCGCCAACATTTTTTCTTATTAATCGCACGTCAAATCGCGTCTGTTGTTTTCTATTTTTACGTAGCCAACTGTAATTGATCGCAGCCGTAATTTATTATTCCACGCTTCGTTACTATTTATAAATCTGTTGTTTCGGAATTGATCGCTCGAAATAATGAATTAACCTGTTTTCTGTCCCGTATTTACATAAACTTATACGTTTTTGCCTATCAACAGTTTGCGCTTATTTATTAGTATGCTAAGGTATGCGAGCAGAATATAATCCACTTGCATTGAGTAAAATGTGTACTCTGAAATTATTCGATTTAAAAAAAAACGTCGCATTAACATAAAAAGCAAAGTCGGATTTCCTTTCAAGTAAAATTGCAATACTCGCGGCTAAAGAACTTAATGCAAATGGTATCATCTTTCAGTGGCCATCGATGAGGCCGAATGTCTCTCTGGAGACACGAGTAGGGAGGGATGAAAAACAAAGAAAGAACGAGTTCTGCGCGCACCTCCGCAACGTATACGCCGACCGCGAAAACGAGGGTGGCTTATTCGTGGAAGGAAAGTGGCCCCGTTACAAGTTTTACTGCAGTTTTGCGGCTCGCGGGGGAAAGAACCTGAGGGAGGGGAGAGGGGGAGCGCGCAATTGAATTTAAATATTCAATTATGCGATGTGTAAATGAAATAGAAGCCTTATGCAAATGGATACACGCTAAGGGCTGTTGCAAATTTAAAGGGTTAAATATTTATTAGTGAAGGGGGTTAACCGAGATTTATGGGCCTCTGTCGCGAACTACCCTCGAGCTCTTTCGCTCTCGTCACTTGTCTTTTGGTTTTCGCATTCGCGAAAAGTTCGCCCGAAACGCTGCTTATCAAGATGTATTTAAACGCTTTATGTATATGTCATTGTACTAACCTCTTTGATGTTATCGACATACCTCAGCCAATTACTGCTGCCGTAGTGTCCCACGTCGAATTTGTGATTTTTTCTAGATTGCTCGGAGCGGTTCTTAAAACTAAATGGTCTTTTTGTCTCCTTTCTTAATTTGAGAGAGAAGAGAAAAGGAACGTGCATAATCGGGATTTAGGGATTTGAAGATATTTTATAAAAATGCGGTAATGTGTATAAGAGAGTGAGAACGCATCAAATAAATAAGACTTAAATCAATTTCGTTTAACTCAACAAGGCTAACATTTATTTATAATGAAAATACGTTGATTGAGACAATAGTTTGAACAGTATTCATTATCGGTAATATATTATATCGCTATAATGCTAATCGTATACAATGTGCGGGTGTGTTGTTTTTTTTTTATCATTCTCAATATTCAACCTTAAATCTACATTGAAAGAATCTCATTAATTTTCTCGTTACTTCGTATCAATATTCATATTTTGTCTTCTCTTTTTTTATGCTTTTAAAGATAATATTAACACACATACAATGACGATGTTTTGCTTGTAAGTAGACTCATGCCGCTGTTACTGCGTGAGCTTTTAATAAAGAGACTCAATTGTTATATAGTGTACATATACACGCATTCTTTATACGTACACGAAAAATTCCTGAAGGTTCGCTTAGTGCTTGTCGCTGCGGCAGATCGGCACAGCAGAGGCGAGAATTCGCGACAATTCTTGTCTGTCGTTGTTCATTTAACTATTACTCTACTGCTACGTCAATGCGGTTGTCGCAAAAAAAACGACACTAATGTCCAAGAAAAAACAGCACCCGAATGCTCGCGCCTGATGTCCGTGTCTGCCTTTATATACATGTACATATATACAATATATGTAAAATTCGTCGATCTGATCTGTACAGAGCGTAGTAATAAAAATCGTGTAATAGGAACGCGGCGAGGAAAGAAAAAAGATCTGCGTCACTTGCGTGTATGTGCATCAAATTTTAACAAATGCGAACAAACAATTACTTAGTTTATAAACAAGGAAACATATTCAAGGAATTAGCTAATGCACTATAATTAATAAATTCAACACGACATCAACAAATGCATTTCTCCGACGGGGTTTCTGCTTTCTGCTGCATCGAGCGGAATATATAAAATCTCGCGACTCGATGTGTATATATAATATATATAAATTTATAAATCTCGTATACGCGCTGTTCTCCTTGTAATCTTTATATATATATATATGTATAAAATGAACAAACTCGTTCGTCCGGTATTGTAAAATAAAAAAGAAAGTACACCGCGCGCGACGAGACGAACGAACGGAAGAAAAAAGGACAGAAAAGAATGTAAAAAATACAATAGAGACGCGATCGACCCAACACTTTTCGGCCACGGCTGGTCACACTTTCGAGCTAATCTCAACGTAAACTTTTAATTAATTAAGTACAGTCTTTGCGCGCCGATTGCGCCCGCTGCAAATTCTATGGCACTAAGTATTCACGTGATTAACGCTAATGTATCCGTCCATCTCGCGCCTCGTAACGTGAAGAACATTTATGCATAAAAAAAAGAAAGGCTGAAGTGTCCGCGGAATTAAAAAAACAAGTAAGAGTCAATCTCGTTTGCGCCTACGAGCGCGACACGCGAGCTCTTTTTCAGAAGTAAATAGAAAACAGAAACCGTTCCTCCTACGCAAGTGCGCCTCGTTCGAAACTCGTCGTAGCACTTTTTTTTCATAAAAGAAACTTCTCGCTTCAAAAATTCAAACTTAACCATCGAAATCTACATATAAAAAAATTTAATCGATCGCGAATAAGACTAATTCATTTAACTTTCATTTTCCTTATACAGAAAAAAACATCAATTTACGTATATAATAATAATGATAATAATAATAAGTCTCGTTCTATAATCCGTAACCAAACACCTCGCTCTTTCGAGTCTCATCGCATTCTCATAAACAATGCCTTACTGAAGTGTATAATAGTATAAAAAAAGTTGCATAAGCGTTATTTCGCTTTGAGAAAAAAACAATACACAATTACATCCGCACTTTTTGACAACGTCGCAGCCTTGTTTTTTTTTGTTACGTTTGCCCCGCCAGACTCGACAAGGGTCCTGTCGGTCTGGCGGTAACAAGCAACTCGACAACCGAGACGCTGGTTCTCGGCCCTAGGTTCGGTACTCGTAACTAGGGTTCCGACCAGCAGGTGCCGAGCATCCACCCACCAAACTCCGTACTTATTAGTCCCTGCGCCTCGGTCCCCGGCGAGTTGAGTCTCTCGCGGAGGCCAAGATCGCATATATACTCTACATGGCTCTCGGATGCCACTCTCGGTGCGTGCGCGCCTTCTTTGGCGTGTGTGCCCCCTTCGAGTG
The DNA here is from genome assembly GCA_900480045.1 of Eurytoma adleriae. Lineage (NCBI taxonomy): Eukaryota > Metazoa > Arthropoda > Insecta > Hymenoptera > Eurytomidae > Eurytoma > Eurytoma adleriae. The sequence goes on along the minus strand of UXGC01000003.1, from coordinate 81,157 downwards.
CAGTGCAGCCCTCTGAGGCTTCTTATGTCTCTCCTGCTCTCGTTGCCCCACGGTCAAAAGGTTACTTTGTCGCCCGTACCTGTTGTGCGCGCACGAGCGAACTCCTCGCTCCTGCGCTTCGAGTGCGTGCACGTCAACCCCTCGGTTCCCATCATCAGCGATTCACCGGCGAATCGGCGAATGCATGTGTCTGGTGTCCGTTTTTTTTGCTCGTGCGAGCGTGTGTGCGTGTCCCCGTGTGCGTCAATGGTGTTCTTTGATTTATCGGGATGGGTGTGTCGTGTGTAGATGTGTGCGCACCGAGCCCTCTCTCCGTGTTGGCGGCCGAGAGGGGAGCACTCTATTGCACGCGGGCGAGCACCCCAAAGGAGGCAGCACTTTGCTTGGCATCCGAGTTTTGTTGCTTCGTCACGACACATAATGTAGAATATTCGTATAGACTCGCTCTTTTTTATCAGAGTCATCGTTCGAAAGCAACGTTTATTGATTTATTGATTATCAATATTTTCTTTTTAACAGAAAATGGGGTAAGTACGGGGGTTTGGGGGGAAGAGCTCGCGCGCCCTGCCGGCCAGGACTTTGTACCTCACACAACTCCCTAGTTACGAGTACCGAGACCTAGTTCTATACAATCAAAATAAACAGTTTTCAATAGTCTTATTTAATTTGGCAGTTCTCTCTCTTATACACGTTAGTCTGAACATAATTCATCGCAATTTTTATTTATACCGCGTCCGATGCAAAAAAAAGCGCGCATACCTGCACGTTGCTCTTCTCTAAACCTCTTGAGAATAATTCGTGTCTCCTAGCGTGTGCTCGCCGAAGAACAAACGTCCTCCGTATACTCTTTACACCGCTCACAATTCCCTTAACTATTCTAATGTCTTCTACCTAAACTCGCTCGCTCGCTGAACTCCGCTCGTGCCCGATCGCGCCCTTCCTCACACGCGCGTGACTCTATGAATTTTATCCAATGTTCTTGGTTAAAATTATGGTAACCTAATCACTAATAATTTAAAAACTACTACCGCTAAAAATCTCTCGCGAACGCCTCCTATCTCGCTCGAAAAAAAAAAAAAAAAACTGACACGCTGCTTAATTACGCATTCTCAGTTACTCTCCTATATATTCATTTAAAAATAGACACAAATTCTTTTGTGACATTATACTTATCGATTAATTACGTATATTCTTGATCACGATTAGGATCCGAGAAACGCTGGCGAAGCCGCGAGGTTTGCTCGAACGTGCGCGCGCGCGCGCGCGACGCGCCTGCATTAAGTTTGTCCTTAAACGTCTCGCGCAGATAAGATCAAATGAAAAACATCATCGAACGATGAGATCCGTATACTCTTTTACGTATCGCGGAGTGATCCCACGACTTCCAGAGGCAGCTTTGCATCACCGCGTCAAAAGAGCTTGGCAGTGCTGCGTCGTACAACAATAAAAAAGAAAACAAGCACTACATGGCTGTTTCGCCGTAGTCGGACTGATTAAAAGAAGTAAAGAGTCGATAAAGTAAAACGGCGCCGAAAGTTGCCTCCGGAAATCGCGAGGATGACGGACTAATTCCTGCCTAATGTTGGCCCTACTTTAAATTGCCTATCCTAACGTAAAGTTCACAACGCACGCCCTCGTAATGCCCTCTTTGTAAAAGAAAGACAAAGATACAATATCTCGTTATACCGATCCACGATAGACGGGCTCTTCCTTCTTCGTTTTCCAGCGCCTTTGCGTTATCCTTCCTTTTTTATTCTCCTCAAGGTCACGCGTCGAGCAATGTCATCTCTCAAATTCTTAAAATTATAAACAAAATCAAGTTCATGCAAAATCGATCGACTGAGGTCAGCTCGATATTAAGAAGTCTTGAGCCTCGATCGTCGTCCAAGTGGGGGCGAATACCCGTCTAAATCTTCGGCGCGTGACCTTGAGAATTGAAAAGTGGCTAAGAAGCATGAGGAACCACACGCATGCGCGTTTGGGTGAACGAAGAAGGATCGTCTATTGAGAAAAGCGTGCAGACAAGGATAGAGGAGCGATAAGACGTCAACAATAAGAGATATAATCAGATATATGCACGAAGATAAAAAGATAGAGTAGAACATGAAAGCGAGAAATGTTACAAAAAAAAATCGAAAAGTAAAATAAACAAGAGACAAGTGTCAGTCTAAAGGTTTCAAGGTAACAGTGCAACATCGAGCAGTATTTTCTAAGGATTGCGATCGGATCGAAGCTCGCGTTTGATTTATCCTCGAGAAAGGTGTCCGCGGCCCGCGGCGGGCGCCGGCTGGTCGGCCGGGACGCCCCCCGCGGACGTGAATCGCCCGGCTACGGTTCAGTCTTGTAAAGCAGCAAGCCGAAATCGCGACGCGTCCTTGCGCGAGAGTGAAGAGGCGAGAGAAGAGAAGTGAAGCGAAGTGAAAAAAAGAAGACAGTCAGACTAGAGTCGGTCCAGGCTCGCTCCGTACTTGTTTGCCCGCGTTTCCCGCTCGGACGGCGACGCTATCGACTCGGAGTCGGATTACGAGCACGGATAGATGGCCGAGTGATAGGCGGCGAGGGCGGCGTGCGCGTGCGCAGGGGGCGCGGACGCGGCGACCGCGTGCGGCGAGCTCGCCATCGCGGTGGCTGCCATCATCATCTGCTGGTGCGTACGCTTTAGGGAGTTGGGAGTTGTGGCGGCGCTACTCGGGGTCGTAACGGTGGTGGTGGTGTTGTTGTTATTATTATTGTTGCTGTTGCTCTGGCCGTTCGTTTGCGGTTGAGGCTGCTGCGCTGCCTGGTTGGCCGGCTGGTGGCTCGTTTGGCTTTGGTTTTGGTTGCTCAGTTGCAAGGGGCTGCCTAGAGCGGCGTGGTGGTGGTTGTGGTGGTGGTGATTGTGATGGTGGTGGGGAGTTATCGCGTCGTGCGGATAATAAGACGATGAGGTGGGCGAGGTACTCACGACGTCCGGCGTGCTGGCTCCATCGGTGTGGCTGGTGCTGTCGGCGGTGCTGCGGGGGCCGCCCCCGTCGAGGCCGTTGCCGAGCTCGGGCGGCTTCGAGCTTTCCCGGTCGTCGATCACCAGGTCGATCGGCATCTTGCCCTTCAACAGGCTGATATACCGGTGGCAGAAGTTGTCGCAGAGCTCGTGAACCTAGGCAGAACAAGCAGATCGTTAGTAATCGGTAGGCGCTGCGAGCCGCTGATTTCGGCCAAACCTATTTGTGGATCCATTAGCTTCCAAGCTCGGCTTCCAGTGCGAATGAATCGCCGGAATTTTTTCGGGCCGCGGCCCTGTAACGAGTATATTTCGGCGCGTCCGCCGAGGCGAATCGCCGGCACGGGCTATCGGCCGGGCGTTTCTTTTATCGGGGCGCGCGAGTCGGGACGGGCTGCGCGGAATTTTTACGAGCGCGGGACACTTTTTGCCCGGCCGTCCTCCGCCTCCCGGCGGACTTCTTGTTCCCGGGCTCTCGACGCGATTGTCGTACGCTTTTTAGGACGGGGCGTGCATCGATACGGCGGGGATGAGTCGGCTGGAGGCTGCCGCTGCCGGCGGCTCTCGCGCCCGTGGACGAGGCGAATCGACACAAAAAAATCCAGAAGAGCGAGACCCGGAAAAAAGGAGAGCATGGACGTAGGAGAGGAGAGGAGAGGAGAGGAGGTCTGACCGGTGTCCAGCCGACCAGAATGTTATGTATGCAAATGAGGGCTGACAGGCCTATAGGAGAGAGCCCCTTCTTTTCCCTCCCGCCGCCCTTCCCCTGGACCAGTTCCCGCGCTGCTTCGTCCCCCTTCCCATCGATTTTTAACTTTCTCTCTGGCTTTCTCGCTTCTTCTTTGTATACGATCGCGCACACCTCCTCTCCTCCTCGATTGTGCGTACGTCTCGCGACTCTTCAATCGGCTTAGAAAAATGTATTATATAAGCATAGGAAATAAAAAATCGTTATCTTGTTAAATGTAAATTGACGAGCGCACCGGTCGGCGTTGTTATGATCGCGTGATTCTTTATTTTTATCCTAAAGCTCTTTTCTCGGTATCCGACGCTTAGCAAACCTATCTAATTAGATATTTCTGTAAGTTGGGAAAATCCAATAATCTCGAAGCGATAACCAACAATTTCCATCCCTGTAATTATTGTTTTTTGATTCCGAGTCACTAGAGATAATTCCCACCTAAAAATCGCTGAAATGGCAATCAGTCAACTTTTCATTAACGCCGATCGCTGATACAGAAATTTATGAGAGAAGTTGCCCCGTGAGGTCATTAGTGTGGTGGGTCCGAAATACTCGTTTGGCGTGGAGAAGAATTCGGCGCGCTCATTACCTTCGCCCGAGAAGAGAGCAAAGAAGCGCGACGAACTTTTTTGCACTTCTTGCCATGACATCCCCTTTACATTGGCAATTTTCTTGGTCCCGTGGCTTTCATGCCAACACAATGCACAGAGAATGACTAGACGCCCGCGTCATCAAGCGTAAGGAATGGAGCAATAGGGGAACCGAAAGACACCGCTACTATACCCCACAGCATAAAAAAATTGACTTTTTGGAAAGAAGTCTGAAGTAAAAAAAACGTAATATACCGAGGTATAACTAATCACCCAATTTTAACAGTAACGATCGGTACGTTCAACTTTTACATTTTTAATTAAATAAGATTGAACTGTACTATCAGCGGCGATAAACTGCAAAGTTAAAGAAGCCCCTTGAACAGATTACTCGGAGTGTCCCGATCGTCGATTGAAATAAATCTAAAGCTCTGCACTCCCACGCAAGCGCCACCGAAAAGCTCGGAGAGCCGCGACACAGCGAGGGGTCGCGTGGATATTATCACGAGGCCGAGAGAGAGAAGTCATTGATCAAGCACGCGTTCCCGGGGGATCGGTTTCGCTTCCGGGAATTCGATCGACTTTTTACCCTCCCGTATCACGTTCCGCTGAGCAAGCTCGCGTTGCAGAAAATAGCTCCTCTTCCGTCTCGCTCTCACTAGTCCCTCAAAAATCGCATTTGCTAAATCGCGAGGTAGGCGGATGAAGACCTCAGCCCGAGCACAGCGTACGCGACCCACCGAAGCAGCGAATGCCGTCCCGCTCCAAGCGGGTCTCCGCGGTGCCCCGGCCGACACGCGATCCGGATTCCCGCGCGCGACCCTCGAGAGCGTGCATCATCGACCTGGATCGCGCGAAGGGAATCGGAAAAAGAAAGGGATCGGCGCGCGTCTTTGTGATTCGCGCGACAGGATGTAGCGGGAGAAGAAAGGGAGGAATTAGAACGCGAGCATCGCGAGCCGGTAATCGGACACCGGGGGCGACCGAAAAACCCTCAAGGTCGCGCGATACCGCAGGCTCGCTTGGGTATACGCGTTGCACAGCGCGAGCGTAGAAGGAAGAGAGTGGGACCGCGCTAGCGTCGGTTAGCCGGATTAATTTACCTCGAGAGCGCGCATTGATCGACTCGATCATCGAAACATCGAACGCGCGTGCACCTGTGTCCTCCGCCGTACGGTATTTATTTATGCAACCCGAGCGGGCGGAATGGAAAATATTCGAACGGCACTTTTAACTACAATAATTTTGCCCGTTGGGAGCGAGAGGGGGGAAATAAAAGTTGGAATTTCGCGGTCGTGCATGTGCGCGGGATCGTTAAAATGCTGGAGAGTATGAGTGTGCACCGGGGCACTTCTTTGAATTTGCCGGCGTAAAAAGACGCTTTCCAGGAGATTAAAAAAAGAAAGGGAGAGGGGACCAAGCCGGCGCGCGGCGATACTTCCTGAGCCAATGTCGCGTGTAACTCGAGATTATTCCCATTTTATGGCCGATTTAACAAGCAAGAGGGTAACGTCACCGGAGTGCACGGCCTCGCTCGCACACTCCGCAGTATTATATTTAAGTGCTAGCAAGGCGAAGTCGCGACGCGCGAAATAACGAGATCGTCCTTGAAGATGCCGAGTACCGCAACAGCCGCGACACCCCGGATTCCGGAAAATCGCGCATCGACAATTTCTCCCCCGAGGAAGCGGCAGCTCGCAAAGTTGACGGAAAATTCTGGTGCCGTTTGAATAGCGAGGGGCATCGCTACCGCGGGCAAGTTTCGCTTTTGAAAAGGACGCCCGGCCGTCGAGGAGGAGTTTCGCTTTTCAAAAGGACGAGCGACAATTTTGCCGACGCGTCACCGGCCCCTTTCAGGCCGCGCGCGCGAGGGGAAGTTTTCCACTTGCGAGACATTGTGCCCTCGCGCTCCCAAAATCTCCTCGCCATTCCGATCCCCGAAATTGACCCGAAATTTTCGCGAGGGACGCCCGAAGGGGGGCAAACGCAGGCGTTTCCCGCGCGAACGCTCGCCCTTTATCTTTATCCCTCCGCCGCTTTGCTCTTTCGCTCGGAGTCGAACGCGGGAATCCCGCTTAAGGTGAATAAGAAAGAGAAAAAAAGGAGCACGCGCGGGCCACCCCATTTTAGAGTACAATGGGCTCCTATTTTCAAGCCGGGAGAAATGAAGGTATCCGTGTGTAAGGCTCGCTCGTAAGTGTACGCGATTTTCCCGCTCGAACTGCCGTCTACCTTGGCTCCTTAATTGTTCAGCCCCGGAAGCACTACCCATTTAGTTTTCCTGACTAAGCATTTGCGAACCGCGAAATTACCCCCGTGGACCTTGAAAATCGAAGAAGACAATGCGGAGTGATAAAAAAGATGAATGAGCCGCAGTAAATAATTGATTGCTTCCTCTTAATTAAAAATTTTATCAAATTTATAAAATACCGTAATTGAATAATAATAAAATAGACTCGTATCACCAGAGGTTTCTAACCGATCGAGAGATAAATCTCGGTACCCCGAATGAAAAAAAAATTAATAATTCCTCAAGATTCGCGAAAAAAAGTCGGTCCATAAATTTTCCGAGGCGCAAAGATCCGTCATAAATCTCGTCGGCGCAATTTTCATCGAACAAATACCGGCATTGAAAAGAGACGGCGCGCCGATTAAACGGTATAATTAAGCGGTCGCAATCAAGACATCAGGCGAGTCGTACGTAAAAGGCCTGCGCTCGCGGTGCGCACGGCATGGAAAAGAGAGTTTTGCGCAAGCGGGTAAGGAGCGAAGTCGGCCGGCGGCGCGTGTTTTGCAAAGGCCGGTCCCGCCGCGCGCGAAGTAGATGCACACAAGCTGTATACGTAACGGAGGAGGCTCCCGCGAATAAAAAAAAAGGCAGCGAGAGAGGAGAGAGAAGCGCACCGCCGCGAGAAAAATACGGCGGGAAGCTTAGAGAAAGGGGGGAGGCGAGCGGCGCGCGGGGAACCAGTTTGTTGCGCGCAGCACGCAGAGAAGGAGACAGGCCAAAGAAAAGAGGGTATGCGTCGGCATGTGCCGTGGCCATAATACCCCATAAGAAATTTACCGCTCGGCAGCCAGTGACTGCGCTAGGAGCGCGAGCGACCAACCAAAGTCGACGTCGGCGTCGACGGGTTTCGCCGCGACGCGAGACTCCCCCGAGAGAGGGAGAGGAGGACGAGGCGCGTAATTATGCTAATGCGCGCGAGCGATCGGCGTAACCGCCGGCGCGAGCCGGCCCAATAGAGCGTGCGAGGCTCTCCCCTTCGGCATCCCTGGAATCTTTCTTGTCGTCGCTGTCCTCCTCCTCGTCGCCGGGCTGCACTCGAGAATGCGACGGACAGCCATCGAGAGGCGCTTTTCATCTTCATTACCGCGGCGACTGTTATTATACGAGTCGCGGAATCTTTTCTCGTGGGCTACAAGGGAGAAACTTGCCGCTCGATTACTTTGCATAACGCTATCGGTTCCGAGCGTAACGAGGAAAAATGGCCGCTGTCAATCGCTGCTTTTGTGCCGTCGAATGCAACAGCCGACGAGCTACGAATTAATAGCTGATCTCGGCTAATGGGGGACTGCGCAAAAAAATATCGAAACAGCGATTCCCTTTTTTCCGATAGGAGCGAGGTAATTTTGCTCGATACGAAGCGTGATCTAAGAGGGCAGACATTCGAGAGCGTTTCTCTCTCTGTCTAACTGGATGACGAATCAGCATAATAGTCCGCGAGGTGGAACGCGCATTTTAGGGTCAGTAGAACTCGTGCTGCTTCTATTATCGACTCGGTCACAGTCGGGAATAGAAAAGATGGCCGCGCCACTCGAAATATCGTCCCGAATAGTCCGCGCGGAGAGAGGGCACGCTCGGAGGTGGACGGAAGCGGGGGTACGCGAAACAAGGAAGACAGAGCAAGGAGGAGGAATAGTTAAACTCTAGCCCGGGGGTCCGCCGCTCGAATATCGGCCCCCGTAATCGCTCCGCAAATGAGGAAAATTGCTATAAAATTGCACGATAAACCGGACGAACTGGTGCAGCGCTCGGCGCGCCGATCGGAGGTATATACGAACGGGGGGAAAAAGACGTTGAGGCCGAGGGCCTTCTTTCGCGCTGCGGCTCCGGCCATTGGCTGCTGCCGCCGCCACGTCAGCTGCCATTTCGATGGAAATGCGATGGATGTCCGCTATTTTGTATGATAAAATATCGCGGCAAAAACGCTACCCGGAGGGCTACCACGGAACGCGCCGGAGGAGGGGAAGGGAGAGTGGATGCACGCCTCGCCCCGTTTACACGCCCGGCCAAATCCTTCGCCACGTCTTCTTCGCTTTAGTCCGCGTGCTCTAAAACACGCGCCGCGGTGGAAATTTGCATTTTAAAAATTCGTCCGCGCCAGAATTCCCCGCGGTTAAAATATTGCAGCCAATTTGATAAAATAACTCGCGACTTATTAATCAATCTTTACTCGTCGATTTTCTTCGATAAATCCTGCATTTTCAGTGCAAAAACACTGACCGTTTGCTGTATTAATTTGCTCGCTCTCGTGTCGCACATACCTGAATTTGAAAAAAAAGTCCGGAAAAAGAAAAGCAAGAAAATCCGGAGCAACACTAGAAAACGAAGCAATTTCCGCACTTCGAAACCGTCCATCGGGCAGCTAAATCACTCCACTTATAAACGCGCACCGGTCCAACTATGGCGGCTCCCGCTAAAAGATAGAGAAAGACTTGCCGAGCTTTCACTACAATTACGGAAAATTGCTTCTCAGGCATAATGGACGTTTCCCAGGTGTAAAATTTCTTCCCCGCCAATGGGGTGTCTTTGTACTCGATACCGCGCGAGCGAGCGCGCGACCGACAGATCCGTTCTATGCACGCCATTATCGCGATTATCGAAGAGGAAAGAGTTTCTCCTCTTAAACTGGGTGATTTCGCGCGCTCAAGTATAATTCTATAATAAAATCGACATGTGAACTATGTTCTCACCTTTTCAAGCTCCAGGAGGTGAAACCGGAGGACTTGGATCGCTTGAACCATCTGAAACAATAAAATTGACAAATTAATGTACTGCAATAAATTATTAAATATATTTCAGGAAATTTCTTTTTTGTAAAACAAACATTTTTATTTATTTAAGAATAAATTTCCCTTTTTATTCAAAGTTTCTAGTGTCAATACACGATTAAGCTTTTAAAAAGTGTAATGTTTTTACGTCGACAGTAAAACCTTCACAATGCAATAGCCATTAATGTCATCGCGCTCATCACGGCGGTCCGTGCGACGATCGGCCGCGGAACGACTTAGCGCGCAAACTTAGCAGAGGCTACATGTAAGCGAATTACTTTGTTAAAATAATCATTATTGTACGAGATAAAAGTAAAACGCGCGGCTATCGAGGCAAGTGTCGCATAAATCTCGCGTGACACGGGCACTCGTCATTTCGCGCGGCGAGCCGAGCGCTTTCACAAAGTCGCCGACACTTGTGAGCTCGCGCGCCGTAAACGGCGCTCGTCATTATTTTAATTAATGAGGCGAAACCCGGCGTTCTTCCGCGTGTGTACGCCGGCTACCTCGGGTGACACATCGACGCGTGTCGCGCGCATCCGCATCTCGCGATTTATTAAACGAGGGGAAAAAAGGAGAGGCCACGGTAAAAAGCCAGCGCGACAACTCTTTTAAAACTGCGCTCGAGCCTCTTTACGGAGGATCGCCACTCTTGGCCGTGATTCTTTATTTCTGTACGAAACACAGCTTTCCTACTCGGTTTGGATTTAACGCTTAGCCGCCGGATTCTTATTATCGCTTTATTATATCAAGCTGACTAGCGCAATTTTTTTTAATAGCGCGGTTTAATTAAAATTTCTTCCTTAATTTTTATTTTAATATATAAAAAAACAGACAGGTTAACGTATCTACACAGCAGGTGAGTACAATCTACTTCTCTGCATAAGCGAGCGGCGTAATTACAAAATGTTTTCGAGTCCGATCGCCGACGTTGAGCGCGCAATCTTAATTTTCAAAGAATAATCCCGCTCGGTGGCTCCTGCACGCGCGGGGGAATTTCAATAATTATCAGGAGGCCTTTTTGAGCCGAGCGATATGAACGCTTCGACGAGCCCTGGAGTGCACGGGGAGTGACGCATAATTTTGCATCGGCGCTCGGGTGCGCGAGTTTGCTCACCGCGGAGAGTGCCAACTCCCCTTCTGCCGAGGGGAGATTCAATTAGGCACAGCGGTAATCTTAATTGTTGATTAACATTGCATTTATGCAATTACGTTCCATTGTGATTTCGTCGCCGCGATAAAGCTCCACTCCGCAGCGGGGATCGCGACTTTCGACGCCGGGCACTCTTTTCTTTTCTTAATTAGAGAGAGGATCATCGGAGATCGCCACACCGATTTTGTACACGTGTCCTCTATTCGCGCGTCCGGCGAGCGGCCATAATGATACTTACATTGCAGGCAGAATCTTAATTAAGGTGAAAGTGAGTTAGCAGAAAAGGTCTCGTTTTCATTAGACGTCCGGGAGATAAAAATCAGGATCTTCATTTTTACACAGCTGTACAATTGCTGCGACGTTCGCCGCGATAGCGACAAAACCGTCGGAGGGAACTGAGCGCGAGAGAATTTCAAGTGGCTAAACCAAGTGGTCCGAACAGTCAATCACATTATACTGAGCGACGAATGATACAACGCACCATCGCACTTCGAGGTTGTGGAGACCACACGATTTTTTTTCTTTTTTTTTCAAGCGACTCGTCGGCGCACGGGAGAGCACAATTTTAACGAATTTCAGAATGAGGCACTCGCTTTGAAAAGTGCGAACGAAGTGAAAAAAAAAGAGAAGTGAAATGAAAGAAGCTCTTGCTCGAAATTGAGTCAAGCAGCCGGCGGAACTTCTCGTACCACCCACCAGGGATCGAGAAAAAAAAAGGGGAGCGCGCGAAGTGGCGTATCACACTTATCCGCGTGGCAGATCGCGAAGCCCCGGCGAGAGGCGCGAAAGCCCTCCTCGAGAGGCCGCACAATGTCTCCTCTGTGCCGCGGCGCCGACTGAGACTGTTCCACATCAGTCAGCGCGCGAGCTTTTCGCGGCTCTGTTCGCCCGTCCATCAGCGCGCGATATTAATTAAGCGCGTCGGCGGTAGCGAAAAGAAGAGGAGGCGAGGAAGGAGGTTGATAGCGCGCGAGCGAGAAAAAGCACCCGCGCCGCGGCCAGATAGACGGAGGAGAGATGGCGTTGTTTATAAGCGCGCCGCAACGCCGAGGTCTTCGCGCGATCCATGCGCAAGATTGCGCGCATTTAGCGCGCGCCGACGAGCGAGAGAGCAAGAGAAAGAGGGAGAGAGGATAGCGGCACATCGAACGAGATTAACATCGTCTGGACGTTTTCGTTATCGGCGATGGAACCCGTTCACTCCCTATCGGATTCCACGTGCGACGCTCGAGATTTTGCTCTCTTTTTTCCTGCGATCGAGAGAGACCTTGCTCTCGCTTGTGATTGGAATGTACAAGTGTCTTGCATCGACAATCATTGATGAGCATCGGTTATCTCGTAGGAAAAAAATTGATATGAGATTCCCAAACAAATGCATAAATAAACCGGATGCCACGATAACTGCTAAACATTTTTGTTGGAAAAAATTACTCCAAATCAGGGGGATTGAGGGGGAAAAAGGAAGACACTCTCGTCGAGAAAGATAAACATATATAAAAAAAATCACCAAGGCAAATTACTTCGTCCGCCGAGCGAAAGATGTGCACAAGGAACGTAAGTAAAAAAAACGTAATATGTATTTGCGTATGTCAGAAAAGGCACCGACGTTTACCTCAGGCTCACACGCCGTGTGAACCGTACTAATCGCTTCTTCCAAATGCCTCATGAATGACAAAGGCGCGTACATAATTAACGAGCGGGTCGACTGAATGATGAAGACATCGTGTCGAGTATCGATCAAATTGTTGAATTTATACAAGTGATCGGAATGCACAGTATGAGCATAACTGTCACACACGCAAGACATAAATTAGTAGATAAACGAGGTTCACGAGAATGCATCTCAATAATTATTCAAATTTCAGTTAGTTTCATGAAACAGCCATTATATTTACGCAGTAATACGAAAACTTGCTCAAAAAGTTTTTTATTAACGTCAAAATGTATTTCATTGTATACAATGTTTACTTCCTGATTATGCAAATCGTAGAGAATCAGAAATTTTCTGAAAAAACTGCAAAGGCACCGAGGCAAAAGTAAGCCTGAAAAGGCGAATGCAGAAAAAGCTAGAAGGAGAATTCAAGCAAATGGAAACGAGCGGGGTATTGTCGAGAGCACAGCGAGCACAAGATTCAAAGGAGTATAAAAGCCATTAATATTCAATGATTTGCCAAGTGGCCGGCTTGCGGCTCTAGGCGCATCTCAAGGCGCGCGCGCGCGCAGCCGCGGACGAATCAGCAACGCGCCAGCCTTCATCCTTCTGCAATCCCCGCAAAAGTTTTTTTCCGCAGTGCGCGCGTAATATGGCCGCGGTCGCGCCCCCGAGGCGTTACCTCATTCCTATTTAACGCTACGGAAGGTAAGGCGTCGCGGTGCCCGCGTGATTTACGACGTCGCGGATGCACATCCTCGCGCTCTGAAAACCGCCTCGCTTTGTGCGCGCGCACCTTCCTTCACGCCCTGAGAAGGTAGCAAAAGTTTTTCCAACGCGCGACAAGAATGCGCCGGGAAGTTTCGCTCGGATGATTTAAATTAAAATTCGAGCGACGAAGAATCCGGTCAAATATTTGTTGATCGGTGACTTCGCTACGCCGGCGTCTCTCGTAGCTAATGAAATTCATAAAGGCCCCGGGGATTTGAATAAACAAGCCGGGGGGTAAAAAACGACAGGCCGAAGAGTTACGACCTCACGCGAAACAATAAATTAGATATTATCGTGAAAATTTCTTTCCCTCCGGCCCACCCCGAAGAAGTGCGGCAATAGGGATTTGACTCTCGAAATCCGCGCCCGGCTGCGTGTGTGCGTATACGCGTAGGTATATAAGCACCGAGCGACGGTATAAAGGGCTGTGTAAGCAAACGGGCGGTTTATCTTCGACCCTCCGGGGCGCGAGTTCCGACCCTCGACACGCCGACGACAATATTTAAATATTGTTAAGCGCCGCGCGATATTCCGACGCCCCTTATCCTTCTTCGCGCGCACACTTTTCCTGGGCGCGGCACGCTCTTTCCTCCTTATTAACATTTAATTTGAGAGCCACGCGCCAATGTATCAAGAAAAAAAACTCCTGGTGGAGTAAAGAAATCGCTAAATTCAATTTTACGAAAATCTTCTTAAATCGCCGGCAAATTGAAAAACTGTTAAATTTAACATTTCACTTGTAAGTATTATTCAACGAATCCAATTTGTAATACTATTTTCTGAAAAATGACACTTATTGGGATAATAAACAAAAAGCGGATGCGTTACTGTAACTTTTCAAACAAATTTAGTTTAAGCTCGAGTAATTTTTGTTTACGACTGCGCTCTCTTTCCCCCCGGGCACTAAAAATATGAATTTTAATTTAGACTTTGAAAATTAAGGCAAGGTGTGCGTGCGAGCCCCGCAGCTATTCTCGCGGAAAAGCAAGACGAGCGGAGGCTTGTATTAAGATGATAGCGCGGGTGCGCGCGCGGCACGGGCCATCAAACCTGCGTGCGTCCACCGTCTTAATAGCCGAAGATTTATGGTCTCGGGCGACCGTACCGCACGCGCTCACCGCTGTATAACCTAGTCTACTATCTAGAACCATGTAGAGCTCGCACGCGCGATATAAGGAGCCCGGGGACTTGTAATGCGCGCGACCCTTTGAAGCGCATAATGGCCCTCGTGGCTCACTGTGCCAGCGCTATTTTCATCCTCTCCGCGGCTCTTTCATTTGTTTAACGCCGTTATTTATTTATGAACGCGAGGACGTGAATTACGACCGAGTGAAATTCGAATCCTCGGCATCAACCTGTCCGCGTCTCATAAAAATGACAGCATTTCTGCAAAAATTTCAACCAATCGTGAAGCCAATTAAGCCGAATTTTTGACTTTTATTTTTAATAAATGATATACACCGAAGTAGAAGGATACGTTGCTACGAGGCAAAATAAATAAAATGGCAAAACTGGAGGTCGGAGGTCACCGTTGCGAAAGCAAAAAGCCCAATAATAATTTACAATAGCGAAGAGCGAAAAGGACGGCAGTAAAGTGTAAACAAGAAGAGCAATAAAAATAGTAATAAAGGTGGAAAGAGAGAAAGAGCGAGAGAGAGAGAGAGAAAGGGTGTGCGACGCGTCCTGCGCGCGGTGTGGTCGGTGAGCGTGCATGCATGCGTGCCGCGAGTTTACGGCGCGCACCTGCATTTTTGCGAATATTTCGGGAGACATTAACGTCTTTAACGAGCGTCGGTAACAAGCCCAAAAGGAGGAGCGCCGCCGACTGAGAGAACCTCCCTCCTTTTCAATTTTTTTTTCAACTCTGCCTCCCTCTCGCGCCTATCCGCTCGACCGCGAAGGCATAAACATTCGTCGCGTTGTGCCCACATTCACGGTGCGTTCATAAAAAAGTCGACTCGGATTCTCCAGTAGTTTTAAAATTGAATAGCGAGAAGACTAGAGCGAAAAAGAAGGCAAACGAACTTGCAGCAACGCGAAAGGAAGAATAAATTTAGTATAATTCATCTTTTTAACGATCAATTCAATTTCTTTTATACAGTGAACACTGCATACTCGATACCCGTGCGTACATAAAGAGGACTTTTTTTCTAAAAGCAACACGAAGAAAACAGTGGTGCGCTTGTAAAACATGTAACTCGATCGTAAATATATTGACGCGAAGAAGAAATTCGTTCCGTCGTGTCAGCTTGCTAATAACGCGATTTCATACCTCGTCTTGTAAATATACGAAGGCGCAAGTCGGACTGCTCGCGTCCAGTGCAGCGTGGGGGGACACGAGCGATGCGGCTCGGGGACCACCCGAATCGTTTCGCATGCGCGCTACCTTTTTCTCGCCCGCGCCGGCCACGTTATACGGTCCTATCTGTTGCAGCTCCGTTTCTCGTTTCTAATTCGGCAAAAGCGACGAGCAAAAAAGTCGAGCCGGGGAACGGGAGACGTCGGAATATAATGTTACCACCAGTGGCGAAGAGAGAAAGAAACGTCTTGTGGACGGGACTAACCAAAACTGCGGTGCGAGCAGGGGAAGAACGAAAAAAAGGACGCGTTGTCTCTCGAAACCAATTTTTTTTTAAATATCCTATTTCAAACCGCACGTTGAAGTTTAAGCTTCGACGCTTTTCGTGCGAAGTCGCGTCGAGACTGCCGAAAACATTTTTTCTTCTGTCAAAGGGAAAGACGAAAAAAAAATTTATGTTTCGAAAAGTCGATCCGACGAGGTGGGCACCGATGCAAACGTACATTAGGCGGCCCGAGGTAGCTCCCGGACGCGGCGTGCACGTCCGGGACAGAGTCAACGGCCAATGATTGCGTGCGCGAGCGGAGATGGATGACACGCGCTTCCACGAGCCGGCCGCCGCCGTGGGGTCGCAGCATCTGATCCTTGCGCCTCTTTTTCTCGAGCAGGTATCCTTGGTTTCAGGATACCGTTACCGAGAGAAAGACCGAGGAATTCCCCGCGATGCGATGAGAGCGAGCGAGGCTGCGGCGCCGGAGCTCCGCGCTTACGTATTGCTTTTACATCGGGCGAGCACAAACCGCTCGTAATTACAATTCCTAACCGTGAAATTTCCCTTTCTTACCTCTTCATCGAGATGCGAAATAAAATTATGGAAATGACGAAGCCGCCTTTGCTCCTCCGAACGAGTATTGAAAATCCCGAGAATGAGCATCTCCGGTGTACAGTGTGGAAAAAAGAAGGTAACGCGGAGAACTAGTCGGGGAGCGCGGGCTGAATGTGCACCGGAGAAACAAAAGGGGTCCGGTGCGCGCGCGAAGAAGAAGAAAAGGAGCGGTAACCCACCGCGAAAGCGTAACAAACGTCGCGCTGGCTCGCGCGCGCGAAACTCTTTGAAGTCACGTCATCTTTCTGAAGGCGAAGTCGTCAATTACCATCTCATTGGCTCATTCCGCCCGTATGCTAATGCGAATATTATTTAAACGAGCGTTGACTCCCGCTTCCAGGCTCCGGGACTTTCCGCGATCCGCTCGCTTGCTTTGCTCTCTTCGACAGAGGCGACGCCGGCGAAGCTGCTGCTTTTCGAATATCCGCCCACCTAGTGTCGTCTCGAGTGCTCTTCAACGTCGAGAGGGTCTCCCCCCCTTTCTCCATCCGCGCGCAAACGGCACACCTTTTTTATTTGTGTAGAAAACTCTCGGCGCGCTCCTGAATCGTGTAAACTCGCGCGAGCCAATCTTTCGACAAATATTGGTTTCTCTTACTTTTTTACATCTCTTTTCTCGGCGTTTTTCGACCTTTGCCTTTGTCTCATAACTTGATTTTTATTTTACTGATGGGGATTACTGATGGGGAAGGATACTTTGCAGGGAACAAAGTAAAAATAAGGTGTGGCTAAATGTGAATTCAATCGAAATTAAGAGAAATTCAATTGGATCATTTCCGTGAGAATGGTGTTTGTCAAGAGCGAGAAAAGTCAAAAGACAGATGGTACACTCAAGCTGCAAACTCAATAAAAGCCCGGCGATAGACTTGGCTTACTGTTGCAGAAAGGATTTCGCTATTAGGGTGCAAGTATGTGCATTTACTTCCATTTTTTTTCCTTTTGCTTGTTCAGTCTCATTATCGATGAACTAACAACAATGATTAAATATTTTTAACTGCTTTTTATCGAGTTCTGCTTAAGGAAAAATATTTAGAAAGCCCGTTTGCAACTATTAGCGAAACATTTATGTTTCATAACTGCTTACGGCATAACCCCGACGATAAAGCCCCCAGCAAATGAAGTAACACATCACGCAGGCACGCAGCTGTTTTTAGGATCATTCTCTTCCGATAGAACTCTTCCATCTCACCGACGAGTTCCCACATACTCCGAGAGGAGAGCAGGCCACTCATACCTGCCGCGGTCCCTCTCCGACGTAGAGACACGCGCGCGCGACGCACAGGCAATTCCGCGGACTTTTCCGTTCCGCAAAAATGACGGACAAAAAGCCCGGGGGCGATCGCGGCGAACAAAGGAGCGACGGGGCCGCGGGGATGGCCGTAGGCCGAGCGCGAGCGAAAGAGAAAGAGGGCCGCGGCGGAGCAAAAAGCGCGACGCGTTACGTGCCCGGTCTCCTTTACGGTGGAGCTTCAATGCTCGTAGATTGCGATTAGCCACGGGCGTAATGAAGCCACGGCGGAGCGGCGCTTCGCGTGTCTCTCTCTCTCTCTCCGTCTCCCGGGCGCGCTCTCCTCGCCGGACGTTTGTCTCGCTCGCCGGGCATAGGTAGCTGCCGCCGCGCGAGCGCGTGCACCGGAAGTTTTGCTCATCGCCGACGCCCGGCGTATACGGGCACTTAAGCCTTTTTCTCTACCCGAGTCATATCGTGACTTCTGGACGTTAGTTATAGATGCTTTCGTACTTCTTATTATTAAGGATATTTCGTTTTAATTTTTTAAAGTGCATATCGGGAACTTTCGAGCTTAAGCGAGCCTGCTATTTTGCCTTTAATATTAATTGCTAATTGCAAATGCGGGAAATGGATTAAATTCTACTAATAAAATTTTTGGGTTTTTAAAGTAAGAATTTTTCGAATCGATTAGAAGAACAAGAGGGCTTGATTTTTTTCAAGTGCGTAATGAAAGGCCTTATTAATTCACCGGATTTCATTAGCCGACTCAAGAGGTGTCTAAGCCTATAAGTTGCTTCAAATTAGCTCTGTTTATCGTAGAGTACGAAATTTTCACGTGGGAAGGTTGATTTAACGCGGGATCAAACTTAAGTGACTAGACGTATGATTTATGGGTGGCTGTAAGCACGAGAAATTTTTAAAAAGTATCCTACGCAGAGTTTAATTATCAGCGAGTGAAATGATTTGAACGACACGCAATATGCCCTTTCTTGCTATACCTTCATTAAAAAGATGCACTTCCTGGATTCATATCATTGATAATAATTTAATTGCATTAATAGCAAAACCGTGTTTTTTTGATAATAAACTTATCATTTTATGTATAAAGAAGAGCTCCATGATAAATTTCAGCATTTTATTTACAGAAAAGAAGTTTGTAGAAATGTCTAATTAAAATTTCAAACATTAATCACTTTGAATTCGCAGTTAAAACTTATATTTATAAATTATTTAACGTTTCTGTAAAACATAATTTTTCCACGCAATTTTTTAATACATTTTAATTTTAAGCTATGATCCCGGAGTTTGCTCGAGGTCACGGCGCAGTTGTGACAACAACTATGTAGGTGCACGGAGATAGGATGCAATGTCGCAAGAGAAGGAAAAAAAAATGCACAAATGCGCGCGTAGCGACGAGCCTATGGGACTGCTATCTTTTATTCGCGGTCAGCGCGAGCTCGAAATTTGCATAAACAAATTGTTAGCGTGCCGTTAAAACGATACTGACTCAACTGAAAAACATCTGTCAGTTATTCAAGCGAAGGTTAATGGTTCAAATTTTTCATGCTGTCTGATAAAAGTATCGCCGCGCGTCAGATTATTTATTTAGATTTCCGCGAAATTAGTTTCGAACAACATTAGTGCACAGTAAAATCGATCGTCTATGCATATGCATAGCCGGATAAAGCCTTTGTTTAAACGCGACCACTTATCAACGGCCGTCTTCTCCGACGTTTCCCAGGTCAACTGTCGGCTAGCAAATTTGTCAACGACTTGTCGCTATCTTTAAAAAGAAAAAATTACGGACCGTCGCGGCGGTCTTTATTCAAAATAAAGTGACTCTGTTTAACCTTGTTTAAAATATTCCCGTCCGACTTTGCACCTCTGGGACGTTTCTCTCACGGTCTCATTACGCGCGCGGCGTTTATGCTTAATCGTGCTTGGACACTTGGGCCCGGGATCGGCGCGCTCGCATTATGTATACCGTTGCGAGCGGGGCGTACAAGGCGAGCCGAGAGGCGAGAGCGTAAGCTGCGTTACGCCGCGCCGGGCCACTTTGAACATACAAATAAGGAGCTGTATATACTCACCAGCGAGTCCACCTCCGGGTCGGCGATGTAGTAAGGCTTCTCTTGTCTGATCTGTAACAGAACAACGGGCGGTACTTTAATAATTAGGTCTAAACAATGCCAATTACGCAGGCTATTACATAAACACGTCGGTAATAAAAATACGGGCGTAAGCGCGCACCAGCCGGAGGGTCGAGTGTGATTTTATCACTGAGCCTAAGCTAACGATTTCCTTTACGCACTCCCGTAATTAGAGGACCGACCGGCCTCCTCCCCCTTCTCCATTTCCCTCGGCGTGCGAATTTCAATTTTTATAACTCCAATTTGTGAAAAACCACTCGAATTAGTACCAATGATCCTGGATTATTAATGTGCACCGAAGGGCGTTCCCGAATGCAGAAGGCAGCAATACCTCTGACAAATGCGTAAAGTCAGAGCAGAGCGCACGTAGTGGGGCGGCCTAATAAAGAATGTGTAGCCTAATCAAAATTATGACTATCCTAGCCAACTAATTTTTCGAGGCAAAAGAATGCTTAGCGCTGCTGTGCCTCCCAGGCCCCCAAGTCGCTAATTAATTTCCGTCTCTCGTTTTATCCCTCGAGCGCATCACCGAGAGGTGCGCGCACACGCTAACGCACACGCGCGCCTCGGCGCTGCCGTGTTCGCGGAACGTTAACTCGCCGACCCCGCTCTAGGCCACGCAAGCGGGAAAGCCGGCTCTTTTCCAACGGCGGAATGCCGCGATCGCGCGCCTGCACCAAAAGGCAAGAAGTCGCCGATACACGCGCGCCTTATTCATGAGCCTGAATTCTGAACGGAGAGTTCCTGTTTCGCCGCGCGTATAGTAATGAAGGTGTCTCGGCCAGAGACGGCCCTAACAAAAATACTGTCAGCCTCCTCGCGCGGGCGACTAGTTTCTTGCGGCCGAGATCGCGCGCGCGCGAGAGCGACTCCTTTGCCGGCCGCGCCTTCTGTCTCTCGCCTTTTTTTCCGCCTCCGATCGTTTCCTCCCTTCGCCGATCCTACACTGCCGGCAGGTAAGAAAGGATGCGCCGATTACAATTTGTATCTTACTTCCACCGCGCGGGTCTCCCATTTTTTTCTTCGCCCCGACTTGCGCGACGAACGTGGGCTTCGTTTGCCCTTTTGCGCGGGATGGATGCAGGATAAAAAAATAATCCGTTTACGAAGGAGCTCTGCGGCAATCTTTTTTTTTTCATCTTCTGCAAGTCCATGGGGACCAAAATTGTGAAACTTTCACTCGAGGTACGCGCAAATAAAAAAACGGTACAGACGCTTCCGTGGAAAATGGCTCGAGGGGAAATACAAAGATTTTAGCCGGACGTCGCATCCAGCTGCGGACGTCAACGGATGGTCGAGCCGTTTGGAGCCGAACCTGAGTAATTGAACCCTCCAGCCTCCTCAGAGGCAATATTCAGCAGGCACAGGAGAAAAGTGGACTCGAGTGCCGTCAGCCAATAAAGCGCGGGGGTATCGCACCTCTTCCTGGGAATTAAAATTGCAGCGCCCTGCCCTTTGTAAAGGGATTTAAATTTTACGGGGTCTCGGAAGCGCCTCTCTGCCGAAATCCGGCGCGGGCCGGCGCGCACATGGACAGGAGGACATTTTCTCAGGGACGGCAGTAAAGCAATATCGTCCGACCGGACGATAATTTTGAGGCGTCATAAACCGGGCGGGCGACCGCTTGACTTTCCCCACGCGACCATCGGCTCGCTGGCGCAGACCAGGCTCGTGCCTGACTCCTCGAGATTTCGCCGTGAGATTCCTCCGGTTACCTGCGCGCCCATTTTCCACCGATTTTGCCGGTTATGGCCGTGGGGGGCGAGGGTGCGTAAAATCGCACGGACAGTGCAACGCTTTTCCAGATGAGTGGCACGTTTTGGCCGCAATGCGATTACCGGAACCGAAGTCTGGGCGCGAGCCGAAAATCTTGATGCTGCTATTCCACCAATTTACTTCTCAAGCGTTTGTTGAACATTTTTAAAAATAGCGATCGTATTTAATAATTGAAAATTTCTGAGCTTTTTGTTCACATTTTATTTGCAACGCCAAAATGGTGTTTACGCTTGGCTGGTTTTCAAAAAATCTTGTTATTTAAAATTTGGATATAACAAGCATCACGGAACCGCGACGATTTCTCGCTGCAGTTTATATTTTGTTCTCTGGTGGTACTTCAAGCTCTTTTTAACGGGAGATAAAATTTGATTAATCAATTTGGCCAAGAATAATTTAACAAAGGACTTAACATAAGACAAAAAAGAAACGTTCAGCTTAATACACCGTATGCAAATATTAGCTTACACAGAAATCACAAGCACGAAACCATACATGGACAAAAAACCGCGTGCGATTATCGCGCGATTCGCGTACACGGCACGTCGTAATTTTCTATTTGCAGTCGGCGCGCAATCCCCATCGTTGCAGTCATTGCGGAGACATCTCAGTGACCGGGATGACACTGACGGTCAGCCTTGGCGCGCGCGCACTCAGAACCGGTTTAGAATTGCATTATAAGTTTCCGCATCGCGATTAAACCTCCGTCTCCGCGCGGTGCATTGTGCTTTCCTCGTTTACGCGCTCAGTTTGTTAACTAACTTTCAATCGCAATCGGAAGGAGATCCGCTAGGCTCACGCTATTTCTGCGCGATTTCACGATTGTCCGCTCCTATAACATTTTTTTTATCGTATCGCTTTGTGTACTTTAGACGTGTATCTTTTATTTTTCTGCTCCGATGCAAGGTGACGTGGAGTTTATTGAAGAGACCGAATATTTTTATTAGCGCAGATCGACTTTCATTTAAGGCAATAAATAGATAAGACTGCTATGACGAACGGACCGACAAAAGCGACGTTCTCAACCCTCGATCGCGTTATCGCGATTATAATAATCCGGCTTTGCTCTTGTTTACGTTCACCTCTCTCGCACTCGTCCTCCCTAATACAGTCTCCTCTCTTTCACCTTATCCTTCTTATCGACCGGTTGGATCGTCCAAAAAGATGCCTCAATAATTTACTTTACTTTTTTTTCTTCCTCGAGACTGAAAGATGGAGGAACATTTTTATGAACCATAATGATTTTTTACGACAATGATAACGCAGCTACTTGGCCGATCCTGCATAATTAAATATGCAGTTGAGCGAAGAAGAAGAGTCAGCGAATAAATCGTCGACGTCGCTCCTGAAAGTGACTATTCTTAATTGATCTTTACTGCGCATCTTGGCAGCGTAATTCAGGAACGAACATTTAGCCGAGATCATAAAATTTCAATTCCAGCTTAGATCCGAGATCATCGCATTATCATCTCGCCGGGCGGAGCACGCAGCAAGAACGCGAGAGCACGAAGGCAGCAAGAGGAAAAAGGGTCGAGGCTCTCGAGGCTGGCATAATCCGGGAAAGGCGTGCGAAGGCGGGTCAGGCTCGTCTTCTCTCCTGGTCGGGCATCACCGTGCGCCCGAGAGCGAGAGAGCAGGTAGCGCGCGCGCGCGCCCGCTTCTTCTCCCTCTCGCTCTGTGTCGTGAACATTAGTCAGGCCGTCAGTGCGGTCCAACGTTTTACGAGGGTTTAATGCCCCCGAGGTGCATTCTAATTGCGCCAATAAATCCCCACGGGGCATCGCGGGCCACGGGCGCGCAACCCGCCCGAGAGAGAGATGCTGCTCCCCGTCCCGTAGACTACGCGGGAGTACGGAAATATGCGAGCGGCGCGCGCCCCGCTCACACACCCACGACGTTTCCGGAATAATCAACCTCGCGCCGGCCGCGGTAACTTTAGCGCGCCGTATAAGCTCCGCCGGGAAGGGCCTCGCCGCCTTATCTCGTCCGCATCGCGCCTTCCCCTTTTGCTGAATTTTTCGGCGCGCCGCAGGTAGCAGCGCACCGCCGCGGCCACCGAGACGCCGGCGTCGCAGTTACTCTATATGGACTGCGACAACGATCGCCCGGCCGAGATAAACGCGCGGCGGAACGATGCGCGCCGATAAGGATTATCTCGGCTTCGAATGAGAAACGATAAGTTCCCGCGGCCAGCCAGGCTTCATTGATGAGTAACAGCGCCGTATCGAGACGCGAGCTCGCACCTTTTATATAAAGGTAACAAAAATAAAATTTGCGTCGAAAAAAGATCCCCGCGCACAAATAAGGCATCGACACAATGGATCCGCGCTTAGCAAGGTGTTCACGATAAAAAAAAAAAGAGAGAGAAGAGGAGAAAAAAGAGAATGCGTCGCAAGGGCAACGGCTCCGCGGCGATTCCGCGGCGAAAAAGTGCGTATAGGTACCCCTCGCATCCCTCCTCATTCTTTTCGACAATGCTCTTTTGCCAGTTGAAGGCCGTCATTGTTCGATTGCGCCGTTGCGTCGTCGGGCGCTCTCAGCGGGAAGGAAAGTGGGGCGCGCTCGCCAAGGAAGGGAGCGAGCGCGACGCGGAGCAAGGTACAGGCGCGTAGGTACAAAAAAAAACGAAACGAAGGGCGCAACAATGCTCGCCCAGCGCCGGAGCGCTGCTCGCAGCGGGGCACCACGTGTGCTGCCGCCGCGTCTCTCTGTCTTTCGCTCCGCTAGCTGCGCGCACCTCGCGCGAGCGCGTGCATGCGTGCGCGCCTATTTCGCGCGCGAGAGGGACGGAGCGAGCGTCCGGGATAATATGGTTGACCCGCTGAATAGATCAATTTACAATGGGCAGAAATGAGCAGTCGTTTCTGCCGTCCCCGCGCTGCGCGCAGACACGCGCCTCGATTACGCGAGAGAGAAAAAGAGAGAGAGATAGAGAGCGCGGACTCGTGCAGTTTGCCGGCGCCTCGTTCGCTGCACTCGGATAGATGGCTGCCGATGCCTCGCACTGCAGCGCTCGGCTACGCCTTTGAACGGTTCTGCCTCTTTTTTACGACTTTTACCCGGCTGCTCCTCTTTTTTCTCTCTTTCTCTATGAACGGACCGCGGTACGACCTTCTTTCCCCGCAACTAAATTGCGACGTTTTTAGCTGAAAGTTTCCGATAGCTGAAGAATTCGCTAAGATGAAATTTCGAAAGGCTAACGAGAAGGCACTTAACGTGTAATTGGTTGCACGAGCTTACGCAATGGTTGACAGGGTGCCCGAAAATCCGACGAATGGGAGCATTGTGCCGGTGGGCGCGCGCTTTTTTAGTGCGACACGCGGACTGCAAATGCACATGCACGCTCCTGAATGGAGGGGCGCGTCTGCGCAGTCATGCAGGCGCACACACTGCGAAATAACGCGGAATAATCCTGCACAGCGTGCGGCCCCTTTTGTCAGGCCGAGGGGGCCCTATCTCGCCGCTATCGAAGAGCTTAGCGCCTCGAAAACGTCCGCAAGAGGATTGTCACCTGCTTATCTAAAATTTTAACGCAACCCCTTTTGTGTGTGGCCACGGGCTTTCTTTCTGCCAGCGGTGCCTTTGTGCTTTAGACCTCATCAAGGGGCCAGCCGTGTAATGGCATTTTTTTTACTGGTGCAATAAGAGTACAAGAAAAATTTCTTAGTTTATAAAAATTTTGCGTTACTTTAAAAGTAATTGATGCAGGGAAAAATTTTCAACAGGAAAATGATTTTGCTTGAATGTATTGTTGGGACTTCGACTAGTTCCTTCACAGGCGCTGCGTAGATGACATAATGCGTCGAACGAACGTGAAGCGGAGGAAGGGCAGCCGACAACCCTCATCCAGCACCCATTCACAAAACGTTTCTTCGACGTTTTATCAAAAACTCAATCGAAGCGACGTTAATTAAACGTTTTTCAATTGGATCAATAGTACACGAGATGCACAGAAAGAAAAGAGCAGGTTAGTAAGTGACGAAATTATCGATTTTTCGATGGACTCATATTGCAGTTTTGTCTGGTCTTGTATTCTAAACGCGCTTCTAAAATTTCGAATAATGACAACATGAGGCTGATAATAATTCCGTTAATACAATTAAGCATGTGCTAATTTGCAAGGCTAAAAATTCTATCGCTGATGCGGATATTAACTTAAATCACAAGGCAGAACTCATTGACTATTTATGAAGAGTTGATAACTCTGATGTATACCTAATGTTGTACAGCTTGGTGTAAATAAATTAAAAATGAAAATCGATAAAATAACACTGTTTTAAAAACGTGTTAAATACAAGCTTTTCCGCTAAGGTCTGCTGTGATAATTTGGTTTGCTTAATAAACTAACTAAGTATTTTTTAATGGCTTGAGGAGAATAACATGAAAAAACCTGTAATTATTTGAGTATTTATCACACCGCCTAGCGAGTAAGGAAAAGAAATATTCACTATTATTATCTTAACAATTATGCGCTCCACGTTCTAAACTAGATGAAAATAATTTTTAACAATTTTAATTTATTCATCCGCCGCAAATATTAAATAATTGTCTCGTCGATGACTTATCTCTTACTTCATTCGAATCATCGTAAAAAAAAAATGCGTAACAGCGCTAAGGCGGTTTTGAAATGTTTCCTCGCGCAATCAAATGAATTACGGCAGTAAAGGAGGGAGGATAAAGGCAGCAAAAAAAAATATTTCGAGCAACTCGCTCGCCTCGCGGCCGGGCCAACTTGTAAGCCGCGAGGCGAACGCTCGCCTTATCCGATTCTCAACCGCAGAGGCTTAACTCTTATCGCTATCTCCGCGGCGTAGAGCTACTCGTGTGCACGGGCTACCCGTGTTACCGCGGTGCGCCGCGTTTCTCTCCTACGCCCGCGCCGTTTGCGCTTATAATTGTGTTTGGTTTAGCGAGCGGGGGGTGGGAGAAAAAAATTTTTTCCGAGCGTCGTCGCCGCCGGGAACGTTTACAATGCGATAGAGGCCCCGCGCGGTAGCTGCAAGAATTTGTGTGTGCGCGGCTTAATTGCGCGTCGCGAACTCTGGCTGCGCTTACGTATAAGGTATGTAGCGGCGCAGGAGAGCCGACACGTGTAAAATTCATACTCGATTAAAACGCGAGATGCTACTGGGAGAGACAGACGGAGGGAGAAGGAGAAAAAGAAGAGTCGGACGATGCGTCGGCGTCTCTGTCGTTTATAGAGACACACGCCCGAGTGTGTGTAATTAAGGTATCGCTGCGGCATCGTGTAAATTTACACAGAATTGTTTGTGCTGCGGCTTAACCTACATTTTTTTCGTAACGATCGCTGAACACGCTATGCTCTTTAATCATTTAGAAGACATTTTGAGCGGCTCCGTACATTTTTTATGGACACTAAAGTGCGAGTTTTGTTTTGGAGCGAACGTTTAATTTCATTACTTGAGTGCTGAGTACAAGAAAACTAAATTATTAACAGTTTAGCAAAGACTACTTATAAATATGATTTAGAAAAATAATATTTGATAACTCAAGGTTGCAACATTTCTGCCACAACCTCTGAGGTTCATTTATATCAAAGACAAATTTATTGAGATTATGCGAAACGCGAAAAAAAATTTTCAATCTAATGAAAAAATTAAGTAAATTATTAGTTACGAAAATTACTACTGTGACTGAAGAAAAAAAAATTCTGATAAAAAGGTAATCTCGTAAAAATAGCACCTGATGAATATACATGAACCTACGAAGATACTTGATTTATCTTTGAGCGTAACGAAATAGTGAAAAGGAAAGTAAAATTATACCAGTTTCGTGCTTTGGTGTTATCGAATTCGCGATACCGAACACTGACATCACCGGCATATGTACAGATGTTTTCTTTGCCGTCATAAAGAAACGCCTTGCTGTCTAGCACAGCGCCGGGCAGCGAAGAATAAAAAATGAAATATGCAATAATAAAAATACTTTCGCACAGAACAAAATTCATTCGCGCCTCATTTTTATTGCCGCTCGATAGAAGGAAGGTATTCTGCATTTTTCACGATTTTTTTTATATATATTCATATCCCGCATTTCTCAACTTTCTCTGCATATTACAAGGCGAAGTAACTGTTTTCAGGTTGCACAGAAGTAAACTAGAGCTTGTTTTCGAAGAGTGACTTTCACAATTCCCGCGAGAAGAGGAAACTTAAGACACTTTATCGCCGTAAGCCTCTTAAAATTCTACTAAAACTTGCGCGCCAGCAGCCACT
The DNA here is from genome assembly GCA_900480045.1 of Eurytoma adleriae. Classification (NCBI taxonomy): domain Eukaryota; kingdom Metazoa; phylum Arthropoda; class Insecta; order Hymenoptera; family Eurytomidae; genus Eurytoma; species Eurytoma adleriae. The sequence goes on along the minus strand of UXGC01000003.1, from coordinate 53,643 downwards.
GTCAAGCCGTAAAAATTGCGCTTTATTAACACTATTATCTTTTTAGGTTAAATATAATCCGAAACCGTTTGAGCGCCAGCGCGCACGGACAAATCCGAAAGCGAAAGTACTCCCCAAAATTGACTTCTTCCCTTCGTCGAATGCAACATCAACCCGGCAAAAATTTTCTTCGTCATTTTAAGCAACTGCGAAGAATCGCCGATGAGAATGTTCGATCGCAATCAACACATCGACGCGGCGTACGTGAAAAAAAGCGAGCAAGAACAGCGCCGAAGTGTTGAAAGATCGATTAGCGATACAAATGTTAAAAGTCACGTTCTCGGAGGGCGCACACACGGGCTCGAGGCGAAAAGGCCTCTTTAGTCGGCGCAGGGCGGTTTACGTATACGCGCGCACATGCGGCTCACGTGGCGCGCGCGGTAAGCCCGCAGGAATGCACGACGACGACGACGACGACGACGCGTTTTTAAAAGGCCCCGAAATCGTTTTGCGCGCGGCATGTGGCCGTGCACGTCTCGGATTACCTCCGTGTCCTTGGGTGGTGCGGAGCCTACGCGGCGGAGGCCCGGCAGCCTTCGCTCCGTCTCGCTCGGGTTCCGAAAACGAGAGGACTCGGCACAGGCCGCCGATATCGGCCGCGTGCGACTCTTCTACCTCGTTGGACGCTGCGACCCAGCGCCGCCGATTCTCCACGGGCTTTCTTTCCTCGCGTGTCCCGAACTGCCTGATACACTCGAAATTTCGCCGCGATGGACTTTTTCTTTTTTAAATTCTACTCGCGATGCCTAGGGTCGTGAGAAGCGAACCTTTCGTAAAACGGGTTTTAATCTTATCGCGGCTTTAATTGCGCGCCTCTTTCAAACGTCATAATTAATTTTGCGCGCGTTGTTTATTATATTTTATTGTTTGTTGTGAGCAATAAATTACCGGCTCAATAGAGAACCGGAGGACGTATTAAATTAACGAAACACGCGTGAAATGATTTGCAATTAGGAGACAGTTACCGAGGTATCATCGTACTCGGGGAAAAATGAAGCAAAACGTGAAATCCCAGTTTTAAGAATGACCATTTACATTTTATTAGATTGCGTTCCACGCGAGTGTCGTTAAAGTGATGTTTACGATTTTACAACGTACACACTGTCATTTGATGTTTCTTTTTTCTCTCCTCTTTCATTCCCACAACACTCGCTTGCCCGCCTCAATTATAATCAACGCTCGGGTTTGCTCGACGACGCGCTAACAAAGCGGACTATCATCTCGCCTAAAAATCATCTACGCCGAAGAAAAAATTGGATATTTTTTTTCCAATTTCGTAACGAACGAATCCCCGAAAGCGAAATTAATTCACAACTTTCACAAGCGCTGTGATGGACCCCAAGTCGATGAGCTAGACATTCTTGCACGAAAGCCACCCGTGACAGTGGCCTGGAAACGGAGATTTTTGGCGATCATTTCTTGAGGATTTAACAGATATAGTAGCGCTTATAAAACGTGTATCACGCCCCGGACTCCCCGAATCTTTTTATATACGCCTTTCTTGCCTTTTTTTCTACGTTAACATTCCTTCATCCGCGAGGCACTAACTCGAGCGCGTGAAAACGTCTGCTGCTGCTGCTTTGCGAGCAAGATCATTTCCCAGAATGCCCAATTTAACGCAGCCTTTCTAAACGACTAGCGTTACTCGTTGATGCTTCTAGCTGGAATTAAATTAACTTTTTTACCGTAATTAGTAGGCAAGAATCTTGAAAAATTTCCAACCTTTTCCATTTTCTTTTTTTTATCTAAAATCACCGGCACTTTTTATTTTCTTTTTCCCCCGACTGCAGCGCGATGCATCAACCGCGCCACGAGCTTACGTAAACGCGCATCGTTCAATATTAGTGTCTTGGCGACAAACCGCATTATTGATTTTGTATTGGCCGCGCTAGAGATTTTGCCGCAGCGGATGAGCCTCAAAACTCGCGCCTCGTACATTTTCAAGAGCGAAACACAGCCGCGGTATTGTTAGACCGTCATATTTTATGCATGCGCGCAGCGTACATCAACGATAAGGTTTAAAAGCGCGCCGTTCTGCGCGCCGTATTATCTTAGCAATGCCAAAGCGAGGCATAGCGTGGCGAATCGATATGTTATTTCAGTTTCTAGCGCGATTGCGCCCGATGACAGTTAGCCGGTCGCAGTGGGCAGAAATTGCGCGCGCGAGCGCGAATTTGTTCTAAATTAGAGAATAATGGGCTTACCTGTTTTGAGAAGACGGCGATGTCCTCGTTGAAACTTTCGGACGAGCAGACGTCGCCACCTGCGACGCCTGGCTCGCGTGGTGTGCATGTTGCCAGCTCGCACTTTTCGAAAATTAGCGCGAGCAGTGGGAACAGTGGATGTCTGTAAAATACAATGTTTCGTTTAGTATAATGCATGCAAATTTTTGTTATTGTTAAAAGAAAAAGGGTAAATCAAACTTAAAACTAAATTTTAAACATAATTGTAATTGTGTTCCAACATCAGCATTTAAAACGTATACACCTATCAGTCATTTTGTCAAGCTGAACGTATTCGTAAGTGATGATACGAATTTTTTGCGAAATAACTGTTTAGGCAATATTTTTTTTAAAGACTAGCAATTAACAGATAATTTTGTCATGAATATTTTAGCCAGTGTTTAATAAAGTTAAGTGTTTTAATAAAAAGATTTAGCATACGTTATCAGAGTATATTATGATACTCGCTTACGTGAAAGCTTACACTGAAATTCTATTTGATCACTAATTAATGCTGTATATTCTGTTTATCGACAGTTAAGCTTTTTATGTTATAAATTTAATTAATTTTCATACAAAGTGGTACATTAAGTGGCGATTTAAACAAAAACGAACTTTCTAATTTGATTGTACCAAGGCAATTATTAATTTTATCAAAGTAGATTTTCCGTGATTCTGTTATTACTGTTAGGAATTGCATTTACGATTAAAAACTGCGCGTAGTGGATAAAATTTGCGTGAGGCATTTATGAAAAGGTTTCGAGAAAGAGTATTAAAATTCCTTTTGCCAAGGAAAGGAATGGGAGGAGAACTCGGACAAGCCCGATCCGTTGGTCGGCGATAGATCGTTGAGCCCGCTGCTGTTGCTGCTGCTGGCTGGCAGCAGTAGACCCCGACCTAACCTACTTGACTGCCAGTCAGAAAGCAGGCGTTCCCGCACTTTTCTACCATCCCATAACACTTGAGTTTTTTATTTTTTTCTTTTACGTTTAAAAAAATTAAATACATTAACTGTTTTTTTATGAATTTACATAAAAAATTATTACACATCTAATTGAAATGAATTGATAATTATTTGTAAGTTTTTCTTAATAGTATGCCGTCGACCTTGGTGGGGTATCAAGAAATTTTTTTTTAATTTAAAACAATAGTTTCATTGTTTGATACAATTTAATAGATCGTTGAATCCGAGTGAAATTAGCCTGGGAACTTGTAATACCAAGTACGGTGTACGTTTCGCTCTGCTAGCGTGACTATGACTATACGGAGTATTAGGAGGATCAAGGGATAAGATAAGATTAGCCCAACGATGCAACCTCTTCTGATATTCTTATTCTTGTGTAACTTTCAATTTTCTTAAATAAGACACACTCGCGGCTCAAGATATTCGAATCGAAAAAAATGAAGAAAATTTAATGAAATAAATCTTGAAAATTCCCCGGTCTTGCAAAAAGGGCACATTTAATAACAAGATTTCTGGAATGCCGGAGCTTCCAGATATATTACGCGGGGAGCACTTATCAAATACGTGCATAAATCACGAGCGACGCGGCCGGCTACCCGAAATTTCACGAGCGACCGAGAAGCGAGGCTCGCCGGTGAAACAACGTATATACCTGTATACATGCACGTGTGCGCGCGCGAGCGCCTGGCACTTCGCGTATAGCGGCACATAAATTTTCGTCAAAAATTCGGAAGGGTCAGAGAGAAAGAGATAGGAGAGAACGAGGGGAAGCGAGAAAGAGGAGGCCCGCGCTGCCGGCCAGCCGGCGTACGCACGGCTCGTCCAAGAGACTCATCACGCGAACGGAGATGCGCGGCGGAAAGAGGGGAAAGACGAGGTCGGCCGAGTTCGCCCAGTAGCCGGAGGTCGAGAGGTGCTGGCGTCGCGCGCTGGCACCGCTGCGGCGTGTGTGTGGAGGCGAGGAGGCCGCTGTTGACCGAGGCGATGTGTGCGCGCGCGCGCGGCCGAACATAAAACGATTCGGAACGAATTTCGACAAATTGACGTGGCCGCGCGCGGGAGCCCCGGCGCATCGGCTCCCCGAGAGCGCGCCGCAAAAAAGCTTCGCTCGCTCGCGCGCGCTCTTTGCGCTCGCGGCACCTCGGGGCCCCACGCCTTCCTTTTCTGCCGCGCGCTTCTTCACGCAGGGAGTTGCTTCTGGACGCTATCGCCGCCACGGAGGCAGCAGTCCGCGTCCTCCTCCTCCTTCCTTCGGAAGCCGAAGAGAGAGAGCCTCTTGGGCGATCGTGCCGGATAACGCGCCCCGGCGCAACTACGGGACGAGTGTAATAAGTTCAACATGATGGATTCTTTAATCTGACGGCACAGCCTTTCTTGCTGTGTTAGCTTCGTGAAATTCGCTACTTTTTAACCGTCTAATTGAATATCGATAAATTCTGATTGACTGATTAATATGGTTGGATCATCTTCAAACTGCAGCTCGGTCGTTTCACAGTAAAAAACATGCGAGAAACAATTCATTTGCGAATCCTAATAAATTTGTTAATAGCTACAAAGACTTCGAAATAAATAACAGTTTTCAGAATTAAATCAGCCTAGCTAAGTAGATTTGTTCGTCGCTAAAATAGGAACTAATAAATAGAATCGATTTAAAAAAAAAGGAGCAAACGAGAGTTTTATTTTTATCTTCTAATGGTTAGATCGGTTTCGATGTCATGAATTATTTTCTTTAAAGAGTCGAAATAAAAGATGGGTTTAACTTTAGCACCAAATGTGTTTTATTATACAATGAGATTCGACAAACAGTTTACTGCGCATTGAATAGACAGTTATAAAATTGTTAATGATGTTCCAATCGGAGAATAAATCAATTTGAATAGTTTACTACCGAATACTTTTTTATCGCGAGAATTGAATTGAATACTTTTTCACGCGTATTCAATAAGAATAATAAAATTAAATCTTTTTCCCTACAAAATTTTTGAAATTAATTTCGTTAATAGTGTATTACCGAATCATAGGAGAAACAGATGACCCAACTCAAGAAATTTTCACAAACATAACTCAAAATCCGAAAGTGAAGAAGGCAGTGCCTCCTCGTTCCTCCCATCCTGCTCTGAATACGCGCCTCCTTCTCCGCGCGCGGTCATTACGCCCGTCTCCGCAATTTGACCGGGCCCGGAAATTAATACGTGAGCTTCGCTCCGATTTTCTCGCACGCGATCCTGCACGCCGGTCGAAAATTTGAGACGCCGTCCGTCTCGAGGCGTAGGCGAAGGCGAATGGGAGGTTGACAAATGACTGGTGAACGACCTAGGTGTCGGGGATGACGGGCGCGACTGGTAAAGGTAATGATATGATATACGATTGCCCCGCTGAACGCTGTTCGGGGGATCTGCGGTTTTTGCGGTTTCCGTCTCGACCGCGCCGCCACTGCTAGTTTCACGATACCGCGCGTTTGTGTGCATAGGTGCTGCGGTACTTTTTCTACTTGTGCGATCGATCGCTTTGATATTGTGTAGCTAATTTAATAAATTCGCAAAAAGTATTTTATCGATTTAACATTCGTTTACACTCCATTTAATACGGTATTTAGACTTTTATTTTTACGACAATCATCTTTTATTGCATTAGCGGATAGATAAGTAGCGGAGATAATATTTGCGTTAGTGCTGGCAGAAATAAAATAGAAATCACGCGGAGCATAGTTAAATATATCCAGCTAAAAACCGTTACAAAGGAATGTAAATATTCCACGACTATATATAGAAAATTCAATAGTCTCGGCATGTGTTGGCTTCTCCACGCTCAAATGCGTCCGACCGCATGCATTCTTAGGAGCGAGCAGCACGGGAGAGGCTCGCTCTCCCCCGGAGAGCCGGTAAAAAGAGAGAAAAAGGTAAGGTGAGCCGGTCCAATCTTGGCGCCACGAACGTAGATTAGCCGACGCGGTGGTGCTCCGTCAGTCCGGCAGCTTATCAGTTATCTTCGGCGAGAACCAGCTCGGGCGTGCGCAGCGGCAGCAGCCACGGCGGCTCCGGCCGACGTCCCAAAGATACGCGTCGCCGTGGCGGAGTGGAAAACTCGATTTCGTTACATATTCGAGGGAACATAAATAAGAGAATCGCCGGCGAAAACGACGCGCCGTCCTTTCCAGTCCGCGGCGTTTGGAAATTCATTTTAATTAAATACGGCCTCGCGCGCCGATAAGTCCGGATGAACGAACGGTCAATTAGAACCGATAGCTCCGACGTCACCGGACGATTTTGTAGATCGCCGCGCGATTGCCGCGCTCCTTTTGCATGTGTCGTGTGCGAGCGCTGCAAATTCACTATCGCGTTTGTTTTCAAGAGGCAACAATCCCTCCGCCTCAAGGTCCTTGTAAGGATTGTTTCTCGGCGGGGTCGGCGGCGGCGATCACTTGACAGTGATTTGCAATCGGCGCTCGCTTGCGTAACTCCCCCCGCGCATCGTTGTCATCTTACGTAAAGCCCCAACGGCGGATCTTCTCACCGGCGAAAATCGCGCTTACTCCCTCGCGCGACTAAAGCAACAAAAGCGCTGCCCGATCGCACGCGGCTATAAATTGTGCGAATTACAAAAATGAGAAACCGGCAAGGTGGATCTCGACGCGATGATTTATTGAGCGGGCGCTCATCGATAATTGACAGTTCCGAGCCTCGCGAGCGATACGCACTTGCGCGGATTTGCGCGACGAAGAAATCCGCACGGACCCATTTGTATTATCAATTAATTTGTTATTCGAGAGGAAAAGCTCGCGATGAATTATGCATCGTGGCGAATCGCGGAGAAAAGTCGAAAAGAGCCGGCGGAATGCTCAATAAGCTGGTGGCCGCGGGAGGAGCACGTGATAGTGCCAGAGATTGGCTGGCAAAGGCTAGCGCGAGGTAAACAGCGGGAGGAAGGCGGTCTGGCAGGGAAGCGAGGGAGGGGGCCAGCGCCTAAATATCCGGGCGTTCCAGGAAAGTTCGAATCCCCGCCCGGCCACACGACGAGTGGACAAATTACAGGGTAGGCCGCGAAATAATAAGCTCCCGTTCCCGGGATGCCAGAAATCGAGGCATCTCGCGCGACGATAAATCACCGAAGCGACGACCGACCAGAGCCGCGCGCGCGCTGCTGCCGCCCGAATCCCGTGCATGCGCGCATCTCGCGCATAATTGAAATATCTTCCGCTTTTAATTATACTCCGGGCGAAAAGGATATGCCGATTATTTAGCTCCCAGTAGGAGTTTCGCTTTTATTGCTGAAGATGGGAATGCTGTAAAATAAGTGTGTCGTGAAAAAGCATATTTACCCGTAAATGGCATCTTTGTCGCGTTTCACGTGGGCGTCGGGAGCTGCCGCCGCGGCAGCTACTGCCGCGAGCATGTGTGGCGGCTGTGGCGGGGGCGGCGGATACTGAGGGTGACCAGGGCCCATGGCTCCGAGGTGCGGACTGTGATGGAGGCCGGGCACACTGCGGGCACTGCCGTGTGGATCGTACAGGCCCGCGCCGCCACCTCCGCCGCCACCCTCGAGGTAACCCCCGTGCAGCCCGCCATCTTCGTACTGTAACAAAAAATTATTTCAATGTTAATTGGATATTCGAAGGTGCATTGGCCTGAGAAAAAACTATAGTTCTTTGTATTCAATATTTATTAGTGTCGTTTTAGGGCTTCATATCTGCCTATATTGGCAGTTAATCACACTTTAGGTGTGACACAGAGATCTATATTAAAGGTCAGGTATTTGGTAAAAGGTTGATCAAACTACTTTCAGTTTGTGATCGTATTTGTATATGTTTATTAAATTCGATATCGGAACAGCCACAGTTGGTGACATGGTAATGGCACCGCAAGAATTACCGTGTATACTCTACAATGGCAATATTATATGCACGCGCGCACATAGTGGATATTGCTTTATTGTGGTGTTCTCATGAGAATGAGAATTCGAGTTTACTTTCCCTGTCTCTCCTACAAGACTTGGCAGACCAGAATATCGATTCTAATTTTTGAACTTTCTTTATATATACAGATTTCTTATTTACATACATTAATCATTTATGCAGATTGTAGCTATTTTTAAAATTTTTAAAATTGACATTGCCTTATTAATTTAGAGAATTTTTGATTTTTCAATCAAAAAGTGATTCTTTAAAATTAGTCATACGTTCAATGTCAATAAATCTGAAGTTGGATTAACATTTCGTTTCAGAATATGTTTAAACGTAATTTTCAGTTGCATTGAAAAATCATAATTTGAACGATGTATAAAATAACGTGACAAAATTATCTTTAATGCAAAAAGAGAAGACTACTAAAAGAAACATCCAGTTCAATTTTTTACAACAAATAATGATCCAAAAAGTACATCGCATTTATCAGCAGTTGTCGCTCAAAAAAATATAATAATTATTATTGAAATTCCCACTGCAGCGACTGGGTGCAAAAGTGAACTGCACGTAACAGCCTGCACATTCAAAACATTGGAGCAATGTCACTCTCAATTAGCCGTTGAATTTGGCGACCGTAGATTATGAACACCTAGCCGCAGGAGAAGAACCCAGTTCGCGTGTATGCACTTGCGCTTCCGACTGATAATAGTGTTATAAAAAAAACTAGTCCGCACTTGATAAAATTATTCATTGCTTTTCAGTGCGACTGCAGTAGTTATAGGCTAAATGTGGTATTTACGACAAATTGAATGCGTTTACGTCTACAACGATACGAGGCAACATTTGAAAATTGCTATTGTGCACACTTTAATGCGCGATAATTTTTGCACTTTAGTACGCTATTTCTTCGTTGTAAATGTACTCTAACAAAAAGTTACAACGCATTATTAAAGCATAATTCTATAAATCAGTAGAATTGGACAGTTCAAGATAAGATTTTAATAATTACTTAAATAGCTGTTTTTTTATCGAGAAAGAAGTGTAAAATACCAATATCTAATCTAACAGTTACAGCCCTATTTTGTAATGCAAACGTTGTACAATAAAAGTTTTATTACAGAAAATACAATGCCTAGATTTTTCAATACTTTTTAATCACTGCAGACACCAATTACTGTTCTTTTCAAAAATGCAGAAACATTTTCTTTGCTTCTAATAACTTTTTTCCCTACGCTTAAAGAATCGCGTAAAAATTAATTCTAATCCCATAAAACTGTGCTCGCGAAACAAGAAAAGACTGCATCGCAAGAAATCAAGAGCACTAGAAAATTCTAATTAATCATCCGGTCGTTATAAGTACCCCATGGACACAAAAAGCAGCGGCAATTGCCGGCCAACCGTTCTGCGATCGATAACAATTTCGCCGCGGCGCTCGAGATCACAGAGGCGACGGGTAAGAAAAGCAAGAAACGCGTCCGCATCTCTCTCTCTCACTCTCTCGATGAATTCTAATAACGGAGAGTACTGTAGTGCAGGCTCTCATTAAACGGCCCATACAGTGAGAGAGAAATTAAAGCCTCACTCTCTATATCCAGCTGGTGGTACACGGCGAACCAGCTATTTCTCTCGCAGGAGATCGATTGATCTCGTTCGATTTTTTACTGGCGAAAAAGCGGCGCGAACGAGACGGCCGTATATGAAAGAGGGAATCGTTCTCGCGCCTTCATGAAGATATCACTCGGGGTGTGCGAGCGATGCGCGTTTAAAATCGTTAATTGCAATGAACTCGGCTAATTTGTGAGGCCGCACCGCCCGACGGGCGATTTATCGTCGCAAAGAGCAACGCGGTCGCCCGACAGTGTTCCCTCGATCTCGTTGTAGCAGCGCGCCTTCGGCCAGCGAAAGTCACCGCGGCGCGGCGAGATATATCTGGCCGCCGCCGGGGGTCGGAAAAACGCTGCGTCGCTATCAATTAAACGGAAATTCGCGAAATGATAAAGCAAATTGTCGCGGAGTGATTTACTCGGCCGCGGATGAAAAAGTTGGCCGCCGTAACCGGAGAGCCCGTGGCGAGAGCCGCGCGAGATCTGTCAGTGACGCTGCCGGAGCGATCGGCATTATCGATCGGCAGTTGGCTACTTATGTCAATGATTTTATATTGGCGCTGGCGATTTGCTCGGCTCCGCGCGAGAGCTGAATGAAGGCCGATCGAGCGCTGCGCCGGTTCGAGCAATTTGGCGAATTCGCAATTGATCGGGCAGACGACGCGACGCTGATATGTGTCAAAGTCATGTGTGCGAGCACATTTTTTTTTTTCGAAGATAGGTCGAGAATCTCGCGATCACTTTTACTAGTGTGACGTGTCGAAAGGTCTTTTTTTATCTTTCTACCTACTGGAAACTAAATTTTTTTTTAGTGTGTACAGCGTGTTTGATTTTGGATAGCGCATATCTTGACATCGGTATCGAGAGACTTCACTTATCGTTACAGAGATTCGACGAGTTTTTTTGTGCGATTCTTTTGTGCGGGTTTCAAGGAAAACCCATTCAACAGAATTGTAATGCAAAGAAAGTAAGAGACTGAGACGATTGTGCTGTTTGTTCAGTGGGTAACTAATATCGAATTTAGGCAAATGAGAACGTTTGCTTGACAGAATTCCAGTTGAATAAAGTTTATTCGCCTGTCCGATTGAGAGAGCATGTTCTGATAAGATCGTCGAAATTTTAAGAAAAGTTTGTGTGTACACTTCTTATCTAAAATAATTTAAACATCTAAATTTCGTGATAAAACATTCTCAATGATAAAACATAAAAGTGAAGCAGCTTGACAAAATATTTTTTCCACGCAAAAATAGATAAATACTTAAAAATAAATTGCAGGAATGTGATAAAACCTCTTAATTTCAAATGGATAACATGTAATATGTCATCGCCCAAAACAGAATTAATTGAATAAAAATATGACAAAGTAATAAATTGTCGAAGATGTGTAAATTTCCGTAGAGCAACAACCGTACACGACTTGACCCCTTGTAAATAATCTGAAATAAATGTTTCTACGCATATTATCCCCGCTTCTGCATCAACGTACTTCACTTCTACTTTTATCAGTGTACTAAACCTAATACTAAAATGCTCCTTTTTTAGACTTCTGTACAAGCGCAAAAGTTTAAAAAATTTAAACTGCTAAATGCAAGGTGAAGAAAAAAGCGTTCCGCACGATATAAGAGCGGCGAGCGTCCGCGTGCGTACGATCGAACAGCTGGACTGAAAAAAAAAGAGCAAGCGTGCGGTGGCAGTGGCAGCGCGGCGGTAAAGGTGCCTCCCCAAGCCCTGCGCAGGAGATCGTCGACCTTGCTCCGACGCGCTGCTCTGATGCGACGGCCGGAGTTATCGGGAGAGGCGAGGGCGAGCGAATATTATGCAGTCGCCCGGTTCGGCTCGCCTCTCGCTCGCCGGTCGATGGACGTCGGCGCGACTACCGCCGGCACGCGAGCCCCCGCTATAACACGCACGCGCGCTTATTCGGCAATTTTGCGGTACCCGTCCGGCGAGCCTGGCTCGCCGGTGAAAACTCGGATGGCAAGGTCGGAAGGAGAGAACGAGCGGAAAAAGGACGCGAGCGAAGATTGAGACGTACGCGGAGGGCGTAGGAAACTAGTGTGTTATTTCGCCTGTCCCTGCGATGGCCGATAATTATTTTTGGGTAATGCCCGCAGTCAAAGAAATTAAGCGTCGCGTGTTTTTTTCATAGGGTATTTTCGGTCTGTTGGCTGGTATGCTTTTTAGTTGCAGTGGTTAGTGCGAGTTCAAAGGGACGTCTAAATGCAAGTCTTTCCTGAAAATCTGTTATAGTACATATTACCATCCAGGCACATAATTATTTTCTTGGATCTTCATATTCCTTGTACTGGTTATGATACGATGCAATAAATATTATAAATATTGTCAACGCATTTGAAATTAGCGGTCGATTATACACACGATTCAGGTGGTAAGTGTAAGTCCAAGATTCGTAAATATTTTATAATTCCACGCAGTCATTATGTATATTACATTCAGATTCAAAGGGAATGCAAGGAAAAAAAAATAAAGAAACGCGTAAGTAAGCCCGCAAACAAAAAGAAAAGAAAAGCGACTATAAGCGTTATCATTGATCACGATAAAGTAACTTTATATATTCAAATTTCTTTTTATCGTCGACTGCGTACGCGCACGTCACATCGACACTGCATCGCACTTTCCCGCCTGCGCTTATCCGAATCGTAATGTTATCCGCGAAAGACAGATATATCCGCGTGTGTGACGAGAATTCGAGAACCAACCGCAATAGCTTTATTTTTAATTCTTGACTTTGTACTTTTTCAGTGTACATAACAATGCGGACCACCGATTTTCGCGTACAATGTCTTCATTTATATAGTGTCACTTTACATTCTAAATGGGAGACTATCTACCGGTTTATTAATTCAAAGTATTTGAATTACTGAGAGTGAGCACTGATAATTTATTGCCTGATTAGTCATACTTGTGATACATGTTCTGAAAAACTTCGGTGCATTTACCGTTTTTAAATAAATTATGCGTAAGATTAGTAATAAATAGCGAGAACTATAATATAAATTTACTTCGTATCAAAATTAAAATTTCTTAAATTATTACAAAACGTTACGAGAGGTAATCATAATCATGAAGTAATAAGCTATTAAAATAATGAATAGCTCTAAAAAATCTTATCAAAATAATTGTCACAAAAACTTTTAAAAAGATTTCACAAAGTTTCAATATTGATCGACCGTTAATTCTTGAACGTATAGACACGACATCATTACTGCTCGATCGCAATGGGGACTGGAAAGAAAACGTTAGCGAGCACCAATCAAGCACACAGGGGAAAATGTAGAAAATCGCGTCTGGACAGGTAAAAGAGGAGGCGGTCGCGTCCCCGTCGTTAACAATTTCTAACGAAAGAGCCGCGAGCGATCCGCTCTTCCGACATCCTCGAAGGACTCAATTCGAGAAAAGGTTGAAAAGTTGAATTCCCGTCAATTACGCCCGGCGACGAGAGGCTGGCGCTCGCGCATCGAAAATAGGATCATCAGCCGCTGCAACTTCCGAGTAAAGTAAACGACTTGCTAGGAACGCGGCTCCAATTTTACATTCCGCACTCGGTGCACCGTTCGACAGAGTCCTCGAATCGGCAATTCCTCTTGTTCGCGGAACGAGGCGTTTCACCGCCGCGGAACAAATCACAAATCGCACCATCGGCTACGTCCGCGCGATCCGCCGGAGTGTCCCTCGGCGGGGATGCGTCGACGAACGAGGAGAAACACGACGGGTTTGCGGCCGCGGTCGGGGTTAAATGATTCTTGAAATTCTTGTCACTGGCGGATCGCGTGCGAGACCCATCGGGGATCGATTCCGCGAAGCATCTAAACCCCTTATCCCACTGCTGCACTTGGTCTCGGCATTTCCTAAGGGCATGCGTTTATTACTTCTTTTTCACCTCTTTTGCGCAAAATAAAATAAATACCGTGCCCTTTAATCTTCCTGTAGAGAGAGTCAAGTTGGCATGACCAAAACATCCGAGTTTTTGGAATAATTTGACTGAAGAGGAATTGAAATTTACGTTAGTCATTTTTAAGTCCCTATAATTTCACGGCTTTCTTTTTTTTGCTGCGATTTCGTTTACTGCTTGCGTTTCAATTTTGATCAACTAAAAATACGAGGCTCAATTTACGGTTGACGTGACTTTAATGAGACAAAAAAAATTATGTCTCAGCTACCTTACTATAGTCTTGAATCAAAACGTCAATGACTAAAGTACGTATGTAGTATTACAGTTTTATTCTTGTGTAGATAATTGAATCAATGCTGTTTATAATAAATTTCCTAGAGATCGACCGGATAATTCTTACACATAATACACATTGATTTTATCTATATTAATAATTTACTTGGAAATATGAATGAAAATATAAATAGTGATTGGATTTATTACTGCCTCTCGATTTCCATTATTTACGTAAATATTTATTTGACAGAATACTATTTACACGAAATCGTGAATTCGAATATTTGCTCAATATTGTCACTCGCGTTTGCTACATTGTTAGAGCGACGACGTATCGACGGAAACATAATAAACTATCAAATAAATAAGAAAGTCAGCAAGTTGTGGAATTTACGTCAAATTGGCTACTCACGATGGGGATATTGAATTAAGAGTTTAACTTTATACATGCGTATTGCTCGTAGAAGAGCTTTGTTTTCTTTTTTTTTTTGCGGTACATTCAGTAAATCGGCACACGATATAAACACACTCGTAAACTATAATATGGACTCCTATGTACGAAGCCAGTTGTTGTTCGATAGCGTTTATCTTGTGGCACTTGAGAAAATAAGTATCGAAATTCATTAAGATTTTAAATTTTGCCTATAAATGTCACCTTTCTAAAGTAAGTTACAAGTTGCCTACTGAGCTGCTTTTTTCTATAAGCAAAATCGAAATTTTGATCTCATTCTTTGTAGTACACAGATTTTATTACATTTTTTAAATATCTATGACCAATTCAATAAATTTATCTTACATTAAGCATTTTCGAAGGTCGAAACATATGTTAAATAACGTCAGTTTTACAAAATGTTTGTCATATGTTAAAACGGAGCTGCTGCTCCGAAATGATTTTTCCATTGAAAACAAAGATTTTTTATCGAAATTCACACTCGTCTCTACAATTTTTACTAGACAATTTCTGAATAATACACAAAACTTGTTAAATTACAGCAACAAAGTGTTTTAACTAACCTCCAAAACCTATTCCTAACCTCAAAGTAGTCTATAAAATTGTATCGATTAGTGAAAAATACGCCTCACAGTGTCAACTGAAATACCAGACCTCTTTAAACAATCCCCGTGAATCGGTAACCCGCGGAGAAAAGTCGTGCATGCTAGGGCAAGCGAAATAGCGCGAGGCACGTGAGGCCTCGTGGAGCAGCGATCGATCCGTCGGACAGCAGCGAGCGACGCTCGCAGCCGCTCGGTACCTGGTCCTCCGTTCGGTCGCTCTCACGGCCAATCGGTCAACATTATCGCACGCTCTACTGTAATAATAAAGTGCATAAAGACACCTACCCCCCTGGGTGGCTGCGCCATGAACGCCCTGGCCGCGCCGGGGAACTCTGCGTGCTGAGCCACCGTAGCGGCTATATTCTCCCCGGGAAAAATGACAAGCGGTCTTTTCCTCTCACTGGTTAAAACACCTCTCACTCGTTTACGGTTCTCGGACGATCTTCGTTTACCGCTGCGATTTCAGGTTCACTGAGAAAACACACTCGCGAGGCTGCGTACCGACGGAGCGTCGGCGGGTGTAGCGAGGAGCCGGCGATTCCGCGTGCGGAGCGATGGGCCGGCGACTGACTGTGCCGTCGGCGGACGATCCCAGCGCGCGTTCTCGACGGCCGACGAGGGCTAGTGGGCTTCGGGTGGCGGTGCGTCGCGCAGCGGGGGCTGTCGGACTCGCGGAGCAAGTCGCTTCCGGGCGGGCTTGCTTTGGTCGTCAGCAGGGAAGGGCAGCGGCTCGCCAAGACCTCGACGACGACTCGTGCCTCCTCATCCTTCTTGCTCGGTGCGAGGATGCAGGGCCTCGGCGGAAAAGTCACGTCCGCTAGCAGTGGGCTTGCATTACAGCGGGCCACGTGCAGCCTCTGTCCCGCGGTCCTTGCAGCTTCGGATCAGAGGGAACTCGCGGCGAACTCGTCCTCTTGCGCTCGGCCGGCTCTATCTGACCATGTTCCCGCGGCGCTCGCTCCAATTGTCACGGGATCACTCGCGCGCTTGCGGCAAAACACGAACACGTTTGCAGAAGGAGAGAGAGTCTGGCTCCCTGAGACTCGCGTGACCGACTATATACTTGCGTATATAACAAGCGGCTCTCTCTCCCCGTTGCGTCGACGGCGTTGAAACGGCGCGCTGGAAGGCGGTGGAGAATCGGAGCAAACCTGTGCTCCGGACTCGGGCGAACCGTGCTCGAGCCTCCTGGCTGACTTCTCGGTTGACGCGACGACTGCGAAAAAACACCCGACGGCGGCGACTGCGACGACGCGACGATAACAGTGATAGCGTGGAGAGAAAGGACTGCAACGACGGCACACACGACCGGGCCGTGCGTTTTCTCAAAGCGAGCGAGCGGTTTAAGGATCCTGCGCCGTCCGCAGTCGTTCGCTAACTGTCAATCAGCGCGAGCTACGGCGCTCGGGAGTGGGAGGCGCGGCCGGCACGCCTCCCTGCGGCCGGCCAATCGCCGCCGCGCCCGCCCACCGATCCTGGCGCCGCTGCGGCCGCCCGACGAATCACCGGGCTCCGCCATCGCTGGCCGACGGCGGTACCGCCGAGCGGGCGCCGCTCGCTCTCTCTCGCGCCCGCGGCCCCGCCGGCCGGCCCGAGAGAGACGGGGCTAGCGGCGCGCCGGGCTCGGCAGAGGCACCGGTGGCGCCGTCTCTCGGCCGTGGCGAACGCCACCCGCGCCGTCCTCGTCGCTCGGCCGGCCCGGGCGGGCGCTCCGTCCTCCTCCCCGGGGGCCGCCGTCTCCTCTCCCTCGCCGCCCGGGCGAGGGTGGGGAGCGAGCAGAGGTGGTGCTGGGCTTGTGTGTGCGTGCCGCGCGCCAGCCCGCGACGTATCCCCGGCTCGATTCTCCACAAGCGAGCCGAGGCACACACGTGTTTTCCTTCTGCCGCTGCCGCCGTCGCGTCGCGCCTTCGCTCTCTCGTCCTTTGCTCGTCTCCGCTCGCCTTTGCTTGGGGAGACTTCTGCGCCGCTAGCTGCTCCGAGTCGCCGCTGCAGAGCGACGGATAGGTTCCAGTGCTTCTAAAAATAAGAGCTCCGCGGTTTCGTCCGGCCAGTTTTTGACTTTTTTTTCTAAATCAATATAGGTGCTCGCCAATTTGATCTGCAGAAATGGTGAAATGATTCATTAAACGATGATGTTGACTACGCGTGGGTGTGTACCAATTGCAAACTCAACTGCTCGCAAATTTCTACAAAAACTTTGTTTTCCGACTCGAGATGGAAAAAGTTCTGAAAAAATAAAAAAGTAAAAGGTATAGGTACGCGAAGATTTCGCAAGCGGAGATAGTGGCAAAAATGCGAGAGCAGCCAGTGCGAAGAAAGAGCGAGAGCGCGGCGCAGAGCGAACAGCTGATCGGGTGGTAGGGGCGCCGCCGCTGCGAGGAATTAGGTCGCGAACGTGCAGCTTCGAACTTTGAATGGTACTCGCGGCCCGGGAAAGAGCGCGGGGGTTGGCCGGGCGCCCCGGCTGAGTAATAGCGCTTTCGCGGCCGAGCCGACGGACCGGCGCACGGGGGAGGACCGCCGGCGTGGCCTGTCACCAACGTCACTCGGGTGTGAGCGATTTTATGACTCGCGCCCAAAGCAGCCGCCGCTGCACCGCTGCAGCCGACGCGCGCTGCTCGATACTGAGTTTCGTTACAGAACTTGACCTTCGAACGCGATAGCGATACCAGTCGATCGAGCGCTGAATTAATCATCGCTGCCTTTTGCGAAGGAAGTCATATTTTTTTTTGTAGGCTTGACCGGTGTTCGTAAATTATGTGTACGCAATAATTGCCTGCAGTGAAAAAAAAAAGTTGCACGTCGTATACATGCATATAACTAGACGTGCGAAATTGAGGCTTGCTTCAAATAAAAATGTCAAGGTCCAATATATGGTCACAATTAACAGGAACAAATCCAATAAGAGACAAATAAAGTTTTACGACGTCGTGGCTGGCACTTCATAAGACCGTAAACGAGCAATAAAATTTCGAAAAATGGGGGAAATTGTTCCGAAAATCTGCCCACCTACATTGAACAGGAGTGAGCCCGTCGAGGCTAAAGGTGAAGAGAGGGTCTGTAGGTATCGTCGGATTCCATTAGTTTAACAGCTCGGAGGCTCTCGACTGCCCGTGTGCCGAGAGTTAATTCGTGGACGTCCAGGGCGCATTGTCATCCACTTAGCGCGGACCTTAGCCAAAGCCTGGTCACTTCTAACCCAGTTGTTTCGCAATAAATCGCCCGTCCCGTGAACCATCAGCTTTCCTCCACACGCCCGTCAATAGTCACGGCTGCCTGCGGGTATCGACACCGACGGGACACCGGGGCGAGGAGGGAAGGGGGGCGAAAATTTTGACTCTCCCTTCCGCAGGCTCCGCTCTCGGGGGCAGTAACTCTCATTTCTATTCGGGGTACCGGGGGTGAAAAACCGCTCGGCGCGTTTCTGCGTTTGTCACAACACTGCAGCACAAAGTCGCGAAGAGCCTCGGCTTTCAGCGAGTCGACGAAACGCGCTGCCGACGGACAGTTGCGTAAGCCTTCGCTACACGCGGTGACGAGATCTCTTCACTCGAATGAAAGACAGCCGGAAATGGCCTGCATTCTTCGCGAACTGATTTTTGGAATATTGCAAATATTTTTTCCTCAAATTCTCCATCCTCTATGGGGACTCCGTGACTTGATTATTATGAATGATTCAACATAATTCTCAAAACTTAATGAGTGCGTGAGCTGTTTAAACGGATTAGCGTGAAATGTTTCGCCGAAAGGATTAAAATATGGTTAATTCAATTTCATTTTAAATTACTAATTGCGGCGATGTTTTTAATTTTATTCAGATTCTCATAATTTATATTCGCTTACGCAGCTTTTGGATAGAATGATTATGATGAACTACATTCGCAACGATGAGAAGCTGGGAATGATATGTCGGATTTTTGTGTTTTGTAATAATGCAAATTAAAGTCGATGCTCAAAGTAAAAATAAAAAACCACGCAGATGTGACGCAGCCTAGCGAGGCGTACACGACTCAACCTGTGCCGTACTTAAAGGCAAATTTCTACAAACTGCCCCCAACCGACTTATCCGCTGCTGCAGGAAGAGGGACACGGATGACAATGTCGAGTGACGTACCGCTAAGCCGTGCACCGCAGGAGGTACTTTCCTAGCTTTCCCGACACGTCTCGGATTACGGATCCCTTTCCGATTATTCTTATTAGACACATACCGATCGCTACAGCCATCTCAATTACCATTCTCAATAATTTTCCAACCCTACTATTCCAAATTATCTTGATTGAATTAACGAGCACAAGAAATTACCTTTCCTGAAACCGATTATAGCTAACTTTAAATACTCATTTGTTGTCATTCGCTCAATTAGGTTAAGTTGTCAACGTCGAACACTATGTAAACATATTTATAATGTATCCGAACAGTTCCATTCAAAATATTTTCAAAATTGTGAAATCAAACTGTTTCAATATAGAGCGCTTTTAAAAATCCGAAAAAGCAGTAAATTTACAACGTGCATGCGCCGCGTCGCTTCGAATAAAACGTGCAATATTTTATATCGCATTACATTCCCCGACAGTATCTTAATTATCGCTGAATTTTTAACGATAACGCCTGACGCACACAAGCGCGTAGCATCCGGCGCCGTACAAGCCCGGCACTTTATCACGCATTCAGATTTTGATAATCGAACGAAATCTAATGCATATTCATGATGTAGCTGCGGGTAGCGCGCGACACCGACTGCAAAAAAAAAAATAAAATAAAAAGCCATTCGCGCGATTTCGATTTGATCTTCTCTCCCTCTTTCTCTCCCTTCCTCCTCTCGCGCGCTCTCTCTTTCTCGGTGCGATTTCGCGTGTAGCCGTGTTCGCACACGCGAGCGTACGCCGGCGCAACGTTACACCGATCCGATTAGGCGAATCGAATTACGCACATGAGGAAACCGCTTTTACCTGTCTTTTTTCTATGCACGCGGATCTTGTCTACCGATGCATAAGGAGCTGCAAATCTCTAAGTTTACGCCTTTGAGCAAAAGTCACTTAGAGTTTGCAAACTTGAGACAGGAATAATATTTTACTGACGGCGACCATTGACATTAGAGTATTTTGACTACGTATTTGCACTTACGAAAAGGAAGTACATAGTGAGACTTTTAACAATCAATCCCCATTCAATTAAAATATTTCGAATGTTTATATCACACGGCTAATTCATCTATTTATTCAAAGTTACGTTTCAAAATAATATCAAGGAATATTATTTCAAACAGTTAGATGAATGATAAAATTTGCAAATCATTACAATAATGATTTAGATTAACAATTTGAAAATTTATTTTAATTGTCACTGGCAGAAACTCGAGCTCCAAACTTGTGAAATATAAATGTTAAAATATAAAATTGAAAAGGCAGCTAAAACTTGAGACTGATTTCACTTTTTTAACAGTAGCGGCATTTTTTGGCACTTGCAGTTTTATATCTTATACTCTAATATTGCAAATATCGATGGACTCGTCCCTGCATACGCAAGTTCAGACTGACTGTTTATAATTTCAGTCGGCGCGAGCTCTTTCACACGTCTCGCGAACGTAAAGTCGACCGAGAAAGACTCACACGCAATGGAAACGAGTGTTGGGTACGATAAGGGGCTACGTATGTGCTCTTCACTCCGCAGTTGATTAATAATCAAAACATCGGGCCGATTAAAAGGTGCGGGAACGGCCCGTTAGACACGTCGATAGTCATAATAGATGTTACGAAAATATTTTTAAGGCCATCCGAGAGGCCAGGAATGATAAATCGCCTTCAGCGTTTTGTAAACAATGAAAACTTTGTTTGATTTGCTAATGCACATACGAGTGCACACTCCGCGTACTGAGGGGAATGTTTTGTAATTGATAGCAGTGGCTCAACATTTATGTAAATTGCTCGAGAAAAATGGGTTTGCGTAAAATTGCAATTATTCCGGAATATAAGTGGAGGAGTAAATTTTTTTTATTGAATAATAATTCAATTAAATGAAATTTCTTGAAAAATTTAAATAATTTTTTTAAATATCATAGTTTATATTACACAGTCTGTTATACAGTACATCTTTTATGCGGAGATAAATGTTTCAGAAGCTAATATAGAAAGGAAATTTATCGATCGAAATATTAATCATGAAATTTAAAGACAAGATAATCGGAAGTTCCTTTTCTCTGAGGCGGACTTAAAATGACGTTTACATCGATTTTTACACTTTCACAAGCCTTTGACACACCCGATGGGACAACACGAATCTGTGAACGGTAAGCATTAGCGTACAGGCCTGTATTAACATGAAACTAGAAGTTATAAGCCGTGAAAGGCACTGACACTGGGATAACCCAGTGATCGATCATCGCTTTCGATGACGAATATACGTGATGCTGCGAGCGTCATCCCTTGCTCCCTACACTGGTACGCCTTCGCCCCAATCAAACCGTTCTTGAATCACCGGCACATACACACTTTTCTGTAGGCGCGAAAACCCTTCGCAATCAGCTGATGCCTAAATCCAGAAGTACATTGCCCATCTGCTCTTCCTTTTAATGTGATTGATACAAAAAATCCTGCTTTATTCCCTTCTCTGACACACATGCGAAGCTTTCATGCGAAGATAGGAGTAGGGGGGGATAAGGGGGCCAAAAATAGAAATTATTTAAAAAAAAAATGATCAATATGAAAATAATATTTCTTATTTGATTACAGATGTTATATCTGACATAAAAAATATTTGTCAGAAACTATTTCAATAATTAATTCGTTACTTAAATTTGAAATTTTACCAAAGTAGGACATACTCATCTTAAGCTTGAGAAAGGGTTAGGAAAGAGTCAAAGAGATATTTTTCATTCAACTGTCAGATCCTACGCAACATTCTGTCGGTGGCAAAAAAAAGTGCCCGAAAAAATTCGTCTTACGTGTTAAAAGGATATTTGTGCGAATCTTTTTCACTTGCTTAAAATTCATCTCGGCGGTAATCGCACGCATAGACGAGTCGCCAAAGAAATTCCGGTGTGACTAAAGTTTATAGTGACTGACAGACCGCGACTACGTGTGGGATGAATACGATGGCTCAGGTCGCGAGGGTATCGCCAAGATCTCTCTCTCTTTCTCTTTCTATCTCGGTCCTTCGTATCTCTCCTCTCCTCAATCCTTCCCGCTCTCATCCTTGATCGCGATGAGACTTAGAGATGATGCATTGGGAAGCGGTGCCCTCTTAAATGTATTAACAGCCACTGACCGTGTTCAACACAGTTCGCCTCGGATTTATCTTGAGAAACTTTCGAAATGGTCCTAATTCCGTATTCTATCTCGCCATCTTTTTTATTTATTCCTTTTATTTTACATTCCGACTTATCGAGATCTTAAAATGTTGCTGTCCATAATTAAGGTTTACACTTCACAAATAAAAAATTCATAGCCGAGCGAGCGTTTTATTTTGATGTTTTCAGCAGATAATCGTGAATATTACGTAACTTTTTTTTCTTTCTTATTCTGCTCTATTTCAAAAATTTCTTTTTCTCCTTTCATCTCGCAATTTTATCAAGAAATGTTTCGGGGCGACTTAATGAATTCGAGATGTTATATCACTGGGTTTGAATATTATAAAAAATCCCCGAACGAGGGAAGGAAGGTGGGAGGGCGACGAAAGAAAAGTCCTGGGAGTTTCTGGTGACGGTATTACTGCCTCTAGCCCGAGCTACTTTATCTCAGCCGAGTCGAGCCTCGAGGCCCGGTTAGATGCATTTCGTGTAAGGTCGAGACATACATTCTCCAAAAAGACCGAATTACCTGCCCACTTGTCTGCTCCGTCGCTCGTTTTCCTCACTCTTTCTCGCACTCTCCTTTGCCTTTTCTTGCCGCCGTCCGCTCCCAAAGAATTACGCCTGGGAAAGAAAATACGAGACGCTCGATATCACGTATTCTGCCGCGCGCCGTAACGTTATATATACGGAATTCTGTGCCCTGCGATCGTTGAGCAACGTTATGAATTTGCAAAGAAATTTAAACAATTATTTCTTTTTTATTCGCAAAATTACTTTCAATGTTCAATTTAGTGGAATAAATTCCATATTTTTAACCTCATTATTCAACAATTTGAATTATAATGGTATCTTTAAATTAGAAAATTATAGGCTGCAAGAATGTTAATTAAATCATATCTAAAATTTAACAACAAATTAAGCTTCGTTAAATGTTTTGCACGTGCGCGTAGACATTTGCGGAAAGATCGTTCGCACGGGTCTAGTGAAAAATTCTTTCAATTCTGACACTACAAGCGCGGGTACAATGCCCGATAGGATCTTTCAAGTGTTCCTAGCAATTACTTCTAAAGATGTGGTTAGTTTAGACGTTACGCTCACATCTGCTTAATGTAATTATCACAGCAAATTTCGCGTTGGCACGTATTTTGCCTTTGCCAGCGCACTTATAATTACATGCTCATGGTTATATGTACGCGCGTGCGCTCTTTCTCTTCAAGCCGAGGGCAAATAAACGAGCGCATTATAAATATTCATATAATTAGCGAATAACACATGTGAAGCATTTTTAAGACCAGTCTTTGAGTATTATATATACGTCAATTTACACACGCGTAGATAGCCACAACGAAGCAGGAATACCAATATTTTTCATTTCCGTTTACGTTGTAACGACGATAAAAGTACGCTCCGTGTATGGCGATTGCTAATGCTGAATATTACAATCCATAAGTACCTATAACGTAAAAGTAAATCAATTTTTAATATCGTTCAATAAATTTGTTCGATTTAATGCGAAGTTAATTACGCAAATAATTCTTTGTGCGTGTAATTAAAAAATTTTTATGAATGATAAAAATTTAATCACATTTAATGGAACATTTTTAATAATTAATTCCGTAGTACAGTTACGACAGGTGCCAAAAGGAGGATAAGAAACGGAGAGAAAAAAGTAAACGCCTCCTTTAATTTATTAACTAGATTTTTGTAATAAATAAGAAGCCTTTAGGAAATGAATTAGTGCAAAAAAATTAAATGTTAGTTAAGACCGGATTAAAAAATTGAAGCGGAAAAACTAGTAGAGATGTTATGCATACTTTTTACGGTGTTTTTCGTATGTGATATTAGTGCGTCATTCGAATTACATTAATATTTATAATTTTCAAGTCTCATAATGAAAATATATAAAGGCTTACAAATAAAGTTAAAAAAACGCCTTCCCAACAGATTATGACATCATATAAGCATAATTGTAATATTACGCATTCATGAGCCCTCATTAACTTGATAATGCAAAAAATACGACTCCCCATCCCTTTGCCGGAGGTGAAACGACACGAGGCGTTATATTCCAAGGCCCCAAAAGATCAGTGTCATCCCGCGACGCACGCGCGTCCCGTCTCGCGTAATTAAGGGATTGCCCAAAGAGGATCGTACCGACTGTATCATTATCGAGTAACTCGAGACACCTCGGCGTCCTCGTTACGGCGACGAAAATCGTCCGCGGGGGAGAGCCCGGCTAATCGGGCTCACCGAGGAATGGGAACGAGGGAAAGCCCGGCCGATCACTTTTTAGCCTCTCTCGGCGGCCGATTCGATCGGCCGTGGTCTACGAGGCAGGCCCTTTTACACCGGGGCGATCGGCGATTCTCCAGCTCTTAGCCGCCACTTAGCGCTGACGCTTTGTGCCAGGGCCTCGAAGATGCGGAGTCACCCTCATTGCCACGGATGAAAAGGCTCGGAATCTTGCGCGCTTTGTCTCCCTACCCGACTGTCGGGCTCGCGTACGGTCTCGACACTCGAGGAACGCCTCGGTATCTCGGCCGCGGTGCGGAACGATCGCCTCGTTACGCAAGGTTATTGATTATATTGCCTGGCATTGCGCGTGGCACTCTTCCTCGCCCGTGACAATGGCCCTCGAGGCTAGGCCGCTGCAGTGCAGCCGCGGCGCGAGGATCGCGCGCGCCTCGGAGTTTCGCTTTCACAGGTGAGCGACGAATGAAAAATGATAGCCGACGGATTTCTACGGTCACGGAGAGAACTTTCCTCTGTTTGTTTGCTTAATCAATCCGCTTGTCCGGGCGCGCGCGTGTGAAATCTGGCAGCGGGAGAGGTCATTAATAACGCCCTACCGATACCTCGGCCAACGACTTCATTTACGAAATTATGTGCAACTGCGCGGACGTCAAAACAAGAATGCTCGGAATGTTGCTCGTTTAGCGTAAGGTCGTGCCGGTGAGGATCCTCCGAACCAAGAGTGCCGGTCCCGTCAGACAATAAAACGGATAATTACGGAACTATGCGTATAACCGATCGAACTATTTTAATTCTTCATCGAACGCACAGTTTCTTTTTTTGTATTACACCGCGTGTAACGTTAGCCGCTAATAGATCGTTCGAGCCCGGGCATAACTCATCCAGAACGTAAAAATTACCAGGCCGCGAGCTAACGGCTTATACGGACTGCGTTCCGCAGCCGTTCGAGGCTCGGAGCGAGAGAAAGAGAGAGAAAGGGACAGAGCGAAATATCCCGAATCTACGTTAGGAATCTCGCGATCGGAGCAACAAAACGAGCGCGCGACCGAGCGAGAGTAAAAAAAGGGCTCGCTTTCAAGGTTTTCAACCCAACTGCCCGCGCGAGTAGGAATCCCGAGGAGTGACGCTGCTCTTTTCCGCCTCTCCTCGGGCTCTCTTAGCCGGCCAGTCGATGCTGCCTTCGGTGCATCAATGCGTCCAGTCATCTTTCGCTCTCACGCATCAGGAGAACACATTTGTCGCGCTGCGCTGTTCCAGCGAAGAGCGACGACAGTCGCCCGGGCAACATTCTTTCGTGAGTCGGTGAATTCTCGCACCCTCCGCGGATAAAAAATAATCGGATCGATCGCTCCCGATCTCGCGGAGTGCCGAGTTCGCACTCCGACGAGCCTAAGCAGTCCAAAGTTCACCGGCCGACTGCTTACCCGGTTGCGCGCGTCTCGAAAGGAGAGCGCGACTCCCGGGGCAGGATTCGCAGCGCGTCTAAGCTCGCGGCCGAGGGACTTGAGATGTTATTTCAGTTATTTACGGGATGTCTCGGGACAGGTGACAAGCGCCTCCTAAACGACCGCGGCTCTCGCTCGTCGGGCGCGCCGTAAACGCCGGAGGCGTGTGTGCGCCGACGCGATACGCCGCGGACCCCTTCCCCCCCTCTCGCTCTATCTCCCTCCACCGGGCGCGCTCCCCCGTAATTATGCGGATGGTGAATTATGGCGCTGGCCGCTATGCAGTCGCGGCCGAGCGAGAGAGAAGGAGCGCGCGTGCACTCTGGCCCGCGCACAGTGCACGCACGCGTACGCGCCGGGGCTATTTTTGCGGCGGCCGTCGTGTTGGTGCGCGTTGCGGCTTCGCTCGCGCGCGGACGCGATGGCGCGGCGAGCGAGCGCCGAAGTGACTGACTTTTTTCGGGGCTTTTACGGCCATTGTCTTTTACGGCGAGTGGGATAGTCCGCGTGGACTTTACGAGATGGTTAATCATCGAGCTTCGATTTTCATCCGATGGACCGGCTCGACCGGCGTTATTTGTATACACTCAGCGCGCTAGCCAGCTCGGGACTAATAAATTTGCGGTTGATTCTTTTTTTTTCTGGGGAGCCAAGGGTGACCGGAGATGATGAAGGTACTTTTTATGACGCCGGCAGAAATTTTTCAATGCAGCCTAATGCGTGCGGTTGGCTTAATGCGTGGAAAGCACTGGTTCCTTAGAATATTCATACATTTATGCGACTTCAATAAAATAACTTAATTATTGTACCTAGAAGTAATAATTGCCTTAATATACCTGGCATAGTTTGAATGCATAATCCAATGTAAACATGTTTGATGCTTTTATTGCGGGAGACAAGAATGTTATGATGGTGATGTACAGAAAAGAATAGTTTGTAAAGTTCTTGGAGGATAGACTATTATTGGACACGGAAAATAAAGTACACGATTAAATGTACTAACCACACTTCCCTCAAAATCTAATTTATAGTCTTCAAACACCATAAATCATACATCGCCTTTGCCTAGATCAATCTCTCCTGCCGCTCGACTGGATCAGACCCAAGACAAGTGAGTTACCTCGACACTCAAGAGTCGGATCATTTCATCTACAAACGACAATTTGACGTTTCTTAGCCACCTGCTTATTGTTTTTTTTTTCGAAATAGGTCAGCTACAACATAAATTTCCAAGATTCACCGATTCCCTTACGTTAGCAGAGATTATCTGAAAAATATGTAGGAAAGTGATGAGAAAGAATTATGCGACATGAGAATCGATTCTTTATGAACCCTACGACCAAAACCTTTTTTCCACGGGCTGGAGCACTTGAGCTCGTTTGTCTATAAAACACGAAAACGTGTTCCGCATAAAATTTGAAATCAAAAACAAATTATTAATATCACCAAAAATTAAAAATAACAAGTCACTAATTTGGACCAACATGAAACGAAAAGTATGGCTTGTCATAAATGCTCGAGTGAATTCAAGCATGCGACATAATCCAAACCGCGAGAAAACAAACTTCGCACTTATACAGTTTGTCTCACCCCGGGCGCTGCGTTCAATCGCGCCCCGGTTCTAATAAACCCACAAAAGGACTGGCAGCACGCCTCCCGTCTAGATGTAGCCGCGATAGAGGCCGCTCGGCCAAATGAGGATTCAATCAGTCTCCTCCCTCGAACAATAAGTCGCCGGCGTTCCGGCGGGCCGTCGCGAAGAAAACGAAGCGGAAACAACAAGCGACTACCGGCAAAAAAGCGTGCGAGAGCCACTCGCGGCCGGGGTGCATCGTGCGCTCGCGCGCGCACAAAAAACAGGTGATGAGCATCGGGCGGACGGGCGGTGCACGCCGTGCGTCACGTCAGTCAGTCAGTCAGTCAGTCAATCGGGTCCGGGGCCCGGAGACACGGACACGCTCGCTCGCGCGCGGCCCGACATTATCGCATTAAATATCGACAGGCGGCCTTTCAACGAGGCGAACCTCCCTCCCTCCCCTGCGGGGGACGCGCGCCCTCCTCTCCTCGCGGCGCGACGCGCTGCCCCGAATCGCCGGCGCTGCACTTCTCCCGAATCTCTCTTCTTTCTCGGTGAAGCGCGCGCGCGCGGCTGCTGCACCCGCTGCGCCCATAATAGGCTTCGGCCGACTAAGCCTCTAATTCCTCGATCCTCTCCTGCTCACGGCGGCAGGACAGCGCGCCGGCGAACAAGATGGAACGGCCGAGCGAGTTCCCATAGATTATTATTAGAATGCGAGCTCCCAGGTAGATGGACGCGCGCTGCTCCGCCTCGATCGCAAAGCCGCGCGAGCCGGGGGAGGGGGAGGAGGTCTTCCCGAGGAGCGAGAAGAATGGAAAAGGGAGCCGCGCGGCACCGCGGGGCGGGATGGGGAGAGATGCACGGCCTCAGATCGCGCCAGGCCGCGGCTACACGTATATAGCCGGCTCGCGCGACCACTCGCCTACTTTGCTCGCCGGCTCTTTTTTTCTCTCTCTCTCTCTCTCCTTTTCTTCGACAGACGTATACCTGCGCGCGAGGAGGGAGATACACGCCGCTTTCGTGAATATAATCGGGACTCCTCGACGTCTGTCGCAAGTCAGCGCCCCGCGCAGCTCTGCCCGAATTCCCGTATGCGCGTCATGGGATCCTTCGGATATTTCCATTGGCATCTCTATTTTTCCCGCCTTCGAGAAAAAAAAACACGTGAACTCCAGATTCCCGCTTTTTCTGTTGGACCATTGATACCTGCGTGCGTATGCGCGTCGTTTGATAAGTCATCTGCGCTATGGGTATAAACGGGGTACCCGATGTTATTTTGTACGATCATTTTAAATGCAGTTATTATTGGAGGAAGATTTTTTATAATAACGATGGTTATGTACGTTGAAATTTAAATGAGCCCAGATTTCGTTCGAGCGGTAACAATTAATTTGAAATACAGGCGTCGAAGGTGATGTAAGGTGCAGAGAGAAGCAAAGTGAATGGACCTCATTAGGAAACAAAAATTCCACGCAGCATCATTATAACATTATACACGAGCGCGCTCTCTGATACTCCGGAACATTATTCATGCCGCGGCGGCGGTGCTCGAGCTCGAAATCCGACGTGCCCTTTTGAAAGCCAAAGGCGACGAACTTTCCCGTTTACACTTGTAAAATAGTGAAAGAAGTGCGATGTATACGCCCTAAATCATGCGTCACGCGACACGAGATTTAGAGGTTTAAGGTTATGAGATACGGATTCGGGATAATATTTATAAGGTCCCAAGAGCGCGCGCTCGCGACGCCGACGTTTTCGAGGCTCTCTCTCTATCCTTCTCCCTCGCACTTGGCAGACCGTATAAATTCTTCGTTCCTCGACGGGCCGCCGCCGCCGCGCAAATCAGAAATTCCAGCCGAGACGAAGGAAGGCGGCCCACGTGTGCGTATATATGCACGTGTCCGTGTGAACCGACGACGCGGCTGGTGCTCTCCTCTCGCTCCCGGGACGGTGATTTTACTGGTTCGTCGCGAGGAGGAGGCGCGCGCGACCGGTTGTGTCTTCGAAAACGCGATTTGCATCGCGTCGGATTAACGTCCGTTTGTGCCCGACCGCAACTCGCTGCGCGCGCGCGAAATAAACGCACCGTCAAAGGTCGAGGACACGCCGGGGATCTATGCGCGCACCTACACGATGCACGCGCGGCCGTATGGTGATGGGAGCGAGAGACGATAAAGAAGAGCAAGAGTGAGACTAATGACGCCAAATTTAGCGTGAAGGGATTTCGGACTTTTTGTCCGCTGCCGTTTTCCCCTTAAATCTTCCCTTTAATTCTTCTGCGTTAAAATGTGAAATCTCGTATTTATTGTTACTGCACTTGCGAGTGACGTTTATTTTCTTTACTACTATATTGACAAATGTGCAAAGTGTTCTGTTTATTTCACTGCAACAAATTATTGGTAAGTTATACATACTGTTGATAGGAGCGTTGACATTTTTTATCGTCAGTTTTTAAAGAATGCCGAATTTTTATCAAAGACCTCGCGGAACCGCGATAAGGCGAAGAAAGGCGATTAAACTTTTTCAATACTTATCGGAGAGTGGAAAAAAGTATAAGGGGTCGCGCGTTTTTGCCGATCCCTCTTCGTCCTCGGGGGGGCGAGGAAGGGAATCGGCGCGGGCCAGAGAGCATAAGTGGCGTGCATTAGTAGGGAAAGCCACCGGCAGTTGGCAGCAGCGCGCGGCTGCATTTCTTCCGGCGGAGCTGTTTCACGGGTTCTCTCCCTTTTTCTCGCCCGCACTCGCTCGCGCTCTTTTCCGCAAGGCGTCACACCCCCCCTTTTCTCTCTTTTCTGGTCGCCGGAGCCCCGACGGCCCGGCTATATCTTTTCGGCGGGCGCTTTTCTTTTTCAGCCGCTTGCCTCCGATGCCAATTCAGCCACCGGCGCAGAAAAGATAAATCGCTTGTTTTGAACCGGCCCAAATCGCTCCCCGGCGAACCGCCCGCTCGCTCGCGTTTTAAGAAGGTGCTGAGACGCGGAAATAAAGTGTCTTGGATAGCCGCGCGCTGAAGGGAAAAAAGATGAATTTCAGGAATTATGGCTTTCGGGCATTTGGCTTCCACGTCGGAAAAATTGAATGATTTTTTAATGGTAGATAAAGTCGGCGAAAATGCCATTAAATTCATTTCGATTTCTCGTCGTGGAAATTAAATGGCACAGTGGCAATTAAATCCCCATTTAGATGCACACGTTAAAGCGACGGTTTTTTTTTACTCGATATAAATATCGAATATTTTCTAGTTTTTATTCGAGTCTGTTAACGTGGTCCGTGGTCGGGCGAGGGCAAACTTTAAAAAAATAAATTATTAGCCCAACATTTACATACGAGCGCCGGAATGAAAAATAAATGAAATGAGCTTTTACCGTGGGGTTAAAATGTTTCACAATGAGAAAAGTAGAATATTGCGATCTTTGTTGCGAACGTACCTATTACGGCGTCGGGAGTTACGAGCGATAACAATAATGTACACGCGTTTAATTGCCCGTACGCGTATGCCCGCCTTGCGTTTATTTCACGCCGCCCCATGCGACGTGTAACGCACACCTCGCTTTTCTTTATGACCGTGGGTAATTTCAACATAATTTTTTTCGCGTTATGATACATATGCTGACACCAATTACTTTTTTATTCAATCGGATGCTACTTATCTCTCTGCAAAAGCAATTGGCATATGCCGAGTTTTTAATTAATTCTTTAATTAACTGCAAACGGAAAAAGTGACTATTACATCTAATGTGCAGCGTCCAGAAGCCTTGAGTAATTACGGAACTACAAGAACTTGCGAGGTTCATACATTACTGCAAATTATTTTAACGATTTGTTAATATTTCTTCTAAGAAATATCCTGTTTAATATAATTGTAACAACTCACAAATTATAATCATGAATCAAAATATCTTCTCTACAGATCACAAATAAAAGTAATAAATTATTTAAAGTAACAACTTGTTTTTAAATCACCAAATAATTTAAATATAAGAATTTAATTCAGTAAAAGAATTTGTTTCACTAGTATCAGTATGTATGAAATTAACTGAATTTAATAATTAATTCATGGAATTATAACATTATTCTAACTACTGCACACTTTATTAAGTAATAAATTTTTTATTGAACGTTTACGTATTTACAGTACACGATACTGACACTATAAGACTATAATATTGCATTGAATTTGAATGTAAGCACCGACTCTCTACATGAAACTGAAAAGTGGCGCCATCCATTAGCTTTTATGAGAATCACCACCCACTCGGCAGATACGGTACCCAGTAGCAATATAAGAAATATTGATTTCAATTCTAATTTTCATTTTTCGTTAAGAAACAAACATTGAACAATTTTGCTTGTTTAAGAAAGCATTATTTATTTTATAGCTAAATCAATGTTTGTTGATACGCGTTTGAAATTCATTTTTTCTACATTCGGTTTGTGCTGGTGATATTAAATTAATTAATTTTAACATTCGACAAATCAGATGGAACATCTTCAATATTCGTATCACAAGTTGTAGCGATAAAATCAATTTATACGCGTTAATAAGCTACTGTGCATAAATTCTTCGAATTATTATTTCTTTCAGTTTGTATAAATTCCACCTGTAATAAATTATAACGAGCCATCAATAAACGAATATCAGGAAAGATGTATTAACATTTCATGAGATACCGTGCCCTAGACGTCCTATTAATAATCAACATTTTTCCATACTTTTTTATGGTCTAGAATTAAATGTTTGGTCCATTTATTCGCAATTAACGACTCGAAACGTGAAATTTAAAACGCTAATTCAATGAATCGTAAATAGCGCGATAACTCTGTCTAATTACGAAGTTATTTTCTGATTGTAATGAACGCATGCAACTTTTATCAAAGGTAGAATTAAAAATGCTGAATTCAATCTTGAATTCTTAGCCGGGTAACGAGGCAAATAGGTCTTTCTTTTCTATCCGACGCAGCTCTTGGAGGCTGTACGAGGGACGTAAAATATTCATAACTTTTAGAAAACCCGTTAATATGCAAATGTGAATGTTAATCTTGCGGCGGGCGCGCGACGCCGCCGAAGGTTATCGGTCTATTAATGTTCATGTCTACAATATTCCTGTTCGTCTGTTTTTAAACGCTGTGTTTTCAATATCAAAATTGACTAGTTCATTGAGAACGAAAAAACGCCAACCTTTGAAGAAATTCAACAAGACTCGCGTTTTAATTAGCGCGCTAATGATAATAAATGGATTCGAGAATCAAAGGTAAAAAATGATTTTAACGCAATGACGCAATGATCGCTCGAGCAGGGTAACCACAAAGTAGCTCGTAAGATAATTAAAGCCCGATAATCCGAAGGCAAAGCGAGGTGGAGCTTTGGCGAAAAGGCGTGCAGTCGGTTATTCGGGCTTGTGTGCCTTACGGACGCCCGCGCGTATTAGGCCGACAAGGGGTGGGAGGGGCCCGCGCGAGAGGCTAAGGCGATATATTTATTGCGTTTATTTATCGTCGCCGCGCTCGAATTGCTCCTCGGGAAACGCACCGTGCGCCGGCGTCGCCGGCCGACGGCGCACTCGAGACTCGAAAACAAACAATGAGAGGAGCCGGTGCGCCACCGTTTGCCACGGCGCAATGAGAAGTCGGCGCGCCGAGCAGCGACAAAGGATCACAGCCGACCGAATTCAATTCGAATTAAAAAACTGAATGAAAAAGAGAGAGGGAAGTAGAAAGGAATGGCAAACGAAGGTCGCGATTTACGACGATACTCGGAACGATGTATAAAATACTTGCTTCCTTCTGTTTAATTTTGTTGCAGATTTTTTTTTTAATTCGATTAGAAACCTTTTTATTGTAGCATTCAAATCATCAGGCTTCCTATTAAAGCACAACTATTTTATTGCCGCTTGAACTTTAACGAAAAATTAAGAAAGTCTTAACGGAATACTCTGAAAATGATTTCGTTTGATAGGGGTTGAAAATTGCAAATTTTTTCCATGCAACCATTATAACATTCATGTGGGTTAAGTGTACGTGTGAAAGCAACTAATATAAGTGCAATAAACAAAATCCTATAGCGGGTTTAAGTCCCACCCATGAACACCGTAGCCGCCAATATCGCACGCACTTGTGTGTGCATACGACGGCGTGCTCGGCGCGTTCCGTGCGAACGGAAAACCGCACATTCTTCAGCGCGCCGTGAGCAAAAGGTCGTTAAAGTCGCGAGGCTCTCGGGGTACACCCTTCCGCGACTGCTCCCGATCGGCGAGCCACTAGCCGCCCAACTTCCTTTATTTCGCCCAGTCCCGTCCATCCTTTCTTTTTTTCCCTCTCGAGCCGTCCCCCTGGCGCACGCTCGCGCGTATAGGTGGACGGGCCCTTTCACGGCGCGTCACTCGTTAAATGCCTCCGTCTTGCGGAGTGCGCGATGCGATTGTCACCGCATAAATTTCCATTAGGCTGCGGGCGCTGCCGCGAAAACAATGGGAGTGGCCCTATCATGAGAACGCCGCGCAGGATTTACGGAAAGCCACGGACGCGAGCGGAGGAGGAGGAGGAGAGGGAGGAGATTGCCCCGAGAGATGGAAAATGGAGTGACGTATGAATGTATTAGGGGGAGATGCTGACGCCGCCGGGCCGGCCTCGCGGGAGATTGCCGTGAAATCGAAAGTCCCCGACGACTGGCGAAACAATTCGAGCTTTTCGCAATAATGAATATCATTTGCAAAATTTCACGTTCGATAGTTACCGCGCTGCCGTCCGCAGCCTGTACTTTTGAATAATTCCGTTAATGAGACGGCGGATGCTTTCAGCCGAGTCCCCTCCTCTCGAAATCATTCCGATCGCGCGCCAGAAGTATTTTTGCAACAGTGCACTTTTTGCTTCATTCTTCCTCGCTTTTTCGTACCGCAGAATCGTAATTACAATTTTAATTTGACTAATCACGTTATTAAAAAAAAATAAAGTTTGCAAAAGCAGTCTTAGATTAGATAGCGATACGTTAAATAAAGCTTGCAGTAAAACTCAAACTGTCGCGCAATAAAATCAACAGTGCAATTTTCGTTAATTCTCTCAACGGCTTAAGCCCCTCGTTAACTGCGTTTGCAAAAGAAAAATTCCCCGTTTATACTTTCCAGCATCCGTTTAAAGTGCAGAAGGGCCGTCGCGTTAAGCACCGAGATACGCGCCGGCCAAAAGGGAGCAAAAAAGCTGAAAACAAGAGAGCAAAGAAAAACACACTTCGCCCGGAGGGACGTGCAAAAAAAAAAGGAGGTTTGGGTGGAAGAAAAATAATTAGTTCTCGCACATATCCCTTCGGAAGCGTCGGGAGCTCGCGAGGAATTCCACGTCCCCCAAAGCCTTTGCTTGCTCGCTCGCATTCGCCCACGCGCAAATAAGCTCGCGCAGCGGCGGCGTACATACGCGGAGATAGCCGCGGAGCGCCGGCAACGGTAGCAGCGTCGGGAGATTAGGTTTGTTTTACAGCGCGCGGTAAAACTGTCGCGTCAAGCCCCGGCGTATTTAAAGCGGCGTCGCGGGCGTACACCGACGCGCGCGGGAAAAG
This sequence comes from Eurytoma adleriae, assembly GCA_900480045.1. NCBI lineage: Eukaryota > Metazoa > Arthropoda > Insecta > Hymenoptera > Eurytomidae > Eurytoma > Eurytoma adleriae. Next base: position 18,554 of record UXGC01000003.1, on the reverse strand, counting down.
GAGAGGAGCGCCAGTATCACTTACACGTGTACATCGCGCGCGCGCGGAATGTTTTATACGCGCGGTGCATCGACTTACGGCCGTCGCCGGATCTCGCCTTCGTTACGCCTCGCGATAATATGATAATACGTGTCCGCTCGCCCGTTAAAACTGCAATTAAGCCGTTCGAACAGCGTCGCGGCCTCTCTTCGCCTTTTTCGACGCGCTGGTATGCACTACGCGTGGGCGTCCGCGAACCTGCGAAGCCCGCATACACTGCTTCCCGGGGACCCGATCATTTTTTTCATTTCCCCGAAGGTGAATGATGGTACGAGCTGCCGTCGTTGATTTAAGGAGGAAATTGCGTGCGCGCAGATTCTGAGATACTTGCTGCGCGAATGCATTGCTCATTGAAAGTTATACAGTTGTATGGGTAATAATGTCAAGTGTACTCTGATCAATGCCACTTCATTTACATAATGTCTTCATCAATGTCTGGATAATAAATTTTATTCTCGTTAAGACCCTAGTCGCGTTGTTTATACTTTTACCGAGACTAGTTTCCCGACAGGCCACTACATTATAAATGCCACGCTAGTGAAATGTTTGTACACGCGCACGACACTCGGGCAAATAAAAGGTGCAGTGCAATATTTCGTCCGATACGAGTTCATTCATCCGAGGAAACTGGCGAAAGCAACGTCTGATTATCGAGATTATGAAATTACACTTAGCAATGAATTATAAATAAAATAAAGATCATTAATCACACGGCTAACTAATGCAGCGCTTCGAGCTGGCAACTTCGTTCTTTGTGCGCGCGCATCGTATAGTATCCCACTGATCTAAACGTTCCCGTTTGAGCGCGCATCGGAGCTTCGGTGGGTCATTAATAAGACGTTCAATGGATAATCTACCTAACAACCACAAGTCATCGAAGAATGTCAAAGCGGATGTGACAATCCGAAATCTGGCGCTTCGTCCTGTGGTGACAAAATTAACCTCGGTGCATCACAACGAATGAGAGACCCACCAAAATGCCGGGGTACAAGAACGGCCCCTGAAAGATGACTATGGCAGCCGCAGCGCCAGCTTCAATAAAGGCATGAGAAAAAAGAAGAGGAAAGGACGATCGCCTAGCAGGGTACCGCCGCGTATCATAGACACACACGGATAAGGTGACAGGTGTAGGCGACACCTGCTAAGATTTACAATCCCCGCACCCACACCACAAGGGCGGTGGTCTCGGGTGCTCTCTCTCGCATACGGGTACAGGTATTTAGTGCAGCCAGGAGAGGACGATTTCACACATCAGCTCCTCGCGATGCCGCTCGACTCGATCGAACGCACACACGAAATCCGGATGCGCGTGTGGACGGTGCAGGGTCACGTGGACGAAGGAGCAGCAAGACAAAAAAGAAACAGAACCGAGTGGAGAGAGAGGGAGAGACAGAGGTCCTCCGCGCGCGTAGAAAGGAGCGTTTTAGCCTTCGCTCCTACCCTACAGACAACCCCCTTCAGGGAGTGATATATGTGAGACGGGACCGCCTCGCGAGAGCGGGATAATTCTGAATTATGTTTGTCCTCGTCTTCTTCCCCTGCCACCTTTGCGTCGCATCGCGCCTTTGTCACGCGTGCACGGAACTCCGCTGACTTTTTTTTCCTCGCGTTTGTTCGCCGGCCAATTTTATTTTTTCTGTTTGTCTCTACGTTCTTCCAGCGGTTCAACTTGTCAGCTTCAATCCTTCGCTTTTGGCAACGACCGGATACCCATTGATGCAGGCTAATACCCAAGTCTAATCAATCGCGGAGTCGTTTCAGTGATTCAGATATTTTTTATGGCAATATTCTTACCGCAAAGCTAAAAATAAATTTCCATATTTTTCGAGCGGGACTTTAATAAGTGTATGAAACGTAGTATCGTAAGTTAAAATAAGACACAAAAATATATCATATGCATTACATAACTCGAATTACTTTTCATTAATTAGATTAGAAATCTATTACAAATGTAGAAGTAAATTAGGCTGCTTATTACAGATTTTAAACGTTTTTGTCTTTTACAAATGATAATGAATTTAAAATCTTGCGGATAAAATTATGTGACTAACTCAAAGGAAATTTCTTCAAAATTTCCTGATAATGAAGATTAATCGTCATGTTGCTTTTGTAAAAAAAATTATGCAAACTTAAGCATTTAACTAATTCTCGAAGTAAATTCAAAATCTGTGTTCGAGCACAAGTAACGAAGAATCTCAGAGCGATGACATATCGAGACATCGAAAAAATTCGGCTCATCGAGTGAAAGACGAGAGGAGGAAAAAAAAGAAAAGGAGAGAGTGCGTGTATCCACCACCCGCTGAGTTCGGCGAGCCTCATGCGTGCGATCCCATGGCATCTCGGTATCCAAGAAAGTATTTGGATATCCCACAAGGCACGTATATGCGCTTTGCCTCCCTCCTTCGACTTTCTCTATTTGTATCTAAATCGATGCCTTTCCTCGTCACGGATGCCTAAATTTTTGTATATTATTTTCTTTTGATATTAAAGTACCTACCGAATAAAAGGTTTTTCTTTTTAAATTGAATTATTATCTTTAGATCGTATAATTATAACTAATTTAAAAATTGTAATATTGCTCTGATGAAGAAATATAATATTGAATATCTCAAAATATTATTTTTTCAATTATTTATTGAACCGCAAGTAATTCTAAAATTACCTCATAACATTATACACTTGATCAATATCACGAAAAGCAAACGCGCAAAACAAGTTATAAATCCTCAGTGAAACACAATAATATCCCACGACCCATATAAATATTTCTCCAGTGGCCCCTAACACTCTTAGAAATTCCTGATCGAAACAGTGCTAGACGTACGGTCTTCAACAGAAAAAAAAAGGCGGAGACAGCGGGGGAACTCTGCCGGTGTCGTGCGTATACGTACACGCGTGTAACCCCCCCAAGACGAAACGGGCGAGAAGGACGGAGGGCAGCATCCCCCTTCACGATTTGATTGCTCGGTGTCAGGCCTGCGGAATGCGTGGACGGTCCCGCGCGGGAATCCGAACTCGCTGTCCTAGCCGCCAGCGGAATGCCGCGCGCGATTCGTCCCACCAGCCGGATACCGGAGGATGCGACGGCCCCATTGTCGAACGCTTTAATGCTCGGAGCGCGCGATTTTTGTCGTTATTGGAATTTCGGTCGGTCCCCGCTGGCTGCGCTTCTAATCATTGCCGGGAAATATGCTCGCAGGCATTTTTATCGAATCCTTGTGCGGATTAAATTTAGCTGATGGATGTCGCCTAATAAATAATTGTACCTCTACATTCGGTTGAATTTTTCTTAAAAATATTTGAGAAGCGAAGAAAATTCGATTGGTTTAGACTCGAATTATGAGTTTATTTTTCACGAGAGATTGAATCGCGACAATTTTTCTATCATAAAGTAAGAAAAAGTGATAATCCATAAAAAAATAAAATCTAGCCAAATCAGTGAGTAGCTAATTTCTGAGCGGCTTCAGAAATGAATCCGATCGAAGTTTTACGGATATACCTGCCTTTATCGAATTGCGAATACGTAAATCAAGTCGCCGCCTCGTTCTTTTTATACAAACGATCCCTCTTCGACTAATCACATAATAAGCACGCGCCTCTTTTACTACACACCTCATACGTCGAAAGTGAAAAAAACGCGACGAGCGACAATAAAAGCAACACGCCATCGTAATAAGATCGTAAAAATGGCGCGAGCTCACGAAACGCAACAGATTGTACGATTCGTGATACTCGCGCGCGCATAATAAATGTCGGGTGCGAGCTCGCTCCTCGCCGCGTGATCTCCCTTTACCTCCTCCCTTTTCTGCTCGCGCTCTCGTGTTCTCCAATTCCGCGTAACGAGGTTTTAATGTGATTTGTAGATCGAGAGAAGGCCTCTCTCTCTTTCTCTCTCTCCCTCCCTCGAGTGGACCCCGGGGCTGGCTGGGCATAAGCGCTCGCGCGCGATAATTTACGACGTCGTAACGTTCGTGACAAATCGTGTATGCAAACATAGTAAGAGCTTGAGCGATTCGGTAAAAACGGTACCTGACTCGCAGTCCTCGACGCCGGCGGATTGCGAAGCCACCCTCTCCCCCCCGGAGATCTCGTCTCGCTGCGTGTGCGCGCGCCTCGGTAAGCGCAATAAAATTTAACTGCCTCAACTCGTCCTCGCCCGCCTCGCTATCCCTTGTTTAGCATCCCTCGGCCTCTTACTCCTGCCTTTCGTTTTTCCGTCGGTCAACCGAGTATCGCTTTCCTTGGGAGGAAAGCCGACGGTGGTCCGGGTACGGGCCGAAAAACGGCCATTTGTCTGGATACGTCGTAAAACCAAAGGGGAGACATAACCCTATAAAATCTCCGATAATATGAGCCCGGCCCCTGCGAAACGACGCTGCCTAACAAATAAAAACGAAATTTCCGTTCTCTCTTTTTTTCGCGAGTCCCTTTCAAAAATAAGATTTACGGTCATAATAATGTTCTCCTTTGGTTTTAATAGAGCCGAGTGCGCCTAGAGTCGGAACGAAATAAAGATAAACTTTGGGCGCGATCTCGCTGCGGGTAACGTCGTGTAGAGATACTAATTACCTTCCATAAATAGATAATTTCATTTTTACGTAGGCCGATCACGCAACTAGTTTGGGAACAGGCAATAAAAGCTTTAGAGAGTGTCAAAGGCAATTAAGAAACACTTTAAGCCGATGCCTCACAATGGGGAAATATAAAAAGTACACGATAAGCAATACGACGCTGGCCGAAAGGTCGGAAATTAAAAGAGGTGTTCCGAACCGGTGGCTAATTGTTATCGCGCACCTGCATTTGCGACAACCGCCGGGCGTTTCGACTCTTTTCTCGATCGCAAGCAAAGCCGTTTTCTCGTTTCGAAGTAATATATGGCCCTTTTATGACAAGTCAACCCGGACCGTTCCTGCTCGTTTTATCTCCTTTTCTCTCATTTTAGCACTTTTCAAGGGGACTCGCGAAACTGTTTCGCGCACGAGCGTCGGCTTTTTCTCGCTAAGCGCAGCGTATAACGGGACGCGTTGTTCGCTTCCTCGTTTTTCGCGTCAGTGTACGATGGACACGAAGGTTATGGTACTTTTAGGAAGGCGAACGACGAGTCTTATTACTAGCGCGCCACTCCTCCCTTTTGTGCTCAAGCACCGACTCACGCAGTAATCTACGAGCCTTTCGAGAATTCGCCCTCGCATACAATGCGTATTTGCGAAAACGCATGTTTTATTCGACGCGTGTGCACTAAATACGGCAAGCAAGTAATTCTCAAATAAGACGGATCTAACATCGGACAGGCATAAATAATTCGATGAGAGAGGAAAGCTTTTCCATGTAAATATATGAATTTATACTCCCTGAAAGGAAACTTATATAGCAAATAAAATACATTTTTCAATTTTCAAGGACTAAACGAAAATATGGTACTTAGCAAAATTAAACCAAGTTCAGCATAATGTCAATGATTGAAAAACGTTCGATTCGAGATTTTTTAATTCCGAGACAGTCGAGCTTAGAGCGGTACAATATTTTTTCTAAAAAGAGTTGATTTTTCATTCAAATGGAATGGTTTTTACGCTATAAAAGAAACAAAAAGAACATTTAAACAGGAGTTCCCATAAAAGTTTAAATTAGCTTGAGATCAATAAAATATTTATACGCTCGTACAAGTAGTTTTTGCCTTCGCTTTAATTTAACTCTTATTTTACGAGCAGGAGGCTGCAGCTCTCGGCGATCTTCTCGGAAATCGAATTTAAATATGACAGAAATCAATGACATAAAGTCCGAAAAAATCCATAAAGACAAAAAGCGTCCGCGGGATAGAGGGAACGGGGCGAACGGGCGGGTGTGCGTGAAAAGACCGATAATCGAGACGCGTGGGCATGTATATTCGGCGAAAAACGTGGGCGATGGCTAAAAAACCATAGGCGAAACACAGCCGATTCTCTCGTTTCCTCCGCTCTCTAGCCCGGCATCTACATATTCATGCGCGATTAAACTCGGCAGCAGTCGGCAGCAGCGCACGAAGAAAAAGGCGGAGACGCGACCGGCAGCAGCTGAATTCCCTCCAAAAAAAAAGGAGTACACAGGATCGAGGCATCGGGCCGAAAAAATCGAGGGGTTGGGCGCGATATAGCAGCCAGCTAATAGAGTAAAAAAAAAAGAGCGAGAGGGAGGGGTAAGGGGGCGATACGTCGATTATTCATGGAGGCGCGCGAGCGCGCGTGGCGTTTTGTTTGTCCCGCAGAAAAAAAGAAGTGCCGCGCGCGCTCGCATATTTCCGAGAGAGAGAAAGAGGAGAGAGCGGGCCGCGCGCGCCTGGGAGTCGCGATAACGCATTTCCCCGCGGCTGCTTTCATTTATCACGCGCGGATCACGAACTATTCCGGGGTCAGCGATGCGCGGGACCACTGTGCACGAGCGAGCGGGCGCGCCACGCACTATCTCCCCGCGTAATGCATCTGTTGAATAATATTTGTCAGTACGCCGCTGGAAATTATGCGCGTTTTGTCGCCGAACGCTTATATCGATCAAATCTGCCCGCGAGACAAATGGATTTTTGCTGTTTGTCAACTGGGGTACCTAAATCACTTTTCGCCGCGAGTGATGAACTTTTTCAAGCTTGTTAATCATTCGCTATTTTAATTAATTACCGGAAGTTAAATAACAAACATTACATTTTTTTACATTTTAATTCGATATTTCGAAGGTAATAATTTTCTAAATGCAAATTAAATCTATTTCTTTCCACCGAATATGTCATATTTTCAAATCTAACTATCTATTAACTTGTTACTTTATTACCTTCTTTGCTCGCAGCTGTTATTAAGACTATTTATTAAAATGATTTAACTGATCGAATTCATATTTTTTAATTACGTTAGTTGGCTTTTTTAATAAAAAGAAAAATAATCTCAGATGCGATCATCGCAATTTGAAAATAAAATGTTATTTCAATTAAAAATGTACAATTTAACATAAAAACTTAATTTTTCAAAAGGAACCTAAGAAACGTTATGCTAACAGAAGAGAACCTCATATTAATTTAGAATAAAATTTTCCTTTTTCCAATTCAAGAAAGTTTAACCGTAAATCTAAAAGCCCCATTCGAACCATTCAAATGACAGCCATCCGAGGTCACGCGCAACTGTCTATCCAAATCGAAGGAAATTAAAAAGAAAAACAAGATAAAGGCATCGAATGCACAAGAAGAGTGCACGCCTCTTCAAGACGTAACCGGCCATCTTCAACAGGTGTCCTGCGAGCGAACCCGCGGGCTCCGGAAAAATTATAAAGTCCCTTTAGTGCCTTCGCGGTAATCGATAATTACACACTCCACCCACTCTTTCGTTTTATTCTGCCTCTTCTCTCGACTCTCCAGATTTAAAAAAGCGAGAGGAAAATTTAGAGGCCCAGATTCTTAGACCCCGAAGAATTCTCGAATTTATCCCATTATACAAAAGGCGTGACGGGAACTCGTTTTGCTAGCGTGAGCGCCCGGGGTCTCTCCTCCTCGGCTCGTCATATGCAACGTGAACGCGAGCAGCGCAGGGATCAATGTAAAAAAAAGGAAGACTGCGTCGGCAGTGGAGAAGGGAAAACGGGCTATTTTTCAAAGGGGAACTCCACCGTGGAAGGCTCTTAATTTTTCGGGCCAGTCCTATTTAAATTCAAATTAATATCGGCTTCGCGCAGTACCGCCCAAGTTATACCTAACATTCTACGATTTGTAAATCAAGGATTCCAGTATTTTTCTTAAAGACCTCCAAGGTTCTGCTGCTGTGATTCGTCAATTTTGGTGCGTTACGAGTGTCTCGATCACGGGTACATAAAAGCATCATCGATAACAGCAACGTATATTAGTTGAAGATAGTTTATTTAATATATAGTTACGAAAAAAGACTAAATTAAAATTGCCAAAATTTTGTTTTACCATATTATTCAAAATTTAGAGGAAATCGAGGGCAGTGTCAAAAGCGGTGCAGCCAAAAGGGAAGCGGCGCCAACCTCCGAAAAATCGAGCGAGACTAACAAGGCCCACTGCCGTGGAGAAAGTTTATCCGGCGCACACAGGGGCCCTGTCGGGGACGCATGCAACGCACCCCGGCGGAGAAGAACACCCGCGGGCTCGAACAATAAGCTGGCAAAATGCCGCGCGGACCACCCCTTGCTCTCTCCACCTGCGCGCCGGGCTCCCGAGACGAGCCGCAGAAAAGAAAGTGACGGCCGAGTCGGTCGCGCGACGTTTTTCCGAGGTGCCCAAAGCCAACCCCGTAGCCGTCAAATAGGGGCGTGGAGGACGCGCGCGCGCCCTCACCTGCCGACTGCTGTGCTCTCTTAACCAAGTTTTCCGCCCGATTTAGGAGAATCCGAGCTGCCGTGGGTTCGGAGTCGATTGTTCTCCCAATCGGCTTTCATGAAAGGCGCTGCCGAAACAAAGGAGCGGCGGAAAAAAACGGCTTGCGGCCGAGAGATGTTTTGGCACCTCCATCGGGGCAACACATAGGGAACCTCGGATCGTTCTCCTTTAGATGACGCATGTACACCATCGTTTGAGCGAAGAAAGACTGGTCGTTGATTAATAGTCGTGTTTGATTAATCCATTGGTCGAAAGTTAATCGAAAAAAAATATCGTGGAAAGTTAAGTGGCGCGTTTCTCGCGACGGTTAATCTGCGATGTACCTTTGTTGGGTCGTGATCGACGTAGCGACGAGCGAAAAAAACGTGTAGCTGGCGCCTCGAAAATTCGCATCTCATTAAAGATTACAGCGCTCGAAGGCGACTACACTGTCACAAAACCGAAGTGACAGCCGGCGGACGTATCCATCGCGCAGTCGAAAAACGGTAAGTGGCGTACGACGGGGAGAATCGCTTACGCGCTCATCGATGATTAATGATCGATAGCCGACGGCCGATCGGTTAGAAGGGCTGTGTCATCGTCCTCTGGGCATCGCAGCACGCGGCCCGCCGGCGACGGCTCTATTTCGGTCTGAATATTTTACGCAACGCGCAAAACTTCGCCGTGCAATATTCAGAATTGCGCTACATGGTTTAAGTTGCATGCTTGGCTTTTTTATTACCGTAAATTTAATTATCCAAACGCACTTTTTATACTGGTTAAAAATCTACATTTTTAAGAGCGGCTTTGTCAGGGTAACATTGTATATAATTTGCGTGCATGATTTGGCTCGACATAGATTTTTATTTAGTAAATTTTTACTGAAACATTTCCGGTGTCGTATAAAACTAATAGTAATAATTCCATTTTATGCGGATGTTAATATACTATAGTACTCTTGCAAAAGATACGACCTAAATGATATAAACTGCGGATGATAAACCACGATCACTTGAATGATTGTAATTTTCTATATTGCAATAGTCACTCGCGAGCTAATAAAGATTCAATTTAATTTTTCATTTTTTGCTACACTTTTAATTGCAAAAAAACAAAGGTGATGATAACGACCCGTATAAAATATTGCACAGATTATTCTAAATCTCGGTTTCTAAAAGAAATTTATTACACTTATGATAGTCGTTAATTTAACCGAGACATTAATATGTCAATTAAAAATATTTCACGAGATTTCATAGCAGCTAAATATTAATCTGATTGAAAAAAATCTTTAATAAAAAATTATGATTAAACATTATTAATGAGAGTTGCATTTATTATGACCTTTTAAGACTTTCTCGAATAAAAACTTATACAAAAACGATCTTAATTAAATTTCTGTATTCTTTAAGATTACTTTTATTGTGTATGAATTGATAAAATAAAATCTGCACGGTTTTTAAAATAAAGCAGAGTTTAGATTTGCATGTACAACTATCAATTCACTTCATGGATTTAAGAAACAGAATTGAGGCTAATAAAAAAAACCTAGTAAACATGATAAACTGCGTTCAGGAGGTGACTGATCTTCGTACAAAAATTATAAAAATTTACATCTGTTAGAATTGATAATAGTGAATATTTTTAACAGTAATCCTACATTCGAGAGAAGGTAAATGGAGGAGTACACAAAAACATTGGTTTGGCTCTCAACGCGCGTGACCGAAATTCGTCGGCCGCGAGTCTCGGAGGTAGACACGCTGCGTATAAAGCCCTTATAAATCAAGAGCCGCGGCGCAGCGGGATAATTATCGCTCGCCACGGGGCGATCGATCTCCGGCAAAGAATCTCCGAAAGTAGCATCCGTATTATGTATGTTCCGAAGATAACGACCGATTAAACCAGAATTTTTAGCTAAACTCGTGTACTGAAACAGTTACACAGCTTTAAAGGTAGCTCCGATGAAAAATTTTCTGATTTTGGAAAAAGCTGCGTTATCTTATTATCTGATATAATTGAATGCCTCGACGACACTGACAAATGCATCGATTTTAACAGTTAAGGGAAAAACTCAAAAACTAACAACGTGAATAACAAATGTTACGGGTCTGCTTTTAACGAAAACAGCTGAAAACTCGTTTCACTATGTGCTGCATTTTTTTTAAAGTACGTGCAACTCGACATATCAAATCTTGTTTTATTAACTGTAAAGTTGCTCAATGTATTGTTAAATTTTTATTTCCCCTAAAGCAAAAACTACTCAAAACTACTTCACAATCCAAAATTCGGTTGCGCCAACGAGCTATTTCTCAAAATGCTATCGTCCTATCAGATGATCGGGAAAAATTCATTAATCTTTGCGACATATCACGGAAATAAAAAAAAGAGCATTGCCAGGGGGGTCCCGACCAATGCAGAGCCAGGCTATTATTACGAGGGAACACGCGGGGCCGTGTCGAGTGGACGACATTAACGAAATGGATAATCGTGACCCTTCGCTTGAACTCGAAAGCGAGAATGTACGCTCATTTGCCTCGGCCTCGGCTTCTCCGGGTGTGCTCGCGCGCGAGCGAGCATCGTATCTCTGCGCTTATGATAGAGGATTTTTTTTTCGATCATAAATAACCATCCAGCCCGGTGTATAGGCACGTATACGTGAAAGACCCCCGCGGAGCCGAGCCGTAGGTGCGCGAGCGAACGCTTTTACGTATAGTATAAACTCGTTAAACAGCGCGCGCCAGTCGCCCATCACGCGTGCGTCCTTAATGGTGTCTGGAGTTGCCGTGGACGGTCTTTTTTTTCTGTTATTTGTGCCTTATTGCTTTTATTTTTTATCTATATTTTTTTGGACGGCACAGGTACAAATAACGCGAGGATGTCGTTTTGGGAGAAAAGAGAAGAAACCGTGCGGTGCCAGCGTGGGCTGGACGTCTAACCGATTTTATTTATATCAATGGATTAAGATATTGCCTCGGCGTATTTATGAGAATTTCAAACAAAAACATCAAAATTTATTTATCATCGGCTTATTCTCCAATAATATTCAAACGCTGATAATTTACTAATCGTTAAAAAAGCTATTACAAAAATTCACTCATAATTAAAAATAGATAATAAACTAGTTTATACTAAACTCTTAGTATACTTTGAGCACAAAGCGTTTACCTACTTATAGCTAAAGTCAAACGCGCGAGAGCGATAAAAGTGAATACTGAAAGTTCATGCCACGCTTATTGTAAAAAACAGTAGCGAGACAAGTTAATCGCCTTGCTTTTTTTCTGACGGTCGCGACATTTACAATTATGGGCATTATAATCATTTCGTTTCCCCTGATAAAGTAGCGTCTTGGTAAAAAAAAACACCTTATTAAAGGAAGATATTAATGATAAGCATGAAATTTTTGTTAAACGATTAATCATTGTTTGACGTAGATTAAAAATCATGAAAGACAGAATGAAAATTTTCTCATCAAAGCAAGACGTGACCTATAATACGTTTCTAATTTACTCTTACATCGATACTTTTTTATCCAGCTTTTTATTTTATTGATACATTAACCGGTGTTACAAACATTCAGACATTAATGAATCCGTCTACCCGTGGATCATTAAAAGAAAAAGACCCTCGTGAAAAGGTAAATGAAGGCGAAATCGTGTACACAGTCCGCGAGCTTACGCGAGACGTCTGTTTTACGACGCAGGCAATTTCGAAAGCCGATCGACGAAAATTCCATCACCTCCGGACTCTCGGCTGCTCTCGCGGGCCCGCGCGCGAGGGTAGTCGCTCGTTGCCGGGAGCGCGCGACATAAATCCCCCATCGATGATGCCTTTCATTTTCGACGAACGAATGAGAGCGAGCGGGCGGCGGCCACGAGAAAAAGAAACGAAACTCGCCGAGGATCCGAGCCAAGGTCGCGAATGGCGTCATGCGAATGCGATCCGGCCCGTCCGCGTATAGCCAACGGCCTGATGCGTACCGCGCGCACAGGGGGCCGCAGTGCCGCGAAAACTCGCAAAATCTCGATGCATTAAACCGCGCGCGGGTAAACGCGGCCAGGACTTCATCGCTCGAGTCCAGAATAGAGCGCGCAACTCGGGGTTTAGATGGGCGGGCCGCGGAACGTAAATATAGCTTTGGCGTAAACACAAGGCTGGATGCGGACGCGCTCGCGAGATAGAGATAGAGAGACGGAGGTAGGGACACCCGAGTGTCTGCCGGGGTGTAGTGCGTGCAGCTCCGATTCATTCGTTTGATGTAAATCCATTTGGGAAAATAAACTTGGCCTGCTTACGCGCGAGCACGCGGCGCTCGAATACTTCGCGTTATCGCGAAAAGACACTGCTACTCCCCCTGTTTCAACATTTGTGCGTTAAATGAAGAGTGTAAAAAGGTAGACAATGCAGAAAACCGAAGAAACGGTGTACTGTTTGCGATAATTATAAAATTCCTTGCAGTTTTAAATTTTGCTACAGTCTGTAATTATTACACCCACTTTTATGCCTACATTTTCAAAGATCACAGCAGGTGAGCGAGAGACCGAGTAATGCAATTGTTTGCACTCAAGTTATAATTTATGTCTGTCATTAAACATCCGAGTGTGAATAACGATAAGATACGAATACAAAAGTTCTTTGTATATTAAAACGATAGTTAAGAAAATTTTACTGTCGTTGCGTACAGCAATTAGAGTCCCACATATTAAGCAACAACAATACCACTGCTAAAAATTCTTTTAAAACAATTATTTTTCAAAGTAATTTTCTATCGACAATACACTTACAACGGGCACTGTTCATAATGTTAGTGTAATTAAAAGAAACACACTTATTGACGATAAATTCATGTTTTTGCTTAAAAAGATGTTTCCCTGAACGTCTACTACCTTAAGTATCCACGAAGCTCGATTAATTCGAAGCAAAAAGTAAAAAGCCGTATCAGCACATTAAGCGCGAAACACGCGCACGTACATCATGCGAAAAAGGCGAGCAGATAGCGGCGCGAAAATGTAAGTAAAAGAGCCAAAGTTATCTAGAAATCTTAATTCCGAGGACAGGTCGGGCCGCTGCTGGAAAGATAAATCGTCCGGCGGTTGCGTTTGCAGCCCGCAGACTCGATGGAAGATATATGCATGTACCTATTTGCTGAAATAACAGTTACATTAGTGTAACACGCAGCTTACCGCGGCAACATTTCGAGGGAACGAGAGCGAGACCGGGGCGCGAGAGGCGCCAGATTTATTTCTCGACTCTGCAAGATGAAAAAGAGGAGGAAGGAAGGGAGAAAGAGCGCGAAATCGACAAATTAGTCGGAAGACTAATTAGGTGGACAGTGCGGACGCTCGTTTACTCCCATTGCCTACTCTTTCCGCTCTGGGAGAGCTTATGCCGTGTAAGTACCTTTTTTTCCCCGACAACGCGACTTTTTCTCATATTTTATCGTAACGTGCCATCGGCGTAAATTGCTTAACAAATTGCTTTTGTTCTCTTTCTTCAAGTTCTATTTATAAATTTTTTATGTTTATTACTACGCGCGAGAACACAATAAGTGGAAAAATTAATATAAAATAGTACGGTAACTGTAGAAGATTTACTATCTTTCATGACTTGTATATACATGCACATACACTTTAAAATGTAGGTATAAGAATATAATTGCTAATTATTGTAATAGAATAAATAATCTAATTGAGATAAATTAAACAAAATCTTATTTACCCTCTATTTTCACGAGTTCCATTTATACCAGTCGAAACAATAATGGTATTTTAAACAAAAAAAAAAAACACGTTTTCAATTTACAATTTCAACATCCCATAAACAATCTCCCTTAGCGTTCTTGATAAGTCAAGGTTGCACGACTGATTCGAACGACTTTCTGGGCGCGCAAATCGGTGGTCGAAAGAGAAGAGGAGCGTGCCTCCTTTTATCTCGCGACGTGTGTAATTTTGTGCCAACGGAGCTGGTATTGTAATTACAAGAGCGAGGCTCCGATCATCGAACGTATGATTAAAAAGCTGGTGCGCGCACACGAGGCGCAGAGGAAGAGACGCGAGTATACGATCGAATTGACGCGCCGCGTATATATGTATAATGAAATACGCTCGCAAATCAGGACAAGCTGCAATTACGCGCGATTCCCGTAATCGTAAAACTCAAAGTTAACCGCGAGGCGTTTCGCGTCTTTCTAGGCTCTCCTCTCAAACGGCGGCGGCGGCGGCAACTCGCCGTAAATCACGGAGGCCCGGGACACGGAACGGGTGCCCGTAAATGCGCTCGTCGGGAGAACTGCAATTGATATTTCGGTATGTGCGCGTGCACGCCGGTTACGCAACGGCGCGATTTTTCCTCTCCTGCTTTTTCGTTTCCTTCGGCAAATTCTACACCTTTTCGCGCCTAACTTTCTTTAAGTTTTCGCTTGCCCCTTTTAAACGCGCTCCTCTCATTACCCGCGTGCGCTTTAAGAAACGTAAATCATCGGTTTATGCATTGTTGCGTAAAATACGTACTACTTGAGTTTTTATTGTAATCTAGAAGAACCAGTAATAATTATGAAAATAAAATTTAAGTTAAAACCGAACATTCCTTCCGTTTTACTTATGCTCAAAAGTAATTTTACTGTACACTTTATAATTTTGTTAACTCGCGGTTTCAATGAAACAAAATTTATAAATAAAAGCTGTGCGATGCTGCACCTCGAGTGGAAAGATTACACAAATAAACATTTTTAGATCTTAGCAAAAAGAAAAAATATCGATTATACTGAAATTTTTCAATTATGAAGATGATTAAGTACTATCTTTAGGTCACGGTCTAATGTTTATACCTTTAAAAAAAAAGAGTGAAATAACTTCGACTAGATTTTCCGCCTATATAGTTCGCGACCGCGCGTGCAGTTTGGCGCCTTACGTCACTGGTCCCGGCGCGCAGGTGTACCGTCTACTCGCGCTATACGCACACAAGCTGCAGCCTCGGCGAGACACATAGAAAAGACGCGGAAAAGGGACGGATAACGAGCGAGCGAGCAGCGGCGGCGGCAGCGAAGGAGAAAAAGACGGCGCTCCGCCCCGGCGAGAGAGGGCAAACATGGCCGGCTGAGGGACGGATTGGCGGAGAGCCGCGCCGCCACGACGACGTCGCGTTCCCGTGACGCCCGCGCTTCACTCACTCCACGTACGCCGGCGGAACGTATTCGAAAGTCCCGCTCGCCGGGGCTCACTCTCTCTTTCTCGCTCGCGGCCACGGCGCGGCCCTCCTTCCGTCACTCCCGTCGTCGCCGCCCACACTCACACACGCGAGCGCCGCGCGACTCACCCGTGTACACGCGGCCTCTCGCACACACAAGTGCGCCGGCCTGCACACTGCGGGACGTTGCGGTCGGCTGGATTTGCCGATTTCGCCGCGCGCCGAGAGCCCGGGGAGGGAGAGAACGGCGGCGATTTTGAACGATGCGAGATGCTTATCGCGTGCGTTTGCTCTTCTTAGAATTCGACTATCTCTCCCCTTTTGTTCTACACCGGATAGAGTGTGCCGATAAATATGCGCGTTTTTTGCCAAAGCTGCAGTTAGGAATGAATTAAAAGTTTGTTTCGATATTCAAAATAATTCTTTATAAACTATTTTGTCCATATCGACTTGTTTTAAAAAAGTAATTATTGGTTATAATAATATTACCCCCCATAAAATAAATAGTAATCATTAGATATTCACTGTTGAATTTGAATATCTAAAAATACTATATATAATTGATAAAAACTTAAAAATCGATCACGTGGAGAAAAATATGTTATTTTTGTAAAATTGTTATATTAGAATGCTCAAATGATTTGTCTGCCACGTGACGCATTCATAAATTTCTATCGTTTGAATTCCGATATCACTGGTCAGCATTATCGAGATTCACAACGATTTCCATGCGCGTCAAATTTGATTGAAAATTCTATATCTACATTGAACTTTTCGTTTTGGGAAAAGGGGGAATATTCGTATGCCGTGGCATTGGGAACCTGCCTACAAAGGTGCATGACCACCTATCATCTTGCATTATTTCGCGAACAGCTTCTATGCATTCTAAAATGATACATATGTACGAATTTGAATGTATACAAGCTGCTTATCTTTATATATTATTTGCAGGCCAAAATGGCACCAAACTGATTTTCAGTGTACGTGGAAACAAGTGAAATGTCGTTCACTTTTGTCTCAAAGTACCGATGCACTCCACCTTCGATTGTCTGGCATATAACTACGCACAGACAAACTTTTCTTTTATTTTTTTTAAGTACGATTTAACTCATTCAAATTTTAAATGCTTATAGCACATACCAAAGGGAACCTGCAAATTAAAAATGGTACATTAATTATATTATTAAAAAAATTGTAACTATAGTTTTTTCTCAGTTCTATATGAAGTTTACGTAAGAAACGATAAATACATACTGCAGTTATTTCACTACTGCTGCTTCACACCACGCTAGCATCATCCGTTTCAACTATTTATCTATTAACTTAATAGATTTGGTCAGTAGTAGTAATAGTGGTCACCTAAAAAATTATTATATTTTAAAATAGGAAATGATAGCAATAACTATTAAAAAAAATTATGAAATAAGAAATGCATAAATGTAAATACTTAACGTAAAGACCCACACATTTTGCGTATTAGAAGAATTCATTTTCACTAAGCGAACTTCCATAAATATACGGAAATACTTACATGAAGTACACGAATAAAATAAACACTAACGTAATATGGTATATATGAATGAAATATGTGAAATATATGAATATTATTGGTAAACAACACTTTTATGCAGTTGCTGTCACAACATTGGTCTACAACACTGCAAGGGAGGAGGGTAGCATGGGACTAACAAAAAATATTACAAAATGGAAACAATTTAACGTTAATGGGCCGCAAAATCTATTCTATAAAGTATCTATATCTGACTTATAAAGTAGCGCGGAATCGCATCACTTGCGGCAAGTCGCATTGGAGCTCTTTCTTGCCTTTGTAGCTCTTCGTGACGCTACCGAACCACTAAACTTGTAAAGAGATTGTTTAATCTATTTCTTTGCTCTAACTGACGGGGTGATGCTACAATTGCAAAAAATTTAATGTTCATAAAAGGGCTGCAAAAAACTACTGTAAAATATGAAATTAACTAAAATAATAAAAATATTGATTTTAATACTATTTATTGCAAAAAATCTATTCTGAAGTATGAATTAAAAAACTAAACTATTATGCTAATGAGAAAACTATAATTAGTAATCAAAATATTATTAATCAAGAAGAAATGTGCTATTCTGTCGAAAATTTCTTTAATTGCTGTTGACAATGATTCGTTTTAGTAATTCGTCCAAGTCTCAGAGTGTGAAGCTTACAGACATCGACTAATTAACCAAATATATTGTCAATCAATAAGTCAATAAATTTATTAATTGCAGTCTGGTATCGTTAAGACGTGCGTAACAACGAACGTTCGTCTTGCTACACCGTAGTTGTTTGTGCATGTCTTAACGTTACAAACTGCACTGAATAAATTTATTGACTCATTGTTTTACAATATATTTTATTAATTAGACGATGTCTACATGTTTTACACTCCGAGGCTTGTAAAAGGTGATTCAAAATGTAATCGAATCGCTGTCACCTGCAAATAAAAATATTTTCGACAGAATAGTCCGTCTCTTCTTGATTACTAATTACCTTTATCGCTATCGATAAATGCAAATACTACTCTAAATTATTAGAAAACATAATGGGAGAACGGAACGGTAATGAAATTTAAATTCTTTTTAAAAAATAATATTTAAAAAATTAATTAAATTTAAATCGCGAATCACGAAAATAAAAATTATTAAAAATTATTTATTGCAAACTAAGTGTTGTAGATCAATGCAATGTTTAAATTTACCATTTCAAGCCATTAGGCTGTCTAATATTAAAAAAAATAATAATAAAAATAATGCTTTCTACTTAAAAACTATGCAGCCTGCATAAGAGAGGTGTTTACATGAACTTAAAACCGACTTGCCGGCGCGGATTCCCACGATAGAGACGATGGCAGCTTGGCCTCCTACGTCTACTTCTGTGCCCCGGTCTCTCGGAGATCCCTTCGAATCCCGCCACGTTAGGGTTCGAATTCTCACCGAAGACCGAAATCCAAGACACGCAAAAAAT